>JAXGFM010000018.1:0-1200000 GCA_039880935.1 Streptanthus diversifolius | reverse complement strand
AACGAGAGAAGCTTTAGAAAAAAATAAGGTGATCGAAATGATTAATACTTTTTTTTCTGGGATATGTTTTTTTGTGTGGGAGGAGACTGATGAAGTCAACGAGAGATGAAGATGAGTAAGTACCCAAAAAGCAAAACAATTTTAAAGTACAAATTTATATAGCTGATCTATAAGTTTGTGACATGAATTGCTTAAAAATGAATGAAAGATGCAACCTTTATTTTATTTTGTTTTTGGAGTTAATTGAAAGATGCAACCTTTCATGAGATTTAGCCGAAACAAAACAAAAAAAAAACAGAAACAAAACATCAAATCAAACAAAATGAAAGTAGCTAGATCCATCAGACTAATCAAGACTACAAATCAAAAAGTATAAAAGATCATGACGAAGAGATCTTACCAGATTAAGAAAAACTTAACCAGGAAGCTTGTAAGGAGATTAACAGAAGAGGAACTAAGAAAGCACGATTGTGTATAAATAGATAGATATAGGAGACTATATAAGCATTGATGGAGGGGCGACGAGAAAAAGCATAAGATGATCAAACTTGATTCTCTGAGAAAGGAAGGACCTTTTTATGGAAGTATCAAAAGAAGTAGCTTTCCTCGTTTCATCTATTTGTGTGTAATAAAAGAAACAAAAGACAAAACTCACACACTCTCCTCTCTTCTCTCTCTGCTTTCTCAAAAGATCCTCTTCTCGTTGTAGTTATGGTAATGGTGCGGAACAAGTTTTTTTTTTCTTTCTTTTTCTTTCTTTGAAAAGTATTAAATATATTAAACTAATAGCAAAAAAGGAAGAGCAAATAGTAATATGTGTCGCAAATATGATGGTCGCTTGAAACCTCATCCTTTACTTATTATGGAAAAAGGCCTTATGAATGAACAAAAATAGCATATTTTGATACATATGGAAATATTTACATACACATCTTTTTCCCCTCAAAATATCAAGATTGATGGAATTGGCTGTCAATTAATTTAATAAGATTATAAATAAATTTTTTCTTATGTAAGTGTGGAAGATCTATTTCTAATAATGGGTAAAGATTGGATGCTTTTACAATCTAATATGTTAGTATATTTATTCCACAGTATATTTAAATCCAAAACTAGCTTCTAACAATACTGACGACCTGTTCACATATCGCAAGTTATCTCGTTCCAAATACATGTTTTTTTTAGAACCTTCCAAATACATGTTCATTTAACAAAAATAGCTTCTGATAATACTCCCGACTTGTTCACATATCGTAAGTTATCTCATTCCAAATACATGTTTTATTTTTAGAACCTTTCAATTACATGTTCATCCTCAACTTCGGGATTTATTTTTAACAAATAAAAGTTTGGGATTGATTGATAACGGCTGAATATCATAACCATGATATAAAGCCCTATTCTGCTAGAAGTCGAACGTCAAACACGTTTACTTTGTTTTTCCAATGTTTTGTGAAAATTATGTGTTTTAATTTTATAACAAAATCCTACATCTCTACTTGAATGATGAGTAATTTGCTACTGCGATTCTATATAGTTTGACATGGTTGGTTGGTATTTTATTCACAAAAATTACATTACAAAATACAATTCACCATTACCACTAATCAAATAGTCGAGAGTTGCAAAGACAATGAGGCAATATTGCCTAACTAAGAGGAATTTGCAAATTTTTGTCCCTCGGACTATATGTTTCTACAGTTATAAACGAAAACGTAACTTAGAAAACCAATAATGGGTTAGCTTATCGAACGTCTTGTCTAGCTAGTGGCACCTTTTTTTGGGAGATAAAATGGTTAATCGAAATCTAAGGAGGACCACGCAGGCTATTTATTTAGAAAAAGAACATCTTTTTTCGCTGGTGACTGAATATGTTAACCAACTTATCTTTATTAAATATTAGTATATTACCGACATGTCCGAGAATAATTTGTGGATATATAGTTTTGAGTTAATGCTTATATGTGTAGTATTTGTTTACGCATGTGTAACCCGGTTCAAAGTTCATGCTTACGCACACTTCTAACTGGTCAAGATAAATAAAACACAATAGACTAAAAATATGTTACCCACTGAAGAGATTCATCATTTAAGTTAGAAGATTATATAGTTTCATGTTGTTCCATTGCGATTGTAGTTAATTATGGTTGGTGTTATCATCATTATAAAATAACAATAATACTCAATTGTTTCACACGTCTTGTATGCAGAATAAATGTTGGTTCTGAATGCTCCGCCTTTTTTGTCTAAAATGGTCTAACCAGTAGATATATATATATGTGGCCTAGACCTAAAATTGAAAACATTGATAAAATTTAGTATGCGTATAGTCACAAGTTTTAACTATTGCCACTACACCATTAGAATAACATGTTTCAGAGTAATTTGAATTTGAATTTAAAGATGTTATGATTATTAACTTGCAAAATGGTAGTTATTAGGAAAATCGTCGTCCTAGATTTTTTTTTTGTATTAAACTAAATTTCTGTGAATCTTTTTTGTAACTTTTTATAGTCTTTGCTACGTTTGTTTATTAGTTTTTATGATATATTCATTAGAAAAAGTTTTGTTTTGTAAAATTGATATTAGGTGAAGGATAAGAATTAGAAATACATCAACGTCGTCCGTACAATCACGTACAAAGGTTAGCCAATGAT
The DNA here is from genome assembly GCA_039880935.1 of Streptanthus diversifolius. NCBI lineage: Eukaryota > Viridiplantae > Streptophyta > Magnoliopsida > Brassicales > Brassicaceae > Streptanthus > Streptanthus diversifolius. The sequence continues at coordinate 1,197,343 of JAXGFM010000018.1, read as the reverse complement.
AATTCGAAAACGCACCCCCTACTTTTTCGCATTTCCAATCGAAAAAATCCCGAGACAAATAATAAAATATGATTTATTTAACTTAAAAGATAAATCGTGCTCCACACTTTGGTCCTGAACAGGGACCCACCAGATTGAAATATCTCCAAATAATAAAAATTATAGAAAATAGCAACTGTTTGGTTCTTACCTCTTTTATCCTCCTACTTCCACTTTTAGGTTAAATCTATTTTTCGTTCCTTTATACTACTCACTTTCTTTATATATTTATTACCTATTTAAGTGTTGAAATTTGGATTATGTACAAACATATTTGTAATTTTCGGAATGCGCCACCCAGAAAAATAACATATTCCTTTACTGTCCAGAAACCTACTCCATTCGTTTTCTAACAATCTTGTAGTTTCAGTTTGGTTTCTTAGGTTCGCTGAAAGTCTCAAGCTAATTCATTTTTTTTTTCAGTAAACGTGATTATCAACTAACAAAAACATTATTGGATCTTCGTATAAGACTCATTTTAAATATATGTATTGAATGGATAAACAAGTACTCTCAGTTTAATCATATTTGCTATTTCGTAATAAAAGAGTTTTCCCAAGGAAAAACAAATGTTGTCCAAATGTAGAAATCGATTAATTGTAAAATTCTCTAGAGTAAATCGACGATTTGAAAAAAATGTATATCTAATAGATTTGAAATATATGATTTTTAGTTATATTTAGTTATTGAACAAATATTTAATTGCTTTTGCTTTATTTTATTAACCTATAATTCTATATTTCAATCCTTGAGTAAATAATATTCAAATTAACTTGCTGGTATTTTTCGATGCATCTTATTCCATAGTATATATATATATATATATATATATATATGCAGATAAATATGAAAATAGAAAGAAAAAGTGTTTTAAGTGATTTTTTTAACCATAAAAGATGTATCCATTTAGAACATTTCGTTTGAATTTTTTTTTTTTTTAAATTTCTCATCCAAGAAATTAAAAAATCAAAAAGCAAAAAAAGGATGAAAAAGGGTTCTCAAATAAAACTCGTGAGAATTTCACAAAGTTCACCTCACATTCTGTGATTAGTTCAATTTTCTTAAATTTTAATATTTAATTATTCATATGAATTGTATTAGAAACAAATAATATTCTATTGTTGATAAATTATTTTTGAATATCAGACCAATGAAAATGCTTTTATGTTACATTCAACTAAATGCAAAACTCCTAAAAAAAATTTGAAAATACAAAATTCATTTGAAACTGCAAAATTCTAATTATAGAAATATAAGTTTGAGTGATATTTGCGAATCTTAACATGGTTGATAACTATTTATAAGTTAAAACAAAATCGTTTCTGATCTGAAATTATGAATATATACTATTACAGTAAGCAAATGTTTGGTATAAAAATCAATCATTCAAAAAGGTTTGAGTGAACCAATTCACGCCACATATACTGTAGCTTAACCTGTCTTTGTAGCATTATATGTGAAATGTAGTTTTGGCGAATCTCGTATCCCTGTCTTTGTTTAACATTTGGTCCCTTATACTAATAGTTTTATTGGTGTTCGGCTACGATCTTACGAAGACTCAATATCTGGAGTATGCAACATAATTGGTAGTGCCTTTTAATCACGCTACCAGGTTCAAGGAACACCTGTGGATGAGTAGTTAGAAGGCTAAATGACGATAAAATTGACCTAATAAGCTGTATGATCCTTGATCATGATATGGATCGCGTAACACGACCTTACTCTCATGTTTTAAGAATGCACATAGTCACATGTGAAACTCGTATATTTTTTTATCTTCTCTCCTTTGCACACGTTTGGAGCTAATAATAAGATTAATCCAGCTACGACCGTCTTCACGCCATACCTTGGAGAATTTGTTTATTAATTGACCAGTTGAGACAAACAACAACTAAAATAGATTCAGTTTAACCTGATATACTACTCGATCTAAAACACCGTCTTTCTCAATAGATAAGGATCCAATTTCTGAATTTTATTTCTTTAGGCATGAAATGCTTAAATTTCGTAATCTACAAAAATACATTTGTCTCTTCTTTCTTTCACCAAACTTTTTTTTTTTAAATAACGGAATACGTTGTAAATCTCTTTTTTTATATATGTAACTCAGTATATTTTATTCATATATTGTTTATTTTTTTATAGTTTTTAACATTTTATAATAAAAATATTTTATTTATTGGAAATCCATCGAAAATATGAGTATTTCAAAACTATTATATATCTTTTCTCATTTGCAAAATATTTCTCTCTAATATATAGACACACACGCATATCTCAGATTTCTCCCCTTAGTAACTATAAATAAAACTTTTTATTTGCCAAATAAAACGAAATTACGATCGAATTAAACAAATCAATATTAGTTTTTTATTCACCAAAAAACAACAAAATATAAAACAAAGAAATCATTATTAATTGCTTAACTTTCTGTAGACGCGTGATTTGGGGGGGAATTATATGTCAATAGGCTCAATGCATTTGCACATGTATTAATGAGCATATTATAGATATAATAAATCAATAGAACCTTTGTTTTTGGGGTTACTTTATAGTAGTATTAGATAATTTAATGTGAAGTAATTAAACATAAATTATCAACGGATTGTCATTAAGATTTAAAATGTCGGAAAAAGATGGTTAATAAAAATAAGTTAATTGGAGACTGAAGGAAGAGATGATTTGGCCATTGAATAGAGAGTTCGCACTTCCCAGTTGAGGTACCGACACATGTCGGGCACGTGGGGTAGGGATGATTCACGTCATCTGTGTGGGGACCACAGAGCGTGCTGTGCACCGCCCTATGTTGTTTCATCCGACGGCTCTTATTCCATCTTCAGATTCTCGTTGCCCTTTTTTAATTCGTAAAGTGTATAAACCATGCTTGCGTCAGCTTTCCCCACCTGGGGCTGGACTTTTTATCCTTAACACTAAGTCACTAACTAGTGAGTCTATAATTAAGAGAGAGGATTTCAAATGTCAAAACACTAACTCTATTGAGAGTTTGGATCAACTAAGTAAAAATAAAAAATAACCACTGATACAATCGTAAATTCGGATGATACATGTATAACCCCCAAAAAAAGGTAACAAATACAGATAGAGCTTACTAAGACCAAGAGGAGCAAACACCATAGGGGTAGAAAACGGCACGCAGTTATAGTCCAAAACTCATTGGATGGGGGAATCCATGGAGGAGGGGATAGGCCAAAAACTTAGCAGCCCCTTTCTTTTGACATTCTTTTTTACTATCTGAAAAAGAAATAAAGAAAACAAAAGGTATATAATGATACCACAAAGACATGATTAAATCATCGCACCCAATCACAAATCTTGGCCAGCTATTTGTCTCTGTGTGTTATGTTGGAGCCAAGATAGGCGCGAAGATAGCTATGAGCAGTGGGTTTCTTCTTAAGCAGGACAAGAAGTCATTCTTGCTGATTCTTTGATCTTTGTCGTCGTCGAGCAAAATGTACATCCCTTGAATCTGAAACATGAGATAAACTCAACCATTTACCTATAGATCTTTGGATATACATTCCGATGGATGGATTAATCTATTTAAAATTACCTCGTCCTTCTTCGAGTTTGGTATTGTGTGTTTCAGCGCGTCTCCAAGCTGAGCCAAAGATAAGGAAAAGAGTAAGTCATAAGAACCCCGAAGCAAATATGACAAAGAGGTGAAGAATTATATCTACTTCTTGAATGGAGATATAGCCATCTCCATCTGCGTCACAATGGGAAAAGGATAGCTCGCATTTTTGCTGAAAAAGTGGCTGTATCGATACATGAGCCGAGGCAAACAAAAACTGCAGACCAATCAGCAGAAGAAGAAGGAGAATGAAATTAAAGAGATAATTTACTAAGAATTTCTACAAGGGTTTTTTTGGTCCATGAAGATGATTGAATCATATAAAATGCTATGTTGCAGGGGATCCCTGAAAGTACCTGTCTGAAAGTGATTGAGCCGGCCTTCTCCACATCGATGAACCTGAATATCTGCAGCAGTATGCTTGTATAAGTTACTTACCCGAGGCATAAACGACGGCTAAAACTGATATGAGCATAGTCATATTAATACACAAAGAAGGGAAGAAAATAATTTATTATCATAACTAACCCCCTTAGAAAGAGTACAAGGCTTCAGTCTAAGAACCCGAAGAAAGTCATGTAGCGTAACACGTCCACTGCAAAAAGGATAAAAATTCTTGAGGTTGTAGGGAAATCTCATATTTCGAGAACTGGAACGCCAAAAGACGTAATGTCATTTTAAAAGTAACTAATAGGAGAAAAGCCATTACCTTGGGTCCGGATTCATGGAAAAAAATGTATCCAAATACTGAACTGCCTCTAAGCTGCTTACATGGAATAGCTGGGAGGAACAAAGACAAAGCAACAGAATCACCAGGGATAAAAGAAAGGCATATATAATGAACATTTTATCTTGATGGAGCATATATACAGGACATTATCAAAAATGAAGTTCGACAGATATATCCACGGTTTTGTGTACTCGAAAAATACCAGATTCAAAGATATGTGTCTCCTTGATGTAAATGAGAATCATCAAACTTTTAGCACTAGAGGATAAACTTACCGACTCAACCTTCGCCATTTCAACCATGTAATTTGAGGGGTTTTCCTGCAACAGAACATTTAAGATGAAACAAATGATCAACAAGATGAATGCTTTCTGAGATGGGAAGTTATTTTCAAGCTTCCATGGAGAAGAATACATGACTTGTGGCTCAACTATGGGTCAGAGTAATTCTGAAGACACTACGAGGCATAGATAACAAAAAACATATGAAGCTATTCAAGAGAGGGAAAACGCCCAGCTGCACATACCAGCTTTAACTCAGATGCTCTGTTCAGTAGCATCAAATCCCCATAAGAATGGGATGTTTGGACGACATTCAAAGATGTTGCAATTGCATTACTGGTCTGTATTCATAAGTATACCATGAGGGCTATTTTTCACCATAAAAAGAAGAACAAATGCATAAAAATAATCTCCATCTCCACCAAACACACACCTTCTGCGAGAGACGCACAGCATTCTGTTTTTGATTGTCACTGGGATAAATTACTGGAAGGTATTCGACCTGTTTAATTCCGAAAAAAAAAATGATCCAAGTAAGTGGAATTCTAAAACACGGAATACAATCAATGAACTAAGCTTACTCGATATAAACATTGCCTACCTCCATGAAATTGTGAAACTGAGTGAACATTCTAAACATGAGCATCAACAAAGAAATATTTCCCCTGAAAGTCTCGTAAACATCAGTAAGGGATATTTTTCCTTTTTAGAGAAAGTAGAAAGTCTGTAAACAAAATACAGAAAGGAAAGAGTCTCACCAGGATTGATCAAAATGTACATGGGGATACCGGACTACTACAGGTTGAATCGGGTAACCTGGGATGAAAGCACCGAGTTGGAAGGAGATAAGAACTTTCCCATTCGTCGTGGTTCCTTCTGGGAATAACAGCAGACGGGGAAATCTATCGCATGAAGCTTTTCTCTGTATTTACATCCTTGAAAGCACATTGCGTATCAAATACAAAAAAACCATTTGAATCCTTTTCAACCACAAATGGTTTACAAATCATGAAAATGGTGAATGAAACAATTTCTTTGATTAAAGTTACTCAGATCTAAGAAAATACTATTGATATGAATAACATGCCACAGAAACTCTATACCTTTATTTCATGCACGGCGTTCTTCCTTGATGCCTGTGAGAATCTATTAACATATATCACCTACAAATTTCAAAAAGAAAACGGAATCTTTAGTATAAATGACGCGCCAGCATCTTAAACCAAATATGTGCTGATAAATTTTTGCTTAGAAAAAATACTTAAATGATATGCGTGATAGCTGCTTACCTGCATTGCCCTGATAATAGTTCCAACAAATGGAAGTGTATCATGTGACTCTGATGCAACAATGGTGGGTGATAATTCATAGAAGTAGAAGATTGGTTCAATATAAGAAACATGGTTTGATACAACGATCGGAGCAATCTCCCTGCGAGCAGGTTTCCCTTTCCGTCGTATCCACTGATATCTGCAGGAGCAATGAAGATTATCAACACCGGAAAGTGTATATCCATAAACAAACTATTTAATACCTTTGAAACCATTCCTCAATTCGATCTCTCTATAAACATCGATAATCAGCAAATAGTATCTACGATGTTAAACACTAAGCAAGTTTTAAACTTGTAAGGGCTACACAGATTATCAAAACTCACCCAAAAGAGAAGAGGATACATCTGGTACAGATTCGAGTAATCCACATGATTCTGCATCTCCATTGAGGCATAGGGTTGTGTTTATCGTTCCACCCAGCAAGTGCCAATTTCGTAGCCAAGTAACCAATAGCTAAGCTAGCCCCAAAGAGGAAAAGTCTAACCAACGCAATCGGGAGGCAAATCACGATCTTAATCGCTTCGTAGAGACAGCAAACTCCCGGGGTATCGTTCCGAAATGGATCCACCGTCGTCGGACCGAGAACCGGAGGCTCGGCCTCGCTGAGAAACCCGAAAGGATTAATTGGATTAAGATGGTCAAATTCAAAACCATGTGAAACACGAGGGTCTTGATTTTCACTCTGGGGTTTTCCAACGGCGGGAATATCAAGTCCTGAGTCTCCTCCGTCGTCATCGATTGAGATGACGACCTCTGGTTGATCGGATGTTTGACGCTGGATCAGCGGAGACGCCAAATCAGGATCCGTCATTCTCGCTGTCTGAAAGAACACAGAGAGAGAGAGAGAACAAGAGCGGGAGAGATTGGTACACGCTTGTGGTAGAATGTCATTTGTTTCTTTCCAATATCTTTATTTTTGTGTGTTGGTTAAAGTAATTTAATTACCCCCAAAACTTTTCTTCAACAATTATAAATGTTTTAATTTCATTTACTCTGTTATAATCTGTGGGTTTAGTTTATTTTAAGCTAATTTAACTCAGGGAACAAATGTTTGTATTGTAGCTGTAGTTTTAGCAAATCGATTATGGAATAAACAATAGAATTACAAGGGGCCACGATAAAGTTTTCGTCAACGGAGGCATATGATTTATGATTACACATGGATTGTCATGAAAAATCACAAGTAATCTCAAATGAAACATACAATATTGTTGAATACTTAAACCACTATCGGGAAAAAAAAACTATCTTATTTGCTTTCTTTCTGAAAAATTTGTAAGAGTTGGTATTTTCGTTACTAGTATATAATATGATTGATTTCCATATTATCCAAAATATGTAGAAATTTTATGAAAGTCTAATATATACATATATCTTTTGTTCATGCATTTGTATCCGACTCAAATCTGTAAAAAAAAATTACCAAGTCTTTTAATAAAAAAATGACATAATATTTTTAAAAAATAAAATTAGTTATGTCATAAATCTGAATGGATATCCAAAATGAAAGAGAAGGTGACGGATAGTTTGTTGTTGTCGTCGTCGTCGTTGTCGTTTATTTTACTAAAATAGTTAATATTCGGAATTTTTCCAATTAGTAAATCCTTATCCGCCCCTAGTTGACATATTTGGCCGACATACCAATATAAGTAATAGCATGTCTCGAAAGTATCATTGACTTGAAACGTGTGTCAAAATGTAATAAGCTAAGCTTGGGCTGTAAGTATAACTCGAGCCCGCAAAATAGTTTAGCCTTAGATGTTAGTTTTCTTGGTTTTCATTGGATTGGACCCATATGTTATGTAAGCAAGCAATAATGCATAAATTTTTATTTTATTTGATTTGAATTTCATAACTTGGAACCGATTTTACTTTCGTATATCATGTATATGTATAAGTATATGTGTATGTATATGCACATTTGTAAATTTATTAAAAAAAGAGGAGGTCCACTGAAATAAAAGAAGAGGGCGACATCTCACGTCCACGTGGACTCCTATAGCCAACTCTTGTGGAACTTTTCCCCCATCCACCAAGTTGGTTTGGGCCTATAATAATTCCTTTAACCTCTTTTTACTTAAACAAAAATAAATTACTTTCTTTATAACTAAAACATATTTTAAAATTATATGTATTATATATTTGACGGTGAGGAACTGTGAGAATCATGGTTTAACAACCAGCCTTCGTATCAGACAGTAATAAATTATCTTATAATAGTAAATCGTGCATAGCGTTGAGACGTGAACAAAATAAAATAATCTACCATTGAAGCAAAAGGAAATAAAATCAACGGTTGGGAAGAGATGAGAAAAAACAATGAACGGTTAAAATCTGATGGACAGAAGTAGGACCCACGCCAGCCTGTTCTTTTATTTCCTTAGCGTTAAACTTGTGGTGGTGACCAACTCGCGTCCTTGAGTGGGAAGGCTTAGGCCCCAGTGGACGACGCCGTATTCGTGGTACAAGCAAGCTACTAGGCCCCGCCAATGAAATTATATAATCATACACGGACGAGACTTTTATGAAAAATCAAAAGGAATAATAAAGTAATAGCTTTTCCAACACTTTCTTTGAAAAACAAAAAAAAACGAATTGTCTACAACTTTATGCTTTGACAATTTCAGAAAAAATCATTAGAACTAGTTAGAATATTTATTTCGTAAAAACATCAATATCACAATTGTTGTTGGGTGGACCATGATTTTTAGGAGGGCTTCGGCTTCAATAAACGTATTTGTGGCAAATGTTGTAAGGGATTACACACCAAAATCAAAAATCCAAAAAGTCAAGACAAAGTGGTTAGGCCCACCAAAAACGAAGCCTTTCGAAACTCTGCTTACAAATGGGTCCCACAGGAACGGCCTACCAAAATGGGGACCACACCCAACCTGGCCGCCTCGGAAGCTATGCGTAAGGTGGGAGCTGTGTGGCCCCTCCCTTTTCCTCCTCCCCCACTCGCCAGAGTTCTCTCTTTCTCTCTCTCCTCTCTGCTTTTTGATTTTCGGTCTTGGTGCGTGTTGACCCACCAACGACATGGACCCCACCAGTGCCTAAAATCTAGGCCCACTTAACACGTGCGCGTCTTTACTCCCTCCCTCACGTGTCGACGTGCCCTTTTCTTCCTCCGGTGATCACTAAATACGCCGTCGTTTGCTTTCTTACGTCAGTGGTTCGATGACCGTGCTGTTGTGGTGGTCATGAACTGGTGAAGCTCTTGTTTCTCGTAAATCTCTAGCGAGAAGTCTCTGAGCATGTGCGTTGTCGTTGTTGTAGACGACGAACCTCCGTTTGTTATGCCGGGGCTTGAGCTTGGAGCCATAGACGACGATGTTCTCAAACCAGTAACGTCTGGAACGGGTATCATGCCGTTGCTCGGAACAACTTGAAGAGGAGGTTGTCTAGCCATGGAAGAAGCCTGCTGAACGGCGGCGACGTAAGACGAAGGCGAAGCAGCAGTGGCGGCTGGAAAAGCTAATATCTGAGGCTGATTCGACGGAACAGCGACGTGTGGAACCAAGAAGAAAGCTCCGACCGTCGGAATCACTGCGTTTGATGGAATCGCCCACATCGGAATCATCCCATGCGGCAGAGTTTGTTGAGCCACGGTGGATGCCGGAGCTTGCAGAGGTTGGATTGTCGACGTGGAAATGGGGGCTAAACCGGAGGAAACCGAAACGGCATCGTTTATGTCTATATACTCACTGTTAGAAGGTCGTTTACGTCTCTTCTTTGCCGGATTTTCCCCCAAATCAGAATCAGCGTTCGTGGTGGTAGGGATTTTTAGAGTTCCGTTAACCGACATAGCGATGGCGGGAACCGTTCCCGTACCCGTGGCGGCGATAATTGCCGGCTCGGCGTTCTCCAACAACCACCGAATCGTCTCGCCGTCGGATTTGTGACCTAGCTCTCGAGTCAACTGGAAAATCCTAGCGGCACACGTGGCAGGCATCCGTATCCTCCTCCCTCTTCCTTCAACTTTCGTGTGACGGTCTTTAGTCGAAGCTCTCTTCAATGGCGGTCCCATCGACGACGACGGTGGAGCTAAAGACATTGAAATGGACGGAACGTGCTGCGTCGCAGCCTCTGACGACGGCTCCGCCTTGGGCTCGAGGTTTACTGTTGTATTTAATTCAAAAGGTTTAGAGGTTTCCACGCTTCTGACGCCGTTGATGATGCTCAAATCAACGGCTCTAAGGCGTTCATCTTTGCCTCCAGCTTCGTGCTTCTTAATCGTCGCCATTAAAATATAGCTTACAGAAAACGGACGGTGGAGATGACGACGAAATATGTAAAAGAAGCGGATACTCTGGAAAGGAATCGCGTTTTAACGGCGTTACACGTCAAGAGAGTTTAGTAAATGTGCCTTCGTCTATATATATGTATATATATATATTAGCAAGGAGAAGACAATGAGAATACTGACGCTTTTTTTTTGATCCGGGAAAAATCAACGGTTCTTGTTATATTTGGATTGAGCTTTACAGAGCCATTAGGATGCCACCACGTAGATCGATCCGGTTCAATTGTTCCATCTTCTATCAATTTTTATGGGACCATCTATTCAGTGGGTCCAGTAAACTTTACTTCCTTTTAATAAAATATTTTTACAAGCTCTTTCGTATTTGCACCGTATTCTGCTACGTATTGTGCAACGTACTGTAAGAAATGAAGTTTCAATTACTAACCGAAGCCAAACTTCATCAAAACCGATATAAAATTATTTTACAAAAAACTAACTAAGTTTTACCTTCTTTAACCGTTGAAAAAAAAAAAGATCTGAACATATTTTATTGGTTGGGAAATAAAGATTTCTTTATAGAAAAAGCTAAGCGCCCATACTTGGGGTTGGACCCCATTTATGTAGGGCACAAGGCTGCGCCACCAAAAAAGCTTATTTAAGTGTCTTGGGAATAATCCTTTCCTGGATTCCTAAATCCTTTCGTCCTTGGACTAAACCGATCAATACATTTCGCTAACATACATTTGTAGTAGTTTACCAATGTTAATTCGAATATTAAACAAACCCAGTACAAAACCAGGTCACAAAATCATATTATACCAATCAATTAAGTTGGTTTACTTTTGTAATATCTGAATTACTAAAACCTTTGCTAATAACTAAAACCGAATAATAAACATAAATAGGTGGTTACTTGTAAGTTTTTTAAACAAAATAAATAGTACAATAAATAAAAAGCAAAAATAAATAGTACAAGCTAGTGCATGAACAACAGAACTAACCATATCAAAACTAGTTGCACTTTCAATTTGATTTCATAAAATACAAATAACCGAAACCGGTTTGAACCTTTACCAAACATACGAACAGAAAGCGGGGCCTACCACAAGAAAAAAGAAAAGACCGGATCAGAAGTAACAGATTTTGGCTTACCACCGTGGGATAATATCGTAAATTTGGCTGCCCACCAACTTTTGGCTACCGTCGACAAGCATGTCATCACGTCAGCAGAAATCATTTGGATTTACACAGGTTTGTCTATTATCCTAAAATTCTGTCACTTAAACAGTGTTTCAGAAAACGTTAGACATTAAACGTGTAGTAATCCTATGCCTAATTTGTAGAATGTTTTAATTGGAAGCTTGTATTAGTTTTTAGCTTATTTAAAAATTTATAAGATAAAACAATATATTAAATATATATATATAATAATATATAAAATATTACGATTTATAAATGATAATTCATAAGTGATATTTTATTTTTGTAATTTTATAGACGATTTAAAAAGTAATTGTAAAAAAATGTAACGTCTACACAATCGTCTAAAATACTTTTTAGAACACTGCTATTACCAAAGAAAATAAAATAAAATTCGTTTCTGACTTGTGAACAATTGAAAGAAGTTTGATGTTCCACTCCGATCGATGAAAAAGTTGATGCTTGTTTCATTTATTGTATGGGGTCCATTCTTTAGACATAAACAGCTCATCATCAAAATACATCTTTGTGTGATTATGTCCTAACTGCAATAAACGCAATTTCTTACAAACAATGTGAACATTCCCTACGAATCTGCACGAGCCTTCGAAGATCAAAAAAGCATTCCAACAATGGCGATACTGTTACGTTGCAGAAATCCTTTGCGTAAAATGGTTAAGCTCACGATCCCGATATGTAAGTGTACCGTGACTGAGCTCCCACTAAAAGCTCCACAATTTTCTCTGGCAATTTCCAGGAGACAAAGAGACAATAAAAAAAAAGTCAGTAAATGCATGAAAACACCGAGATATCTCAGTGATCAACGATATCCTGTGAATGTAATAAAATCTTTAAGTAAACCTGTGAGGAAGCCGATCAATGGAACTGGTTCCACCGTCTTCTGAGAGCTTTCCAGCTTCTGCCTGCAATCACCGGACAAGCATATCGGTTCGTTATTAACAGAGATGGTATAAGCTATAAAGCCTAAACCTAGGGATGCCTAATTCAGTTTTGTTTTTTCCATATCAAAGCAACCCATGGCTGAAACCGAAGCACAACAGAGATACATATTAACTTCCCCCGCTCACCTTGTGTACTTGGTGAAGAATGGATCTCTCATGAGGTACAATGCCCATAGCAGCTTCCGTCTCCTAAGCTGAATCAAAAACAAGCAATTTCAGTTAAACTGGTTCAACGAAATGCAATCGAGGTCCGAGATATATCTCACCTCATCCTTTTCAGGTTGAGAGAAATGGATTTGCTTGCTCTTCTCTCCCCACAACTTTAAATTTGCAAGAATCCCCATTCCAAGCGTGTCCACAGAAAGCGATATAGCCCAAGGAATCCAAGACCGGATTCCATATCTTCTTATGAAGAGAACGTAGATGAGCGGTCTCGTTATGAATAGAATCTCACCCATTACATACAACGTTCCCTTAACACCCTTCTCAGATAATAGCTCGCATAGAGTTGTTCGCTTCTTCTTGATCATTGCAGGCTCTATAACTGCTTGTTGATGTTGAATCCTTCGAGCCCAACCAGGGTTAGAAGATGTTGTTGTTGTTGTTATTGTTCTTGCATTCTGACCAAATGAACTTAAAGCTGACATTGCCCGTCCTTCCAAGTTCCATGGATTATAATGATTTTGGTTTCCAAAACTATGAGGTCCGTGATTCCGATCCAAAGTACCAGATCTACTTTGCAGCTCTAATTGGTTAGGATCTTTCTCATCATTTGGTGTTTCCCCTCCATGAAGAAGCATCTTATATCCAGTATTCCGAAACAAGGCTAACCTAATGAGAGCCCTGAAAATTCACATTTTCCGGATATCAAAATGCTAACTAAGTATGCTCTATGATTGTATACATACATCCAAGTGAACAGAAGAAAGCAAACTTACTTTAGAGCTTCAGTGACGATAATGAAGTTCCATTTATTGTCTCCATAGAAGTGTTCAGCAGCTACTTCCACAACGGTTTCCAAGTCCTTTAAGATGGCGATGAGTAGCGGATAAGAAACAGATGGATCAGTCCCGGATGATTCAACATGACCACGGGTCGTTGGAACATTTTCAATTATGTGTTCATTGATCGTTGTAAATATGCCCAGAAAAGCCGTAACTGCAAAGAAGATTACCAAAACTCCCATCACACCTTTGAAAGTTGCACAAAAGAGATGTACAAGAGAAAGAAGCATTCTTTTTAAGTTGAAAGTTGTGATCAAAGACTTAAGCCACTAAACATGTTAGGTACAAGTGAAGCATGCGATTGAGAACCGAGAAAAAGAATATAAGATAGTCATAGAAAAAGTTACTTTCCGAGAAGACAGCTAAGGAGCTAAACAGAAGTAAGAGACTTTCTAAGATGGACAGCGGTAAAATGTTACCGAAATATAACAAAACCTGCTTCTGGTCCAATCTCTGAAGCAGAAAACTTCTCAGGAAGCAGCCATGTCAATCCCTACAACCAAATAATCAAACTCAATATACTGAGAACAAAGTATATATCCCTGACGAGCTATAATATAGAATTAGCTCTTAACTCATGATTTCAAAAACTCTCGAGACTGCAAGCGATTAAGATCACAATCGTATCAAATCAACTGACTAATTCCAGTATTAAGTTTTTGTAAAGATTTCAAATTTTCTTAAATAAAATAAAGAAACTGTTCGATCTCAAATTGCACTTGATATAAATACTACTCAAGCAAAAATTTAAACAACCAGACGATGAAACTTAGAAATTGGCACGAACGAGAAAACGAAATAAATTCTAATTGACAGAGAATCAAAACATCAAAGAAAAATTAGAGAGACTAAGCACAAGATTAATCAATCTTACGTTGGCAAGAGATCCTAAGGAATGTATATACTCTTTATTTCTCCAAACCCATTGCTTATAAGCTTCCATGGAGCTTCAGAAACAAGAAAAAATTGAAGGGTTTTCTTTGGAATCAAACGGAATCACTATTTCACAGAAGAAATTCGGAAACAAGATCATCCCATTCACGTTAAATCTCTGATATTTGTTTCTACTTATTTTCTTGGTTGCAAATTTTTCCGGTTGCTGGAGAGTGTATTAAGCACTATTCTATTTTTTAGTGAAGACTAGGACCCAATCTTGTCCGTCAATATGCACAGTACGTAAAATCAACGGTAACACTGCGATGAGTCATTTTTAACGTGTGCGTAGCACAGGATAATTCATAGGGAAAAGTAATAGGCCTTATCTTTATATATTTAGGGCCCAATTAGAGAACCCAACATATCTTAAACTAGAACGATATCGTTTTTGAGATCTGTGAGTGATCCATCGTTCTCTTGAAGCCGAAAGACCAAAACCCTAGAGATCACTGCATACATCGATGAAAATGCAACTAACTCTAGAATTCGGGTGAGATGATCCCTTACTCTGTGCAATTACTTTGATCTATTTCGAAATTTCCGAACTCTCCGCGAGTTTTGCTACTGTGATAAACGGAACGTTAAGAAAAATCTGGCTGATGCTTTGATCAAGGTTTCTCTGCTTGTAGCGTTTTTTGAGTTCTGATCATCTAATACGCGTGATTTGGTGGTTTTTGAGATTCTGATTTTCTGATTGCTTGCTGAATTTGAACGAATGAATGATTTATTTCTTGTTCACTGATTAAACGAAGAATGGGTTAACTTTCATTTGATCTGTAGGGGTGGGTTAGAGCTGCTCTGTGATTCTGAAAAGATCCATAAAGTAAACGTCGATTTGCCCAATGGAGCAGATGATGTAAGCTTCAATTCTTAAGTTTTGGGTCATCTTATGCTTATCTAAAGCTCACAGTTTTCTCTACTCATTCCACTCTCTGCTACCCTCAAACTAGTTAACAATGAAGCATTTACTTTCTTGGGTTCGTACAAATCTGATCAAAGAGAGGCCTGAAATGTTCATGAAGGGAGATACTGTGTAAGACTGTTTTTCTTCTTTATCAGCTGTTAATTAATGTTTATTAACAGGGAAAATCGATTGTTGTGCAGGAGACCTGGAGTTCTTGTGCTAGTAAATGACTGTGATTGGGAGCTAAGCGGTCAGCTCGAGACTACAATCGAAGATAAAGATGTTATCGTTTTCATTTCGACCTTGCACGGTGGATAAAGAACATAGCGCTGAGGAGATCATCATCGAACCTCTAACTATCTATGTTCTTAACCTCTGTTATGTAATCTTTGCAACTACAGAATCACGTGAGGAAAACGATACACAATCACGTGGTTACATATTGCCACATTATTTTAGAACATGATAATATCTACTTCCTTTGTCGATCTTCTACACTCTGCTCAATCGGTAGCCCAGGAGGCATGCCTTTTGTTGCAAACTTGAGCAGCAAATGAGCTTCATCGCCTATGCTAAAACAGAGTTCTAAGTAACCAACATAGAAATCATTGCAGCTGCAGCGTCAGGTCCATCGTTGTTAACACTCGGTATGATAACTTGAGGCGACAATTGTTGTTGCACAAACTCTTTCAGCTCTATGAAGCTGCTATGCTCACTGTAAGGAACCTCGCACCTGAAACATATAGAATAGGTTGTTCTTTGACAGTCAAAACTGAATAGGTATGTTTCTTACTGGGTATGGGTTAACTATATATTTTATGTCAGAAATATATCATAGTGAAATGGGACTAGTGGACAGATGAATGATAAGATATGCTCTGTGATAATTATTTCAATCGTGTTAATTTTACATTAAAAATTATTAAGATTTGGCTTGATGATCAGCTGATAGATAGCGATCTTAATGATCTTAATGATACATTAATTTATCACTAAACCCAACGCTCTCTCAACAGCATTAGTAGATAAATGCGTGCCGCTTCGTGCACGTTAATAAGGCCCACAAACCTCACGCGCCTTGGTCCCCTCAACACTTTCTCCTTTCTGCGCCATCAAAAGTCGATGCTATAGCGAATGGTATGTTCGTTAATTTAACGAACACACAAGGGCAATTTTATCGACTTTGCTCACTTCCGCACACGTGACGCTCCCGAGAAGACCAGGTAACACGTCCACGCCAGTTAATCACTAAGCCTTTCAAATTGCGATCGTATCCCGACCGTTTGATCAGGTTCTTGTAATATGAAACTAGAGCCGTTTGATCTTCGAAATTTGAAAATTCTCTCGATACGATCAAAAATAATCGTGCGTTATGTTTTTCTGACAGAACTAATATAAAGCTGACTAAACGACTCTGACACTGCTCCTTCTGTTTGAAAGAGAGTCTCTGTTGACTCGTTATAGCTTGAAAATTTCGAGAAGGAAAGGTTTCTACTTTTGTTTTGATTCAATTTCAAAATTCAAAGTTCTGCAACAGAATTCGTTAGATAGTTATCTTGATTCGGACAGCGAACCTAAAAGCTGAAGCATAGATCTTTGTTTCTAGGTAACTATTTTGTGTGTGTGGCTTTAGATCGGTTATCTTTGTTTCACACAAGCTTCAAGAGAAAAACTTTTTAAAGTGTTTTTCTTTTCTTGCAGTAAAGACAAGTTGTGGATTTGTCACCAAAAGTGTGGAGTTTGGTTCATAGTCTTGTGAAATTTTTAAGCATACAATTTGTAGAAAGAGACTCACATCTTCTCTTTGAAACAAAGTCTCTCTCTCTCTCTTTATTGCTTTTCCTCTAAACCGGCTTAAGCTTCAATCTTGTGTTTTGATCTGTGTTTTGGAGCTCTATCAGTATTGTTCTTCAGAAGGGTATTCTTGTCTTTTTCACAATCTGTCAGGACTGTTTGAGCTTTTCATTTAAATATTTCTCATATAATAGATGATGCTTCTATTAATTTATTATCTTATCATTAGCTTTTATTAGCAATTAATGTACACACCGACAAAGTAAAGGAAATTGGAAAATGACTTGTAAAATTTTTTATGGTAGGGTTTTGTTTTCGAGAAAATATATCGTTAGCTTTTCTCTGATCATTTCAAGATTCTCAAAACTCTTTTGAAAGCTTCTTCCTTTTTTTTTTTTTTTTTAAAATCTTATATCAAATCCACCAACTTGTTCATCACTCATTCAACTACTCCCTTCATTACTTTTTGTTCCTCACTTTTTTAATTTTTTCTATTACAAAACTAAAGATCAATTCTTTGCCAGTGTATCTTATCAAGGCATATTTGATCGTTTCTG
The DNA here is from genome assembly GCA_039880935.1 of Streptanthus diversifolius. Taxonomy (NCBI): domain Eukaryota; kingdom Viridiplantae; phylum Streptophyta; class Magnoliopsida; order Brassicales; family Brassicaceae; genus Streptanthus; species Streptanthus diversifolius. The sequence continues at coordinate 1,179,767 of JAXGFM010000018.1, read as the reverse complement.
AATTTGTTTTTTTTTTGTTTCTGTAAATCGCTAAAGTTTTTCTTTTTCCTTTCTTCTTTTGTGCAATTCAGTGAAATAGACGTCCAGGATTGTGTGTGATCATGGTGGAGGAGAAATACACCGGAAACGAAACTCTGGTCGATCCAACAGTTGAAGATTTGTTATTACAGGCATTAGAGCTTGTACCAACTGCTTTGGACAAAGCAAGAACAGTGAAAGGTTTCTCCAGCAGGTGGAGAGTGATAATATCAAGATTAGAGAAGATACCGACATGTTTATCAGATTTGTCTAGTCATCCTTGCTTCTCCAAAAACACTCTCTGCAAAGAGCAGCTTCAAGCGGTCTTACAAACTTTGAAAGAAGCCATCGAGATCGCTAATGTATGCGTAAAAGAGAAGCAAGAAGGGAAACTGAAGATGCAGAGTGATCTCGATTCTCTCTCTGCGAAAATCGATCTTAGCTTGAAAGATTGTGGATTGCTAATGAAAACAGGCGTTCTCGGCGAAGTTACGCACCCTCAATCTTGTTCAGTTCAAGACTTGAAAACATTCAGCGTTAGAGAATTGCTCGCTCGGCTTCAAGTAGGTCACTTGGAGTCCAAACGCAAAGCGCTTGAGCAGCTCGTCGAGGTAATGAAAGATGACGAAAAAGCGGTTATAACCGCTTTAGGTCGGACCAATGTCGCGTCTTTGGTGCAGCTTTTGACGGCCACTTCTCCCAGCGTAAGGGAGAACGCGGTGACTGTGATCTGCTCTTTAGCGGAATCAGGCGGATGCGAAAACTGGCTTGTCTCCGAGAACGCATTGCCTCCATTGATAAGGTTGCTAGAAACTGGAAGTCCAGTTGCTAAAGAGGAAGCGGTTATTTCGTTGCAGAGAATGTCGATTTCAACAGAGACATCGCGTTCGATTGTTGGTCACGGAGGGGTTAGTCCGTTGATCCAGATTTGCAAAACAGGGGACTCTGTTTCTCAAGCCGCTTCTGCTTGTACTTTGAAGAACATTTCTGCTGTCCCTGAAATAAGACAGAATCTAGCAGAGGAAGGAATCGTTAAAGTGATGATTAACATACTTAACTGCGGAATGCTGTTGGGATCTAAAGAATACGCAGCGGAATGTCTTCAGAATCTCACTTCGAGCAACGAAACTCTTCGAAGATCGGTTATATCAGAGAACGGGATTCAGATTCTGCTCGCTTACTTAGACGGACCTCTCCCTCAAGAATCAGGAGTTGCAGCGATTCGTAATCTCGTTGGCTCTGTTTCTGTCGAGACTTATTTCAAGATAATCCCAAGTTTAGTCCATGTTCTTAAATCAGGATCAACCGGAGCTCAACAAGTGGCTGCATCAACAATTTGCAGGATTGCTACATCTTATGAGACTAAGAGAATGATCGGCGAATCGGGTTGTATCCCTTTGTTGATAAGAATGTTGGAGGCGAAAGCTAGTGGAGCTAGAGAGGTTGCTGCACAAGCTATAGCGAGCCTCGTTACGGTTCCAAGGAATTGCAGAGAAGTGAAGAGAGATGAGAAGAGTGTGACGAGTCTTGTGATGTTGCTTGAGCCGAGTCCGAGCAATTCGGCGAAGAAGTATGCGGTTTCGGGTTTGGCGGCTCTGTGTTCGAGCAGGAAGTGTAAGAAGCTGATGGTTTCTTATGGAGCTGTTGGTTATCTGAAGAAGTTGTCGGAATTGGAGGTTCCTGGTTCGAAGAAGCTTCTTGAAAGGATTGAGAAAGGGAAATTGAAAATTTTCTTTAGTAAATAAATTTAGTATATATATCGTGTATTTTGTGTTGTTTCATAATCTATATGAAACTGAGCCAGTGGTATTGATAAAAAGAATGATGATGATATTATTTAGTTTCTGCATTTTATAATATGCAAGATTAGATCCGTTCAACTTTATAAGATTTTGTAAAATTTTCAATAAAGCAAATATATGATTTAGATCCCTATAATCTCAGCCCTATATCTCAACAACAAACAAATACAAAGACCAAACCTCAGTTTTACTGAAAATGTTTAGAAAACAAGGTTTGGAAACAAGAATCAAGTGGTAGAGATTCTGATGCCGCTAAGAACATAGCCTCCGAAAGAGCTCATCTGCATGTGAGGGTGAGTTCTTGAAGGTAGAACCTGCATTGAAGGCATTTATCATTTTAATTTAACAATACCTCTCGATCGATGATCTATCTATTAGGACAAAATAAAAAGAGAAAATTTGATCATACCTGATACTCGCGTAGCCACGGTTCTGTTATTTGCAGATTGATGGCCATCTTCCCTTGCTGAAGGTTGTGCATACATGTCGCCAGAGGCTGTGAATGTTCATCATATGAGATTTTGTTCTTGTGCAAAATTGTTATAACCAAACATACTGAAAAGCTTTCTTCTCATGACATACCTGTAAATACTGATGATATATTGCAAAGGGAGCAGAGTAGGAGAGCAGTGGCAATACATCTTTAGCTAAGGTCCATGGGTCTTGGTCTTGTGCTGCCATGATTAGGCTGCAAAATCACACGACACAAGTCTCTCTGTTCATCAACCTGAACCATTTCCATTCATAGAGAGAAACAGATATATATTACTTACCTAGAGAATCCGTTTTCTTTCCACATTTCTATTGCTTCTTTCGAAGCCTTGGATCCAGCTTTTGGGGCTTTGAAAATTTTGTTCTCGTCTACAACTCTGGCCTCAGCTGTTACAGGTATTTCTTCTACCATATCAGATGTAGATGGTTCCTGCATTTTTCAGTTAGAACCTTCTGTCAGAATCAGAAGATTTATAAGACTCGAAGTGAAACGGTACAGGTTAGGCAGCTTGCATTGATATTAATCTCAGCGTTGCAAACTCCTTCTTGTTGATTGTTTTCTTCAGGAGATGCAGTTTTAGCCGATGAGAGCTCGTTTATAGATGACTGCACGATCCTGCGCACCAAAAAAATAAACCACATAATGTCCAGGAATATCAACTATATATAACGGCTTGCTTTAATTAGAAGAAACTACAGACAACAAGAAAGACTTACAAGACAATGGAACATACCTCTCTATAACCTTGTCACTAAAGTTGAACATCCTAACCATCTCCACAGGGTAAGGGGAACTTCCCTTATATGTATTGCAAACATAACCAGTGCCTCCTAATCGTTCAGCCACTGCACCAGTGACAAGGCCACCAACCATATCCACCACAAGCACATCCGAGTATGCGGTGACATTAGCCATTGTTAACAAAAGAGATAACGCATCTACTCGTAAAAATCTACAACGTAACAACAAAATAAAGAAATGTAATCAATACCAAACCAATTACAAATAGTTGTTAATTCAAATCTCAACAGAGGAAAAAAAAAGGACTCATGATCTTTAAAATTCAATTAAACAAGGAAACAAAGTATACTTACCCGATTCTGGCTGGATATTTCTTGAAATAAGCTTCACAGATACTGGTAAACACATAAACAGATCCAAAAAATAAGAGAAACGAAAGAAGTCGAAAACAAAAGGAGACAGAAAGAAAAACCGAATATATATATATATATATATATATATACCTTCGAGCAAACGGCCGTCTTAGAAGCAGCTTTGGCGCATATTTCTTCTGCTTCTTAAGCTTATATTTTTCCTACGAGATAGAAACATTAAAACAAGAAAATCAATAACCTGTCTCCCAAACTTTAAAAAGAAAACTAAAGTAGAAGCAGAGAGAACTAAACTGTATATACAAACCTGAGACAACTGAAACTTCTTTTCAAATGTTTTGCTATTTGCAATCAGGGCTTCAATAATTTCATCCCCTTTTGCACCCTCTCTACAATTTAAACCAAAAAAACGATAAAAAGTTAGCAAATTCTTCCAATGTATGCATCTATATTTATATATACACATAGAGACTGAGACTTTAAGTCTTCTTCTAACCTCCGCATAGCTTCAATTTCTTCACCAGTGAGGTTTTGGGCTTCATTATTGTCGACAAGTTCCCGATTATCTCTCGAATCGTCGATAACATTATTACTGATACTTTCTAAGAGTAGCAAACATCAATTAGACCCAAATTCAATCAATCTATAACCAAACATCAAAAACTGAACACTATAATTTAAAAACAATATATATTGTTTTTTTTGTATTCCGCAAAAAGGATTATTGTGAGTTTGGGAGAAATAAAAAAACCTTTTTTGACGGGTATAATGCGAGAGAGGAAAGAACCTTCTTCTCCGCTTTCGACTTGGAACAGAGATCCAAACGGAGCTCCGATCAATGGCTTTAACGAGTAATTCTTATTCCCAATTTTTAATAGACTGTCGAAAGAGAGACAGAGAAAGAAATCATAAACTAAATTCAATCAATATAATTGAGGATTGACAATCAATCTGAAAGAAGACTCACGCGCCACCAGATAGACGAGCGAAGACGAGACGGTCACCATCGTTGACGTCGAGCAAAACGCTGCTACCTTCGCAAGCAAATCTGGAATTTGAATCTTGAAGCTTATTGTTATTCTCCGACATACCTGCCTGATCCTTATTGTGCTCCATCGAGAATGAAGAGAAAGAGGAAAAAACTGCAGTTTTTGTTTTTGGTTTAATTTTTGTTTTAGAGACAACTGAACAAGGAGTAGTGTGTAAAACCCTAACGACAAGATTTTGTCGGTTAAGAAGAGCGGTTTTTTATGTTAAATCAGGTTGAAGTCAAAACCCATTGGGCCTTTCATAGCTAAATCAATCGGGAAACAATAGTAGAATAACTACAACTCAATCTCTTTCCACAACTTAGCTTATGGAATTTAAAACGAGCTAATTACAAAACCTATATGAACTTGTTCATAAGCTCCTTATAGGCCCAATGTCTACAAGTCACGTGGGCATTTTTTTTGATAGAGATGTGTGCCACGTGGTTCGGACGTGCGGGATATCAAGTGTGGGAGAAGGCATTGCTTGTACACACAACGTGTCAAGTAGCTACTACCATAGAGAGTCAACTTAATCGACGGCCTTGATTGAGGATCGAGGAGCTCAGTGCGTTGACCAAAGGCGGTGTTTTGTTTGTTTATCGGGAAACGAAGATGACCAAACAAGCCCTATCTCCCGATTACACAAAAACAGAGAAGATCAAGACAACAAAAAAGGTATAGCTGAAAATTCCACAAAACAGAGGCTCTCTCTGTTCACATATCTCTCGAAGTCTGAATAGAGATCGTCCAGAAAAGATGGCGACTACGTTAGATGTATCGAGAAACGAGCTTGCTCTTGTGGTTATGTATTTGAACAAAGCCGAGGCAAGGGATAAGTTATGCAGAGCTATACAGTATGGTTCCAAGTTCTTAAGCGGTGGACAAGCTGGTACTGCCCAAAATGTTGATAAATCCACTAGCTTAGCGAGGAAAGTCTTCCGTCTTTTCAAGGTTAATCCTTTTCTGCTGTTTCGATTTCTTTGGTAATTCGCTTTGTTTTTAACTAAAATGTTTCTTCATTGTTGCAGTTTGTTAATGATTTACATGGTCTTATCAGTCCTGTACCTAAAGGGACTCCACTTCCTCTTGTTTTGCTTGGAAAGGTGCGTCATAGTTTTTTTCTTTTTTATACAAAACCCATAAGTGAACTGTGCACACAAACTGTTTGACAAATTGTCTAAGAGGGTTTTCTGAAGGCATAAAACGCTACAGTACTGAAAAGAATCTCAAAAGAAAAAAGTGCAAAGAGTTCTTAATCTCCTTGTTTCATCATATCTTTGTTCTGGATCAATCTTGGTTGATGGGTGTTTGTTATTTTCAGTCGAAGAACGCACTTTTATCTACATTCTTGTTCCTGGATCAATTTGTCTGGCTTGGGAGATCAGGAATATATAAGGTGGGAGAAAATCAAACATTTGCACCACTAATTTAATTGAGGTTTCTCGTTTGGACTAATATTCTTATTTTATCTCATCACAGAACAAAGAGCGAGCTGAATTACTTGGACGTATATCGCTTTTCTGCTGGATGGGATCATCTGTCTGTACAACTTTAGTCGAGGTCCGTCTTTAATTTGCTTCCCAATGATTCCTTATGTTACAATTGTTTCACCGCTTATCATCTGTTTCCACTGTCATTAGATTGGTGAGATTGGAAGGCTCTCATCATCGATGAAGAAGATCGAAAAGGGGCTTAAGAATGGCAACAAGTATCAAGTAATGTTATCAGTCTTCATTTTCTAGGGAATCTTATATTATAATCTGAATTCATGTTTGTCAGTTGTGTAAATTGCAGGATGAGGAGTATCGTGCTAAGCTTAAAAAGTCGAACGATAGGACTCTTGCTTTGATCAAATCAGCCATGGATATTGTTGTAGCAGCTGGTCTTCTTCAGTTATCTCCAAAGAAGATCACTCCTCGTGTCACCGGAGCTTTTGGATTCATCACCTCCATCATTTCTTGTTACCAGGTAAAGGACACTTCTCTTCTTCGTTCTCTACAACAAACACGCTTTCCAAGTTAGTATCTTTGTTCTTCTGATCTTTACGTGTCTCTCAACAAACACAGCTGCTTCCTACACGACCCAAGATCAAAGCACCTTGAAGCTCATGGAAGAAGCTGGCGTCCAGGAGGTCATTTCAGAAAGTTTCTGTTGGTCCTTTTGAGTAATTTGCTGCTGTTATAAGTCCTAGTATAAATACTTATCTGCAGGAATGATGGTTATAATAAAAAAAAATGTTTTATGCCTCGGATTCTTGATGCACAAGTTTTGGTTTGCATAATTAGGAATTTAGGATGTGTTGATTTTGTGAAGCAAATACTGGAAAAAAAAGGTTTAGATGTATGCAATTAATACAGAAGAAAATGAGTTTTTACTTTCGATTACCTCAAAATTAAGGCTCTAATCTAATGGAAACAATAAAAACTAGGGCCCGTTTGTGCGGGTATCTAATGAAATCAAAATTGGATTAGTTGGTAATATTAATTTGGGTTTGTTTTCGCCCAAATTTACAACTTAGGAATCTATGCATCGAGAAAGTGGTGGTGGTTAGTAGGAGTGACGTTTATCCTTCTTTACCCAGTTTCCAATTCTACCAGTAACATTTTAAGTGACAGGAGTAAGTAATGTATTTTTGACATATATATCGTTACTTGTGAAATTTTTATGGTCACCTCAGATTTATCTAGTGTTATTCTTTGATATTACTAAAGTGATACTTTATTTTAAATGGATCACATATCTGAATATATTGATGTAAAAACCATTAGATATGCCTAACAAAAAAAAAAGCGCATGTACAATGCTCTTCCTCCCATGATTACAACCACTTTCTCTTATATATAAAAATATTTACTGGGTTTCAGATGTTGTTTTTTTTACTAATTGGAATATTATTGGATTAAGAATAATAATCCATCATTTCTAACTTTCTCATAATTTTCTTAGCACCATAAAATGATAAAAAATTGTTTAAAGGGAGATTTAATTTAATATCTTAAGAATAAATGAAAATTTGAAAAATAACCCATTTTAAAAGTTTTAAAACTAATTTTTTTAGATAAATAAACAAAAATACCAATATCAGTTTTATAAAATTAAGTCTTTGCGTTTATAGTCTCTAGCAAACTTAACAACGAATATTTTATTTTCTAAGTTATTTATTAATATAAAAACTCCAAAATTTTCCCAAAATTCGGTCCAATATAAATTTGATGTAAACTCGATAACTTCTGATACATGTGTTGTAAATCAGACCAACAAATAGTCAATTCAAAACGATGGTTCTATTCGATGTTATCGATTCAAGCCAAAACATACCTCGAGTATATATTAAAAAAAAAACAAAATGATGGATTATCTTTAACGCAAACAAGAAGAAAAGATGAGAAGGAGAAAATCATAAAGAGAATCGAGAATGAGATGGAGCAAATGATTGAATTAGTATTGCCGGAGATTGAAACGTTCCTTTATGTATCACGTTTTATATTTAGCAAGTGCTTTTTATTACTCTAATTCATATGGTGATCATTTCCAAACTCATCATGATCGATCCATGCCAGTTCATTAATTAAGTAATCTATGTATCATCAATTCATAAATCTATTATGGATACATGTACAGTTCATACAATATGTTGCTTGTTCTCAGGACGTCCGAAAGATCCAAAACTAATAGATAAATTTATACTAAAATGCAACTTAGGAAGATAAAGTTTTGACATCATATCGATAAATTATTGTAAATTAAACTCTTATTGCGTTTTGCGGTTCCAGTGTTGAACAAACTTTGCTTCTGTGGGCTTTCTTCACAACCCCGCAAGGTTTCAACCCTCTCTTTGGCGTATATACAGAGCAAAAGAGAATCTCTGTTTAGGCTTGACCAGGGTATATGTGATTTTCCGGTTGAACCGGGATGCTCTTCGAATTTAGGATTGAATTTGGTTCGTACCGGAGTAAAGTGGAAAATCTCTTTGCGTCCAAAGGACCCAAACGGACCCCACCTATGTAACAAACTTCACGCGCTTCATCGGCTCGTGTACCTCCAGATACAAGGAGTTTCCAGTCAATTCGATTTTTTAAAAACGGTAAGATAACAAAATCTAAGGAAGTCGATACAAAAAAAACATCAAAAGTTATTCCAAATGTTAAAAGATATATTGCTCATAATATAAATAAACGAAAATCCAATAATTTAAAAAAACAATTCCCCATTGTTGCGTATGACAAGCTCGCACGTTTTAGCCTAATCTCTCACGAACGATACAAATAAACAGCGTTGACCTGGGGGCGCGTACCACACACTCGCTCCCCTTTTTTCTCCTCCTCTCTTATATTACTCTCGAACTACTTCATAAATTCTCTCGTCACACATTCGATTCGACTTTCATCGCTGTGTATATATATATACACATACAACCTAACTTATATATATATATATACTATTTCAACTGCGTTTTCTAAAAATTCAGCGATTGATTCGATTTTTTTTTTAAAGAAGATGAATTTATTTACAAGAATATCATCGAGGGATAAAAAGTCCAATCTTTATTACGTAACCCTAGTGGCGCTCCTCTGCATCGGGAGCTACCTTCTCGGAGTTTGGCAAAATTCGGCGACCAATCCACGCGCCGCCTTTGATGGCTCAGATGGCGCACCGTGCGAAAAATTTTCCAGAACCACTTCCACCAGAGATCTCGACTTCAACGCGCACCACAACCCTCATGATCCACCTCCGCTGACGGTAACCGCCGTGAATTTCCCGCCGTGCGACGCTGAGTTGAGTGAGTACACGCCGTGCGAAGATGCTAAGCGATCGCTGAAATTCTCTCGGAAAAGGTATGAGTACAGGCAAAGGCATTGTCCCGGGAGAGACCAAGTCCTCGAGTGCCGGATTCCGGCTCCGTACGGTTACAAGACGCCGTTCCGGTGGCCGGAGAGCCGTGACGTCGCTTGGTTCGCGAACGTGCCTCACACGGAGCTTACGGTTGAGAAAAAGAATCAGAATTGGGTCCGGTACGAGAACGATCGATTTTGGTTTCCTGGTGGCGGTACGATGTTTCCACGTGGCGCTGATGCGTACATTGACGATATCGGACGGTTGATTGATCTCAGCCACGGCGCAATCCGTACAGCTATCGATACCGGTTGTGGGGTACGTACAAATTCTTTCTCCTCTGAATTAACCGAACTATCCGGTTCGATTATATTTTTGGCTTTCTATTAATTTAATTGATTTTATCTGCTTACTAATTATTTTGATTTTATTACTTCAAAAGAAAAGAAGATTTTTCCCCCACCTCAATCGAATAATCTGTTGGAATATCTCATACAATTAGTTCAAGAATACATCCAACTTAACTGACGATATATATTCATGCATATCCATATCTAATCATATCTAATTTAAAATATATTTGATAGTATGTGAACAATAACTAAATTTGGAGTTAGTGCATCATCATTTTGGATATTTAATTTGTAACTGTTGACCTACTCGTACATTACACTTATACCTGTAAAGTTGAAAAATATACCAGTAGTTATAAACAAAAAAGTCAAAAAAAAAAAAAAAAATGCCTTAATTATTCTCATTTGCCTTAATTCTTTGGTATTAATCCAAATATGTGTGTGTTGGGGTTTTTCAGGTGGCTAGCTTTGGTGCGTATCTTTTATCAAGAAACATCACAACGATGTCGTTTGCTCCAAGGGACACACACGAAGCTCAGGTTCAGTTCGCACTCGAGCGTGGCGTGCCGGCGATGATCGGAATCATGGCTACAATCCGCTTACCGTACCCTTCTAGAGCCTTTGACTTAGCCCATTGTTCTCGTTGCCTTATCCCTTGGGGACAAAACGGTTCGACTCTAAACCCTAGACAATTGCGAAACTACTCCTTTTGAGTTTTTAACACTTTGGGTTATTTTGCAGATGGGGTTTACTTGATGGAGGTGGATAGGGTTTTAAGACCAGGAGGGTATTGGATACTGTCTGGACCGCCGATTAATTGGCAGAAACGGTGGAAAGGATGGGAAAGGACGATGGATGATTTAAATGCAGAGCAGACTCAGATCGAGCAGGTCGCCACAAGCTTGTGTTGGAAGAAAGTTGTTCAGAGAGATGATCTCGCCATCTGGCAAAAGCCCTTTAACCACATTCTCTGTAAAAAGAACAGACAGGTTTTGAAGAATCCGGGGTTTTGTCGTCATGATCAAGATCCCGACATGGCCTGGTAGTTAATTTAATTACTTTCTATTTCTAGTGTATAATAGAAAAGTGTTCGAATTATGGGTGTAAATAACGAACGATTCAGGTATACGAAGATGGATCCTTGTTTGACGCCATTACCTGAAGTTGATGAGGCAGAGGATCTAAAGACGGTGGCTGGAGGAAAGGTGGAGAAATGGCCGGCTAGGTTAAATGCGGTTCCTCCGAGAGTGAACAGCGGCGATCTCAAGGAAATCACACCGGAAGCTTTCTTGGAGGACACGAAACTGTGGAAACAAAGAGTTTCTTATTACAAGAAATTAGATTACCAGTTGGGTGAAACCGGGAGATACAGAAATTTACTCGACATGAACGCTTACGTCGGTGGATTCGCGGCGGCTCTAGCAGATGATCCGGTCTGGGTCATGAACGTTGCCCCGGTCGAGGCTAAGCTCAATACTCTCGGTGTCATTTACGAGCGTGGTCTAATTGGAACGTATCAAAACTGGTAAGCTTAAACCGGACTGAAACTTGACCAGATTTTCTTTTGGAATGTTATAGTTTAATCCGGTTTTGTTCTTTTTGGTTAGGTGTGAAGCGATGTCGACGTATCCAAGAACGTATGATTTTATCCATGCTGACTCGGTTTTCACATTGTACCAAGATAAGTGTGAACCGGAGGATATATTATTGGAGATGGACCGGATCCTTAGACCGGGTGGTGGAGTGATTATAAGAGATGACGTGGACGTTTTGATTAAGGTTAAGGAATTAACCAAAAGGTTACAATGGCAAGGTAGAATTGCTGACCACGAGAAGGGTCCTCATGAGAGAGTGAAAATTTACTACGCGGTGAAACAGTATTGGACCGTGCCTGCACCTGAGGAAGGTAAAAACAATACGAAAGCTCTCTCATGAATTGAGATTTCTTCTTCCTCTTTTTTAAAGTTCTTAGAATGTTATGTTTTTTGTTTTTGATTTTTTTTCACAACAATAAATTCTCAGTGATTGTTGTCACATTCTTATCATACGAAATAAACAAAAGAAAAAACTAACTCGATCGATTAGTGCTTCCATTGTATAACTATACGACTTAAGCAACTAATTAAAAAATTTCTGCTTCTTCGCAGTTTAAACCTTTTCTACATTCTTCATATTATTGATTGTCTTCGTATTATATACCGCAGACAAAAAAAAAAGCTATATATATTTTTGCCATGTACAAAAACTAAAAATGAAAACCCTACTGGTTGATAGAAACATAGCCTAAGGCTTTCAGTCTATGATCCATCGTCTTTTCATGTGAGCTTGAGCTTCTAGTATAAGCTACAAGTACAACGTATAGTAACCCCTGTATATTATATATTAAACATTCTACTCGTCTACCTAATTGCATGTAAATTGATGTCTAACCCTTGAAATACAACTAACTTTAGAATTTCTTTCATATGTAAAACAATGATAAGAAATTAAAATTTACAACTGACATTAAATGAGCAGTATTATTACAGCATGTAATAATTAAACTAAATATTTTATATCAAGTATTTATGAACTAAGTTGTATAAGTATTAAATTTCAGTAATGTTATATACATGTCAAATAGAAAATTTTAAATTACAAAAATACAGTAATTTAAATAAATGAGAGTAAAATATATTTAAAATTGGAAAGGTAGAAAAACAAAAACGTGACAAAATTTTCATGCATGCAGAAACATCTATTCTATCATAGGGTGATTAAGCGGTTCATTGATTTTTCAAAGACATTAGAACCGCTTATGTATTATTTCACTGTTTATTATGTTTTTTTTCCAACTTGTTTTTTGTAGTACTCATTTTTTGTTGAATGAAAATTTTAAAGACGGTTTGTTCCACTTTTTTGAAACGCTCTCCATTTAAAGCATAAGTAAAGAAGCATATATTACAGGTGAGACAGTTCACTTTGACAGCTTTTCATGTCCATTATGATCCAATCATTCAATTATTGATCTTAGGTTATACCGCAATAACTCTATAGTACTAAATGAATATGGGCCATGTAATTAATCAGTCACTTTACCATGAGCCCATCTCCACCTTTTACTTTTTCCTTTTGCGTTTTTTTCTTCTTCTTTCCATATGGAGAATATGAGCAATTTTATTTTCTGAACAAAAGACTACACATCTCTGTAAATGTCATCAAAATTGTGCAGGAAAAAAATAAATGTCATTAAAATGAACAGCTTTCTTATTAATAAAAACCTGAAAATTACAGTTTACCATCGCTTGAGGACCATAATAAAACATACACAGTATGAACATCCGAGAGAAGGGTGAGACCGTAATTTAAGATCTGAGTGGACTTTTTATAAGGATTTGAAAGAGAAAAAAGTAAGAAGAAAAAGGTGAGTGAAGAGTCAACCAAACTATTCTTGGCTGTTTATAGATTGTAAGGCTTCGAACATTACACATCTCTTCTTTCTCCGTCTGAACAAATCTGAAACCGCTTTTCGTCTTCTTCTTCTTCTTCTTCTTGTTGAACATGCACCCAAGCAACAAACTTTGATCCGTTACGGATTTAATTTTAGAGCGAAACAATTACAGATATTTGTGGATATTATCTTAAAAATTTAACATCTATCCATTTTCTGTTCTTTTTTTTTTGGTTTCTTAATGAATTTCAGAGGGTTTCTCTATCACGACGACGAGAAATCCCCCGGCGGCGAAACCTTCGGTGGTGGAAAACATTTACCTTCCACAGCCGCCGCTATGTCCGGTGGTCTCGTTAAGTCCATTTTCTCTTCTCCTCGTCTCTCTCTTGGCTTCGTACGTTGTTAACTTCTTTCTCTGGATTTGATTTCTATTTCTAGTTGGCTTTTATTTTTGGTCTTCCCAGACGTTTTTTTACTTATTTTTCTATCTCCGGCAGCAAACGAATGTAGAAAACAACGGAGGAGACGCGGGTAAAACCGGCGAGAGTTTCGAGGTGAGTGTTTCTCGGAGAAGTTCAGAGAGTAGATCTGGAAGCGATAACGCCGAAGCACTTTCCGGCGACGATGATTTAGACGCTTCTCATAGACCTTTAAAGAAGAAGAAACGTTACCACAGACACACTCCTCAGCAAATACAAGAACTCGAATCGTAATAATATATTCATAAAATCCTCTTTAATTAATAAACTAACTCTATCCATTTTTTAATCGAAATTTCAACCTTCGCCTTGGATATTTTAGGGTTTTCAAGGAGTGTCCCCATCCCGATGAAAAGCAACGGCTAGATCTTAGCCGTCGACTTAACTTGGATTCTCGCCAAGTCAAGTTCTGGTTCCAAAACCGCCGTACACAAATGAAGGTTATCTTTATCCTCATCCTCACCGTCATTTTCTATATATATATATTTTTTTTTTAGTTTTTTATATAAATTTCTGTACTTTTTTTGTACATTTAAATTTTTTTCCTTTTTTTCCGGTAGACGCAAATTGAGCGCCATGAAAACTCTCTATTGAGACAAGAGAATGATAAGCTCCGAGCTGAGAACATGTCTGTGCGAGAAGCCATGAGGAATCCGATGTGCAGTCACTGCGGTGGCTCCGCTGTTCTCGGAGAGATCTCTCTTGAAGAGAATCATTTAAGAATTGAGAACTCACGCCTCAAAGACGAACTCGACCGTATCTGTGCCTTAGCCGGAAAATTCATTAACCGGTCCAACGACGACGCCGCCTGTACACACCAGTTACCAACTTACACGCTTGAACTAGGCGTCGGTTCAAAAAATGTTCACGATGGTGGCGGTTTCACACTCGTCCCACCTGGATTCGAGATTTCATCATCTCCTTTCTTCCTCGGTTTAGCAGCTCCGGTTAACCGTGCCGGTACGGAAGTTGCTGCCGGAGTTGATCAGAAGTCATTGTATCTGGAGTTAGCTCTTTCCGCCATGGACGAGCTTGTGAAAATGGCGCAAACAAGCAAGCCACTTTGGATCCCGAGCTCGAAAGGGAAACGCGAAATGCTTAACGGAGAACAATACGACAAAAATTTCACACCTTGCCTCGGTCCTAAACCGGACGGATTTGTCTCAGAAGCTTCTAAAGAAATTGGAATGGTCATCATCAATAGCTTAGCCCTCGTCGAGACATTAATGGACTCGGTTAGTAGCTTAAATTATTACACTTTTACAACTAACTTAACAACAATGTGTATAAATTTATAAAAGGTTCTTACGATGGTTCTTGATTTTGTAGGAACGATGGGAGGAGATGTTTCCTTGTATGATCGCAAGAAATTCGACTACAGAAATCATCTCTAGTGGTATGGGAGGGACAAGAAATGGTGCTCTTCATCTGGTAAGTACTTATATACAATGCATACATACTCAATTCGATATATATTGTATTTTTTATTAATGGATCAGATTATTAGACACAATTGGTTTGTGTAGATGCAAGCGGAGTTTCAGTTGCTATCACCGCTAGTGCCGGTTCGTCAAGTTACTTTCTTAAGGTTCTGTAAACAACACGCAGAAGGTGTTTGGGCGGTCGTGGATGTCTCTGTCGATAGGATATGCGACCGAGGTGGTTCAGCCTCAACTCGGTCTACTCTGAGCTGTAGAAGGCTACCATCTGGTTGCCTTGTGCAAGACATGCCCAATGGCTTTTCTAAGGTATGAGATATGTAGTACTTTTAAGTCCCTTCCATTGATGTTTGATTTTAACTTTTCATATGGTGTTTTTAAGTTTTAACATTAATATTCATATCATGCTGGAAATTTCACCTTTATTTTATTAAATAGAAGCATCTATAAATCTCTATATTTATATATGTTAACCTTGTTCACTTTATATTTCATGTTATCTTCTTGGTACATATCATCCTCTCTTTATACACTTTCCGATTATTGAGTCAAATAAAAAAAAGTAACCTTTTTCGATGTTGATATGTTTATAAATTTTATTCATAAAATATCTTCAATTTCTCATAGGTAACATGGATTGACCACACCGAGTATGACGAGACCAACATCCACCACTTGTACCGTCCATTAGTCAGCTCAGGTCTCGCCTTCGGCTCCAAACGGTGGATATCAACTCTGCAACGACAGTGTGAAAGCCTAACCATCCTCATGTCCTCAACAATCCCCAACCGCAACAAACCCGCACGTAAGCTCCAAGCGCTTCCTCCCAAAAATGTTTTCAGTTTACTGACTTAGTTTCTTTATGGAAAATGCAGCAGCCATAAGCTCTGTAGGGAAGAAGAGTATGCTAAAGCTAGCACAAAGGATGACTGAGAATTTCTGTAGTGGCGTGTGCGCTTCTTCTTCTGCGGAATGGAGTAAGCTTGACATTGGTAACATTGACGAAGACGTGAGGATCATGACGAGGAAGAATGTGGATGATTCCGGTGAACCACCGGGGATTCTTTTAAGCGCCGCCACCTCCGTGTGGGTCCCGGTTTCACCGAGACGGGTCTTTGATTTTCTGAGAGATGAGCTTTTGAGATCAGAATGGGATATTCTATCCAACGGTGGACCAATGCAAGAGATTGCTAACATTTTCAAGGGCCAAGATCACTCCAATTCCGTCTCCCTCGTACGATCCACTGTAAGTACATGTGTGTATGTATATGCATGTGTCTGAAATGAAGCTTTGTGGTCATATGAATCTTGTCGTGATTGATTGGAAAAGGACAAATATGGATTTTGGAAGCATGCAGTGTCAGTAATTAAAAGTCAAAATTAATAAGACATTTGGGACCTTTTCTCTCTCTCTCTGTCTCTAATGACCTTTTTACCCCCTCAATTGCGCAGAAATCGTTATTCCCATTCTTGCCCCTCGTTTTTTTTTTTATCAAATGTTTTTGTTGGTTTATTTGTTTTGCAGGCGATGAATGCGAATCAGAGTAGTATGTTGATACTACAGGAGACAAGCATAGACGCATCTGGGGCGATAGTTGTGTACGCGCCTGTTGATATCCCTGCGATGCACTCTGTGATGAACGGTGCAGATTCTGCTCACGTGGCTCTGCTTCCTTCTGGGTTTGCGATTCTCCCGGATGGTCAAGGGATGGAGGAAACCGGTTCGCTTCTCACTGTGGCGTTTCAGATTCTGGTCAACTCTCTTCCCACGGCTAATCTCAACGTGGAATCAATCGAGACCGTTAGTAATCTGATATCGTGCACCATTCAGAAAATCAGAGCCGCTCTTAGACGCGATAAATAGCTCAAGTTTTATTAATTGGGCCTTTTGGTGTCAAGAACGAACCGGCGCTTGTGGTGGTCCGTTTTGATGGTTATGGCATTGACTCACTAATTTATATTGTGTGTACAGTTTGGGTGATTAGGCTATTAATATCTTTTGTGGGTTAAAAATTGAAATTTTCATTTTGATATATTGTTACTGTATTATATATATATATATATATATATATATATATATATATATGGATTCTGAAGAACATTCAGTGAAACAACTTTCTTTCTTTTAAAGCGATCTATTAGATGATAATTTTGTTTTATTTTTATTTGATCAAGGATATAATACATTATGTCACCTCGTAAATAAATTTTATTTTATCTAAGCAGAACAATGTTCAGATTTATTAATCTTGGTCTTAATCAACTTAGCATAAAAGTCATTAATGCAACAAAGATGGGGCAATATCTTAATTCAAATGGTGGTGACCGTCCAAGACCCTGAGAACGACGTGATGAAAAAAGAAACATAACCGATAAATAAAGTGATTGATAAGTTTGACTTTAATTAGAAATATCTTATGAAACGCATGAAGCATTTAATGCTGTTTCTATTTGTCATCTTACACTCTCTTAAATGTATGTTGGCAGGTGAGATAATGAAAGTACTACTGTATGATTCTACAACTACATGTGCATATCTTAATGTGAGATATGTTTTTAACTATGAAATTTCGGACAAGACGTAAAAGAATGTTAACTGTATTTATTTTCTCTGCTACTATATTTCGAACCAGTAATTAACCTTTAAAACTTTTCCTTTTTGGATGGTTAAACAAAGTAAATCTATAATTTTAAGTAGTACACCACTTGGATTATAGTCTAAATGTGAGATTGTATGTCAAAGCAAATCTAGTAAAAAAAAAACTTCAGAATTGTAACCCTAACAAAGTAAGGGGAAATATAGAAATCCGAGGTTTTGTTTTTTGTCATATCAAAGGAAAAATTTCAGAATTCATAGATATTCAGAACAAAAATAAGAATATGAATTGGTTCACAAAGACCCAATTCATCTGCCCATCTGTGTGTGTAACCACGTTGATAATCCCAAAGCCTAATATGACTCGAATCCGAGGTTTTAGTACATTTTATTTAGGTTTCAAGGCTGTTAGTTGTTAGTTTGGATTGCACACTATTTTTTCACTAAACAAATATGGTCTCAGTAACACCGGCTGCGTAACCTAACGGTTGAAAATAACTTGTAGGCCAATCACCTATATTAGCCCATCAATAGGCTTATTATTGAGACCATTATTGGGCTCTAAATGGGCTACAATTCTGTTTTAGTGACCATTAGTAATTTCACTGACCATTAAATGGGCGATATAGATTCCAACAATCCCTCTTCTCCGTAAAACTGACCCATGCTCGAGGTTTTATTGGTCATTCCCTCATTTAGTCTCCACCGTCAGATCATCCCTGAACTCATTAATCCAATGGTCAATAATCTAAGTTTCGACAGTTTGATAATGTGAAGGAAAGTGTCAAGTATCTCAGAAAATGAAGTAAATTCCGATTATGTGAAACCCACTCAAGCTCAAGCTGAATCAAGCTCAAGGCGGAGCAGCTGTGCGAGGAAATCAAAAGAAACCGAGTTAAGAGTGTCGTGGTATCTTACAGAATCGTAAGAGACAGAGCAAGAAGAGTTTGATAATACCTGAAATTACAGAGAGTAAAAGCGACAGAGGAATCGCAGGAGATGCACTTTTATGATCGGAGAGAAATTTGCATCAGGTATTACTATCAAATGAGGCAAAGGGAAATTGCTGAGGTTTTTTGGCCGGATTCGCATCTGTTTTCTTCACCCTCGAGGAAGAGACGAAAGGAGAAAAAACTCGCCGAGGTTTTGGTGATCCGCCGGAGAACGCGTGACGGTTATCGGATATTGCAGCAAAGAAGGGGAGGTGGATGAAGGATCTTTCTTTGTTCGCTGAGTGACGAGTTGGAAACTGTAAATCTGGTTAAAAAAGCCTCTTTTAAATTAAAACTGTAAATCTGGGGAATTTAAAGTTCTTATCTTTCAAAACTGAGAATAAGACACAAAATCTTGTGACAATTTTCAGTCTAATATTCCTCAATCAATAATGATTTAATAATCTTTTGATCACGCGCTAATGGAGCACGACCTCTGTCGTTTTCACAATCCCATTCTCATGTAAGGAACCTCCGACCTCAACTAAAACATTATCTATTCGGTTAAATTTCCAGTGAAATTCAACCACGACCCATTCAAATTCAATCGATTTTTCAACACAATTCTTTGTCAAGATCCGTTCTTCACCCCGAAATTTTGAATCGTGTTTGCTCCGACACCATAAAATGTATCCACCACCGCTCCCTGTCTCCTCCTCTTCTACTCCGGCGACGGACGATGTTTCGTCGCCGCTTCTGAATCGAAACCGGCGTGTTACCTCCCGTTTTTCGCAACCGCTACGTGGCGCAGCGTCGCGGCTTCTCCGCCGTGCTAGCAGTCGCGGGATGATGCTCCGTGAGTCATCGCTTCGAGTCCGTGAGACAGCAGCTGAGCAGATTGAGGAGCGACAGAGTGAGTGAGCGTACTCGAAACCTGTTATAATCTTAGATGTGCTCTGGAATCTAGCTTTCGTGTTCGTCACCATTGGAGTTGTAGAGTTTAGTTCGGAAGAAAATCCTCATGTTCCTCTCAGATTCTGGATAATTGGGTATAATATTCAGTGCTTGTTTCATGTTGGGTGTGTGATCGCTGAGTATTGCCGACGCCGTCGACAGGGTGATGATCATCCGAACCAAGATTCGGATTCCGGTTTAAGCTCCAATCAAGGATCTAGCGAAGACGAATCTGATGATTATGACATAACAGATGATCCTGAGACTGAATCTGGAACTAGGTAAATAAAGGTTTCCTCTTGATCCTTTTCTTCTTACAAGAACTCTTCTTTCATTGATGATTCACCTTCTCATATATTTCCTCTTGCCTCGTTTCAGGAATGTTGCATTTGTCTTTGTGACTATGAAGATGGAACAGAGCTGAGAGAACTTTCATGTAGACACCATTTCCATGAAGCTGGCATAGACAAATGGCTATGCATTAACGCCACTTGCCCTCTCTGCAAATTCAACATTCTCAAAACCGATGAAGAAAGTGGCAACGATGCAGTATGATCAAAGTTTCTCCATTCATATTCATTTGTCTTAGTGTTTGGAACAGCTAAGAGAGAAATTGTCTTCATATGCACATGTGAAATATAGACGCCCACAAACTTCTACCAAATTATGGTTGATAGAAGAAACGGTCTTATTGCGTCATAATTTTTTAATGATTCACTTTGGTTAAATAAGTAGCATAATTGTGTTGTTTGGTCATATAATAATAAAAAAAACATCTGAAGCATGAATAATCTTTGATTATGCTTTATTATAATAGTGCTAATTACGATAAAAACAAAACAAAAATTGAAGCATGGTATATCTTTAATTTCAAAAATAACTAAAAAAAGAGACAAAGTCTTATTCACTTATGCTAAGACCAAAACAGTGGAAAATAAAAAATAAATGAAGAGCTCAGATGCACGCCAATATCGTCTGCAAATCAGACGTTCGTGATGAAACCCAATTTATCACTATGCGCTATTATCCTCACTGCTCCGCATCTTAGGAATCGAACCTGACTTGTGATAAGCGCACGAATTCCTCTAACCATCAGACGACGTATCGTTTTTGTTAGCTGTAACAGAATAAAAATTATATAACTTAAAATATTGTAGTGAAACTGGGAATTTTTTTTTTTTTTTTCTAAAATGATTTCTTATTAAAAATCTTAACCAAAACAGAATTCAAAATTATTGAAAATTTTAGTTTCTCTGTTGATTCAAAATTATTGTAAGATAAAGTTCAGAGATAAAATGGACCTTTTTATTTATTTCCTAATAAACAATTTATCAAATTTCATGATTAACCAAACATATTTTTTAAAAACCAAGAATCCCAATTTCAAGAATAAATATAGCCAAAAAAATATGAAGAAAAATCTGTTCAGACAAACATGTAAAAAAAAAAAAAGAATTACGACGGCCGTTGATACGTACACCAATTAACAGGAACTCCGGTTACTACACGACCGCTATAACCAACCGTGGCAGCCATTGATGAAGATGTCCTTGGTCTCCACATTTGACTATTCGCCGCCGCCGCAGCCTGCGAAGAACACGCCGCATAGTCCAACGGAGCCACCATCGAAGGCGACGGCGAAGAATACTTAACATCGTTACCGTCGGGTTTCACCATTATTGACACATTGATGATTCCGCTTTTGTCTCCATACTCGTCTCTCAACCTGTAACTCAAGAAATTCAAATGCCCCTGAGGAGAAAATCCTCCCATGAAATCCGTCACCGGAATCTTCGCGAAGCCAACATTCTTCTCAGCCCCAGCACCTGTTCTGTATAATACTTCGATGGAGATAAACCTTACACCCCCTTTTATCGGCATATCTATCTTGATTCTATCGTTCCAAATCGGATAACTCCCACCCAATTCATCCAATTTA
The DNA here is from genome assembly GCA_039880935.1 of Streptanthus diversifolius. Classification (NCBI taxonomy): domain Eukaryota; kingdom Viridiplantae; phylum Streptophyta; class Magnoliopsida; order Brassicales; family Brassicaceae; genus Streptanthus; species Streptanthus diversifolius. The sequence goes on along the minus strand of JAXGFM010000018.1, from coordinate 1,158,356 downwards.
CAAATGTGAGTCTCCTGATCTATTCTGACGACGCCGAATGTCTTCTTCTTCACCGGTTTTCGATCAACCTTGAGTCCTTCCGCTGAGATTAACTCGATCTCTAATGACCTTTTCATTGTTGGATACGACATGACGTTTGATGTTATGTGTATATGTGTTTATGTATATAAGTCCAATCCTGTGCAGAGGAGGTTCCTTATCGTTTAGTTTCGTGAATTGAAGGAGAAGACGACTCTCCGTTTATATAGGTGTGCAGCAATTGACGAACGAACACGCGCGATTTTTTCCAGGTGGTTTCCACTCGCTTTCGAACTTTTATTATTGTTTCTCGGAAATTTTCAATATGTCTTTTATTTTCCATCGGGCCGTTGGGAATATTTACCCTTTTTAATGGGTATATATTCTTATTTAGAAATATATATTTTAATTCCAAAATATTCTGAAATATATTGTGTACATAAAATATTGAATAATATTATTCCATGCTTTGTATTGATCGGTTTTAAATCGTGGGATGAAAAGTTAAATATATAATTATTAAAAAAAAGTTAGATATGTTGACAGAAAAAATGGTATGTTTTAAAATAGAGAAGAGAAAAGTGACGTTGTTGACCGGATGGTTTGAAGTATGCTTGGCCGGTGGCCTGATCAACGGTGGCGTGCGGCAGACATGACATGTATACGTTTTAAATTGTTTTCGTAGCTATCCTTTTATTTTTTATAAACAAAATTGCTTACATAGCTACTTAATTATTTTTGTTATCTTAAGTCTGAATTAATGGGTTTTTTAAGTACTTAGTTTAATACTCGTTTTTTTCAATGAGTGTGCGCGTCTCCACTTCAAATACCTAAACAATTTTGCCTTTATGTGTTTTTGTTTTTTTTATTGTAATATTCACGAATGTCTTTTTGTATAGTAAATTAGTTTTGTCAACAAGTGCAATTTATAAAGTTTATTACATGTGTATTTAATAGAAAATTAGAAACTTATTTGAAGAAAAGCAATGAAAGTAGTCGTTGTTGATTCCTTACGACAAAACTAATTTTAAACTTTGAGAAAGTCTTGGGCACTAGTTGATATAGTCTTACTTCTTCACGTGCCGTGCACTGAGCGATTAAAACAAACTGGCTTTTCTTTTATAGAAAATTTGGCACGATAGTGCGAACGAAATTTCAGGTATTTCTTGGTTGATTCGATTCTGTCTAGACGTAGGTGGCACACGTTTTTTATTATGCGCCAAAAAATTCGACTTTTAAAATATGAGACTTTTCTATGGAGTAAAATATGCAATATATTGATTATTTGCCAGTTAGTAAATTCAAAATTTAACAGACTGTAAATACAATCTCCGGTTCTTTTTAAGCTAATAAATATATGCTTTGGTAATATGGCGATTTGAAACATCTAAAGCGGGCTTAAACCCCTCTCGTATCACCAAGAGCTACAATGGCTGCTGGATTCAGAGGAAGAACAACGTACCGTCCGAGTACACTTTAGAGCCGCTTTCTCACATTTGCATATATATATATACATATATAAATGATGATTTATTTTGACGGACTAGTTAATTAATAACATATTGTAGTTACTTGCCGATGTAGGTAATAACTGGGAAAGGTAGAAACAGGTCTTTAAAATCATGGCCAACAAACACAGACACAAAATTAACTGCATGCATGCATGCATATAAGTCTTTCGAAACGACGTACGTGCGTCAGCATAGTGACGTATCTGAAATAACCGTGGAAAAAGAATCATATATATGTACGTCCATGTTTGAAATTTTTTTAAAACTACGTACCACGATGCGGTCGACCATATTTTAATGTATTTTGCAAGATGGTCATATATGTATATTACTATATGACCAAATTAATATGACCGTTGGTCTTATAGCTTGTAGTGAAGAATAATCATTACAGATTGCTTCTGAAAATTTATCGGAGCTTGCCTTGTTATTTCATCGCAGATGGATAAGGCACACAGATCGATTACATTGTACTTGTTTTCTACAATGTTGTCGTGTTGACTTGATAATCATAGTCAATGTCTACAGGTTATATATATATATATATTTATATTTTTCAAACAAATGTCTACAAGTTATTTCTAACGTCGGAAAAAAACAGGAATTATAATTTACAATTTAGGGTGAATTTACGATTATCAGTGTTGTTTCTCAAAATGCCAAATGGTAGTCAGAATCTCAACAAGTATACCTCGATCGACTCAGGAAAGTATTAATAAGGTCCTTAACAACGGAAGGAAAAAGGTAAAGGAATGTGGCTTCTGCGTACAAAGTTGTTGACAGAAGCATTTAGTTTCCACAGCTACCGACCAGTCTTCGTTCTGCAACAAAGGAAACTGAAAGAATCAATATAACTTGATTAACATTTGGAAACGCTTGATGGTTATCACAAGTCAAGAAGAACTAATCAGATTTTTCGCAAGGTGATACAAGTAAGAATTGTATCAGTAATTAGGCAAATTTCACTGGCAATTTTCTGAATAAACAAAACCAAATTAGAGAAATTAGCCGTAATTTCATAAACAAAAGCCTTTGAGTTAAGATGGAAGGAAAATATGTGGTTGATGCTAAAGAAGACTGGGATATGGGAAAGACCATTTGACTATTTTGCCAAATAAATGTAGAGGAGTGTATTCAATTTAATATTTGAAAGATTTATAATTATTTGATTCTTAATGAATTTGTAAATGATTTTGGATGAACTAAGGAAGTTACTATGATTTTAATTAAATTCTCTATAATCTTTTTTCTTATTTTTAACTAAAACTCTATCAAAACATTTTCAAATCACAATAAATTTCATAAAATTCACTATTTGAAATATTCTCAATATCAGTAAATTTTAAAATATACAAGTTCAAGAACACTAGATTTTAAAAAACTTTTAAACATTTGATTGAATAACAGAAAATTTATCCTTTTAATCACTACAAATTTCAGATTAAATATATCCATTTAGTATATATACAATGTTTTACTGACTTGGCCTCGAATTTGTATTTATTGTATGACACTGGAAAATAAAACTATAGATTTGTGGAAAAATGATACAAGTACTTGCTATTTGCTAGTCAATTCTCCTTGAGTTAGATTATAAAAACAACATTTAATGAGTACTTCAACTTCATGTATGCTCGTACTACCACAACCATAAGAATCGTACAGGCACAAGTTTCCAGAGATAAATATAAATCAAATCAGTTTGTCTAATGAAAAAAAAATATATATATATATATAAATCAAATCACATTATTTTTTTCCACATTAGATAAGATGAAGTGATGAAGCAGCTAAAATTCCACGAAGAAAAAAACAATAAATACTAATGATGAAATCTTTGAGCATGGGTCTATAGAATCTTTCATGAATTTGTAGTCCATATATCTATAATTTGATCGAGATATGAAGTTCAACATTGTTGCTTTTTTTTTTTTTGTTAATGGAATTTATATTGAAAGCATAAGAAAAACAATTCGTTAATGGATTGGTAACCAAGTCCAACATATATAGTACTGACTAGTGTTTTTATATATACATATAAAACATGATCATGATGTTAGTTCTGATTTGTATTTTATATTCAGATTCTTAAAACATGATCTCACGATAACGATTTTGTTTTTGTATGCATGCGGATGCGGCTATAAATCTCATATATTATCTCGTAAAAATAATTATCGTTCATTCGTTTTTAAACATATGGATTTTCATTCCCAATTGGATTAATATCATCGGTTATTTTTGTGATGCATCAAAATTAATGAGATCTTAGTGATTCGAAATTTTTTTCCGTTTCGTTTCCAGTTGGTGTTTAGAAAACATTGTTCTATGTCGATTTGATATTACATTATTTGCTTATGTCATATAGGTGACGCCAACAGATATGATGTTCGCATGGCAAATGTAAGTTAGATAGAGTGATTTAAATGTTATAATAAAAGACTACTTATCGTGACCTTTCACTTTTGGTCGTTCTTAACAAAAATTAAATTTAAATTTCGGGGTATTTTACAGTCAACTTATCAGTCAACGATACAAAATATGACATTTATGACCACACAAATTAGATAACAATTATTTGTAATGTTAGGGATTATGTATAGGTGCTCGAGATAAGTAGATTTCCGTTGCAAACTTTTTCTATCTTATTCGACTTTTGAACCAAATGAAAATGTTATAAGTCTCCATTCTCCACCATATTTGATATAAAATGAGATTTTGAAGATTTTTATATTATTAACTTTTATTCTTACAATAAATCGTTGGAATTTCATATGAACGGTGCATTTCCAACATCCTCCTTCTCGCGACTCATTCTTACAATTTTTTTTTGGGTGTGGATATTGTTTTTTTCTTAATTTAAAATATAATTTGTTTAAACACAATAGTTACAACAACATCTAAAAAGTTTGAATTTAAATCTACTAGACTATGTTGACAAAAAAAAACAGTAGTGTTGATGTGAGTATGAAAATTTATAGAATTATAATTTTAAATATTATTAAATAATTGTCGAAATTAAGTGAAATAACGGTGGCTACAAAGTTCGAATCCATGAATCAAGGATATTAAAGCATAAGAAAATGAATTGACTTAACATAATGGGCTGATATATTGGATCTCAGTACCAATAATATATATTGGGCCACAATATTAATAACCAAAACGCAGCGTCTTAAAAAGCATTATATCCAGTCACTGCATTCTCTTCTTCTACACCTGCGAGGCGCCATGGCATCTTCTTCTGCTCACCTCTCGTTTCTAGCCGGACGTAAGACGCCGCTATACTCCTCCGTGCGGGTCAGATTATCGCCCCAAAGAATAGAATTTCATCTGCCAAAGTCCCGGTTCCGTTGCTCAGCCGGTCAGAGTGGCTTCTTCACGCGGCTTGGTCGGTTGATTAAGGAGAAGGCCAAAAGCGACGTTGAGAAGATTTTCTCCGGATTCTCTAAGACTAGGGAGAATCTAGCAGTCATCGATGAGCTCCTGCTCTTCTGGAATCTCGCCGAAACAGACCGAGTGCTCGATGAATTGGAAGAGGTTTTTTGAACCACGATATCTCTCTCAACGTGTTGTACAGTGATTTAATTACTTGGAAAAATGGGATTTTCCTGAAATCCAATTGTGAAAATTTACTACAGGCGCTGTTGGTTTCTGATTTTGGACCGAAAATTACGGTTAGGATTGTTGAGAGGCTACGAGATGATATAATGTCAGGGAAACTCAAATCAGGAAGCGACATCAAGGTTAATCTAAACTTACGTGTTAAGGGGTTAGGTTTGTAGCTAGTTGATAAAAAATTGTGAATGATGTAGGATGCATTGAAGGGAAGTGTGTTGGAGATGCTGGCTAAGAAAAACAGCAAGACAGAGCTTCAAATGGGTTTCAGGTTCTCTTAATTTTTCCGCGATAATTGTATCTTTGTCTTCAATTCGCACCTGTCTGATTAACAGTTTGATCTGCTCTGTTGAAGTGGAGCTATTCAAGACTGTGGTTATAATGCTGTCGTGTATCAGGAAACCAGCTGTTATAATGATCGTTGGAGTGAACGGAGGTGGGAAGACTACATCTCTTGGTAAGGCTATAGACATTAATTAGTATTGAGTGGATTGGCTTGCATTGGGGATATCAAGAGAGAGATATGATGTGTAAGAGTGGCTTTTGTTTTTCAGGGAAGTTGGCTAATAGATTGAAGAATGAAGGGACCAAGGTACAGCTTATAATGTTGAAGTAGACCCTTTTCGTTGTTCTCATGAGAATTAGATGGGATATTTAGACAAGTGGTTAGATCTGATAAACTTTATCCGAGTAGGTCGAATTGAGTATCAGTATGTTCATCAGCAATCCTGCGATGAATTGTCATAGGTATTAATGGCAGCAGGTGATACATTTAGAGCAGCTGCAACTGACCAGCTAGAGATATGGGCAGAGAGGACTGGGTGTGAGATTGTTGTGGCTGAAGGCGAGAAAGCTAAAGCAGCAACAGGTAAAAAACCAATGCGCTGTTTGTCTTGCCAGTATCAGTGTTGAGGGCACATAAACTTAAAGCTCACTATCACAACATTTTCTTCCTAACTAGTTCTCACAAAAGCTGTGAAACGAGGGAAGGAGGGAGGTTACGATGTTGTACTGTGTGACACATCTGGACGTGAGTATACAAGAGCTTGCTAGTTGGCTTTTAGAACAAACTGATGCATTGTTTTAGTGATCTGAGGTTTATTTATTCTCCTTATTTAAGGTCTCCATACTAATTACAGCTTGATGGAGGAGTTAATTGCGTGCAAAAAAGCAGTGGGAAAGGTTGTCTCTGGTGCACCTAATGTGAGTGAGCCTTTATGCTTATTCCATTGTGCTGCCTTCATTAACGCTATTGCTAGTCTCAGTTTTTCATCCAAGTGTTAGCTAAAATTGATTTCCACGGCATTGTCAGGAGATCCTACTTGTCCTTGATGGAAATACCGGTCTGAACATGCTTCCACAAGCTAGAGAATTCAACGAGGTATCATATGGATTATGGAAATCTCACACTAGTGCTTCTGGCTCACCAAGCTATATACTCTTAGCAACAATTTTGAGGTTTCTTGCTCACCTTTTTTGTCAGATTGTTGGTATAACCGGTTTGATATTGACGAAGCTGGATGGCTCTGCTAGAGGAGGCTGTGTGGTAAAACCCCATAAATTTCGTCTCCACTCAAACTCAAGCTCTTATTTTGAATTTTTTATGCTCATCGTAATTGGTCTGGCATCTCTTGCAGGTCAGTGTGGTTGAGGAATTGGGCATTCCCGTAAAGTTTATCGGTGTAGGAGAAGCTGTAGAAGATCTCCAACCATTTGATGCTGAGGCCTTCGTGAACGCTATATTCTCCTGAGGCTTTAAACCTAGTTTTTCCGATTGCTATCATCTTGCAGGCAGCCAAGAAACACCTGTGTTTTCGCCGGGGATGAAAATAGAGCCATTCCTTCAAATTTCTTGGAGATCATATGTCGTCGAGCTTCAACAATGGATGCCAGTTTTGTTATTCAACGATGTGAGGATGCTCGTTGGCACATGAGAGTGATCACTTGCACAATAACGTAACGAGTCAGAGAAATTGCTTGTATCTCAATACTATTCTGTACAATGTTAATGTTGTATTGGTTCTAAAGGAAAGAGCAAAGATGATTAACAAAACATTGTGGGAGCAACCTTGAATGGCTCATGAACTGGACATGGAACGTCGTCGTATGCTACCTTCCCAGATGATCATGGGTTTCAAATTATTATAAATTAGATAAAATACAAACACAAGTTATACGTTATAAATAACAAAAGTTAAGAAATAAATAAATTATGAACAATAAAATAGAGAGGAAAAAATACAATTAAGTACAAAATAATAGATAATATAAGACAGTTTTCCAAAATTTGTCTTTAAATAAAATTAAAAATATTAAAAGATATATATATATATATATTATGAAGAATAAAATAGAGAGAAAACATGGAGAAATATAAAATTATAGAAGATATATGATATTTTCTAAGCTTTGTGTTTTAATTTTTTTACTTTATTAGAATATATATATATATATAGATAAATTATTAATAATAGAACAGAAAAGGAAAATATGAATAAGTGTAAAATTATAGAAGACGTATGATAGTTTTCAAGATTTATGTTCGTGGGAAATATTACTTTATTAATATATATGTATATAAACTATAAATAATAAAATGGAGAAAAAAATAAAAAGTATATAACAACCTTTTAAAGGTTATTATATATTATATAAGATATATGTTCACCTAAAAAAAAATGGAAAAAATAACTCAATTCCAATCTTAAAAAATGATGTCAAAAGAAAGAGAAAAGCGATGTAGTTTCGACTTTTGGACTTTATTATGTCGGATTTAATAAGAAAACATAGTATCTAGAATTGCGTAACGTTAATAAAAAGTCATACAGTAGTAGAAAATAATGATTTTAATGCGTCACCACTATTTTATATACCAATCACAAATCTCTAGGACAAAAAGTGAGGACCATATATTAGGCGACACTCTTTCCGTTATAAGATTTGATCGGTCCAATTTATATTCACATCTTCCGCCATTATCATCTTCCAATTTGAAAACTCTTCATCCTTCACGATCCATACCACAATTTTCTATGGCGGCCAAAAAGCCCGGAGTGATTGCTTTATTCGACGTCGACGGTACTCTTACAGCTCCAAGGAAAGAAGCTACTCAAGAAATGCTCGATTTTATCCGAGAATTGCGCAAGGTATATTTACTATTTGTCTTTCTTCTATGAGCTGTGTTTATGCCTGTTTAGTGTTGGATGAAATGTCTATGAGAGTTTCAGGTCGTCACTATTGGAGTCGTCGGTGGATCTGATCTAAGCAAGATATCTGAGCAACTTGGGAAAACAGGTACGGCTGTGATCGGATCGAATAAAACTATAAGATGTGGTGCAAATTCGATTTGGTATTTGAAGAAATGATCTTTTTCTACATCGATGAGAATGGTCACTCTTTTGTTGTGTTCTGTGTTATATGAGATCCTTTAGAACTGGAGACTACAGATACTTTCTCTGCTTCAAATCGTTGACTAGATCCATCAACAACAAAGATACAAAAGATCCTTTAAGTTTGCGATAGTTGCTGATCATTAGCTTTGTTGGGTTCAGTTCCGGAATGTGTCTGATTTCCCCAAGTCTTAGTCTTTATCTGATTTTCTCAATAGGGAATTTAAGATCTGGCTCTACCTTTTGGGTCTCCTTCAGCTGTTTGGCTAATACTTTCGAGTATCATTTGTTTTTCTTTTGCAGTCACTAACGACTATGATTATTGTTTCTCTGAGAATGGTCTTGTTGCCCATAAAGATGGGAAATCCATTGGAATCCAGGTGCATATGAAACAACGGCTTATACTAATCCACATTGTTGCTTGATCGTCTCTTTTGTTCCTCAATAGTTTGTATCTTTTTCTCAGAGCCTGAAGCTGTACCTTGGAGAAGATAAGCTCCAGGTAAAGCACAAACGCTGTCCCCCATGTGTAGTAGATAGCAGGAGTTGCTTTAATGTTTCTTTAGTGGTTAAATTGGTGGTGAAGCTTATGCAAGTACATGTGTTTGAATAGTTCGTAATAGCGTAAAATTGATGGTGCAGGAGTTCATCAATTTCACGCTGCACTATATTGCAGACTTGGATATTCCAATTAAAAGGTACGTATGAAGATCAACCTCTGGTCTCTAGTCATTAAAGATTTCTTTTAAGTTATTATTTTAGGGGATGTTCAAGTTAATAAAGATTTCTCTTACTTGAAAATTTGTATTCACAGGGGAACATTTATTGAATTCCGAAATGGAATGATCAATGTGTCACCGATTGGTCGCAACTGCAGCCAGGAAGAAAGAGACGAATTCGAGAGATATGATAAGGTCAAAGAAACTATTTAGTTTTTTCATTTTCTTACAGAAATCAATTCTGAGAATTGTTTAAGTGATATCATCAAACATGCTGTCTTAAAAGGTTCATAACATCCGACCAAAGATGGTGGCTGAACTTCGTGAGCGGTTTGCGCATCTTAACCTTACTTTCTCAATTGGAGGACAGATTAGCTTCGATGTGAGTAGTAATCAAAATGTGGATTACAACAATTTCTTATATCCAATTTTTGTATTGCTAAGTCTAGTTCCATTGTTATGACTCAGGTCTTCCCTAAAGGTTGGGATAAGACTTACTGCTTGCAATATCTTAAGGACTTCAGTGAAATCCATTTCTTCGGTGACAAAACCTATGAGGTAAAAAACTCAACTCAACTTTCCAAATTTCTTAGAGTAGTTTTTTTTATGATGTTCCAATTCAGCTTGATTTGTAAACAACCCACTTTTACTTCTTCAGGGTGGAAATGATTATGAAATCTATGAATCACCAAAAACAATTGGCCATTCAGGTCAGTTAGTTGGATATATCATTGGTTAATCTCCTGTGTGTGTTGGTAACAGTTTCATGACAAGTCGGATTGCTTCTTTTGCGTTGCAGTTACGAGTCCAGAAGACACAATGGCAAAATGCAAGGCTCTGTTCATGTTTTGAAACACTATCTTATCTCAATAACACAGTGTCAGAGTTTTGATTATTCTTGGCGAATTTTTACAAATTTTTATTATTTACATTACAGAAATGGAGAGAAGAAGTATGTGTGAATACTAATACCATATGTTTTGAATTTTGATTCATAAAAATAAAACATGTGGTTATAATTCTGTTTCAGAACAATAACTGGGTTTCATAGCTAAGATTAAAGAAAGCATCCTCTTTCGATTTAAGAAAATAAAAAATAATTGGATGATAAAGGTTTGTTTACAACAGATTCTCTCCAAACAAGCTTTTAACTTTACAAGAATTTACTAAAACAAATAGCAACAAATCGTATACAAATATTCATTTTAAGCAGAAAAGCATATAAACTTCAAACATGTGAACTGATAAGATAGTTACTCCACCACATTCAAGGCTCAACCACAGGCTCAGGCTCTTCTTCTGCAGCTTCAGGGACTGCTTCTTCTTCCCCTCCTTCTCCCTCTGGAATTGCGGCGTTATCTATAGGTTTGTGATCATCAGAAGGCGGAGAAGAGCCACCAGAAGAGGCGGATCGACGGTGGTTAGCAGCGGCTTGATGGACGTGATTGTAACTTCCTTTCTCGAGAAAGAGCTGGTTGAAATGGACTTTACAGTAGAGGACGCCGTTGAGAGAAGCGTAAGAAGAGTGAGTCAAAGGACAACCACTGTGTGCGCACCTGAAGCAAGTCTTGTGGTAACATTCTCCTTCCATTGTTACTTTCTCAAGTGGATAAACGATTTTGTGACAAGTCGCACATTTGTCCTGTGTTCCACTGAAGAATGAAGATAACTTGCTTGGAGTTCGAGTCTTGCAGATTCAGTTGAGAAGATCAGATTAAGAATGAAAGAAACATGCAAATAAAAGAGGAATATATTAAGAATTAAATGTTCATTACCAGATGATCATTCGGCTTCTCTGTCTTTCCTGCTGTTGTAATTGGATATCGTTAGCACAGACAAATGAAAAACAGTCGATTCGAAACAGAACAAGGAGAGACAAAGAAACCTGTCTGAAAATTCTTGCTGAAATTTCCAGATTCTTTAAAAAGCTGTTCGAAGTGAGGCTTACAGTAAAGAACTCCATCCATGGATGAGTAATTACTTATCTGTTGAAAAAGAGTCGATTTTTTTTTTTAAAAAAGCATTGTCGAAACAGAGTAACAATGGAGGAAGAATAAGAAGAAAGAAAAGAAATACCACGAGAGTGCCATTGCAATGGCTGCATCTGAAGCAGGATTTGTGATAAGTATTTCCCTCTAACGTCAACAAATCCATCACGTAAACGGTCTTGTCACAGGCCTTGCATTTATCCAATGTTCCTGTAAACGACATTTTCTATCTCTTTCTCTCTTATCTTATTCTTCTTCTTATTCTGTTTTGTTTCGGAAATTAGATTCAAAGTTTGTTCTTCGTTCGTTCGCCGGTTATAGTCTCCGCACACGACCAAACGACGACGAGAATACAAAAAACCAGTTTTTGTTTCTTTCTTTTAATCTGTGAGTTCTATGTCTTATATATCAAAATTTCTTGATTAAGATATTTTTGGCTCCAGCGGTAGAGATTCGAAAGAGGAGAACCCATTAAATTAGAATCGATCATCTAAATCTAATTATAGTATTGTTTATTTCACCATCATCTTTTTTAGTTTCTGAGCAAATAAAGGGTTTGCCTTTCTTGACGTTTTCAGAGCTCTATTTTAAATAATTAGAGGAGAGTATTAGGAATATTAAAAATATGTGGTTGTTTTAGAATTATTAAAAATTTAAGGGGGCTATTTTAAAAGAAATGATGTGGATAAGAGTGAAGGAGTCAGTGTAAGAAAAAGAAAATCCATTGACGCCCACTAACAAACGACGCCGGCGAGTCTATCTTTCACTTTCTCAGTGACCAGACGAAAAATCTTTCCCGAGAAAATTATAGTATTACTCTCTCGCTCTCTGCTTCTACTCTTCAGTTATTATCAATCGATATTTCTCTTTTTCTTTTTCAGTTTTTATTCTAGCGGAAACGGTTTTGTAGTTAATTTCAGTATTTCCGATCCTGCCCCTCGAGTTCCATCAATCATCTCTTACAAAGGCTCTGTTTGACCTAACAGTTCTCTCTCTCTAACTCAGCATTGTCGTTTCTTAGAGATTACGATTTTTTTTGAGCTGTGAAGATTTCTTTCGTAGATTAGGTTCTCTGTTCTGTGTAAATCCGAGATCGAATAAGAGAGTTTGTGATGAATAATAACAACAGAGGAAGGTTTCCACCGGGGATTGGAGCGGCGGCTCCGGATCCCACTTTTCAGTCACGGAATCCGAATCCGAACCCGCAGCAACCTCCGCCTCAGCAATACCTTCAGTCACGGACTCCGTTTCCCCAGCAACCACAGCCTCAACAGTATGTACAGTCTCGGGCTCCGAATCCACAACAACCTGATGCTCAGCAGTACGTTCAGAGAGGTTACCCACAAAACCCTCAGCAGATCCAACAGCTGCAACAACAACAGCAGCAACAATGGTCTACACGCGCTCAGCTTCCTGGTAATCCGAGTTATCTAGATGAAGTCGAGAAGACGGTTCAGTCTGAAGCTAACAACGATTCTAAGTAAGTGCTCGTTGGAATCGTTCAAAGACTAGATTTTTCCCTAAAACAATTTTGTATTTGGAGTATAAGAATGACTGTTTTGGTGAAGTAGTGGCTTGTGGTGTTTTAAGTTTTCTGCTTTATATGGTCTGATTTGATGTAAAAGTCCATTTCTTTGATTATGTGTGTTTCTCATGCTTATCAGTACTCAGGACTGGAAGGCAACGTTAAAGCTCCCACCTCGAGATAATCGTTACCAGACTGAGGTATAAGTTTGCTATATGCTTGACTGAGATATGAACCTTATTTTGAAAAGATAGCATTTTCCATAGAGCATTCTTTTTATGTTGTCAAACTACAGGATGTGACCGCCACTAAAGGAAATGAATTTGAAGATTACTTTTTGAAGAGAGATCTGCTAAGGGGAATATATGAAAAGGGTTTTGAGAAGCCATCTCCTATTCAGGAAGAAAGCATTCCTATTGCTTTGACTGGCAGTGATATTCTCGCTAGAGCCAAAAATGGGACAGGAAAGACTGGTGCCTTCTGCATCCCAACCCTTGAGAAAATTGACCCTGAGAACAATGTCATTCAAGGTTTGTTACCTTCCTTTCAGAAATCTTCGCTGCATGAAGCTCTTTCTTCCTTTTCTTCGTAGTAAGTTTTTTGATCAGTGGGACTTCAAGTGCTCATTACTTTAGTGACGCGAATGACTGTGTTCGTTTCCAATTTACAAAAAAATATATTTTTACTTTGATCACCTTGTTGATCTATTTTCTTGTGCAGCCGTAATTCTAGTCCCAACCCGAGAGCTGGCCCTTCAGACATCACAAGTTTGCAAGGAGCTTTCCAAATACTTGAAAATTGAGGTTATGGTCACCACTGGCGGTACCAGCCTAAGGGATGACATCATGCGATTATATCAACCTGTCCATTTACTGGTTGGAACTCCTGGAAGAATATTAGATCTTGCTAAAAAGGGTGTGTGCGTTTTGAAAGATTGTGCGATGCTTGTAATGGATGAGGTGAGTTCCTGATATCACACTGGTCTTTTTTCTTCTTTACCTTTTGGATTACATTTTTCCCTGTTGCGTTTTAAAAAATCAACGTCAACGAAGACAAACATTGTTGGATGTTTCTGTTTTTCACTGAAAAAAGCTTTCAATACAACAAAATTAATCTTATGCTAGATATTTGCTTATTTGATGGTCTATTTCTTTTCGCATGAGCTGATTGTTCTGACTCGCAAATATATTTTCCCAGGCCGACAAGCTTCTGTCTGCAGAATTTCAACCTTCTATAGAGGAGCTGATACAGTTCTTGCCGCAAAACCGGCAGATTTTGATGTTTTCAGCTACATTTCCTGTCACTGTGAAGTCCTTTAAGGATCGATATCTCAGGAAGCCGTACATTATCAATCTCATGGATCAGCTAACACTTATGGGTGTCACACAATATTATGCTTTTGTTGAAGAGAGACAGAAGGTGCACTGCCTTAACACGCTTTTCTCTAAGGTTAGATATCTGGCCAGCCCTAAACTCCGAAGACTTTTCTAGCTACGCATTGTCATGGATGTTTATAAGGAAGTATAATTTCAACTGCAGCTGCAAATAAACCAATCCATTATCTTTTGCAACTCTGTCAATCGTGTGGAGCTGCTAGCCAAGAAAATCACAGAACTTGGTTACTCATCCTTCTATATCCATGCAAAGATGGTTCAAGACCACCGTAACAGGGTTTTCCATGATTTCCGCAATGGTGCATGCAGAAATCTTGTTTGCACTGGTGCGTTTTGTGTTGCTCATGTGTGTGAACAAAGATAATGTGCTTAAGTTTCATGCTTAGGAATGATGATAGACTAAACGGAGAATGTCTGTTGCAGATTTGTTTACACGTGGGATTGACATTCAAGCTGTGAATGTGGTCATTAATTTTGATTTCCCGAGGACTTCTGAGTCTTATTTACATAGGGTAAGTTAAGGGAAACATGTTTTTGATCTATCATCTTGAGCACATTATTTTCCTTCAAATTGTTGATGAGGGTTTGCTTCATTACACTATCAGGTAGGTAGATCAGGAAGATATGGACACCTTGGGTTGGCTGTGAATTTAGTAACTTATGAGGACCGCTTCAAAATGTTCGTGTTTCTTCGTCTGCTTTTCTTTCTCAACGGATGCACCCTCGCTTTTGTTTCGTTTTTTTTGAAGTTTTTTTTACTCATTCATATGGTTTTCAACAGGTACCAAACTGAGCAAGAACTTGGAACCGAAATCAAGCCAATCCCTTCACTTATCGATAAGGCAATCTACTGTCAATAAATTTTACCAGGTGCACATTCTCCACCCGGCTAAGGCATTAATGGATCAAAACGGTGAGACAAATCCCTCTCTTGGCATCTTGACATTGTAACTAAAGCCTCATTGCACATAGACCAGATTCCAAATGATTGGTTTGCCATTGTTTAGGTGTGTTGAGGAGGCAAATCATTCAGCTTTGGCAGTTACAAGCTCGTTCTAGAGATGAAGGGAACACACAGAGCACTTTACTGTGGCAAGAAGAAGACAGTATGAGCGGTTGATGGCGATAATAGCGCTTGGTGATATCTGAACCTTTCAACCAGGACTGGTTTGGTTTTGCTTTGCTTTGAAGACTTCTTCTGCTGCATGATGTGAATCTTTAAGTTACCTCCCCTCAACTTTCATTTTCATATTCTAAGAAACCTTTTGCCTTTTGGGATTGCGTGTTATATGACTTTTCTTGGTCTCTTTTGTTTTGAAGACTTGGAGAAATTTCTTATTAGTAATATCAAACCGAAGAAGACAATTTGACTACAGTCTTTCTTATTGCTCCTGGATCCACATGTGTCTTGGTCTTTGTCTAATCTATTATGAGTTTTACTAGAATTGTGTGAGCCAACCCAAGTATCAACATTTTGATATTTACGTATCATATGTGAAATCGTAATCATACATGGATTATGCTTCATACGATTACAGATAATACTCCATAAAATCTTTCAGCTTGATGTTTTTTTTACACACAAAATCACCAATATATAAACAAGACAACAAACTAAACAAAAATAACTATAAAAACTTTAGTCGAATCACACAAAATGAAAAGAAAGAGAGATGAATTATCACAAAAAGTGACCTGAGAAAGACATTTAATGAAGACTTAGAAACAGCCACAAGTTGCCTTGGGTACGATACCAGTGGCTCGGTACTTGGCCGCCATTTCTTCAGCTTTGAGAAGCTCTTCTCCTCTTTTAGCTTCAACCATTGCCCTCTTCTCTTCTGCTTGCTTGTGAATCGCAGCCACTTTGTTCTTCATTTTCTCACCATACTCAGCCTTTTTCTTCTCTAATTTTTCTTCAATCTTCCTGAGTTGGGCTTCAGTGGCTGCTTTCTTGCTGTTCTCCCAAGCAAGCACATCAGATATCTTCTTTTGTGCCCTGTCCATTTTCATCATTGCAAGATCATTGG
Source organism: Streptanthus diversifolius (assembly GCA_039880935.1). Lineage (NCBI taxonomy): Eukaryota > Viridiplantae > Streptophyta > Magnoliopsida > Brassicales > Brassicaceae > Streptanthus > Streptanthus diversifolius. The sequence goes on along the minus strand of JAXGFM010000018.1, from coordinate 1,142,167 downwards.
CAAAAGTAGTAAATTTTGGGAAAACAGATGAAAAGAATTTAAGAAAGTTTACTTGTTCTCTGCCTTTGACTTCTCACTTTCTTCCCATGCTTTGATGAATGAAGATTTCTTCTCCTTTTCCAAGTTTGCAAGTATCACATCTGACCAGAAATACACATCACATTTTAGTGTCGACTATGGAATTAAGTAATCAAAAAAGTAGTCAACATAAAGAAAAATAATGTTCTATAGCTCACCTCTATCGACCGAACCAGACGAACTTTTCTTTGGTGTAGGCTCCTCAATGGGTTCTGAAAGAAGCTAACTTATAAGTATAACACATTGTTAACGTAACCACATTGAAAACGTAAAATGTACGACTTCAAATAATGTTCCTCAATTATAACTCAGATTGCAAATTAGTTTTGTTGTAGAAGTTTATGGAGGTTCACATCAGAAAGCAAAACAGAAAACAACAATAGAGTTTCAAGAATTTAACTTTAGAAAGGAATTAAAGAATGTAACTAGTTTTTTTTTATTATCATCTTAAGACAAACCCACAATTTTTTATTCGAACCCATTATGGTCTTGGTGACATAAAGGGTTTGACATTTGGGCCGCACAACTATTGCCAAGATAGTAGCAAGTAACTAATACGCTAGGATTATAAATTTGTTAAAAGATGGTGCTTTAATGGTTAGTATTTTCCAAGAATTAGGCAACTTTAAAGGAACTAATCATGTATGAAAAAATAAGAAAAGCAAACCACTTTCTTAATTCATAGCTGTCCACAATGATTCCATATTTTTTTTTATAACACTAAATTTACAAGGCAGATTAAATTTATTATGAGATATATTCTAATTATTCGAAAACCTTTAATTCTCTTGGGGTAAAAAATGCTATGAAGTTGTAATAACAATATGGATTTTATGAGATGGAATTTTGTTAAATCCACACTTAATTCATTAGAAACATAAATCAATTCTCATAAGTAGAGAAGAAGATTATAATAAAACACACACACACACGTTTGACGTATGTAAATAGAGAGCTTACTTTCGACAACGGCAAGAGCTTTGGACTCGACGGGAGGTGGATTATGAACTTTCTCCTCCGCCACGTCTTTAGAAGCTTCCACCGGAGCAGGAGTTGGTTCCTTCGCCGGGGCTAAAACCGCCGGAGATTCTACGTCAACCTTAGTCGTTTTTTGCTCCTCCGCCATTGCCGCTCAGCCAAAGAAGAACAAAAGGCTAACAAAATGGTTTTTTTTTTTATTCTTCTTTACAAAGAGAAAATAAAAGAAACAAAACAAATTTTGGATAAAATCGGAGAGTTAAGCCAATAAGGAGAAAGAGGGTTTATATTGTCCGTTAGCTTATACCGGTGGAGCGTACTCCCCGCGTTTAATATGTGTGAGGCAGTTGTTTTCCTTAACCGTTGATTTTGGAACCATGTGATCCTACGGCTGTAAAGCTCGCTTACGCATTGGATGCGATTCATGTGATTAAAAGCCTCACTGCCGACAAGAACTAGTTCAATGATGCCACGTTAACTCTGTACAAATATGTCATTATTTTTGCTCTTAGAGTTAAATCAAAATAGAGATTACACTAGATTGATCTATGTTAATCTTTGATTATTTTTTTTGGTTACCATTGGTTTTTAGAAAAATCAATTGGAAGTAGAAATTGAACATGAGTTTGGAGTGAACTCCTACATGTATATATAATCATAGAATGTATAGTATCAATATTTTTTGGTTACCAATGATTTTTAGAAATATAAATTCCTATATTAATCTTTAAAATTTTTAGTTACCAATGATTTTGTTGGACCCCATGGCTCATTTTTTGGCACTTCGCGTGTATAGAACGTTGCGGTTAAGTAGCGCGTGGCATAGAAGGAAATTAAACCGGTTTAGGCATGTGATATATGGGCCCTTATTAATGACTTTGCTGGTTTTAGTTTAGACTTTAGTAGAGTTAAAAAAAAAAAAACCATACTCAATAGAGTTTTAGTCAGACCCTTCTGGCTGAGATGAGATGGAGACTTCTCGTTTTGTAATTATTGGGCTTTTGTGAAATTTAATGGCCCAACTAGTCAAAAGTTTAAAGAAAGGTTGTTTAATCTGTTTAAGCAATAAGTAAATACAATATAGAAAAGGATTAACATCGTTTAACTATCTAAGGGTACTCAATACAGATGTAAACAGCCTGAGAAAGATGTATAAGACTGTAACGTATGATTAATTATTAGAAAGCATACACCGTGGGATTATTTAACGATTATTATTCTGTCTTTGTATTATGAGTGGTCGAATATGGCCTGTGATGTCACTGAAACTTTATTTAATGGCTAAAGTTTTATCTTCTTTCTTGGGAGTTTGGATTCTTATTTTATTATAAAAACATTTATAACAAACTTTCTCAAGGAAGGTTTTAACTAAGTGAATCCGTAAATATTTATTTTTAATAATAAGGTTTTCTATCTTATAACCTCAAAGGTCTTATAATTTTCCTATAAACTCAACGATTACAAGAAATGATTTATTTGGGAAACAAATTTATATCATTGTCTTCATCTGATCGGATCAAATGAAAATGGATGACCAGTCCTACTAATATAAATATTTGTATGGCTTTAATATTCAAAAACATTAACACTTGGAAAAGCTAAAAAAGTAAAACATATTGACACAAAAAATATGAAGTTGATGAACACAAAAGATGTGAACCTGGGTTACTAGTGTTGAAGAAAACGTGAAACAAGATTCAAATCCTCGTGGAAAAGCACAAATCGAGAATCAAAATCAAAGCTTTGGTGCTTTCTTTTCGCGCATATATATAAACTGAGCAGAGGAAGGTAGCTAAGAGTCATGGTTCAACGCAAAAGCATGAAGAGGAACAACAACAACGATACTCAGACGAACAGGGATAATAATCATGCATCTATCAAAACGGCGGCGCATCCTGGAAGACGCATCGCAAAAGCTACTCTGTTCCTCGTCTCTTCTCTATTCTTATCCGCTGGTCTCTTAGACTTGTTGGGTTGTTTCGATTTGGTGAGTTTCGAATCTGAAAAACACTTCAATTTTTTTAAAAAGTTTCTTCAATCTAGTGAACTTAAGAGTATTGTATAACACAGATCTCTTCGTCTTCTTCTTTGTTCAGACAACTTTTGCAGGTCTGAAGCAAGTAACAACAATCAGAAAACCACCAATAACAACGGACCACAAATTCCCTCACCAATGCGACGTCGTTGGGAACCAAACACAACATCAACAAAGACAGCAGCAAATTCCAATTTTCACCTCTAAAAACAACAACAAACCCATAAGCGGCCATTCACGACCATCCACGTGTCCTTCCTATTTCCGTTGGATCCACGAGGATCTACGGCCGTGGAGAGAGACAGGGATAACGAGAGGGATGCTTGAGAAAGCGAGGAGGAAGAAGGCGCATTTCAGGGTTATAATCCTCGACGGGAAAGTATACGTTAAGAAGTACAGAAAATCTATCGACACTCGAGATGTTTTTACGCTGTGGGGCATCCTACAGTTACTACGGTGGTACCCAGGAAGATTGCCGGATCTAGAGGTCATGTTTGACGCGGATGATAGACCAACCGTCCGATCTAAAGACTATATTGGTCAACAACACCCGGCCCCACCTCCATTATTCCGTTACTGCTCTAATGACGCAAACTTGGATATCGTCTTCCCTGATTGGTCCTTCTGGGGATGGTAAAACAGCAAAGCAACCCCACAGTAATAACAGTTATATATTTTAATTGGGCTTTACTTTTTTTTTTTATTGGATCAGGGCTGAAGTTAATATTAAGCCTTGGGCTAAATCGCTGGTGGCGATCCAAGAAGGGAACAAGGTGACGCAATGGAAAGACCGCGTGGCGTACGCTTATTGGAGAGGAAACCCTCGTGTGGCCCGCACTAGGGGAGATCTTCTTCGATGCAATGTCTCAGCACAACGAGATTGGAACACTCGTCTCTACATCAATGTCTGGTTCTTCCAAATCTCACTTCCCCTTAAAAAACATTTTAGATTTGATAAACTATTAATACTAATACATTTTTTCTTTTTAATCATTTTGAAGGATTGGGTTAAAGAATCCAGAGAAGGTTTCAAGAACTCAAACTTAGAGAACCAATGCACCCACAGGTAAAATATTAATTTTATTTTTAGCCATTTAGTTACTTGTTTTTGGGAATATATATATATATATATTCGAATTTATAAATTCGGCAATTTTTTGGAATAGGTACAAGATTTATATAGAAGGATGGGCATGGTCAGTGAGTGAGAAATATATAATGGCATGTGACTCGATGACATTATATGTGAGACCCACGTACTATGATTTTTTTATACGAGGAATGATGCCTTTACAACATTATTGGCCAATCAGAGACAACTCTAAGTGTACTTCCCTTAAATACGCTGTACATTGGGGAAATACCCATTTGGACCAGGTTTGTAATTATATTATTTGTCTAGACCCCAGAAGTTTTGTTTTGTCACAAATTAACTTATTCATTTTGGGGTTTAATTGACAGGCGCGTAAGATAGGGGAAGAAGGGAGTAGATATATAAGAGAGGAGGTGAACATGGAACATGTGTATGATTACATGTTCCATTTGATGAACGAGTATGCCAAGCTTTTGAAGTTTAAGCCGGAGATTCCTTGGGGAGCGACGGAGATTACACCCGATAGTATGGGATGTCCGGCGACGGGACGGTGGAGAGATTTCATGGCCGAGTCGATGGTGATGTCTCCTAGTCAAGTGTCTCCTTGTGAGATGCCTCTTCCTTATAGCCCTCTGGAGTTAAAAGAGGTTCTTGAGAGAAAAACTAATGTGACTCGCCAAGTTGAGTTTTGGGAAGATGAATATTTTCGTAATTTGACGAAAGGCAACAAGCCTTGATCATATTGAAATTAGCAAAGTTGAAAGAGTATTCACTTTCCGACTAGTATATTAATTACGTTAACATGAACGTCAAAGTATACAATATATAATATTTTTGCTAATTTATCACGGGTAATTATTATAACACAGAATCACAATATAAAAAACTGAACCGCAAGATTATTTTGATGACTGCTTGATTTATGTATGAAAACTTTCAAAGAATTTTAATATACAACATTAATTCGAAAATCTTAAAAAGAGTAGTTAAATTACTATGATTGTTTTTTTAATAATATTTGTGAAGCAAAAAGAGTTGATATATTAAAAACGTAGATTCAGAACTCTTGATAATTATGTTTTAGTTTGTAATGGTTGCAGCACTTTATGTTAATGTTATGTAATCACTAATCATGAATGTTATGTAAATTACCTAAATTAGTAAGTATAACATAAAGTGATAAAACCTAACAAGTTATTGATAAGTTTGGTAAGTAATTAATTGATGAAAATTTAACATCTTGGAGTTGTTGATCAATTGCTGACAGCTGTATTATGAAACTTTAACTGATTTGATTAAGATAATTAGCTACTAATTATAATACTCTTTATACGTTTTTTTTTTTAAAAAAAAAAATCTAGTGTACATGTACGGGTTGATCATCTCAAGCTAATTAAAAAAGAATCGTCTGATTTTCTACGGTTTCCTATACTTTAAATAATTAATTACGTGATATAGACATAAAATAGTAGCACCGATCATATATAATCAGAAGATAGGTCGTAAATTCGTAATAGTTAATTACATATACGGGACGTTGTCCCCTCTTTGACTCTTCTGAACTACTAACTTAAATGCAAAATCTCAGAGTTGAATTACAAAAAAATAATAATGACGACACAATGAGTCAATATATGATAGTGTTTGCTTTGAATTATTTATTTAGATATATATATTAGCAAATTAACTTTAAACTATGTGAAAGAATGTATTCATCAAAAGACTTTAGAAGAAAAAAATGGATTTGTAATAGCCACGCCGACTCCATGACCATCAATCATCATTATCCATCCGAATACCCACCATCGTTGCTTCTCAACGATAAAATCCATTACTTATACGAAAAAACTTGTGCCATAAATAATAATGCGAACGAGAAATATTTATTAGGTTTTTTACGTCAAATATCACTTATTTATCTCCTTTCATTATAGTATATTAATTAGGCTAAATCAATTTCGCACGGATCATTGAGAGTTTAACTTATTATAGGAGGTTGCTTCAGTCCTCAATAAACCCTTATAATTAGCTAATATCTTCGTATAATTTTCCAAAAACATGAGTCGACATCTAACATGCAATTCTTAGATACAAATTAATCAATATTAGTAATCCTCTTTCCTTCTAATATCTCATAATTAAAAGAGATCATTGTTCCACTACTCTTCCTTATTATAGCAACAAGTGAGGTCTGTTTCTCTCTCTCTCTCTCTCTCTCTCTCTATATATATATATATATATATATATATATATATCCCTCTCTTGCTCTTTCTATTTGTTTTAATTTATTTTGGATGAATTAAACATATAATATATAAAATATATGAGTCCTCACGTGGTTGATCATCAAAGACAACATAATAACTCAATCTCGAGTTTAAGTTCTAAACTAACCAAGTCATGGATCACCACAACTATCTTCATCTTCGTCTTCTTCATCATCCTCCTTGGTGCTTCGCTAGGATGGATGGATTTGGTAGTTAAATAGTTAATTTATTATCATAACCTAAACATTCTATAGTCTTATATATATTAATATATATATATCAAATGGCTTTTTCTCAAAATTAAAGTGTTAATTTCTTTTACAGTTTTTATTGAGTGGAGGTAGAATCAAAGTGACACCAATATTCACAAGAAACACCAACGTCGCTATTCCCAAGAACACACTCACAACACCACTCAACTTCACGTTGCAATGCTCTCTAGACAAGAACATAACAACACAGACGTGTCCTGCAAACTACCCGGAGAAATTATACCCTAAAGACGATCCAGAGACTTGTCCAGATTACTTCAGGTGGATCCACAAGGATCTTGAACCATGGCGTGAGACAGGAATCACTCGAGAGACGCTAGAGAGAGCGAGAGATAAAGCTCACTTCAGGCTAATCATAAAAGGAGGAAAAGTATATGTGCATCAATACATGAAATCATTCCAGACAAGAGATGTTTTCACAATATGGGGAATAGTGCAGCTTATACGGTTGTATCCTGGTCAACTCCCTGATCTTGAGCTTCTCTTCCAGTGCCATGACTTTCCTGAAATATGGAGAAGAGACTATAGGCTAAGACCAGGAGTCAATGTGACGTGGCCACCTCCTCCACTCTTCCATTACTGTGGCCATGCCGGTGCTTTCGATATTGTCTTCCCCGATTGGAGCTTCTGGGGATGGTACAACTCCCATGCATAGCCATTAATTGTGATTTGATTCCTTTTCTTTTCGTTATAGAATTCAGTTCAGTTTGGTTACTTCATTTTTATCAATTTTGCGAATTTATCACCAATTTTTTTTGGGTTCGGTTTGATTTAAAAATTTTGTTGGTCAGGTTAAGATAGAAAAAAGGATATAATTTTTTTTTTTTGTTAACAAAGGATATAATCTAGTAAGAGTAGATTAGACTTTTATATAGGAATTTTCCATTAATTTTGGGTATTTTTCTGGAACTTTAGCTTATATGTTTGGTTCGGTTATACTAAACCTAGAATTGTCTTGGTTCGGTTCATTGATCTGTATACAATTCGTCAAGCTATAATATTAAGAAATTTGGTTCAGTATATATATGCATGCAAGCTCACACCCTAATTATGGTTAGGCCGGAGATTAACATAAAGGAGTGGAACAAGATATCGGAGGCGATAAGTAAAGGGCTTAAGAAGGTGAAGTGGGAAGAGAGAGAACCTTACGCATATTGGAAAGGGAATGCTGGAGTTGCCCAGACCCGAAGAGACCTCATGAAATGCCATGATCCCATGGTTCATCTGTATCGCCAGGTATAATTTTTTAGTATAACCTCTTTAGTAAAAATTTTATTCTTTTATGATGATGTATTGATATGAAAATGTTCTTGAAGAACTGGAGGAGCGAGGGTAGGATTGGGTTTAGGACTTCAAACCTAGAAGATCAATGCACCCACAGGTTTCGATCAATCTTTTTGTTTTTGATGACTCAAATTTTAATATATATAGTAATTGGGTATCTTTATTTATTATATGGATAATGAAAGGTACAAGATTTATGTAGAAGGAAGGGCTTGGTCGGTGAGCGAGAAGTATATATTAGCCTGTGACAGTATGACTCTTCTTGTAAAGCCTTTTTACTTTGACTTCTTCACTAGAAGTTTGGTTCCAATGGAACATTATTGGCCAATTAGACCTCACAGAAAATGTAATGACATCATCTTTGCCGTCCATTGGGGCAACAACAATACCGAAAAGGTAAACTAATATACAATAGTCGGTCCAATTTTTTACATTTTATAAACTCCAAGCAAAATATTCAATATTTTCAAGTCCGTATTTAAACGCTACTAGGTACTGAGTTATCAGAGTCCAATTCGTGAATATAGCTCCTTATTGACCTTAGTTAAAAGTATACTTAAAAGAGCGTTATGGTGATGTTATTTCATCTTCACTTATCTTATAGGCAAGAATTATAGGAAGAAATGGAAGTGGGTATATACTTAAGAATCTACAAATGAAGTATGTGTATGATTACATGTTTCATCTATTACAAAGCTATGGGAAGTTGCTGAAGATGGATGTAGAAGTGCCTGAAGGAGCCAAGGAAGTGTGTCCGGAGACAATGGCATGTCCGATTAAAGGAGGTCGAGTGAGAGAATGTATGGACGACTCATTGATTATGTCCCCGAGCATTAAGGGGGCCTGTGAAATGCCTCCACCTTTCGAAGAAGACGAGCTCAAAAAGTTTTTAGAGAAGAAAGAAAGTGTTGAGAAAGAAGTTGAGAAGTGGACTGACAAGTACTGGGAAGAACATCTTCAACATTGAGTTATTTCTATATCTATATTTTTTCACTAATCTATGTTACTATGTAATCTTTTATAGATATATGTTAGTAGAATGTAGAAATAAGATGTCTTGGGTCCGATCAGCATCTACCAGAGATATTTATTTATTTTTATAAACATTCTACTAGAGACTTTCAATCAACAATTAGAATCAAACCTGTAGAATCAAAATTCCAAGCAGACATAAAGACTGAACATTTCCCTGCAATTCTTTAGAGTCACAAAATCAAGAAAACCAAATAAGAATCTTTCTTTTTCCCTAACATTTCCACATACTTTTGTTCAGAGGTTAGCTTATGTTCCTTCTTCTTCTTCTTCCTAGATTCCATCCTTTTTATACACAGAGATTTCACTGTCACATCATCAACCGCGCATTAGATCAATATCAGCATGAGCATGACGCATATCCATTTGCCTTGAACCTGTTGACCATATCAGGTTTTGGCTTGCCGGGTGTTGAGGAACAGGGGAAACCGTGCTGCTATTATTGTCCAGAACTTGATGGTCATTTGTGTTTCGAACAGTTTCAGAAGCTTCTTCTTTTCGTTTCTTGTTCTTAATCTTTGGAGCTGCCCAGATAAAGCTACCTACAATAACCTGATAGGACCAGGAAGCTATATTCAATCCCAAATTTTTTGACTTTAAACAAAAATCAGAGCTCAAGAAAAATATCTAAACCAACCTGAACAGGACTGGCTGCTATTAAAGGCCCTCCAATGGCACCACCAATCACCCTCCCATCGGGGCTAGCAAGCGAAACTGATAAGTTTCCAGTTCGGGAACTTCCATCAGTTGCAGCTAGATAAGATATTGATAAGGCTAGGATTTCAAAACGGCCCTGGACATAATACAGAACATATGTTTCAAGAAAAAAAGTAAAAAAAAAAAAAACCAACAATGTTTCTCTTTAGTGAGAAAATTTCAAAATTTAACCTCGTATTGAATAACTCCAGGAGATGATAATGGTTGAAGCAGCGTTGCAGTGGAGACAGCGCCGCTTGCAGATAGAACGCAAATTGCTCTTGGACCTTGTTGAGAGAAAGCTACAACCTTTGATGCAATATCCTTGTAAAAAGTTATAGAAATTTTCAGCAAAAGAAACATTTCATGAAAGCTTTGTAATAGTGATTCAACATTACTTCTCCTATCGAAACCGGGATAACGTGTGGCGTGAAGCTCATTCCAGAAGATGAAGGCATCAGCTCACCTAACCAATCCAAAAATAATCAAAAGAGAAAGCTCATGGAATCAATATATGTATGTCTAATTCATAGAATTTAAGCAGCTTAATACGTAGACAAACAACAAATTGGCTCCGTTTTAGGAAGTTTTATGCTTTTCCCACACATCAGGAAGAAACAATTATATTTTGACTAGAGAAAACATAAAATAATTATGTTCCAGAGATAGTTTGTTTACCAATGGAAGCCAATCTCTGTTTCTTGCCAGAGCCCAGAGGTCGACCACGGCCACGTTTGTTAGAGTTGTTCGGAGTAATGGTCGAAGCAGAGGAAGACGACAATGCCAAAGAAGCAGAACCGTCTCGTCCGTATTTTCTAGGCCGTCCTCTCTTACGTTTCATCGGAGTTTCGCTCGGTGGAGGAGGAGCAGCAGCTATCGTATGAACGCCGACATGATGAGGAACAGCTCCGGTTGCTGCTGGAGAAGGATCGCTGTGTAAAGGAGGAGATCCGAATCCGGTGGAGCCTGAACTGAATGGAGAGTTTTGATTAGGTAAGTGACGAATCCCTTGTTGCTGTGATGATCCGTGAAACGTATAGTAAGAACCCGACCCGGTTAAACCCATTGGATCTCTTCGATCCATTTGCGTTTACAGTTGAAGAAAAAGATATCTTAACTTTTAAGTGCTTACTTGAGAAAGAGTGAAGAAACCTTTGTGGCTAGAATTATGAAGAGAGAGAGAGAAGATAAATGGATAAGAAGAAAAACAGAATCAAAGGTGGAGACTTTATGGAGATATTAACATGCAAAGCTTAAAAACTTCTCACTTTACTTCTTTTTTCTCTCTTTCATTCTTTCGCCAAAAGCAAGGAAAGCTTCCTCTTCTATATACAATGGCTAAGAAGATTGATCTTGGTTTTAGGGTTCTCTCTCTCTCTCTCTCTCTCTCTCTCTCTCTCTCTCTCTCTCTCTCTCTCTCTCTCTCTCTCTCTTCCTTCTGAGGTGTGCTTTTTTTTCGTTTTCCTTTTTCTAGGTGACAGAGGGAAACAGAAACAAACAAACAACCTCTAACAGACCCTTAAGCAAAAGCATTTACTGTGACGATAACAATGAGATCTTCTTTTTTTTTCTATTTTTCTGAAAAAAATGTTTTGGAAATTCAAAATCCTAATGAATGACTGACTTTGACTGTAGCTCTATATAGCAACTAGGCATCTGTGTGTGTGTGCGGCTCGTGCCTCATATGCACACACTCTTGATCAGGCGCGTGTTTCACACAGTAGCAGCATGTCACTGTTCTTTCTTCAAAACACAAAATCTACAAGACTCTTCACTTGTCAAGCTGAAATTACTAGTCTCTACTGTTTCTGTAAGTCTAGAAAATAGTCTAATCCCTTTGAGATTGGTCTGCTACAGAAGAATCGATTGAGATAGTGAAGTACACTTGCGAGAGAATGGAGAGTGAGAAAGGATTCGCCTTTCTGGTCAGAGAGTTACCCACTTTGAGCGCCATTTTGACGAGAGGCTGAGAAGAAGACATCTCTAAAATATCTCTCACAATGACCTATTGACGTGATGATATAACCTCTCAAAGCCTTTGAGATTTTTTTCCTATTAGAATCTTACTTTAATGTACCATGTAATGTGGGAGACTGTTTATATTAGACTTTGATTACGACAATATGTTTTTTTTTACAATGTTTTAATGGAAGTGTAATAAAGCAGAAAAGATCTTGGGTCTGACTTTATACTATGAATCAAAGTCTTATACCCAACATTTATGTCCACCTAAAAGTTCAATTTTTTTCTTCTGAGAAAGCAGAAACTATTTCAATGCTGAATTTGAACTTTAGAAGCAACAATATGCAACTCAGAAAAGTAGGACATTGTGATTCAAAGCGGGTAAAGAAAAGCAATCAAAACAGATGATTTCATGATGATCTGATCAGTATTGAAAGCAAAATCTTGAGCTCAAAAGGAAGAGTGATACATAAAAGTTCTAACCTACAAGAAGAACCAATCACGGTGCGAGATAACCGCATTTGATAGAAAATCAGAGGATAGTTTCAAACTGGTTTCTTCAAAGTGAATGAATGATAAAGATCTTGAGGAACAGTTTAAATACAAGTGAAGAAAAAACAGGTTCCTTCTCATTTGTCTAGCTCCATTGCTTGAGCAGCTTTAGCTTTAGCAGCTGGAGTCAATTTTGTCTTCACTTTCTTCTTCCCAACTGAAAATCCACCTTTCTTCTTCTTACCACTACCATCAACCTTTGACAACAAAATCAAACAACCACAGATATCATAAGCTACACTAAACTTCAGAAACGATTGAAATTACAAAGAAATATTAGTCATCTGGTCTAGCAACAAGACTCAATAATATCTTTTCTCCAAAATCTATAGATCAACTGACTTGATGCTAATTCAGGATGCTCCACTTACTCAACACATATATCTATATATATGAAGGGAAGGTCAGATTTAAGAGATACAGAAAAAGGTGATTACTTTCATCTTGTTCTTGTTCGCCTGAAGCTTCTTGATTTTCTTATCCTGTATTTCTTTCTCTTCTGCAAATCGAAAAATTCGCAATTTCCTTGAGAACGTATAGACATATGCATATTGTACTGATTTTTTAAGAGATGTAAAGAAACGTACTTTGGAGATTATACTCGTGTTGCTTCTTTCTCTTGGCTAAATTGTTCTTCTTCGACATTATTTCCCCCTTCCAATGAACTTTGCTGGTTCGAACCAGATGCGCGTTGTCTATAAACCCTAAATTTCAACAAGAACGACGCGAAGTCCAAAAAACGACGGCGTTTGCGGATAGGGTACGGAACTTTTATGGGCTTAGAGATAGGATGTAGCCCACTTATGCTCACAACATAAGCCCATTAATCCGAAACAAAAGCTAAGAAGTTAGAACGCAGTCGTTTTTAGCCTTCTCACAACTGTTCCAACGACCTTCCACCTAATCACGCCTCTCTCTCACTTTTCACATTATGAAAATTTGCATGTCTTTTTGTTTTCTCGCTCTTCTTTTTCTTCATCATCATCGCCGTCTCCACCAAAGCCCTAACCCCAAAACCTCGATATTCCCGCCGAATGTATCAATCCATGAACCTATCTTTTTCTTCTAACTTAACCCACCGATCTCTCCTCGAACGACGATTATGCCCCGGAATCTCCGCCAGAGCTCGCAAATCCCTCAATTTCAATCCTTCATGCGTCTCCTCCGGTCCCAAATCCGACGATTCGAGTTCGATAAATTTATCCGAGAAGCTCATTTCGCTCCTCAAAACTGTTCCGAAGTGGTCGGACGGCATCAAAGAGAGACGGATGCAGCAGAAACGCTCTCTCTACACTCACGAAAATTGGGTCAGACACAGAAGCTCACTCCGCCATCTACGTCATGTATCTTCTAGCCCATCTTCGCGCGTTATATTGTCTTTGATTCCCCCTGTTTTCTTCTTCACTACCGTCGCGATCCTAATATCCGGCTATAACTCCGCCGTTGGTATGGACTGGTTACCTCATTTCTTCCCGGTCCTTCGAGCTTCTCCTCTTCCGTATCAGCTGACGGCTCCGGCCTTAGCTCTGCTTCTGGTGTTTCGCACCGAGGCTTCATATTCAAGGTTTGAACAAGGAAGGAAAGCATGGGTTAAGATTATCACTGGAACCAATGATTTAGCTAGGCAAGTCATTTCTTCCGTCCACGGCTCCGGTGATGAATTGATAATCAGAGATGCGCTTTTGCGTTACATTGCTGCTTTCCCTGTGGCGCTTAAGGTCTGTTGTATTCCTCCATCTATGTTTTTACTTGCGATGCTTAGGATGGGTTAGCTAGACGGAGATTGATGATTGATTGTAATTTGTGTTCATGTGTAGTGTCATGTGATTTATGGTTCGGATATCGCTGTTGATCTCCGGAATGTGATAGATGAAGATGATCTGTCTTTGATCCTTCAATCAAAACATCGTCCACGTTGTGTCATCCAATTCATCTCCCAAAGCTTTCAGCTGCTGAATCTGGACAAAACAAAGATAGATATGTTGGTACTTTTCTTGGATTTTTAAAGCATCTTCCTTTCATTTTTTTCGTTTTTTACTGTGATTCTTTTTTATTCTCTTTCCATAGACTTAAGATATGAAGAACACAAAGTCTTGCGCTCAAGTTAGATATCTTCTTTACAGGAATCAAAGATGCTGCAGTTACAGGAAGGAATTGGTGTGTGTGATCAACTAATGGGTATCCCGATTCCACTTTCCTACACACGACTAACGTCGAGGTTCTTAGTCTTATGGCACCTTACACTCCCTATTATTCTCTGGGATGATTGCCACTGGAATGTAGTTCCTGCTACTTTCATCAGCGCTGCATCTCTCTTCTGCATTGAAGAAGTACCCAACTCCTTTCTCCTTCACAGATTATTCAATATCCACTCATTATCACTCTTTAATTGTTGCTTAAATTTTTTTTATAGGTGGGTGTTCTTATAGAGGAGCCATTTTCTATGCTTGCTTTAGACGAGCTATGTGATATGGTGCGTAGTAACATTAATGAAGCTGTTAAATCCGAGAAGGTCATACGCAATCGGATCATCTCAAAGAAAAGGATCCATGAAACTAAGCATTCAATAAATGGTTGGCATAAATCTTCAAATCATGAATGACAATCTACTCTGCGTTCTCATGTGCGATGTAAACAGAGAGTTTGTGATACCTAACTTAGGTTTGCTATTAGGTATTAGTATAACACGTAGATGTAGTAGACTATGGTTGGGAAACTTTACCTTCTTGTTCTGGTCTATATATCTTCTTTGTGTCTCTGTGTATTCTGTTGTACTTGTACATATGCTGTTTCTGCTCTTAGGGCGGAGATGTTTACGCGCTCTTACAGAGCGTTGGTGTTTATTAAAAATCAAACCGGATAATTTAGTTCGATAGTATATTTCCCAAACAGAATCAACCAAATAGCCAATAACCCAAATATTGAAATTTTTACCTCCATCATTAAGTAATGATGATAATCTCAAAACGTGCAAGTAAATAAATAGGGATTAATAAGTATTAAGTACTTCTATGGCTAACGAAAGATCAGATGGTTTAGCCAAAGCCACATGAGGCTTTCAGTGATGTTTCTCTGTGTCTTACTCTCTTAATGATAAAATTTACAGAAAATATGTTACACTACTAGGATTAACAACATTAACAGTAATAATTTTAGCTGATCTTTTTTGTTGGGACAAACTAAACTCTAAACCTGCTGATGATGATCTATTACAGCTTCCCCTGTAGCATAGAGAGACCAAAGAAGAAGAATACAACTTCAGAGACTTGAAACACGTAAATCAAATAATGATGGATGCTGGGATTGGGATTTATATATTTACCATGCAACTTTTTGACAAACCGCTCGAATTCGACAATGTTATGTCCTTCCATAAGAGCTGGGATGAGCCTACTATAGGCAAATGATGACAAATGCCTTCTATCTGGATCGTTCGGAAACTTGACGCTTTCTAACATTTTGTTATACCCAACTCTATCATGGCACGGAAGCGAGTTCTCTCGAGCTATCGGTGTACCTGTGTCCCATGCAGCGTTTAACACCTGCAAAATATTCTACTTTAGATTGAGGTTTCTGTGGTAGAGCAGGCCTAAAGAAACGATATGCAATTCCAAAAAGTATTTTTTTTTTCTACCTGCCAAGCTACTGCCTCAGGTTCTCCTAATGCTCTTGCAAAATCATCGGGACGGTTTAGCACTTGCACTTCTCCGGATACATAACTCAAAGTTGCACCATGCTTCTTTAGCGTAGATGCAATTGCAGCATAACCATCTCGGTTGCTCGGGTTGTAGAACCCAGCGGTTAGCTCAGCGGCATGGCTTGCTGTTCTGTACCACCAGTGGACATCTGGGAGCTGTTTTAAAGTCAATTGTGATACAACTATGACAAAAGTCTCAAATTTATTGGCTTTCAAATGGCTTAGACAACTAAAATCAATCACCTTTGCTGCGATGCAGCAACTGTCGAAGACTAGTTTAGCGAGAGAGAGGATTTTTTCAGCGTGATCTATCAAAACCTGTGAATACCATTTGAGAAAGAATCTCCCGTAGAGGCCATCGTAGTCACCTCCATCACAGAAGAAAGCGGTTCCCTGCGGTTGGGAATTGTAGGAGCCAGCATTATCTGGGCCTCGAGCCCAAAACAGGTGCCCTCTTGATTCTGCTGCCTTTCTCAGGCTCTTCAAGAGATACTTGTCATAACACTGTATTGCAACGGAATGGTCATTATGTGGAAGTGGGAATAAGCTAGCAGTAAGGCTTGGCTATCTCAAGAATGCTAAACTTTTGAAAGGAAAGATACCTGAAACTCTCCAACTCCTGGATATCGCCACCCATGTTTTATGGGACAAGAAGGATACCGTAGCTCCCCACAGGGGCCTAGTCCAATTTCAACCATAGAGATTACACCACCCTCTAGAAACTCCGCAAGTTCTATCCGAAAGCTTCTCATGTAATCAAAGTACACCTAAATTTAATCCACGAAAACCATTAAATGTTTCACGAGCTGGTTATTTCAGATATCAGTGATAACAAGAAGCAAATATCCAGGGTTAAGACACACACCGATTAGGCAGCTAATTTTTCTTATTTATTTTACCAAGAATAACATTACACTTAAGCTTAGATTGGAGTTTTTCTATCTAATCGTGACTTTTAATCTATATATTACTACATAGGAAACTGTATGAAAAAAGAAAAATCATAAGCGTGCAGGAAGTCATTAGGTGTTCAAGAATCCACTGATAAATGCATAGACGATTGTTTGTGGTCATGGGTATACCTCAAGTGCAGTTCGGCCTCTTAAAACACGTTCCTTGTCAATACCCCAAGAAAGGCATTCTGGGTTTCGTCTTCCCTCTCTATCAGTGAAATATATGTCAGGATTGGTTCGCCCGATTTCTGCCACCCAATGAGGAAGTGGAATGCAAACATCATCACCAACATTGCCTCCACATTCATGAAAGGACATTAGAACCTAGCAAGATGGAAAAAAAGTGAGATGCATATGAAGCTTGGGAAAACATTCTAAAGCAACCTCATTAAGAAAACTGTATCTTAACGCATCATGCAAGCAAAATACAGACCTGTATCTTAAGATTAAGATCACGGACTATCTGAAAAAGCTGCTTATAACCATTCCAGTTATACTCCTGGGGCGAATGACACTCAGCGATTCCCCACCAGCAATCCACTTTAACCCCATCTACATGGATTGACTTCAATATCCTCAAGTGCTTCAGCAGTCCGTCTCGATCAGCTAATTCACACTTCATATTGATAACCCCAAGCTGTTGACATAGAAAAGGGGATTTAATCAGTAAGGAGAAAGCTTAGTATAACCATGGGTAAAGGATATGATTAAAGTTGCTTACTGGTAACATCACATAAACCGGGACATAAGGAGTGCCAGAGAAATCTTGCTCTGTCAGATTTGGAGGAATCTCGAGAATCTACCAAATACAAAATGTGGAAGAGAGTCATCAGATATGCGCATGCACATAATCAAGCATGCAGGGAAAAATCTAATGAGAGGAGACTATCCGCTTCATTAATTTCAAATAAGCCACGTAAATGCAAAGGACAGGACTGCTACAAGTTTCTGTTTACTATGTAATAGCGCAGTGTCGCTACCTGTTTAGAGTTGATAACATCGACTGAACAACGAACAAGCCCCTCAGCCTGTTTTACACTGCCCACCAGTTCTAAAGATTGAGTCGGGGGTAAATCATATGGCGATGGAGAAGGTGCGTAAACGTATGAAATACGGCAAGAGTTGAGCTCCGTTGGGCTTCTGTGCCAAGATGATGATACTACTCTAAGAGCAGGAGGTGAAGATTGCTGTGATGCCATGTGGGAAGCTGATGAACCAGCAACAACCGCAGAAGAACCACCAGGAGGCTTTGTCCCCTAAATAGTTAAGCCAAGGGAGCCATTCAAGAAAACGATTTAGCATTTGCTGCAAATGGATACGTTATGATACATAATCTCAGAATATGATGGACCTAATATGACCAAAATAAAAGTCTCTATTGACATTAACCTAATCTAACCAAAATAAAAGCCTCTATAGACATTATCATGACACAAAGCTTTTCCAAAGATCGGTTTACACATACAATTTGTGATGACTACGAGTGTACTGTAAGCACATGTTGCTGACTTGTAACAATATACGATAGAAGAAAAAAAAAATCAGCATACAACGTACTACATTGCGGACAGAGAGGGCAAATAAAAACCTGAGATTTGGATGGAAAAGTAGTTCCATCAGGAAGAACAACCCACCCAGCTTCCCTAGCCAAAGCGGCAATAACATCGTTGATATCAGCTCTGACCCTCAGATTATAATTCCCGTGCCTTCGTAACCCGCCTAGGATCCTTGCAGTTATAGCTCTTCGATGCCGCTCTCTCAACTTAGTTCGCTCCTTCTCTTCAAGCGGTCTACTTCTGCGACTTCCCCCAGGAGTGTCCACTTGATCTTGCATTGACTGCTGAAACATGAACTCGTCATTACTACTGCCTGAAGCTGCGCGTGTTCCTCTGTTCCGTTGGTCTCCATCGTCTTCTTCCTTAACATCCGTATCCATTTCTTCTTCATCATCCTCTTCACTAGTTCCAAGCAGTTTCTGCATATCCGTTGCCATTACTTAAAATTTTCTGCTCAAGAATGTTATTGCCTTTTGGTGAAAAGTTCCATCTTTTTCGTCTGTGGTTATAATACTCCACGTGTACGTACGCCTTCTGGACAATGCAGCAAAATGTTCTATGATTTTTCCTTCCTTCTTGCTTACAATTGGCCAGAAATTTGGGAGAAATCAGTATCAACGAAACTGATCTTCAATCTCTCAATGTGCATAAGCTCTCACTCCAACTTCCAGAATTCATCAGAAATCCTACAAGACAAAATTAATATCAGAATTTTCATCAGCAAACATATCTCCAGACGAGAAAGTGGAAAGCTTTGTCACCAACAAGACATAGTGTTTCTTCTTGCGGAATTTCAGATTTAAATACCTAATCATATCATCTGCCGTCGGTGAGCAAATTTGTAGCGCAATTCTCTCAACAATCACAAGCTTCCCCGCAAAAATGATCCGAATGCGGGACAATTCTCGGTCCTCTGGGCGAATCGTCGAGCAATACTAAAAAAAGTTAACAAAAGGAGCCGGAAACGGCGCCGATCGACAATTTACTCGCCTGTTGCCGTCCACGGGACCTGCGAAAGAGAGGATAAGAAGACGGTGGATCTCGCCGGCGGGTGAAAAGGGCGGATCCCGCCGTGAGAAAGAGAAGGTGCGTGAAGGAGCGTGCGACGTGAAAATTGGAAGACGAGCTACACGCGTGTGTAGCGCTCGAGCGTGTCTGGGAGAAAGAAGGTGTGTGTGAAGCTAAGGCTTGGCACGAACTAGGCGTGTGTCTGTGTGTACACGTAAACTAAGGAAGAGGAACGGACTCATTAATCGTGTGAAGGGAAGCACGTGCCGACACCACCATCACGAGATTTCGATGCTCTCTGCGGCGCAGAAGGCTCCTGGATAGTCACGTGACATGTCTGACCAGTCACAGTTCTCATGATGTGATTGTTCTTATATTGTAGTTTATACACAATATCACCAAACTGCGTGCCGTTTTACTTTTTCCGACGTGAACTACATCCTAGTTTTTAATAAGCTAGGGGAAGCCAACTTTGACACCTCTTTCTCGTCTGGTGGGTTTACGTTGAATAGTAATTCGACGTTGACCAAAAAACTTACTTAACTATTTACAGGTGGCATTCAAAGATATTGTAGATCCAAATATAATTTAGTAAAATTAAGCAAAAATCGCAAAACTTATGTTAAATAATTATATTTTTTTAACACATGTTAAATAGTTATATAAAATTATACATTGACATATAGTATTAGTTTGTAATAATAGCTTAAATATGAAAATGGCGATGCTATGGTATAAATGTCATTTTAATAGTTTTTAGTTAGACACGATGGACCTTGAATCATACACCTAATTCATATATTGCAACCTTCATTATGAGATTAATTGGCCAAATGTGGAAGGCACGTCTCTCCCCACAATCAGATCAAACGGCCATAATTCGCCGGAGATATTAAATTCATTATTTATCAAATTTATTTGTTATATATTAAATAACAATAATATAACTCGAGGTGAAGGTGGGAGCCTCCATGTATTAACCTTCATTTTGCTTTTCAATTAAGTGTTCCATGTATTATCCTTCGTCACGTTCATCAGAGCCAACAACGAAAGAGAATCATTTAAAACTCGCCGGTGCAATCGATCATTACACAGAGTCGTGATGGAGAGTTCATCAAATTCCGACCAAAACGAGGTAACTGGCTCTGGAACTCCGACGAGCTCCGTTTCTTCGCCGTACCGAAGAATATATTCCGATATCTCCGGATTATCTCACCGGTTCGACGTTCAGAGCTTCTATAACCGGCGGTCAAACACTAACGCCGTTATCTTGAGTGGCCATGAAGAAGATCGCTCCGAAGACGCCGTGGAACCAAAAGATGACGTCGACGGTGATGGAGAAGATAATGATCCAGACAGTGACATTGATTCTGCAGAAGACGCAGGTAATTTTGAAAAATTCTAGACTTTATTCTATTTTCTTTTTGATTAAAGAAAGTTTTTGTAGTGTAGAGCTAGAGATGATGAGGGAAAGATTTGCGAAGCTATTGCTTGGTGAAGATATGTCAGGAAGTGGGAAAGGAGTTTGTACAGCTGTTACTGTCTCTAACTCCATAACCAATCTTTATGGTTCGTCTTCTTCTTCACCTTTTGTTTCTTATTATGCTCTGTTTCGTAACAGAGTATATCGGAAACAGAGTATTAATAATGAGTAATTTGCAGCGACTGTGTTTGGACAGAGTTTGAGATTACAACCATTGAGTACAGAGAAGAAGAATTTATGGAAACGAGAGATGAATTGTTTTATGTCTATATGTGATTACATTGTGGAAGTTATTCCAAGATCTCTTGGTACTAACGTTGAGGTAAACTAAATCAAATTTATACGGTTCACAACTATCTTAATTTTGGCTCTCACCACCTAAACGCTTACAACTTTGATCTTTTTTGTTGTTCCAATTTCCAGATAACAGAAACAAAACTAAGATCCGATATTCTCATGAATCTTCCTGCTTTGAGAAAACTCGATAATATGTTAATGGTAAGTCGAATACTCCAATTTAGACAGACTGATAATCAAGATTCACGAGTTTCAACATGATTGGTTTTGACTTTGAATATTGTAGGAGATATTGGATAGTTTTACGGAGAATGAGTTCTGGTACGTTGAGAGAGGAAGCTCATCGATGAACTCGAACAATAGTGGAAGAGATTCAGGAACGTTTCGGAAAGTGGTGGTTCAACGGAAAGACGAGAAATGGTGGCTTCCGGTGCCATGTGTTCCTGCTGAAGGTTTATCGGAAGATGAAAGAAAGCATTTGCGTCACAAACGCGACTGCGCCAATCAGATACATAAAGCAGCTTTGGCCATTAACGACTCCACTCTTAATGACATGGATATTCCTGATTCTTACCTCACCACTCTCCCAAAGGTATCTATATATATATATGTTAAAGTCTGTATATGTGAAATGAATCATGAATCTAGTGATCATGTAAAGTGAAAGTTTTGTAATCAATAAGGTGTTTTTTTTTCATTTTCGAACAGAGTGGAAAAGCAAGTGTAGGAGACGTGATATACAAGCAATTGTGCACGGCCGAGAAGTTTTATCCGGACCAACTTCTCGACATCTTGAAGATTTCATCGGAGCACGAGGCCCTTGAGCTCGCCGACAAAGTCGAGGCTTCACTGGTTACATGGAGGCGTAAGACTGGAGGGTTGACTCACTCTAAGTCCTCATGGGACATGATGAAAGATATCGGTGTCGATGCTGAACGTGGCAATGACAAGAACCACATTCTCGCGGCTCGAGCCAGGAGCTTACTCTTTTGTTTGAAACAGAGATACCCTGAACTCTCTCAGACCTCACTTGACATCTGCAAGATTCAGTATAACCGAGTGAGTTATCCATATAGAACCTTTTTGACATTTTATTTTAATATCTCTATGGAAACATCCAAATTATATTATATATATGATGAATGTTCTGCGTGTCGTCTTGTGTTTTGGATAGGATGTGGGAAAAGCGGTACTGGAGAGCTATTCGAGGGTTTTAGAAGGTTTGGCTTATAATGTTGTGTCGTGGATTGATGATGTTCTTTACGTCGACAAAACAGTGAGGAACAGAGATAATTAGGTTTCGATACTAACTATTCTTCTTTTGAGCACCGACACAAAATATGTTATCCATGTTTTGGTTGTAATGAGAATACATAACAAAATTTTTTTGTTATGATTGTGTTCTGAATCTTATAAGAACTTGATTTTTTCTATTAAGTATAATTAAAAAAACTATATTAAAAGTATATATATTAAAGAATTCTTAAACTGACAAACTCGTAAATCCCTCAACACTACTTTAAGAACATAGTGATGATGATGATGAATCAGAAAGCAAAATCCAATGGTTCTGCAAGAAAAGAAGAAATTCAAGTACGCAGTCTTAGATGATCAGATGTACTATTTAATCAATTAGTAAGTGACCTTCATTGGTTTTGATTCACCTGCTGACAACGAGCTTAATCTGTCGAATATTTGCTCTATGGGATTGATTTTTGATTGAAACATAATGAAGCAAGATGTTCCTCTTATCTAAGTTCAAGCCTCGTCTTATTCATCCTCATATAACAACATACAGCTAACATTCACAACGTAACTCAAAACTCTACAGAAGCTAAATGGAAAAGAAAACAAAAGAAACGTCTGTTGCAGTCTTTAGGGTATTAAAAGCTGTGTTTGTGTGTATCTGCACAAGAAGGGAAACTAGAGCTTGTCCATGGAAGTGGAAGTGAAACTATACAGAGTAAACAAAGGAGCCTCTGGATGATCATGAGTGTCTTTCTTGTAAGCACAAGTTTACTTTCTGGTAGTGACTGTTGGTTGGAGCAGTGAAACTCAAGGAATCAGCTTGTTGTGCATTGTGGTTTTGTTGACTGGAATAAGTCTGTGCAGCTGCTGATTATCTCTTCTAATAGTTCATCAAGGATTATTTCACCTGTTTCAGAACCGATGCAGCCGATATCAAAGCGGAGGTCCATCCACTTTCCAGTCCTAGCCAGGTCCTTCCTGACTATCTGGTCTAACGTGTGAGGAGAAGGCAAAGGTAGGAGATTCCAGTAAACCTCTTCTTGTACCACTTCAGCAGCATTTTCCATGTCTGGGCAAAACCGGACTGCAGGTTTGGCGAATGAGATCCAAGGGCCATGCCCACAGAACTTTATAAGAACTTCATTGATACAGTCGAAGAGGAGTTTCTTATCGGTGCAGAAGTTTGTAGAACAGAAGTCTATTTTATCCATTAGAGCCTGCTCAAGAACCTGCTCCGAATAAAAGGATCTCGCCAAAAGATCTTCCCAGTTCAACTCTGAGGATTTGACCACGGCTTGAATGTATGCAAGTGCCAATTCTTTGTCATCCACTCTAGTTTTGACATCATTGTCTTTCTCGACTCTTGGAGAATCAGGTTCGTCGAATCTTATGCACAGTGGTTGCAACCGCATTTCGACTGATTAAGTCAATGAAAAAGGTCAGAAACTGAACTCTGAAAAAAAGTTTGACCAAATTACTCAACTAGTCTAGCAAGGCATACCTGAAGAGAACCTAGAGCTACTTGGACTGATGTCATCATCTGTAAAGAAAGGCTCAAGCACAGATACAGGACTTGACTTTCCTGGCACATCAGTGGCATTTTCCTGGCACTCAGACATTTTTACTGAAGGACTTGGTAGAGAACACGGTGAATGCCTCT
This sequence comes from Streptanthus diversifolius, assembly GCA_039880935.1. NCBI lineage: Eukaryota > Viridiplantae > Streptophyta > Magnoliopsida > Brassicales > Brassicaceae > Streptanthus > Streptanthus diversifolius. The sequence goes on along the minus strand of JAXGFM010000018.1, from coordinate 1,118,016 downwards.
CGTCAAATGTTTCCTGAGACGGTGATAAAGCAGGAAATATGAGCTTTTTCATTCAAGAAAACAATTGAAAATGTGTCATGTACACAAGGCTTCAAACCTTTTCCAGGGTTTGTGTGTGCTCATCTTCATCATGAGTTTCAAACTTTTCTTCATCAACATATGCATCTTGGTGGATAATGGAAGAGCTAATTGCTTCAGACAACGAATCCAGGACAGTCTTCTCTTCTTCTCCGGTGTCTAAAACGCCTGCTGATTATTCAATAAAAACATTTAGTTTCATTCTGTCAATTTTAAAACCCGCCAAGGCAGAGAAAGAACCAGATCAGAAGAAAAGAAGAAAAAGAATCACCTCTGGAACTCGTAGACGCTGTTTCTTCATGTTTGTTTGAATTTAATCCCAGTGTCTCAGAGTATTCTTCTGAGCTACATTGTTGAATCTTTGGTTTCTCGGTTATCTGATGACCAACAAAATCATGCGCCAATGTCATTCTTGGACTGTTTTCTGGTGTGGAGAACTCAGGGAGAGCAAGAATCTCCCCCAGGATTCTTGGTACTTCTTTATCCGGTGAACTAACATCTGTATCTCCTTCTGCAAGCATTTCAGATAGATGTTTCTTGGCTGCAATGTATATACCACACACACTCTTCTTTGAATCTTCACTGCCATGGCTAGTAGCCTCTTCTTTATTAGCCTCACTTTTTGAAGAAATGTCAGGCAATATTTCTCCATCTGGAACATGCCGCCCGGAACTAGTCTCTATCTCCTCTCCCAAACAAGAGTTTTGACTCATGTCAGACGACAATGCATCTGGATATGGATCAGACTCATGCTTAGCATTGCATGGATTCTTCCCATCAGCAGATTTTAGTCTTCTTCTGATTCTACTGAGAATGAAGCGAGAACCGGATCTCCCATTTTTGGCCTTGTTGCCTGTAGCATGTGTTCCAGGTGATGAACCAAGACCCAAGCTATTTGGTTCAGGTTTCAAAATCACAATTGTTTGTGTACACTGGGAGCTTCTGCTTTCATTTGAGGAGCTTGTCTCTTTGATTCTCTGAGAATCTCTCGAAACTGGCGCAGTACCAATGTTCAGGAATGATTCTTCTTTAGAATCCAGGACCTGAAATGCATCCACCAGGTTCTTGCAGTTCTCTATCTCGCTTTCCTTTTGAGCTATCAACCGCTTTATCAACTCGCTGAATTTCTCTTCGGAATCATCATTTATGGAATCAACTTCGCTCTGGGAAATTCTCGGACACTGATCATCTGATTTCTTCTCTGCATGATCATCATCACCAGCAATCAAAACATTGATATCCTCACTCGTTTTGCTGCAGGTTCTACTTCTCCTCTTCCCGTTTTTCGACTTTGTCTTTCCTCTGCATTCAAAATCACACTTTTGCTGAGTCTTCTCATCAATCTCCTCTTCAATGAGCTTCTTGACACTCTGCATTCCAGCTTCACTCTCCTGAGACAACAACACAAACAATCTACATCAGTATCTGATTCCTCACAGCAATTTTACACAATAAAAACAAGTTTGATTCTCAAGTCCAACGAAAACTTAAACCAAGACCTCACAGTCCCAGTCACAGGTAAGCTGGCTCTTGACCTTAGTCTCAATACCTGCATTGTTACATTAACCAACAAAGTGAGAATCTTTTTGTTTCAGACACATTTTCTTAATGAAGTCTAATGACCCAAAAGAAAAGAATGAAAAAAAAAAAAACTCAAACCTATGATTCTTTTGCTTCCACGTTTCTTATCCATCAAAAGCTTCTGGTTAGATCCACCATGCCTGAAATCAAACATGCTCATAAACACCCAAACACATCCTATCCCTTCTCTTGAAAGATGTCTTCTACAAATCTCTTTCTCCATTAAAATCCACAATGCTCTTCTTCTTCTCTCTGTTTTCTCCTCTTCAGCGAAATCTAGAGAACAGTAATTATAAAAAAAGAGATACCAAAACTGTGACTACAATCAAAGAATATCCTGTCTGAATCAAAACTGATCTTTATATGAATCATTCATGCAGTGTTGATCCCCGCGAGAAAAAAAAAAAAAAGAACAGAAAAGAAAAAGCTTTTACCTTTTAGAATCCGATACAATGCTTGCAAGAAGGGGAAAATCAATAATGCAGATACAAAGAACTAATACTGATATTACTTTACCCTACTCACTCCGAGTTCGGCCTCCATTGTTAAGAGGAAATGAAACTTCAAAGATTTTTTTATTCTTTGATACAGATTTCGCATAAATTGCGGCTTATATCGCTTATTATAATAAGAAACTCACGAGAGGTGACGAAGCTCGAAGCACGAGAGTAGATGTTTAGCAAAAATGTGTCATTTAGTAGACCCACTTCTTACCAGAAAATATTCAATTAAAAAAAATACCCAGAGAACCAAAAAAAGATCAGACTTTTGATAAAGAAATTGACAACTGGCATCAATTTACAAGAGCTTATTACATTGTAAACGACAAAACCCAGATTACTATATACAGAAATCCGATCAAGTTTCATCAATTACGTATAATGTAATAAAATAATAGAAGAAAAATTTATAAAAAAAAGTCAAGTTGCTTCTTTTGTCTTGTTCATTTCCCACATATAAAAAAGAAACGAAATAATCACATTTTGTAGTGATAATATCATTTATTATACACCTTAAGAGTTTTTTTTATATGCCAAAAATGTGGATACAAACCGTCGTAGTAGATACACATAAATGTATGTCACTGTATACATATATATATATATATATGTGTATGTGTGAGTGAGTGACTGTATATGTTCGGAGAGAGAGAGAGAGTTAATGAAATAAATGAGTGTGATATGGTCTCGGAGTCGGCAAGTAATGGTCCTCCGGAGAGTAAAGTTGTCCGAGTACCGTACAAAGTGTGTCGGGAAGGGCAAAATCGTCAATCTCTCTCCGTTTTTAAGAGTTTTTATAGTGGGCTTTTTAACATTTTAAGATACTCACAATTTAAGTATTAATATAGAGTGATATATATATTTTAAGAAACTTATGCTTAGAACCCATGTTGGAGATGTCTTTATGTCCCGATAAAAATAAATACTTTTAATAAATACCTCAAAATCCCTAATAAAATGTCGTTGATAAAACGAAACAAAATTGCAGAATTAACTGGTGAAATGGTTACACAACTAAATCAATCTATATATACAAAATGTAGCAGAATTTTGGATTAATCATAATAAAGGAAAATCTTGTGATTGATCAAAAATGTGGAATCACAACATGTTTGGTCATTTTATGAAGTTATGACCTACGAAAAGCGACATAATTCAAAGAAAAGGAGATGAAGCTATTTGAAAATATTTGAAAATATGTTGAAAATAAAAGGAATAGTGCCAAACGGACTCTCACAATTGACAAATTCCATTTATGAATATTTGGACATCTTTATATTATTATCATTATGATATTTACAACAACGATGTTGATCCTTATTTGGACCACACCCACTGTGTTACCTTTTGCCAAATTTTGATACGTGTGTTTGGATCCATATATATAAATATTTCTTACATATATATATATACATATGGGTTTATAATATTTTTGTTTTCTCTCGTCGTTATGCATGCACCAACTTAGTAGCTGTGGTGTCCATTTATGATTTTATCTTAGTCTAATAAAGTTTAAAAAAATGCAGCCTCGTCAAGGTAGAATGTTCAATCGAAATATATACTTATTATAATGATTAATTTATCATTTACATTTGATTCCTTCCTTATTACCCGTAAATCTACTTCTAATTCAGATTACTTTAATTAGATACGATTAAAAGAGATTACAGATTTTTAAGTAGCCGTAAAGAAAACCCTCTCTAATTAGAAAGCAACTACTCTTCTTCTTTTTTTTTTTATAGTAATACCAAGAGAAAAGACAAAAGACATTAACAAATATGCGCGCATTGAAGATCATAAAAACAAAATTTAATAAAAAAGACAACGTTTCTTGTATCCTACTTACATATGACAACAGACGAAACGACGAGACTGTGGAAAATTACGAAGCATATAGTTTTCTTAGGATTCTTCTCTCACGGTCACTGACCTTTTCGTCTCTCTTGTCCTATAGTGCATGTGAAGTTTTTGATGGGCTTTTTTGTGCATCGCTTTCATGGCCAAGCAATGTTTCGTTGTTCTTGTTTGTTCTTAGGTACCATCGCCTAATTAGGACTTTTAATTACTTAAACTGGAGTTTAAAATGATAGAATCGCTAGTTAGAAAGCTAACAAAACGTTTTTAGTTGCGTCATGTGTAATTAAATGCATTATAGTTTTCTTGACTTTTGAGATCTTATAAATTTTGTTGTGGCATATTTTATTATATAGAAATTTGTCATCATACCTAATAGGAAAAAAAAATGATAGATAAGTCTTATAAAATAAGCAGAGAGCGGTTGGTTGCTATATTACAACTCTATCTAGTCACCACACTAAGTGTAGTTAAGGATGTTTGGTAACATAACTAATCATCATGAACAGACGATGATAGCGTAAAAACTAATGATATGCATGACTCTTTCTTAAAACTTAAACATCTTAAAAATGGAGCATAATACGTTGTTGATTATCTAAATTTTGTGTACAATTATTTTCCCTTTCAAATTAGCAAATTTTTTTATGTCAAGTAGGTAGTTATGATATCAGATGATGCATGAAATATTTTAGTTAAACCATATGCATTATCCCCTAATAAATAGAGGGCTACGGCAAATCGAACACTTATGGGTAGCTAAACAGAAAAGAAAAGAAAAAACATAAAATCAAAATAAACACTTTTTGTATCAACGCATTCCTAAAACAAGAAAGAAACTCAAAGCTGAGAGGAACAATTGATTGAATTTGTCGGGTTTTTTAGAGCAATTTGAAAATGTTGAAACGTCCTCAAACCATTTCAAGTTTTTAAAGCAAACCTTTTTGAGCGGAAAAGTTTGGACTTCAAACCGGGCTTAAATAGATACATTAAGGCCCGTACATCATAGATGGCCCATTTAGTATTTCCATACCACATCTTTATTTAAAATATTATTAAGATATTTCAAACTTACATCTTCATCTTCCATGTCCAAATCAGAATAGATCAACAAAAAACCATGTTTTCGATTTTTTTATTTTTTTTTAATAAATCTAGCTTATTTCGTAATGATTGATCTTTATTGCCAATTTAAAAGATATTAATATTATAGACGATAGAACTCATATAAGATGCCAAGATCAAATATCCAAATAACAGCAATAACCCAATAAAACTCTCCTAATATTCCATTGCTTGAAAACCAAACATCATTTAAACTCCAAAATCTAGAGTAGATACTAACTTATAGATTTTCGGATCGAATTTCCATAAGACAAGAAAAACTACATCTATTTTCAAAGTTTGAAATAACTGGTCAAATCCATTGTAGGTGAAATACAGATTGACAAAAATTATAACTTTTAACCGATTAAAAAAAATGCAGAAAAATATGAAAACAGTTGGATTGAAAAATAAAGAGAAAAAATATAATATAAATCTAATTATACAGAAACAATATAAAAGATTAAAAAAAAATACCATAAATTTTGATGAAGTATTTACGCATTTTTGAAACAATCGTCCAAATTCGCTTCAAATACAAAAACATGTATTAAATAATTAATAATTAGTGATTCATATTAAACCATAGTTACCAATTTACCATGTTCTCTTTTTTTTTTGTTGGAATATTTTCTCTCTTTTGCATAACATTGAAATGTTAAAAATAATACCAGTTACCAGACTTTAACTGTGATTTTGTTTTTTGTACTCATAATGCAAACCTTTTTTATTAAACAAAAATATGACTATAGAGATGATTGTTGTAGAATAGAGGAAATCTAATTCTTAAAAAGCAAAAAAAATTGTTAAGAATCCCGGTTATCGTGAAGACTAGTCATTATCCAATTAACATTATTAATTATTTTTCTAACAGGATCAAACGTGGACAACCAAAATTTTAAATTCCATTTTTAAGAAAAAGCTTTCGACGAATGAATAATGAGATGCTACATTCGCAAATCGTATATCCTAAGTTGAAATAATCCACCATCAAAGATAATTATTATTCAGTTTTTTCTTCTATTAAATAAATTGCTTAGTTGAAAAACTAGTAGCAGTTGTGGATGTGCTTGCCCTGTCTTCATATCACGAGACAACCTTTTATTTTTATTTTTTAAAAAAACCTGTCAATTACACATCAACGTAATATTCAAAAAAAAATAAAATTCTATTACGCCCCCGAGAAAATATATAATTCATATGAAAATGAAAAGGGAATAGGCATTATGAAGAATATTCCTAATATTTTACATTATATAACATGGTACAACCACATACGGCACATTAACAATTCAACTAGTTCTTAATTTATCAGAAAAAAATCTTGAAATATGTTTCATCTATATCGATTGTTTTTAGGAGATCATTTCCTCATTTATATTCCAAGAGAGAAAATACTTAAATATTTTTAAGGACAAGATAACATATTTTTTGAAAAATTAGTCTACAAGATGGTGTACCAATCTCATCTGTGCTTCTCTTTATATTAAGTACACGTGTCGCCAATCGATTAAAGTAGGACCATCCCAAAACCACCTATTATAAAGTACTATTGTGCGCTTGCACACAGGAAAACTCTCTCTCTCTCTCTTCTCTTATAATCTTTCATGTTCGACCACGTCACATTTGAGCACCAGGCACACAAATCCCCAAGAAGCTTCGTTTTTGTATGTACAAAGAATTCGAATAAATGCGAAGTCCCTTTTTCTTCTCAGTTTTAAATTGATTTTCACTCAGAATTTTCTTTCTTTCTTTCTTTCTTCTCGTAAATTTCCGAGAAAAGAAAAAAAAAACTCAATTTCTCAGTTCCAGGCCATGCTTGTCGTGTTGCTAGTATCTTTGGTCAATACGTTTCGAAATCGATATCAAACTCTTTTTCTTCCTTATCCGTAGGCTTCTCTGGGCAGTCTAGAGTTTCACTACGGTTCGAGTGTCTTGTTTTGCTCTGTAGACAGTTTTCAGCCTAGTTAAAACTTTCCCTTTTGAATTCGCTGATTCGTGTTCTGGAGTGATCTGGTGAATTCTTAATTTCTTTGTTGTTGTGTGGATTTAGGAGTCAAACGATCTTGTTTGTCGGATTGGGTATTCCTGTAAAGTTGAGGCTTTTGAGCTTTGGAGAGAGGTTTCGCGATGGCTTTGGTGACTCCAGTTCCAGTAATGGGCGAAAGGGCTGGATCCATGAGATTCCATGGAATAGGTAGCCCAGGATCAAGGTCAAGTAGGAGCGGAATTGTGGAAGAACCCGTTTCGCGGCTGATCGAGGAGAAAATCTTCGTTGCTGTTGAGAAACAGGTGGCCAAGAGCAAGTCTACACTCATCTGGGCATTGCAAAACACTGGAGGGAAGAAGATTTGCCTTATTCATGTTCATCAACCCTCCCAAATGATCCCAGTTAGTAAGTATGCCTAAACCTTGTTTGTGTGTTTTTGGCCAATAAGCCGTCCTTTTTCTATGGAATCAAGGTAGAGCCTTTTAGTTTGTGGTCATTGATCATCCTCTTCTTAATGTTTTTTTACTTTGAACCTTTCCTAGTGGGCGCCAAATTCCCAGTTAGTTCTGTGAAGGAGGAAGAAGTCAGAGCTTTCCGGCAAAAAGAAAGGGAGAAAGTACATATGATCCTAGACGAGTACCTTCGTATATGCCAGCAGAGAGGGGTATGGCTTCATTTGTTGCTATTATTTTATGCTTTTGATGTTTGTTTTGTTTCATTGGCTACCATTAGGATCATAGTTGCCTTATGCTAATGTCCGAGGTAGTATATTTACTTGATATTTTTATTTGCTTTTAGAGAATAATGGAGTCAGTTATGATTATAGGTCAGGGCAGAAAAGATGTTTATTGAAACAGAATCCATCGAGAATGGAATTGTGCAACTTATCTCGGAGCTGGGAATCAGAAAGCTTGTCATGGGAGCAGCAGCAGATAGACACCATTCAAGGTAAGGGAACCAGGAACCTTTTTTCTTCTTTTCCTGGGCTCTTGACTGATTAACTTTGAATCAACTCTTGTAGAGCTGTGTGCCGTCTCACTCTTAATATCTTAAATTTTGGCTTTCCCTACTTACAGGAGAATGACGGAACTCAAGTCCAGGAAAGCCATTTTCGTACGCCGAGAAGCTCCTGCTTTTTGTCAAATATGGTTTACTTGCAAAGGATACTTAATACATACAAGGTTCGGGTATTTCATTTTTCCCATTCCAACCAAATCCTTTGAGTTCAATATGAATTGTACGAGCCAGGCATGTATAACTACTATAATATTCCCAGAGCTGCACCGCCAACTGATGATATTTGAAACAGTTTTCTTCATACTAGCCCATAGTGAGTTTAAGCTTCAAAATGGATTTCCACAATGACAGACGGGTATGTGGCTGCTTATTACTTAAATTTAATGTGATAACATTTCAGGGAAGCTGCGGATGACACTGAATCAGAATATGCATCTCCGCGTCCTTCCATAAGTGCAAGCGATCTACTTCAAACTTTCTCTACACCAGAGTCTGAGCATCTGCATATATCTCGAGTACATAGCACTGATTCAGTTCAACGATCAGGAAGAAATGGAAGCTCAACTGAACACAGTGAGAGGGTGTCGGATGGGTCGTTAAATACTACTGATGAGGAGATAGAATTTGACGGCAGAGGAGTAAGGGGCAGTGCAACAGTTATGAGTACAGTTAAACAGAATTCTGGCCACTCATCCCCCTCCAGTTATCCGGTATGTCATGTAGTTCGTAATGGTAAAAGCAATGCATTTTGATTTTCGTATACCTTGCATTCTCAGCTGCCCAGCAACTGTGTCCATCATTGCAGGATGGGGTGGATGATTCATTTGACGATAAAATCGGACAAGCTACGTCAGACGCTCGAAGTTCAAAACGAGAAGCTTTTGCAGAGACTATTAGGCGTCAGAAAGCTGAAAAAAATGCACTTGATGAGATCAGAAGGGTGAGTTTCCTTACAAATGTAGATTGGTTAGCGATCTTAGTCTTTTTGGAAATGGTTGCTAGATATTTTAGTTGGAGATATAGATTATACTGGACCATTATGTTTGCTAGCGTATCACTCAAAGAGATTAGTAGGCTTATGATGGGGCTTCTAGTTACACCGATAACGACTATAAATTAATATTATTCTGATATTATTGCTAATGGTTATAGGTTAAACAATCAGAAAGTGCTTATTCTGAGGAGTTGAAGCGAAGGAAAGATACTGAGATAGCAGTAGCGAAAGAAAAAGAGAGATTCACAACCATAAAAAAAGAACAGGAAGTAGTCGTCGAAGAAGTGCGAAGTGCATTGGCACAGAAAGAGATGCTTGAGAACCAAATAGCAGAATCTGATGGTACAATGGAAAAGCTAAACCAGAAGCTTGACATAGCTGTGAAGTTGTTACAAAAGTTGAAGGATGAACGAGAGGAGTTGCAGACAGAACGTGACAGAGCCCTCAGAGAAGCTGAGGAGTTAAGGTATCGCGCGGAGACTTCAACACTACAGTTACCTCAGTACTTCACGGATTTTTCTTTCTCCGAGATTGAGGAAGCAACTAACCGCTTTGATTCGACCCTAAAGATTGGGGAAGGTGGGTATGGAAGCATCTACATTGGTATACTGCGTCATACTCAGGTGGCTATAAAAATGTTGAATCGTAACAGTTCGCAAGGCCCTGTGGAGTATCAACAGGAGGTAATTTCTTGACAATCATTAGTGAAATGTTTAATTCAAATCAAATTTCTTGTTTCATTTCGTCATCTTTTTTTTTCTTTTTTAGTTGTGTACTAAATGCTGTCTCTACTAAAAGTGTACTTTGAAACAGTGTCCTTTATGAAGTTTTAGCTTTATAGCACTCGGTGTGGATGAGCTTCGACTTATTTGACTTATTCTTGCGGCATTGCAGGTTGATGTGTTAAGCAAAATGAGGCATCCAAATATCATCACGCTAATTGGAGCTTGTCCGGAGGGATGGAGTCTTGTCTATGAGTATCTTTCCGATGGAAGCCTTGAAGATAGGCTTAGTTGCAAGGACAACTCTCCACCCTTGTCATGGCAAAATCGTGTACGCATTGCCACCGAAATATGCGCAGCACTTGTCTTTCTTCATTCTAATAAAGCTCATAGCTTAGTACATGGTGATTTGAAGCCAGCAAATATTCTTCTCGACGCCAATCTCGTTAGCAAGTTAAGTGACTTTGGAACCTGCTCGATACTTCATTCTAGTGGAAGCAAAAGTGCGTCAACCGATGTCACAGGCACAGTTGCTTACTTGGATCCAGAAGCTTCCAGTAGTGGAGAGCTAACACCAAAGTCAGATGTTTACTCGTTTGGGATTATATTATTACGCTTGTTGACCGGGAGACCTGCCTTACGGATAGCAAACGAAGTGAAATATGCCCTTGATTCTGGAACATTAAACAACCTTTTGGACCCTTTAGCAGGTGACTGGCCCTTTGTTCAGGCTGAGCAGCTTGCTCGCTTAGCATTGAGATGCTGTGAGTCTGTCAGTGAAAATCGTCCGGACCTTGCTACTGAAGTTTGGAGGGTGCTTGAACCTATGAGGGCTTCTAGCGGAGGATCTTCATCTTTCCATCTCGGCCGTAACGAGCACCGCATAGCCCCTCCATACTTCATTTGTCCCATTTTCCAGGTAACTCATCTGTATAATTGAATACTGATATTAATAATAACTAGAAGCCTCAGAAGACTTCAGTTTCAATTTCATTGAGAATTATTACTTGTTTGAGGTCTCAAACCATTATGTTGAACTTTAATGGATACTAAACCCGTTCTTCCTCTGTATTTTCAAAACTTTTAGGAAGTCATGCAGGATCCACACGTAGCTGCAGATGGTTTCACATATGAAGCAGAGGCTATAAGAGCGTGGCTGGACAGTGGACACGATACTTCACCAATGACCAATGTCAAGCTTTCCCACACCAGCCTAATCGCTAACCGTGCTCTTCGTTCTGCAATTCAGGAGTGGCTTCAACATCATTGGTGAAGTGAAATCCTTCAAACCCTCAACCCCTGTTCCCGCAAGTAATCTCTCATGAAAAAAAAAGTTTTCGCCTGAGTGAGTAAGATTAGTTTGTTCGTCTTCCTTATACGCATACATACGATCTCTCCATAGATAGCATATATTTTATAATATGTCAAAGCATAGTGAAATTTCTCCATATTTGTCAGATGAAAAAAGAAGAGGGTGGTGAGATTTGTATGTGTGTGTATATATATATATATATGTTCCATATTTGTCAGATGAAAAGATGTTATATGTTTATATTGTTTGTGTGAGTAGAATTGCCAACGTGAATTCGCTCTCTTTAGCACAAAGATTAGCCTCCAGGTTATGCCAGAGCAATTCCAGAGCCACAACTATCATCGATAAAAAAAAAACAAAAAAAACAAAAAACAAAGCTTTGCTAAAAATTAAATAATCCAAGAGAGGTGGAGGTGGGGACAGTAACGCAACGGGAATAATGGAGTGGGCATGCAATAATTGCACCATTAAAAAGAAAATAGAGAAAATGATTAATATTGACAAGTGTTTGGGTGGCTTGGTCGGTTTTGTATACGTAAGATTGTGCCACGTGTCTTCTCATCCATGGACTGGACGGCTTTGAATCGTGTATTTTTTTTTATTTTATTCTCATACCAAAGTCCAAACAAATTACGACCTGTCCCGTTTTTTTCTTTGTAAAAGTTTAAAGCCACTTTATAATCCAACAACCAAACAACATAATAAACAATTGGCGAAAATATAAAACCTGATTTCGATGGGAACAACAATATATACTACAAGATCATTTTCTTTCTTTTCGTTTTCCGAATACATGGCAAAATATAACGGTGTATAGAGTAGTTGAATATGTATTACGAATTCTTCAGAATTGTGTGTATGGCAAAAACTTGTAAAAATCGAAAGTACTGTTACAAAACTCAAAACTCACTCGAATCAAAATATGGTATCAAGACCTCTCATGCATGATTTTCTATACAAAAAGGTTTTAAATATGTATTAGATTTTTTTATACTTTATGATCTGGTGACGTCGAGTCTAACTTTCATTACCGAGCATGTCAATGGTTGGGCAAACCTGTCACCGAAAACATAACTTTGCAAGAAGTATACACCGTCAAAAGAGGGAATTTACTAGGAACTTTGGTATATATATAGTGTACTTACGTAAGCTTAGTTGGTTAATGGAGTTTGGGGTAGTAAAGAAAGCAAGTTTTTTGGTAAATGGGAGTAGAAGAAAACAGCACGTGTGTAGGACATAGTGTCACACCCAAAAAGACAAGAAAGCAACGAAGCAATCATGATTGTTCAGTCCTTTTTTTTTCTTTTTGGCTTAAAACGTTGTCTTTCCTCTTTGGCATATAGTGGATTGCAGCCGAATATTACACAACCCAATCTTCTTCTTTCATTAAAACAATATACAGTCTCATCGTGGATGGTTTATTATCATCACTGATAACTTTGATATGTTGCAGAATTAGTATTGTTATAATTAAGCTTATACTTTTTTAAAAAGTAAGAAGAAAAATGTTATAGATTGTTTTGTAAGATGAGGTGTCTCTTATGTATTTTAGGTGCGGTGAGCCCATGTGCTTGTCCTGATTTGACAACGGTCCAAATAAACCGGCGGTTTACATCGACCACAACTTTTCCTCCTTTTTTTTATTTTATATAATTATTACGTTTTTCAGTATTTTATTTTTGTCATTACTCATAACCAACATTCGTAAAAGACATGGATATAATTCGGAAAAAAAGTGTCCACATATTATTTTATTATAACGTATAAGGCATTTGATTAGAGAACACGAAATAGCTGTACTTAGAAAACAAAATTTAATTTATCATAAATCATTAATTAGTATTATCAGCAACAAAGATGATAACGTTAATTATGTCATGCAATTAAATTATATATTTTCTTCTGTCAAGCAATTAACAAATTACTAATTATCATTGTGTTTTTTTTTTTTTAATCTCCATTTGTTTGCATTATCTTCCAGCTTTAGCTTCGTCACTATAAAACTACCACTCTCTGCTTCTCTGTAACACATTACCCACTCACAGAGAAAACCAAAATCCTCTAGAGAGAGAGAGAGAGAAAATTCGGAGATGGAAGGCAAGGAAGAAGATGTTAGAGTTGGAGCTAACAAATTTCCGGAGAGACAACCGATCGGAACATCGGCTCAGAGCGACAAGGACTACAAGGAGCCACCACCTGCGCCGTTATTCGAGCCCGGCGAGCTTGCTTCGTGGTCCTTCTGGAGAGCCGGTATCGCTGAGTTCATCGCGACGTTTTTGTTCCTTTACATCACTGTTTTGACCGTCATGGGTGTGAAGAGGTCACCGAACATGTGTGCTTCCGTCGGAATCCAAGGGATCGCTTGGGCTTTCGGTGGTATGATTTTCGCTCTCGTCTACTGCACCGCTGGTATCTCCGGTAAGTCACACCACATTATAGATTCTTCGATCTAACGATTTCAGTCTCTGATTTCTAATTTCTACCGTCGTTATGTAGATAGATGATAGATCTTATGTTGGCTAGGTTGAGTAATTCAAATTATAAGTTCTCCGAGAGAGAGAAGTAGAGTTGTATTCTCCCAACGTAGCTCACTGATATCGAAACATCTGAATGAAATAGCTATTTAGGCTTCAGTCAGGAACCAAATTAGGGTTAACAAAAACATGATAATAGGTCCGATGTGAAAGAAATAAAACTAAGGAACAGTATTTGCATATGTTCTAATTTCCATTTGTGTTATGTTATGACCTCTCAGGTGGACACATCAACCCAGCCGTCACGTTCGGTCTGTTCTTGGCCCGGAAGCTTTCGCTCACACGAGCTGTGTACTACATAGTGATGCAGTGCTTAGGAGCCATCTGTGGAGCCGGTGTGGTCAAGGGGTTCCAACCAAAGCAATACCAAGCTCTAGGAGGTGGAGCCAACACCATAGCTCATGGCTACACCAAAGGAAGTGGTCTCGGAGCTGAGATTATTGGAACCTTTGTCCTCGTTTACACCGTCTTCTCCGCCACTGACGCCAAGAGAAACGCTCGTGACTCTCATGTTCCCGTAAGTTAAAAAGCACAATCAAATTTGTGGTGTTATGTTGCATTGGTATCAAAATGCTTAATTGGTTTTCGAAATTCGACAGATTCTTGCACCTCTCCCTATCGGATTCGCTGTGTTCTTGGTCCACTTAGCAACCATCCCCATCACTGGAACTGGAATCAACCCAGCAAGAAGTCTTGGAGCTGCAATCATCTTCAACAAGGACAACGCTTGGGATGACCATGTGAGTTTTCCACTTCCCACCGAAACTTACAATCACAATTCGGTTTTGGATCACCGGATTACTAAATTTTTGTTTCATCTTCTTTTTTCTAGTGGGTCTTTTGGGTTGGACCATTCATCGGTGCTGCACTTGCTGCTCTTTACCACGTGATAGTCATCAGAGCCATCCCATTTAAGTCCAGAAGCTGATCGAGTTACTCTTAAAAATCTGGCTTTTGTGCTCTTAGTTTGCTTTCTTTTGTGAATGTACTACTTGTGTGAAACATCGTGTGTATTTGTTGTTCCTCTTCATTGCCTAATGCAGACTTTATGTAAAACAAAGACATTCTCCTGAAAAATTTGTAATCTCTCTTCTCCACTTTCCAAACGATTTCTATAATTGGAACATTCTGGGCAGACATTTATCTTGAAATAAAGTGGACCAAACATATTTAATGCATTAGGCTACAATCTGCTACCATTACAAGTGAATCTGACCAAACAAATTAGGCTCAAATTCAAGAAAATGACTCGTATGGATAAAACTACGAATTAACAAATCGTGGTTATAAAATTATGTTTTAAAAACTCTAGTTAAAAGAAGCTATTCGATTATTCTATGGATTAACCAATAAGAGTTCAGAGAAATAAAATGTGCCCATCGCGATCAGATTTCCAAACGATGTGACATTCTTTAACCTCAGAGTAATACATTATTTGAAATTATTAATATGATATTTATTAAATCAAATTGAGAGAGATGCTTACAAAATAATGAAATCAAATTTTACTGTCTGAAAGTCAATACGAAGGCAGATGAAAGAAAACAAAAAACAAAAAGAGTAAAGAAAAGAGGACAACGCAACTTTGCAAAATTACCTCTATTGAATAATGCAGCCAATCAATATGCCACGTCTGGCGCGCTGCTGTGTAGGCCAAATAACCGCGTATTTGAAACGCGCCTATAAGCGAGTGCCACTCTCTATTCCACATTCAATTGATAGATGCGATTGGTTTCACCTACCCTACCTACATTGTAACGCCGTTACCAACCCCGTCATTGACGACGTTAGATTTACAATCTGTCATCTCTCGCAGATCCGCCGCGATCGCCGTTAAATCTCGTCTATGGACGTTAACCAGAAGACCGTACTTCATGAAAAGAGTTAACGACATCTTCTGTTCCACCTTATGCCCCGTCACCACCGTCAGGCGGTGGCGGAGCAAAACCGCCGCCGCAATCGACTTCATTTGCAGATAAGCCAGATCCTTACCCAGGCAGATCCTGGGGCCAGCATTGAACGCCACGAATTTAAACGGATCATGATTGATGAATCTCCCACCGTCCGATTGCGAAATCCATCTCTCCGGTTTGAATTCCAAACAATCATCTCCCCAAGTCGATCTCATCCTCCCCGCCGAGTAAATCGAATACGTCACCGACGATCCCGCCGGCACAAAAGTCCCGTCAGGCAACACATCGTCCTTCACGGCGCGCTTCGAATCCTCCGGCACCGAAGGATACAGCCTCAGCGTTTCCGATAACGCCGCCTTAAGATAAACCAATCGATCAAGCTCCTCACACGCAAGCGGTTCATCTGTCCACGACGCCACGTCATCGCCACGTGTCTCGATAAGGACGGCATAAATCTCGCGGAGGATTTTATCCTCTATGGTCGGGTGCTGCGTAATCAACCAGAAAAACCAGCTCAAGGCGACCGATGACGTGTCACGTCCGGCGAGGATGAAGTTGAGCGCCACGCGCTGGAGGACTTCGTCGGAGTAAGATTCCTTCTTCTTGATGAACCGTGATAAGAGGTCGTCGTGCTGGGTCCCATCTTTATTAGTCTGAGTCATCAAATCTTGCTTACGTGTTTTAATGATCTCAGACAAATAATTGTCTACTTGGACCAAGCTTCGGGTCAAGCTGACTTCTAAGCCGAGACCGACCAATCGCTTGAACTTCCATAAAATCTCCGGCAATATAAACCGCTGTAGCGATGCCTCGGTGGCTCGATCAAAAGCCACCGCGAATGTGTTCACCGGAAGACCTGGGGCACAAGTCCGGGGATCTTTCCCGAAAGTCAAGCCGCATATATTATCAAACGTAAGCCGAAGAAGCAAATCTTGAAGATCGATCGGCTCAGAGCCGAGCCGAGCCGTTTCAAGAATTGGCAGAAACCGAAGCTTGATCGCGCGGTTAACCCAACGAGCCATGGCTTGACGAAGAGTCCTTGTGGTGAACTCCAAAGCGGCGGTCTTACGCTGGAAAAGCCACGTGTCTCCGTCGGAGTTAAAGATCCCTTGACCGAGAAGATCATGAAAAACGGCTTGCCACGTCGGACCTTTAGGGTAATTATCAAAGCGAGTCTTGAGAATATGCTCGAGGTTTCTTGGGTCGCACGTGACCGTCACGAGACCTTGTTTCTTTGCTAGAAACGGAATTGCGCAGATGCAAGTCTGATACGTACCGGAGCACGCAAGGAGGTTGTCGGAGATCCAATCGTGCATTCGCTCGCAATTCTCGATAAGACCAGGGAGACTCCCCACTAAGGGCCAGACACGTGGACCTTTAAGACAACGAGATATGAATGTGAGCCATAAGAAATACGCCGTGATGGCTGAAATAATCATTAGAGCAGTGGATATTTCCATGAATTTTTGTTTTTTTTGTACTTCAGAAATACGCCGTGATGGCTCAATAATATGACGTTCTGGCACAAAAGTTGAGATATTGACGGAAAAGAGACGGCCCAGGTGGTGGAAATGAGAAATTTCCGTAATGAGTGAAGAAGTTTGAAGAGACAGAGAAAGAGAGATAAGAGAGAAAGAATGGGTTCAGAAGAGATGTATGAACACAAGAGAGAAGATTTATAGAAAGGGAGCAATTATTATTATGGAAGACAGACTGTTTTTCTTCAATGGAATTTCTCTCTAGATCTTTCACTCTCTATGTGGATTCTCTCTCTAGATCTCTCGTGAGCTTAAGAGAGTGAAGAGCTTTAGGGTATGTGAAGCATTAGATGGTGTGCACCACCATTAATGATCCTGCTCTAGGCTGGTAGCTAGGTAGTTGGAGACTTGATATATTCTCATTATATAAGAAAAAAAGCCAATGAGGTCGTCGTAACACAACGTAGAGATAGAGAGAGAGAGAGAGAGCATTAAAGACGTTTAGTTGAGGAGCCTAAGATGAGGGAGATCCATGACTAAATGACCCACAGTTTTTCAATGTCCGAACATGAACCATTTATATACAATTTAATACAAAACCCCCCCCCCCCCAAAAAAAAACAAAGACATAAGTAAACGAAATTTAAAATTTTGGAAAAAGTCGTGTAAAAGAAGTCACAAAGTAAGCATGGGATGTTGCCTCCTCGTTTAATCGTATCCGCGTGGCTAATGAATTGTATGTTTTGAAGATATTAATTAGGGTTCTGTAGTTCGGTGTCGGTTCGGTTCAAGGGACATGGTGGTTGATGTAATTACGCATGGCTAGTCGACTGTATCACGTTGTTTCTTTGATTTTTGATATTAAAAGTCTTATGATACGCTTTGACAAATGTATGCGAATGTATATAAAACATAGAATTCTGATTTTGTTGGTGTAGCGTGTAGGAATGAGTGATTAAGGGTTTAGAATGGAGATTGTTAGGGTTTGGGTGAACAAACTCAACAAAGATATATTTTTGCTCAACTACACAACTTCTATAGGTTGCTTGGGTTTGGTGACTTTGCTTTGCTGTCTTTTTTCAATATATATTTTTTAAAAAAGTTTATAAGCATTAAACGAATCAATGTACACATAATAATGTGTTCCCCTGTTAATGCATGATCACGATAATTTACATGGGCAGAGATCAACACACAATCCTAATTCCAACGTTTCACGTGTCGAGAGTTGAAGTTTTTCAAATTGATTACAAGTAAACTAACCACACGTTGTAATATACGAAGGACAACAAAAAATCAAATTAAGTCGTCTGACCATTATTTATTTTTCAACAATAACAAATCGATATCACTGCATTCGAGTTCAAAATAAAACTATATTACAAAAGAACAAATATTGAGGACTAATGAAGACTGGATAAAAATCAAATACATAACATATCGTGGATATTTGTAAATAGTTTTGACGTTTGTCATAAAGCATAATTAAATGAATTGACCCACGAAAATCAACTTTTTCGAATTTCAAACCAAGGATTCTGCAGAATATCCGGTTCGAATTTTTTAATTCGTTGAAATATTTAGACTGAATCCATAATTATTTTTCCGTTGCTGCTGTATAACTAGTTTTAAATGAAAAATATAAACATAAAAATACTCTAAGAAGTTCGAAAGTTTAGCTTATTTAATTGAACTTGATTGCAGTTTCAGTAATATTGCAAGTTTTTTTTTCTGTAAGATTCTTTATCAAGTTTTCAGATAATTTTGTTACGATTCTTTATCATTTTTTTTGGGGGGTTTCATTGTATGGATAAGCTCATGTATGTTTGTTTTGATTTAATAATATACGCAGTTCCTATGTTTCGTGTATCTTTGTGATTAAATATGCAGTAGTAGGTTAAAACTTGAGATAAAAGACAAATTGACAGCGGCAAAGAAAATATACTTTTCTTGATCGCATAAATAATAATATGTGTTTTCTAGCTGAATTTCTTAAAAAGAGTTTAGACTTCATTACGGTTGCGTAGGGGAAGTTACATGAAATAGTAATACTAACAATAAAATAGTTAGATTAGGTACATCAAGTATATCCCATTGCACTATTTAGTATTTACAACAACAACAAAGATGTCAAAAGAAAATGAAGTCATTCTCAAAATTTGGCACATTTATGGTAATGAGTTAATGACTATTTAGTTACGACTAGTGAACAAAGTTAGCCGATTACGTAAAAGGTGATCAATTAAATAGAACTTTTTAGATTCCGTGGGTTGTCCCACATAAAATTGGTCATTTACTTGTCTCATTTTGCATTTAAGACCATATACAGAAATAAAAAAAAATAAAAAAAAATCATATTGAAAAGTTAGCTAAACAATGAATGGAATCATTAGTTACCCCGTCACTTATTCACATGGTAATTAATAGTAATCAAGACAGCACTCAACCACTCTAGAGGCTAATAATTTATGTTTAGATTCGACTATGGTGACATTGACATGTGCTAAATTCCCTTTTTGTGTCGCTGTAACTATGAGTCGTAAATGATTATGCGTATTTAGCATTTTCCCAATTTTGTAAAGTGGCACTTGATACTCTATGATAGCATGTCGCTCTTTCAATCCAATTTTTTTGTTATGTTTTATGATTCTACATTTGCATTTTACAATTTTTATATTTTTGTACGATTTCGGTTTTATTACAAATCAGAACGTATGGCCTCATATAGTAATCATCCATTGAAGCAAATAAAAATTCATAATTTAAAGAAAAAGAAACAAGTGTATACATGTGTTTATATTTCCACACTAAGACAAGAAAGAAGCTAACGCCGAGAAAGAAAAAAAAATTACAATAGAAAGAAGCTTTTGGAACCGAAAGAGAAAGTTCTGTGAGAAGGCAACTGGATCTCCGTTCTAATGGTACAAGATAACGAAGCAACATAGCCTAATAAAAAACCAAAAGCGTTTGACATTGAGGCACACATATGTAACTCAGGACCAATTTTGTATGTACCTGTGCTCGTGTGAGCATTTTTGTCTCTTTGAGTTTAACATCCTTTTGTCACTAGATGTCACTGGAGGTGCCACTCCTTACGAGTGAAGCTTGTGAGTTACCTCTCACAATCACGTCTTTCAAGCGCGAGAGAGGTTCAAGTACCCTGCTCAGCTTCTGTGTAAGAACAAACAAACAAGAGTCGTCAATGAATGGCTTTAGTTGGTTACCATTTGTAAAAACATAACGATTCTTGACAGATGTTTAGATTATTACCTCGCTACTGATGCTTGATTTCCACTTGAGTTGCAAAACCTGCCACCTCTCTTGTTGCCAGCGTTGACCAAGAACTACGAGTCCCGTGACAGCAGCCGCAAAGAATAAGGACCATACCGCATTTGCTTCTCTTGTGCGTAAATACATAGTAACAGCTCTCCTTCTCCACCAAGCTTGGCAAGGAAGTTCGTGTGTTACTTTTTTAGCATCATTCTCAAGTCCAAGGGGATTTGTTGCGGTATCAGAATGGAGATACAAGTCATCGTCCTCATGCTCATTTGGCTCAGAATCAATTAACCCGTATTCATACACGGCTGATTCACTTCCAAATGATTCCATGTGTTTAGAAGAACTAAGCGCAGGATCACCACAGATATTTTCATCCTGAAACCGTGTGTTTCTTAACTTATCAGACAATCCCTGACCTTCCAGCATCAAGCCTTCGCCATCCTTTCTTTCTTCCTCTTCGAATACAGGTTCATCAAGGGGTAAATTCTCATGCTCGCTAGGTGGGAATACAAAGTGGTCAGACATGAACAAATCACGTGAAGTTTCAGCTCCATAGTAAGCATCAAACTTCCGCGCATCTCTTGGTTCAACGTTATACGGACCAGGAGCAGCAGCATAAGCTGATGAAGTAAGCGAGACGACTTCCCATTCATTCCCACGAGGAGGATGCTCCATATGTTCCTCTTTGTTAGCCATCTTCTACCACATAATCTATAATGACTCAAAACCCTGTAAAGGACTCTGCTTGGATATGTTAGCCATAAAAGAAAAATAAAAAACAGAGAATATTTCACATCTTCAATTGTAAAAACCAAAATTTTGTTGTCTTAGCAAAATTACTCAAACCTCAAAAATAAACAAAAGTTAATACAAACAATCAGTAATGCAGGCAATCAAACCAAAGCCAACACCAAGGGGTCAATACACGAGCCGTTCTGGTTTGCAATACATGGCAAAAATCGCTAAATATCCTCATCAAAGGATTGGAACCAATCAATCCGAGGGAAATTCAGAACCAGACAAAACCAATTCCTTTCAGGGCTGCTTGGCCCAAATCAACATATACAATAGCATAACATACAATCTAAAAATACAATACACTCTCTTTCCACAACTAGCTTATCGAATTCAAAACGAGCTTCGCTCGTCGGGAAAATACCTGTGAAGAGACGATACGTATCGGATTGGATCCGGCAATTGATGATGATATTTTCTATCTTTAGAAAGAGGAGACTTGAGAATCTGGAAAGAGCAGGAAAATAACAGAAAGATCAGCAATTATTGGTACCGGCGACACCGGTTTTTAAGTCCGCTGAATTGACGGTACGACCGGCTGCAGGCGGTAAACGAATGGGTACGCCACCGATAATCACAAGTTTACAAATACATGCGTGTAGTAGACTACCGCAAACGCGACGCAACGCAACGCGGAAAGAAAAAAAACGATTTTTTTAAATCTTTCTGACACGTGGCTCGCTATGATTGGATCTAAGAGTATGAGTAAACCTTCGTCTCTAAACAAATGTGTGGCAGATGCTCGAAACTAGTGGAGGAGAAGGAGAATGGGAGATCTCTACGCTTTGGACTTCGATGGAGTTCTCTGCGATAGTTGTGGAGAAAGCTCTCTTTCTGCTGTTAAGGTCAATTTTAATCTATCTCGATACTCTTAAGTCTCCGTTTGGGTTAAGAGAAGAAACTTCTTGGTTTTTGTTTTGAGAACTTAAATTGTTTCGCCGATTCTAATTTTGAAGATTGGAACTTTCGTTTCAAGTTTTGGGATTTTGTTGCCCATTTGATCATTCGTTGACTGTTGTTTTGTTTATAGGCTGCGAAAGCGAGATGGCCTGGTTTGTTCGAAGGAGTTGATTCCGCTTTAGAGGAATGGATCGTCGATCAGATGCATATTGTAAATTATTATCCTTCTTACTGTTTATCCAGCTTAAAATTTGTTGTTGGTATCTAAAACAGTTTAGAGTAAGATATTTTTTAAGCTCTGATTTTGAAAGAATGTGAAGCTTCAAATTCGTTTTAAGACCCAGGAGCTGGTGCTCTTTTAGGTGAGACCTGTGGTAGAAACTGGCTATGAAAATCTTTTACTTGTGCGGCTACTATTGGAGACGAAGATACCGTCTATTCGAAAATCTTCAGTGAGTGTGAATGCTTCACTTTACTTTAGCTTGGATTAAGAGATCCCTTTTGTATTGTAGATGAACAGTTGATGATGATTGCACTTGTTTATTAAGGTTGCAGAGGGATTGACTGTTGATGGGATATTGGAGAACTGGGGAAAGATTAAGCCGGTTATCATGGAAGCTTGGGATGAAGATAAAGATGGTTTGGTCGATTTGTTTGGAAAAGTTAGAGATGATTGGATTAACAAGGACTTGACAACTTGGATTGGTGCCAATAGGTATGTATTCAAGATCAATTCCTAGAGAACAGAAGGTTTGACACCGGTATTGTCGAAACTATATGTTTCATATAGTCAAAGTTTTTTTTTTTACACAATTTACCTTCATAGCTTTGTTTATAGTCTATACTATATTTGCAGATTCTATCCAGGAGTTTCAGATGCACTGAAATTTGCCAGCTCAAAGATTTACATTGTTACCACAAAACAGGTGCTGTAATGATTCAAAAGTGTCTGGACACACATACTCTCTGTCGCTATCAGTAGCTGAACTTTGTTAGTATGGTTCGGGAAATTGCAGGGCCGTTTTGCCGAAGCGTTACTGCGTGAAATAGCAGGTGTAATCATACCATCAGAAAGGATCTATGGTCTGGGTACAGGGTCAGTATCAGTATCACCAAGAACTTTGATATTTTTTTTTCTCCAAAGTTTTACCCTTAAGCTAGCTTTTTTCTGTTTGATAGGCCAAAGGTGGAAGTGCTAAAGCTACTTCAGAATAAACCAGAACACCAGGGCTTAAAACTGCAGTAAGTCTCGTCCATGCTTTTTATAAGTCTATGTATCACTGTTTATTTTTTCTACATGACTTGGTAACCAAGATTTTAACAATCCCTATGGATTGTTTTATTTGAACAGTTTCGTGGAAGACAGACTCGCAACACTGAAGAATGTCATCAAAGAGCCTGAATTAGACAAATGGAATTTATACCTAAGTAGACTCTTCTCTCCCCTGTATACTCTTTTTGTGGTTCTTCTTTTTGATTATTCTGACGAATCTTATCTTTGAAACAGGTAACTGGGGCTACAACACCGAGAAAGAGAGAGCAGAGGCAGCAAGCATTCCCAAGATTCAGGTTATTGAGCTTTCCACATTTAGCAATAAGCTTAAATGACTGCATACTCATCGAAAAGAAAAACAAGCTTCCCTTTTTATTGTATTCTACGAACCAAAGTAGCAATCTCAAAGATATTGAAGCTAAGATTCAGCTAAAGAGTTGAACTTTCAGTCTCATACAGAAACTTGGTTGCCAATATATAAAAGATCAAAAGTGGCTCTGTGACCTATAATTCATCATGAGTAACATCATTCTTGTTACTGTCACCATCTTCATCATCCTTGCGTTGCTTAGCTTGAAGTTTGTCAACGACATCTTCAAGTGGAGGATCTCCAGGTCTTCGAAACTCGTGTTTCCCTATCTTAACCTCATAAGCCTCTTCCTGGCTGAGCACGAACTCCCTTAGCTAATTGAAAATCCACACACAAAGAGAATTGATTGTAGTTGTCAGATCTCAGACTAATTTAAATAAGGTTTTTAGGTTGACTTTGTGGTTTTGACGACTTTTTTTTTTTTTACCTCAGTCACTTCCTTCCCGTTTTGCATATTGAACATCACCGTGCTTCGATCTACGGCCATGAATCTTACTCCTAGCCCACCTGTTCTCAGAACTTTCGTCCATTTCATAGCAATGTCCACCACCATATCCTAATTGATTCAAACAAACACATCACGATTTTCAATCGCCTGAAGCAGCACGACGCAAATCGATTCATCGTTTTATCTACCTTAGTACGGTGGACGCCTAACCGGAGCTTCACGAATCCGACGACCGGTGCAAAAGTCCGTTTAACCATTTCCTCTTGGATCTGATCGAATCCCATGTTGGAGAAATCCGGAGGCGGATCGAATTCCGGCGTGGCTGCTTTATTCCCCCACTCTTTCCATGATTCGTCTTCTTCATTGTCTTCGACATCTTCTAGATCGTCGGTGATCTCGATCCGTCGCTGCCCTGCTTCGGCGAGCTGAACGGATCCGTAAAAAGTCGAGATCAGAAGAAAAACGAGGCAAAAAAGTAGAATAGGAATCGAGGAATGCAAGATCTTCTCCATGGTTTTGTTCACTTTTCTTTTCATGAATCATATAATTAACGACATTAACTGAAACCTGCTCATTCAAAACTGCTCGCCGTTTTGTTCTATAATAAAAGAAATGCGTGCCGAGTGAATATGACGAGCATGGATAAGCCGTACGACGGATTTGGATTTGGTTATTCCTTTTTATTCTCTCTTCGATCAAAGAACACGAACTTTGATATCGAATTTTATTCTCATCGAAGAGATTAAAATCTCAACTCAATCGTATCAATAAAGTAAATAAATAAAAACCTTACAGTTATTTTAAAAAGTTGAACCCACATTTCTTTAAGAAGAGGCAATGCATCCGGATGATAGTTTTTTTTTAATCAAAACTTTCTCCAATGGCTTAAGCCACACATGAATATAATGCAAAATTAAACATATAACGTAATTAATTATACGATCATACATTATAAACATAATCAAGAACGCCACATGAAAACGACATTTATTTTTAAAGATCTCCATATATATATATTTTTTTTATCGAAATTTTCTTGTGGTTGCTATCGACCAATTTCCACAAAGTAGATTTTAATGTTGAATGTGCTTATGAGAATGAATATGAAATCTATAGTAGTAGTTTTATGTTTAGAGTTTTTGTTGTTGTTTTGTTATGTTACTAGTATAATTAGTTTTCGAAAATTTTTAATACTAGAGTATCATTTTACTACTAGTTGACAAAAAAATTCATTTTACTATTCGTAATATTATCCGATATAGAAATAATTCCCGAGACAAATACTCTTGAACAAAAATGAAGCTTTGGGTAACAAAGTAAAATGACAGGTGTCTGGACGTGATTTGTGGATTATAAGGGTAGTAACGTAATAAAAGTGAAAATGGAGGTCGTTTGGTAGACACGCATATTCCGTGTTCCAACAGTGGTGAGAGCGTGGGGCCCAACAATGAAAAATATATTTTAAAAGTAAAAAAAAAAGAGATTAATAGACCTCCTCCAAAAAAAAAAAAAAAAAAAGAAGAAAAAAGGCAAGTAACGAGCTAGGGTTTGACTGCGAGAAATTTGTGATCGCGTGAATTTCTGAAGAGAAGAATCGATCATCGATTCCGTGGATTTTGTTTCCCTCCCTTTTTCTTTTATCGAAAAGCCCCCACAAGGATCTGGTTTATACCGTTGCATCCCGCGACTTTCGTTTCTCCCTCAGATTACCCCCACAAAATCGATGCAAATCTAGAGAGTGTGGCAACGACTGAGTGTGTCTGTGGCTTTCGATGTGGGCTTTGTAAATTTCCGTTGCTGCTTATTCGAAGCTTTTTCTTTTGCCGCTTGCTTCCATCCGATTCTTTTTGGAGGGCTTTTTTTTTTGGTAGTGTTTTTGAACTTTTGTCTTCTTCTTCTTACTTCTTTTGCCTTTGATATTGGGTTTGATTGTTTTCGAGTCTAGTGACTGTCAGATTCCTCGAAGAATTGCATGCAATCTGGAGGCAGTGGCGGAGGGCCCTCCCGGAATCCGGGCATGGGTCCGGCTGGTCGGACCGCGTCCACGTCATCCGCTGCGTCTCCTTCTTCTTCATCTTCATCCGTGCAACAACAACAGCAACAGCAGCAGCAGCAGCAGCAGCAGCAGCTGGCGTCTAGGCAGGTAAAGGGTTATGAAATTTAACTGAAAGTTCAAGTGAGTGGGAATTGGGTATTGTGTTCGTTTGGAAGAGTAAATTGCTCTTCGTAGTCGCCAATTTTTGTCTGTTAAACTTGCTTTTATTCAATTTTAGTAGGGTTTCGACTGTTTCTCAATTCTGTGGAAAAGGAAAGTCGCCAATTTATTTAAATTGAAACTGCGTAGTTATGTTGAGTAATGGTATTTGTTTTCTCTATTTGCCAGTGTTTACCGGTAGCCAATTGGAGTACCTGTGTTATTTATGTACAAGCGAATAGTTGCTCTGAATGCCCTAATAAATTATTATGCTTTTCATATGGCAGCAGCAGCAGCTGAGAAACTCAGAGGCAAATGATGGCATGTTTGCGTATCATGGTGGTGGGGTTCAGGGAATGATGGGAGGTAGCAACTTTGGTTCTTCGTCGGGCTCTATGCAGCAACCTCAGCAGCCTAGGAAATTCTTTGAGTCTCCTCAACAACAACAACAACATGGTTCTTCCCAAGAGGGCCAACAAAGTTTTAATCCAATGCAGCAAGCGTATATTCAGTTTGCTTTACAGGCACAGCAACAAAAAGCACAGCAGCAAGCTAGAATGGGAATGCTGGGTTCACCAAGTGTGGGAAAGGATCAAGATGCACGGATGGGTATGTTGAATATGCCAGACATGATGCCGATGCAGGCAACTAATCAGGGCCAGGCCTCGTCGTCTAAGCCATCAGCGGAACAGTTTGCTCGCGGTGAAAGGCTGATGGAATCAGGTCCTCAACAAAGGAACGATACAAAACCTCATCCTCAGCAAGTTGGAACTGGACAACTAATGCCTGGAAATATCATAAGGCCAATGCTGGCACCACAGGCTCCGCAGGGTGTGAATAACATGGGAAACAACCAACTTGCATTTGCACAGCAGTGGCAGGCGATGCAGGCATGGGCGCGTGAGCGTAATATTGATCTCTCACATCCTGCCAACGCCAGCCAAATGGCGCACATACTCCAGGCAAGAATGGCTGCCCAACAGAAAGCTAGTGAAGGCAATGTGGCTTCACAGTCACCATCTATTCCAGTCTCTAGCCAGCCATCTTCATCTTCAGCTGTTCCAGGTGAGAATTCACCTCGTCCCAACTCTGCTAGTGATATCTCTGGGCAGTCAGGATCAGCGAAGGCCAGACATGCAATATCTACCAGCTCATTTGCCTCGACTTCTAGTCCCAGAATGATGAACCCTGCTGGGAATCCCTTCTCTGCCCAAGGGAGAGATAATCCACTATATCCTCGACATTTAGTTCAGCCTACAAATGGGATGCCCTCAGGAAATTCCATGCAGACGTCTGCAAATGATACACATGTTTTGGATCAGAATGCGTCTACAAAAAAAAGTTTAGGTTCTGCTGAACATTTGCAGATGCAGCAGCCTAGGCAGCTGAATGCACCGACTCCAAATTTAGCAGCTCCGTCTGACGCTGGTCAACTCCGTAACACTTCCCTTCAGAGTGGACAGGGGACTCAACAAACACAACAGCGATCAGGATTTACCAAACAACAACTCCATGTTCTCAAAGCCCAGATACTGGCATTTCGTCGTTTGAAGGTTTTTAGCTCTGTCTGCTTTTTCATTTATTGTTATTTTTTCTTATGTATATGTTGCTGGCGATTTATCACTGCGTGCATATAACCTTTCTGCAAATCACGTTGTTTGATTTTTTTTTTCTTTTGCTTTTTACTTGACAGAAAGGAGAGGGTTCTTTGCCTCAGGAGCTTCTTCAAGCTATTGCTCCACCACCGCTTGAACTGCAGATGCAGAGGCAATTATCTCCTGTGAGAGTACAAGTTCAGGATAGATCTTCAGAAAAAACTGTAGAAGACCAAGCAAGGCCGCTGGAGTCTGGTAAAGAGTCTCAAGTAGTAGCTTCTTCAAATGGACAGATTTTTTCTAAAGAGGAAGATAATGGTGGAGATACAGAAGTACCTTTGGCGACGGGCCACAGCCAATTATTTCAAAATCTGGGAAAAGAAGCTGCTTCTACTGACGTGGATACAAAAGAGGAGCAACAAACTGACGTATTCCCTGTTAAGTCAGACCAAGGAGCAGATGCTAGTACTCAAAAGAATCCTAGAAGTGATTCTAATGCTGATAAGGGAAAAGGTGTTGCATCTGATGGAGGCCAATCTAATGTTCCGCCACAAGCAAACTCTTCCCAGCAGCCTAAGGATACAGCCTCTGCCAGGAAATATCATGGACCGTTGTTTGATTTTCCCTTTTTCACTCGAAAACATGACTCTTATGGTTCTGCAACAGCCAATGCCAATAACAATCTCACATTAGCATATGATATTAAAGACCTGATCTTTGAAGAAGGTGCAGAATTCTTTAACAAGAAAAGAACAGACAGTTTGAAGAAAATAAATGGTCTACTAGCAACAAATTTGGAAAGAAAAAGGATTAGGCCTGATCTTGTTTTGCGGCTTCAAATTGAAGAGAAAAAGCTCAGGCTATCGGATCTTCAGTCTCGTGTTAGAGATGAAGTGGATCGACAACAACAGGAGATAATGTCCATGCCTGATAGGCCATACCGTAAATTTGTGAGGTTGTGCGAACGACAACGCCTTGAAATGAATCGACAAGTACTGGCCAACCAGAAAGCTGTTAGAGAGAAGCAGCTGAAAACCATTTTTCAGTGGCGTAAGAAACTCCTTGAGGCTCATTGGGCTATACGTGATGCACGCACTGCTCGTAACAGGGGAGTTGCCAAATACCATGAAAAGATGTTGAGAGAGTTCTCGAAGAGAAAAGATGATGGCCGGAACAAAAGGATGGAGGCCTTGAAAAATAATGATGTAGAAAGGTACAGGGAGATGTTGCTGGAACAGCAAACAAATATACCTGGTGATGCTGCGGAAAGATATGCTGTTCTCTCTTCATTTTTGACCCAAACCGAAGATTATCTTCATAAACTTGGAGGTAAGATTACTGCCACAAAGAATCAACAGGAAGTGGAGGAGGCAGCGAATGCTGCAGCAGTTGCAGCGAGATTGCAGGTATACATACTGCTTTATCTATTCCATCCCTTATTTTTCATTAGTCTCTGTAGTTTACTCTTCAAAATTCAGCTTAAATGTTGACTTTACATGTCTCAGAGAAGAGAACTCTTCTTTTTCAAAGTTATAGTGGATAGTAGCTTATCTGTTTCCGTTCTTGATGCAGGGCCTGTCAGAAGAAGAGGTCAGGGCAGCAGCTGCTTGTGCTCGGGAAGAAGTTGTGATCAGAAATAGATTTATGGAAATGAATGCGCCAAAAGATAATTCATCTGTTAATAAGTAAGTCATTACTCATACGAAAAATAATTTAGACGGGGAAATAGCAAAAGTAATAGTTGTTACCCATAATTTATCAGCCAATGCAGCTGACTGCTTAAAAAGTATGTGCTACTTTGTAAAATACCGACACTCAGACTGTACACAATGTACGATTAGGAATAGTCTCCTTGGATGCTGTCTTTAGCGTTTTCTTTACCCGTTTTGTTACTCCTTACTCTAGGTATTATACTCTGGCTCATGCTGTAAATGAAGTCGTTGTGAGACAACCCTCAATGCTTCAAGCTGGAACTTTGCGTGATTACCAGCTGGTATCTCTTTCATTCAGGCCCTACGTCGTTGTATTGTGGATTTCTTTTCTCTGTTGTGCCACATTTTGCTAGTTTCTAAGGTATTCCGCTCTGTGCCATTCAGGTTGGATTGCAATGGATGCTCTCTTTGTATAATAATAAATTAAATGGGATCTTGGCTGATGAGATGGGTCTTGGAAAAACTGTGCAGGTTAAGTCTGCTCTCAGTTTTCAGGGATTCCTGGATATACTGTACTTGCCTTGGGCGAGCAATAAAGCATTATATTCTGTTGGCACTATATGTTGATTGTTTTCGGTCTTCGCTGTGCAGGTAATGGCACTGATTGCTTACCTAATGGAGTTCAAGGGGAATTATGGACCACATCTCATCATCGTTCCCAATGCTGTTCTGGTGAATTGGAAGGTTTGTCATTTCTGTTAGAACTCTCCTTTATTTTTTCACAGAAACCATGCACCAGCTTAGAAGCAATGGTTTATTCGAGATCCCAAGTCTATGAACTCATAATTCCTCAATTCATTTCCCCAATAACCCACAAGTCTCTTTTATCCGTTATTTATGCTTAACTTTGACTCTAGCTAGCTAGCTGTTAGTTGTTTGTCATGGCCATTTCCAGTTGATGAACTCGTCTGTGTTCCTTAGAATACTTATCAGCTCTTGCTATCTTTTGTCGACTTCTATCTGATAATTTTATACACGGTGAACGGTTTTTTTTCTTTTGCAGAGTGAACTCCATACTTGGCTGCCATCTGTTTCATGCATATATTATGTTGGTACAAAGGATCAACGTTCAAAACTGTTCTCTCAGGTATATGTTTGAAAGAAGAGTTACATTTACTCCAGATTTTGTTTTAAATTGATGATTGATACATCCCTTGTTCTCTTTAACACAGGAGGTTTGCGCCATGAAGTTCAATGTGCTCGTTACGACTTACGAGTTCATTATGTATGATCGATCAAAACTCTCAAAAGTTGACTGGAAATATATTATTATTGATGAAGCACAACGGATGAAGGACAGAGAATCTGTTTTGGCCCGAGATCTTGACCGATACCGCTGCCAGAGGAGATTACTTCTCACTGGGACACCTCTACAGGTTGGTAACATTATAGCTACTTGGGCATGAGGACACCTAACAACTGGAAACCAAGATTCCATGAGTTATTCATTTTATGTCGAGTATGAAATAGATGATTCTTATTCTGCTTTTATGAAATCTTGTAGAACGATCTGAAAGAGCTTTGGTCACTATTGAATCTTCTCCTTCCTGATGTCTTTGACAATCGAAAAGCATTTCATGATTGGTTCGCGCAACCCTTTCAAAGAGAAGGTCCTGCGCATAATATAGAGGATGACTGGCTGGAGACTGAGAAAAAGGTCATAGTCATTCACAGGCTTCATCAAATTTTAGAGCCGTTCATGCTCAGACGTCGTGTTGAGGATGTGGAAGGTTCACTTCCTCCTAAGGTAGGATCTGTCGTATATCGCTGCCATTATTTTTGATCTAGATGATTTTTCTGACAATGCTTTCGGTTGCAGGTTTCCGTAGTTTTAAGATGTAGAATGTCTGCTATTCAGAGTGCCGTTTATGATTGGATCAAAGCTACTGGAACTCTAAGAGTTGATCCAGACGATGAAAAACTTAGGGCTCAGAAGAATCCGATCTACCAAGCCAAGATATATAGAACTTTAAATAATAGGTGCATGGAGTTGAGGAAAGCATGCAATCATCCGTTGCTCAATTATCCATATTTCAATGATCTTTCCAAGGATTTTCTCGTAAGATCATGTGGAAAATTGTGGATTCTGGATAGAATTCTTATAAAGCTACAGAGGACAGGCCATCGTGTATTGCTCTTCAGTACAATGACTAAACTCCTTGATATCTTGGAAGAGTATTTGCAATGGAGGAGACTTGTATACAGAAGAATAGATGGGACTACCAGCCTAGAAGATCGGGAATCAGCTATTGTGGATTTCAATGATCCTGATACTGATTGCTTTATTTTCCTGCTTAGTATACGTGCAGCTGGAAGGGGTCTCAACCTTCAGACTGCTGACACAGTTGTGATATATGATCCAGATCCAAACCCCAAGAATGAGGAACAAGCAGTTGCCAGAGCCCACCGTATTGGGCAGACGAGGGAAGTAAAAGTGATTTATATGGAGGCAGTTGTTGAAAAAATTTCCAGCCATCAAAAGGAGGACGAGCTTAGAAGTGGTGGTTCAATAGACCTAGAGGATGACTTGGCTGGGAAGGACCGGTATATAGGATCTATTGAGGGTCTCATAAGGAATAATATTCAGCAGTACAAGATCGACATGGCTGATGAAGTCATTAATGCTGGGCGTTTTGACCAAAGGACGACTCATGAAGAACGGCGAATGACATTGGAGACTTTATTGCATGATGAAGAGAGATATCAAGAAACCGTCCATGATGTACCTTCTCTCCATGAGGTGAACAGGATGATTGCTAGAAGCGAGGAGGAAGTTGAGTTATTTGATCAGATGGATGAAGAATTTGACTGGACCGAGGAGATGACTTGTCATGAGCAGGTGCCTAAGTGGCTTCGAGCTAGTACCAGAGAGGTGAATACTGCCGTTGCTGATTTGTCTAAGAAACCGTCAAAGAACATGTTGTCAAGCAGTAATCTAATTGTGCAAACTGGTGGGCCTGGAGGTGAGAGAAAAAGGGGGCGGCCCAAGAGCAAAAAGATTAACTACAAAGAAATTGAAGATGACAATGGAGGATACTCTGAGGAAAGCTCTGAGGAAAGGAACATTGATTCTGGGAACGAAGAAGAGGGAGACATTCGACAATTTGATGATGATGAGCTAACTGGTGCTCTTGGTGATCACCAAACCAACAAGGGCGAATCTGATGGAGAGAACCCCGTCTGTGGTTATGATTATCCTCCGCGGTCTGGTAGTTATAAAAAAGTCCCTCCACGGGATGATGCCGGTTCTTCAGAATCTTCGCCAGAAAGTCATAGATCGAAAGAGATGGCTTCTCCTGTTTCTTCACAAAAGTTTGGCTCTTTGTCTGCATTGGACACTAGGCCAGGTTCTGTCTCGAAAAGACTGGTAGGCACCTGATTTTGTCTTGTAAGCCTCTCTTCTTCTTTGTCGTTTGTGTAATGTTTGTTTCTTTAATTATGTTGAACAGGTGGATGACCTAGAAGAGGGGGAAATAGCAGCGTCGGGGGATTCTCACATAGATCTCCAACAATCAGGAAGCTGGGCCCATGACCGTGATGAAGGGGAAGAAGAACAGGTTTTGCAACCTACAATAAAACGGAAACGGAGTATTCGCCTAAGACCCCGTCAAACAGCAGAAAGAATAGATGGTAGTGATATGCCTGCAGCTCAGCCATTGCAAGTCGATCGTAGCTATCGATCAAAACTGAGGACAGTTGTTGATTCACATGGTTCAAGACAAGATCAGAGTGATTCATCCTCGAGACTTAGGAGTTTACCTGCAAAGAAGGTAGCTAATACTTCCAAGCTGCATGTATCATCACCAAAATCAGGTAGATTAAATGCCACACAGCTTTCCGTGGAGGACAACGCTGAAGCTGCTAGAGAAACATGGGATGGAACTAGTCCTATTGGCTCTTCAAATGCAGGTGCAAGAATGTCCCACATCATACAGAAACGGGTATGTTCTCTGAAATGAATATATTTCATTACATTTTCTTATTTTATTTGGTTGGTCTGAACTTACCCGGTGCTTGACTGTGCAGTGCAAAAACGTCATTAGCAAACTCCAAAGGAGAATCGACAAGGAAGGTCAGCAGATTGTGCCTATGTTGACAAATTTGTGGAAGAGAATTCAGAATGGTTATGCAGCTGGAGGTGTAAATAATCTTTTGGAACTACGAGAGATAGATCACCGGGTAGAAAGGCTAGAGTACGTAGGAGTTATGGAACTCGCATGTGACGTGCAGTATATGCTAAGGGGAGCAATGCAATTCTATGGATTCTCACACGAGGTTTAAAATTTGCATCTTAAATAATTATGAAATCTTTCGATTTTGTGTGTTTGATATATAAGCCAAATGGGTTTAATAAAGGTGAAAAAAAT
This sequence comes from Streptanthus diversifolius, assembly GCA_039880935.1. Lineage (NCBI taxonomy): Eukaryota > Viridiplantae > Streptophyta > Magnoliopsida > Brassicales > Brassicaceae > Streptanthus > Streptanthus diversifolius. Next base: position 1,084,006 of record JAXGFM010000018.1, on the reverse strand, counting down.
CTTCCACAGGTGAGATCTGAAGCAAGGAAGGTTCACAATCTGTTCTTTGATCTACTGAAAATGTCTTTTCCGGACACAGATTTTAGGGAAGCAAGGAATGCTCTTTCCTTCTCTGGCCCAACCCCAACTTTGGTATCTACACCGTCCCCAAGAGGAGCAGGTATTAGTCAGGGTAAGAGGCCAAAGCCGGTAAATGAGGGGGAACCGGAGCCAAGCTCTCCTCAGAGACCTCAACAACGCGAGAACTCAAGGATCAGAGTACAGATACCTCAGAAAGAAACAAAGCCTGGCGGGACATCAAGCCACACCGATGACTCTCCAATTTTAGCTCATCCAGGGGAATTAGTAATCTGCAAGAAGAAAAGGAAAGACAGAGAAAAGTCTGCTCTAATAACCCGAACCGCTGGCTCCAGCAGCCCGGTTTCACCTCCAGCTATGATAGGTCGTGGTCTTAGAAGTCCAGTCTCTGGTTCAGTTACAAGGGAAACAAGGCTAGCTCAACAGCAACGCTGGCCAAACCAAGCCACTCATCCAAACAACAGCGGTGCGGTTGGTGATTCAGTTGGATGGGCTAACCCGGTGAAGAGGTTAAGGACAGATTCTGGTAAGAGAAGGCCGAGCCATTTATAGACAGATTAAGTCTCTTTTGTCCTTAGTGCTCGGATGTGATTGCAATGTGGCAATTGAAAGCAATGTAGCAGCGAGTCTATGACCTTTAGTAAACAAATAATTCTTTAGGTCTATGATTCCTTTCTTGGTATGTTGCTCTTAGATCGTAATACCGAAACTTTACAGTAAACTTTAGAAGTCCTTTTGTTTGGCGGTATCCCCATCTTTAGAGACGTCCATGTATAAAAAAAAACAAATATTGGAGGATTAAAACAAATCAGAATGAGATATGGATTCATGTTTTATTTCTTGTAAGATTGCAAATTGTTACATTTTATTTACAGTTAAAACAAACGAAAATTTCAATACTCCTAAAGAATAAACAAGTCTTTACAAATTTACAGAGGAATGATTCTCCTCTATGCAATGAAGATCAATGGTTTATATTTGGAAATGAACTAAAGCGCAAAGAAAGATTGATTTGTAACAGTCATCACGGATCGGCTTTTCCAGAAATTTCATCGTTGTCATCAGAGTCTGAACCATGTTCGCTCATGCTATCATCATCATCATCGTCATCACTTGAATCCTCCTCAGGTGCACCTATGTCCTCTGGTTTAGCATATGTCTTGCAATAATCTTCAAATGTCAAAGCTTTTTATGTGTCAATGAGAGGTTGAATTGAATACAGAAGCAAATTGGAAGAAGAGATAATTTTACTACCTTTGACTTTCTTCTCATAGGCTGCGCGGTCTCGCATCAACAGAGAGGCAGCTTCTCCATTGAATGGATCTGATGGGTTTGGATATAGAAGCAGTTGCGGAAGAAATGACTCGAAAACATTGATAAGATCTGATAAACAAACAGACCTTTAATAGATGCAATATAATACAATCATGAGATATAAAAGGCATTCAAAACACACAACATTACCAAACATTGGGCTCCATGTCTGGTTTATTACATCTAAGCAAACTGCGCCCGAACTGCCACAAAATTTGAACCACAGTTTTAGAGTATTGATATCTCGAGATAGATCTTGCAATGCAAATGAAAAAAAAAAAGATGGTAAGCTCTCACTTACGATTCATCTACATTTGGGTGATAAATCTTGTTAACAAATCCTACAGAGGGAGATTTGTATGGATAAGCTTCAGGAAGTTCGACTTTTATCTTCCATACACCTCCCTCATAAAGACCTTCAAGACACAGAACAAAGAGGCACTAAAGCTTTCATTTTCTATCAAATATTCATCTGTGCTCCTAAGACGATCCAATACACAACAAAAAGGCACTAAAAGCTTTCGTTTTTTTCTAACTTCAGATTCATCGGTGCTCCTATGAAGATACATAATATATATATCAAAATTTAAATAAAGCCATCATGTAATCTCAGTTCAGTTCATATTGAAGAGAGATGGTGAATATGAAGACTAGTTTGAATGCCAAATCTACGAAGACTCTTGTTTCTTTTCTTTTAGCATTTCAACAAGTAGCTTATAAGCACACAAAAAAAAAAAAAAAAAAATCAAGACAGAGCTTGGAGAATTACTGTCAGTGGGTCCATGGAATGTCACATAGAACATCTGCAAATCGTCGTTGACAGTATCCACCTTGTAATCACTCATCATCCTGATCCAATTACAGAAGAAGAAAAATATGAATAAGAAATCATCAACAGATCAAACAAACAAAAACAAAAACAAAAAGAAAGGGGAAAAAGATGCCAAATCGAGAGATTAATTCAATCATTTAGAAAATAGTCCACAGACAATTTCATCATGTCCATCTCTCTGCGTTTGCTCGGCGAAGCCATGACCGATTCTCCGTTCTTCTTTCTTTCTAGAATCTGGTTTCAGAGAGAGAGAGAGAAAGAAGAAGAAATGTTTCGAAAAATAAAATGAAAGAAAAAGATGAATGAAATTGACATTTGCCTTACATCATATATCCTTTTCTAATTCCTTTCTTACTTTTTCATTTGCTTTTTTCTAAAAAAAAAAAAAAAGGTTAAGAGACAAATTTGGACAAGAAAATAAGAGACAAATCAGTTAACTTTATATGTTAAAAGAAGATTTTGTTATCTAACTATATCACAACAGGCCAACCAATAACATTTTAATTATAATCTCTTTTGAAAATTCTTCCATCTTTCAAATTCAAACACAAATACACTACTAAATTTACCTGAAATTAAGAAATGTATGAAGAAATTCTTTATTTTTATTTTATCCCTGGAACAATAAATTTATACGCTGGTTCCGTATTTTTTTCTGTTTTGTTGTTAATGTAATATTAATTCATTCTGTTAGTTTAATAGAATGAGTTTCTAAATATTTTTTAAAATAGTCTTTATTTTAAAATCACTAGACTATATTAAAAAAAATGGTTTGTATTTAGTAGTTGATTACTACTGGAACGTTCAGTTCATAAAGATTATTGCATTCGGTTGAATCGGTGGTATTAGATTAAACTGTAATTAAGGATTTTTGCTTTTATAACCAAATATTGATTAAAAAAAAAAAATCGGTAAAGGATATGTGGTTGCTCCACGTACATTTAACCGGTACTGAGTTTTCAAAACACTGTTAAAAGTGCTATGGTCACAGCGATTTTTGTTAATCAAAATTATAATCAATCAAAGAAGATAATAATTAATTGGCATCTTGTCTTATCCACTGTTGCCGTAAGACCCTTAACAACTAACGATTAGTAAATTAATAAGTTATATTCAATAGTATATAAACCAAAGGCAAACTTGTTACTCTAGAATCCATTCATTTCTAAGCAAATGAAGCTTTTAATGAATTTTCTAAGAAGAATGATGGTGGATGTGACTTGTATATCGTTTCGCCATCGGGTGCTATTTTATAACCAAAAAGAAGATGAGCTATTTTTATTATTAAAAATAAATAAAATAAACGTGAGCAATAAACTTACGACTGTACAAGACGTGAGGACAATATCTTTTTCTTTTTAATTGAAAAATTATTTACGTGTCCACATGCATTAACTAAATAATATTAATCATTTGTTATTGTACCTAAGGCCTCAGGGATATCACAAATCGGGCCCAAAAGAAGAAGAAATTAATAATTTGTTCGATTTTCGCTGTGGTTAACTTCGAGGGTGTGGATAACTCGTGGGTTTCTTTCATGGGCCAACGCGCAAATACTTGGCCCAACTTATGCAATTTTTAGTCTTTTTTCGGGTCAACCAATATTCTATACCATATACTTAACACTAATCCATATTTTATTGATGGTACGGATCATGCAATTTTTTTTTTTTTTTTATCAATTTAGTCTAATAAATTTAATAAATTGCCAAATGGTTCTTATGCAAATTTACATAATTGAAATTAGAAATAGCATCACCTAGTTAATATGTAAATTGGTTTAAGCTTCTATGTATAACACAAAACCATATAGACTAGTACATTATGATAATTACCAAATAAGCCACCCATGAGTTTATGTATAACTTAGTTCGTATAATGTTTTTAAATAAGCTAATAATGTTTTCAAGTAATATGATATAATCGAAATCACACTGAGGTAAATTCATTTCATACTATTTCCGTTGGAAACAGACAAAAGATGCAAAAGAAAAAAAAAAGCAAATAGCAATTATATTTCGCCTCTGTTGTATTCACCAAACTAATCCGAAATTTCACTGTACTTGTTTGTACCTTCTCTCTGATTCATCAGTTTTGGCAAAAACCTCTTAAGCAATGCCAACCAAAAAAAAAAAAAGAATACTTCTGTAGAATGATCAAAACAGTGGAGAGATGGAAGTATTTACCTCAAAAATAAAACCAGAATTTGCTGAGCCGATGTGACTGATGAACCCTTTCTCCATCAGAGTTTAAAGCAGTTTCAATATGCCTCCAAACAAGAGATGGAAAGAACAGAAAAGGAAAAAAAAGGGCTGCTCCAACTTAAATCTCAACAGGGTTGATTCATGACGGCTATTACCTCCTCTCTATCGACGCCTTTTTTTCTTAGGCGTAAGCAGAACGGGTTTCTGAGATGTGTTTGCTTCCGGGATTGGATCTTCATTCGCTGTTCCAAGGTTGTAGAGTTGATCAGTATCACTGTCTACCTCATCGGGAGTCATTCTACTCTGATTTGCTCTAAACTGCAAAAGGCTCACGTTATAGAAGTAGCTCACAATCTTTTCTCTGCTCTTTGAAAAAAGAATACTCTTGAGCTCATCGAAGAAAGATGGGCTAAGTGTAGGCGGAGAAGTCATCACAGACTTTACCTTCTTTAGTTCTAAGTCCGTCCAATACTGCAGAGTACCTTCACCCATAGTATCAAAACACCACATGTAGAAAGCTGAACCAAGTTCAAGTTTCAGTTTCTCCTTTTTTCTGTTGATATGAAATCTGACACATTCAATAGAACCTGAATTTCGGCAGCCGCAAGGATCTTGTCTTCCTTTTCCAATAGGATCTCTTTCTATATGAAGATTATCGTTGTTTTGTTCTTTGCTCAGTGGCCAGATCCGAGTGCCCAACCACTTTGAATCGCTTTCAGAGGTGAAGCCATTCCACTCAGGTACTTCAGCTTGAAACTCTGAACCAACTAGAGCACATTGTCTATCCTCCTTATATGAAGAGTCTGAAGCCGAGCGACTCTCGGAAGATATCTTGCCTTTCCCAGCTTTCTTCTCATCAAACTGACTCCCATCAAAACTGAGTCTCTCTCTTAGATTGTAACTAGGTCCAGCACTATCCTCATAAAGAGATGGATGCATCTTCTGGATTTTCTGAAACATACGAGCAAATTATCAAGACTTGAATGGCATAAACATTGAAGAAGTGGTGAAATCAGAGAGGACAGATTCACAATCACCATCGGATTAATTACATTCTATTTCAATCACACACGATTCACAACCTCTGTGTAGTGAGACAGCATGGAGAATGTTCTCTAGTAATAATACATCCCTGGTCCAAAGCATTTTCATTGTGGGATATAAGGAAGCCGACATTATAGAGAATCAATTTTCTTATGAAAAAAGCTGATCCAGCATTTCCTAAGTTGCTACTAGCAATTCCTTAAAATGCTTTAAGACATGCAATTTACGATTCTACAGACAAAAAATCACATTTTCACGGTTAAACTCAACAATGAATAATCACTATAATAGGAAAGTTGGTGCATCCAAATCATATGGTTTTTTTTTTAACAACGGCAAGTGCAAATTTGTTGAATAACTAAACACACCTGCCAAATCTTTTCACAAGCCGAATCAGTGTTTGTTCTTGAGGCCCTAAACAGAAGAAGTTGTTTCCATGGCTGTTCACTTGTATAAGATTCCCACTTTGATCTATCTGGCAAATGACCAATAGATGTGTCACATGGATCCTTGGCAGCCTCGCTTAACCATTTCAATGTCTCTAAAGGACATTCCCGTTTTCTCTTCCCAGGAGAAGAGCATTCATTGTTACCGGAGTCAAGGATCATAAGTTTCTCCAGCTTCTTATCAGTCGTTTTCGATCCCTGAATCTCTTCCACAGCATCGTTAGAGCCAGACCCATTACCAATTCGGCACTTATCATCATATATTTTCTTCGTTTTTGATATAAACCATTTAAGCTCTGCTCCTAACTCCCTTGAAGCCGTACCATTCCTCAGATCATATTTCCTTTTCACCTCAGATAGAAAATCTTTAAGTCTACACATCAAATCGTCCGAGATTCCAGATAACTCCACGCTATTATCATCGGTATCACCTGCAATAACTCTGTTCAGCCATCGATCAAGTGCATCAAGATACTTGACATAGATTAATTTCGCAGATGCTGAGTTATTTAACCCTAATCCAGAGTCTTGAGCAACTTCATCCCATGAAGCATTCTCAGAAACGGCATTAAACCCGCCTCTGTGACTCACGTTGAGGAAAAGGTTGAATAAATCGACGGGTCTGCCGTCGCCGGTCATCGGAGGAAGAGGTCGAAAACTATCCGCCGAACAAAACTCGACGAGGAAAGATTCGAGCAAGCGTCGGAACAAGGAGACGAGTTCGTCAATATTCTTTTCAAAATCGGACCCTCTAGAATCTGGGTAGTTGACAGCTTCAGGAGGCTTATTCGCTTCGAGATTCTTGGAAGTTTTGCAAAAATCGACGACATCTTCGTCTGCTACCATCGACCATCCAGCCATCGACAACGAACAACGAGCCCTACAACCATTTATAGATCCCATTTTATCTTTATCTCTCTGAAGCACAAGAACAAACAAAACAAAAAAAAGAAACGGAAACCTAGGAAGCTTCGTCGACGACGAGAAGGAAAACCAAAATTCCCAAAGGGATCTAGGAACTGAAGAATCGTAAACTTACGATTAAGACCCCTGAGATTCCATGGCGGAACTAGGGCTTGCTTTCTTTTAGCGGGAAACACACAAAAAAAATCGAAAAAATTAGGGCAATTTTTGGCCTTTCGCAAAACCCCACTTCCGCCATTTCTCTCTTTCTGTCAAGGTTTGGGTTTTGTTGGATGGTGACCGAAGAGGAAGTTTAGGGTCAGAAATCAAACTTTTCACAGATACAGACCCTTATTCATCAAAATCAAAAACTAATTTTTTCCCCCAAATTAGGGTTACGAAATTGTAAACAAAAGGAAAATCGCCAACAAAGAAAAGAAAAGAAAAAAACTGAAGGGATTAGAAATTGTTTTATTTTATGGGTCTGTCTCATTTTCCAATTGCGAAATCACTAACCTTTCTCTAGTAATTCTCCTGTATTTTTGCTGATATTAAGAAATGTATTTATATTATTGAACGAAGCACGACGGTTTATATTGTTGAAGACGTATTGGGAAATGAGAGAGACCCATTCCATCAAATATATAGATATTAGCTGTCATATGACGTATTAACTTTAGTTAATTATCAACCCACAGGTTGAGTTGGTTTTCTTGTACACAAGAAAAATGTTTATGGGCTCTAATCTGGGCCTTGCAACATGTTTTACTATAAAATCATGTACTCTGAAATATGGGTCTTGCAACATGTACTGCATATATAGAGATGCCGAATCGGCTCAAGACCGTCGAACTAAGTCAGACATTTCCAACCATGCCGCCATCTCTATTTTTTTTTTTTTTTATCTTTCCAATCTCCGGTTAGAGATGCGTTTTAGGTTCCGATCAACTTCGATAGTGACCGTCCATTTCAAAAAGTATTTGTCTCTCTCGCGAAACAACGGAGTACTTTCTTCTGCATCGAAGTTAACTGGTCGACTGAGTCTTCTCGTTGAGGTGAAACAAGATCATGGGTTCATGGTAAAACGAGGGAGTTCCAATTCTCTGTTCCTTCAAAACAAGCTCTTGCAAGCTTACACGAAAAGGAGAGAATTTTATGATGCAGACAGGCTCTTCGACGAATGTCCGTTAGAAATATTGTTACTTGGAACATATTGATTCACGGGGCCATCCAACGAGACGGTGACACCAATCGCAAAACTCGTCTAGGTTTTTGTTATTTGAGTCGAGTTCTTCTCAGTGGGGTGAGTTTGGATCAGGTCTCGTACATTGGGCTGATACGGTTGTGTACTGATTCTGTCCATGTAGAAGCTGGGATCCAGTTACACTGTGTGATAGTGAAACAAGGTCTCGAATCGAAGTGCTTTCTGAGTACTACTCTCGTTGATTTCTATGGGAAATCTGGTCACTTTGCTGAAGCGAGACGAGTTTTTGAGGCGGTTTCTGATAAAGATTTAGTGATATGGAACGCTTTAGTCTCGTCGTATGTCGTTAACGGTATGATTGATGAAGCTTTTGGTTTACTCAAGCCAATGGGATCCCAAAACGGGGTGGCAGGTGATAATTTCACTTTCTCGACTCTTCTCAGTGTGTGCAGGGTCGAACAAGGGAAGCAGATTCACGTCATTGTCTTCAAACTTTCATTTCAATTCGACATTCCAGTGGCGACTGCATTGGTCAATATGTATGCTAAGAGTAACCATATGAGAGATGCTCGCGAGTGTTTTGAATCGATGGTTGTGAGAAATGTAGTGTCTTGGAACGCGATGATTGTGGGTTATGGACAAAATGGAGAAGGAAGTGAAGCTATGAGACTTCTTGGTAAGATGCTCCGTGAGAATCTCCAACCAAATGAGCTTACCTTTGCAAGTGTTTTAAGTTCTTGCGCGAAGTTCTCAGCAACTAAGGAGATTAAGCAAGTGCAAGCCATTTCTACTAAACAAGGCTCTTCAGATTTTCTGTCTGTGGCTAATTCTTTGGTAACTGCTTACTCAAAGACTGGAAATTTATCTGAAGCACTTCTCTGTTTTCATTCGATCAAAGAACCCGATCTTGTTTCATGGACTTCAGTAATCGGAGCTTTAGCTTTTCACGGATTCGCGGAAGAAAGCTTGAGAATGTTTAAAAGAATGCTGCAGAAACTTCACCCAGACAAGATCGCTTTCTTAGAGGTTCTGACTGCTTGTAGCCATGGAGGATTAGTTCAAGAAGGGCTCTGTTGCTTTAAACTAATGACTGAGGTTTATAAGATAGAACCAGAGGAAGAACACTACACTTGTCTGATAGATCTTCTTGGTCGAGCTGGTTTCATCGACGAGGCCTTAGATGTTTTAAGGTCAATGCCTATAGAACCACGCACAGATGCTTTGGCAGCTTTCACAGGAGCATGTAACATCCACGAGAAGAGAGAATCTATGAAATGGGGTGCAAAGAAGCTCCTTGAAATTGAACCTAGCAAACCTGTGAACTACTCTCTCTTGTCAAACGCTTACGTCTCTGAAGGCCATTGGAACCAGGCGGCTCTACTGCGTAAAAGAGAGAGGAGCAATTGCGATAATCCCAAAAATCCAGGTTGCAGTTGGCTTGGGGACTAGTCAGCCCTAGCAACGATAGCCATGGTTCATGAACACAACGATATTAAAAAAAAAGCCATGGAAGTCAAAGATTGTTTAAGAATGCCAAAGCCTCTCATTGTTTTAGAAGATTGCCTAGGACTAACACAAATTATGCAACTGGACAACAACTCCAGTGGTCTTTCCTGTCACTATGTGTATATAATAAACATACAAGATTACAGACACAGGTTGGCAGTGAGGTCTTAATGCCACATCGAAGGAATATAAGTGAGAAACCTGAATATTTACCCATCACCATGTCTTTGTTCTTTCTAACACTTCTTTGGTTGGTAGTTGGTATAGATATAGAAGAAAGTACATCAAGAATTTAGTAAAGAGACTCTTATCTTTATGCTTTTATTAGTTTCTTGGTAGCGAGTCTTGCCTTGTTAACTCGTAGTTGTCAGCTCCGTGGTGGGTTTGGTTCTCGTTATTTACAATTGCAATCTTCGAACAGAGGAAGAAGAAGGAAGATGTGTATATCGTGAAATGCCAAATACTGCACATAATTGTCATTTGTCAATATTCAGAAAGTGATACCAATCGATATTACTCGTATTTGAACAGTTTTAAATACACACACCTGTGCCAAATCCAGTAGCTTGAACTGGTTTCCACTTTGAAACTTATGGCTGCCATGGTAAAGGCTACAAGACCAGCTGCCACAAAGCCCCAACGAAACCGTTTATTGAGCGTCTTGATTAAATTGCTAAACCATTCTTTGACTGCCCGTGGCCTACGACAAGCATATGACAGAACTCGAAGATCTTAGAATTTGTCAGATTGTGATAACCATAATTTTTTCAGGAAACAGAATAGTTTTCTTATGTTACCTGTCGAGCATGTTCAATGAAAATCCAGCTGATCCGCAATATGATCTATACTTTGTAACAAATTCTACCAAAAACCCGATGAGGAGACCAAGTGACCCGATTGCTAATACAATGATAATATTCGACGCCCTGCAAGCAAATTGAAAGCGAACAAATATAAAAGGTTTAGAAATACTTCAAAGTGATTATTATCATAATCATTCAGTCGAACATCTCAGATACCTTGTCGCCTTAGTTAAGGCCAATAAAGCTGTGAGGATGGCAACAACTGTGTGTATTGTCCTCTTGACTGCTTCATCAGCCGTGGATAAGTACACAAAGGTACCAATTACCGCCATGAAAGAGAGCCAGAAATCCATGAACTGAAGCAAAAAGATACACGATCTTGTAACTAAGTATAATTTCAGACAGAAGATGACAATGCTGCAGATAATAACTACTCGTTACCTGTAACACGTTGTAAGTTAACACACACCAGGTGCCTACATCACATGCATGATACAGAGCGCTCGAAATTCCACTAGATGTGAAAAGAACCCACTCTGGATACTCCTGCTGAGGATATGAATCAGCAGCTTTTCGATGGGAAAAAGGAACAAACCAAGACCACTGAACTAAAAGTGTATACTAAGAAAATTACTCGCTGCCGAAGAGCCCAGTAAGCTGGCAAAAGAGCCGCTGCATTTGATGCGATGAGAGCAATAGACTGAATGATATGTCCTGCATCAGGTTTTTAGCACATGAGTACATAGAAAAAGTTGTCAAAGTTTCAAAGACTGGTAGATTAAGATACCTTGATGTGATACAATTTCAATGCCACAGTCAAAGCCTCCATGGGTTCGGTCACAAGCACAAAAGCTGAAACACAACACAAGAGGTTGAAACATTGAAATAATCTACTCACCATATGTTTACAAAATTCGATTGAGTCGAGGTGGAAGAACCTGTAGGATGTCAATCCACTAGCATCGAAAGCATATCGGCAATTCCCATGAGACGAACACCTTTTAGGGCATCTTTCAAGAGAAAGAGATACAAGAGTAGGTGGACCTTTAGAGGCTGTGGCAGCAGTAGAGTCACTGAGCTGCCTTAACCCGAGTGACCACGTTCCTTCTCGAGCATACAAGATGTAGAAATCAACTTTTTCTTGGCTAGAATTATACAGTGAGAAGAACATTGAGCGGCTGGCACATGTTCGATTCGCATAATAATAATCCCGGTCATCAACAGTGGGCAATCCACCAAATCTAAGATATACTTCATACTGTATCGTGGAATCTGATGTTAATCTGAAGTGGATATGCCCACCAGCACCTCCTTGAGGGATGTTCATGAGAAAATAAGTCCATGTGCTTGCGTCTAATTCTGGACGAGAGGAAACGTTGCTGAAAATGGGTTCGAGGGGGAAATCAGTGCTCGAGCCTGAAGGTGTAGCGTCATTGACCGGCAAATAATATGATTCGAAAGGTGTCAACGATCCTCTCCTCATAACTGCCTGCATAAAATGTATGTTCAACAATTTCACAAGTATAGAGCTCAATCTTGATTTTGACATAATCAAAATGCACTTTAGAACAAATTACCTGAAGCATGTAGATTTGCTGCCCACAATTTGGTCCTGCTTTTCCCATGGGACACCCTAGCACTTTAACGTTCATCGAAAAGCACACCTTAGAACTAGAATTCGTGCCCTGTACAAGCCGGTTCTCTCGTCCAGGGAAACTAACAACGATATACCATCGACCAGCTTTTGGCTTGTTAATAACTAGAGGAACTTTGTTTATATCACCAGCGTAATCATGTAGAGTCTCTGAAGCAATAGCTCCAAAACGAGCGTAACACATCAGATAGCTTTCATTGGAATCTACTTTCACATTAGATGCCATTATAACTAATTGTTCAGCTATTCCATCTACATCTAAAGCATATGTCTTTGTTTCAACACCGGTCAGACAAGAATTAGGAGACGAATCCGAGCAAGAAACAACACTTCCTGTCTGGTTATCGAACCGAGAACACGAAAGCGGATAAATAGTCTGGTTGCAGGAAGGCCCCCACATAGTAGCGGTTTTACAACCTTCCACACTAATGTTGGCACTAAATGAAAACGCCGAGGAACGAACAATCTGTGCAGTATTCGAGTATGTATCAGAGATATAACTTAGAAAGGAAAAGATGATTGGAACCAAAATTATAATACATACCATTTTCCCCTGAGTCCTAGTAACCCCAATTCCGTTGAAAAGACCAACATACCAAGCTCCAGGAGATATCTGTAAGCAGCAAGATCAAAAAAGAAACTCATCATCATAAAATGTCCTAACACACAATTTTTTGAGGGAATTTTCAAAGCTTACCTGTTCATTAGTCAATCTCAAGGATATGTTCTTCTGCATCGGGTAGCACTGTTCTGCAATCTCAATATCTTGAGCTCCTTCAAAAGATCCATTGAATAACCGTCCCAGCTCTACAAAACATCAAAAAGAAAACACTTTCTTAACTCCCTAAAATAGTAAGGTATGTGATCTCTTTAAACCAGACAAAGAAGCATAACTAAAAGTCTTTTTTTTTTTACCTAAATCGTACCTAAACCTTTCAGAGCGTTGGTTGAAGCATCAGGCAGAGGAGGACTACCGTCTCTGAAGCATATAACAGGAAGAAGACTTTTCGAAATCTTCGTAATACTCTTTGCAGTCTAGCCAAAATTAAAATCCAAAATCAATCAATTAAAATCGAATTTGGAGAGAAAGTAATCAATTGAGCATAATAAAACTTACGATGTCTACATCAGATTCCATAGCTACATTCAAAGAAGAGAACCATGGAGGCAAATCAACTGCACAGAATCAGAGCGGCATAAAACTCACTCGTGAAGATCATCATCATACGAAATCAATCAATAATATAAAGTCCTGCTTATAGAAATGATCGTAATTGAAGGGGAACTGTTGATAAGATGAACAGACCTCTGATGTAACGAGTATCGTAGGGCCTGACTTCGGATTTTGGGTACCTGAAGCTCGAGACCGTGAAAAAGCTTCCATTATTGTCGTCCGACCCAGAATCTTGAAGAGAATTACAGATTGATACAGACCATGAGAAGACGAGGAACGTTGTTAAACCCAGAATCGAAATCTCCGCCATTGGTAGGTGAGATTTTCCAGAGAATTAAGGGGTTTAGACTAGTTTAGTGTGAGTAGAAGAAGAAGAAGCGCATTATTCAAGAGATTTTTCGTCGAAATATTTAAACGACTTTTAAATATACAGAAATTGAAATTCTGACTTTTACTTTTCTTTCTTCCTTTCTTTTCTTCAGTTTAAATCACGCGCCATTGGAAACTTTAGTATCTTCACACGCTCATCCAACGGTTCTAAAATGATCCAAGTTTGGATGTAATCCTAATCTTGGCGCGTGGTTTTATACGCAGTATATCGTCGAGATGTGATGCTGTATTTGGTTTTTAAGATTTCTTTGGTCATGAATAAATTATTACGTGTTGGTCAGAGACAAGAGTCATACTTACATTATCATCAACATAATTTAATTCATTCTTGAATGGAGAACTGGTGTTTAATCAGGCTAAAATGAGATTGCAAATCTGATAAAATTACAAAGACTAGAGATGAGACAAACCACTCTTATAAATTGGCCGTTCTTGAGTATTTCGACGGAGAAGAGGGTGGATTAGCAACTGTATATTCTTACCAAACGAGCTAAACGACAAGACTTTCTCTAGTCTTTGTATGATTTGGTGCTCTGTTATTATTATTATGATCCATCGTAGAAGAAATTGATATAAAGTAAGTCAAGCTCTGCAGTGACTTAAACATGGAGATAGATATAAATATGTGTGTATCATCATAGCATTTATTCAACAAAAAATAAAACTAGTTCAAAGTAAAGGAACCTGAGATTAAAAAGAAAGAAGAACAGAGAGACTTGAAAGTTGAAAGGAATCATCAAACATGTGTTTTTCTTTGTCTCAATGGTCAGGATTGAATTTGACAGACTCCTTGTAGATAAGCTCCTTTATGTGTTCTTCCGTGCAAGAAGGATGTTCGAAATCGAAGCTGAAAGGAGTGGAACAGACAGGTTCTTTGGCCACATCGTGGTGCGGTGATAGGTACGCATGGGCAAGAGCTTCATCGACTATATATACAACAGAAGCAGCAAAATGCAAACAAAAACCAAACCCAATTGAGATCAGCCAAAAGGAAACTGCAAAAACCTCATAAAATGTTTTTTGAGGATCTTTGTATGTTGTTGTTACCTGAGATGCGCCGGTTTGGATCAAAGACGAGCATTCTCTCCAGCAAATCGATAGCGGAAGGGGGCATTTTCGGGAATCTAGCAGCAAACTGTTGTTTCGGGTATCGCGGAAGTTGCCTGACGTATCTTCTTGCGTTGTCACTGCGAAGGAAACCGAGACTGGAATTGTCCGGAGAGCCTACAAGCTGATTTCAAGAAGTGGATTTTTAGTGAAATCTCAAGGGTATAGCGGTTTTCAGACAAGGTGAAAACTGATGCTTTTTACCTCCGTAATAAGCCTAAGCTGATGAACATAATCTTTGCCAGGAAACAACGGCTGTCCCGTCATGATTTCGCCGAGTATGCAACCGACAGACCAAATATCGATGGCTGCGGTGTACTCTGAGCAGTTAAGAAGCAATTCAGGAGCTCTGTACCAACGGGTAACGACATATTCAGTCATGAAGTCTGTGTCTGATGTTGTTCTCGCAAGCCCAAAATCACCAATCTTTAGCTCGTGTTTCGAATTAAGCAGCACGTTGCTTGGCCTTAGATCACGATGTAATATGTTGGCCGAGTGCACGTATTTGAGTCCTCTTAAGAGCTGGTACACAAAGAACTGTAAAAGGAAGAGAAGTAATTTAATAAAGATCAGATCAGATAGTTCCATAGTTCCATAAGATCAGATTAGAAAGTTCCACAGTTCCATAAAATCAGATCATACTTACGCGGCATTGATCATGACTTAAGGTTTGGTTAGAACGGAGGATTCGCTGAAGGTCAGTGTCCATTAACTCATAGACAATGTAGACATCGTTGAAGATATCTCGTTGCGGAGGTCTTACGATATCTTTGATGGTTATGACCTGAAGAATCAAACCAAGGCTTGAAGATCAGACTGATTGAAGATTAAAACAAAGAAAACAGAGGAATCTATTGTTTGTCTCGCCTTTGAAGATCAGTAACACTTGAGAGATCTAGCAAAACTATAACTAGAGAAACTTAATTTGAGAAATGATGGTTAAGGTTTACGTTCTCATGATCCATATGCCTGAGAAGCTTGATTTCACGTAGAGCTCTCTTAGCATCGATAATATTATCAAAAGCATTACCGATCTTCTTAATTGCCACTTTCTCTCCAGTCACTGAGTTCACCGCAGCACTGAAACTCAAGAATCAAGAGACAATGAACATTCAAAAGATGAAGACTTTGATAACTGATCAGAAGAAGAATCAAAAGAACTTACCAGACAATACCACAAGCGCCTCTACCAATGGGACGGATAGGGGGAACATACTTTCTGGAAACTTCAAAGAGCTGACCATAAACGTTGTATTGAATATAGCGGCCTCCGTGTGTCGGTACAACTTTAATGCAATGATCGGTAGAACCAGAGCTTGATTCTCCAGACATGATGCAACGATCAGACCAAGAATCAGAGAGAGACCAAGAAGAAGGGCTTTTGTTGAAGTTGAAGGATCTCTCGAAGGTCTCTCTTGAAGACACTAAATCCATGTGAAGAGAAAAGCTTTTTTCAACTGTAAAAGATCTCTCAAGTGACCCGTGAATCTAAAGAGCATGAAAGATTACATACGTGTATGGTCAGAAGAAGTAGATTCACTCGTTATCTCAATATTACAAATTTCATTTGTTACTACTAATTGCACACATATATAAATCATTTGGATCTGATTTGATCCTTTTGTTAAATTGGTTTAGAAGGATTAGATCTTTATATACAAAGAAAGCAGTGATTTTTTAAGTCAAAAAGAAGTTTTGTATATTTGTAATATATTGCAGAATTGATTTCAATCAATACAGACAAGACCAACAAACTTTAACTAAAGAGACAAGCTCAACAGATGGACTCGAGCAAACAAATTGAAAAACACTTTCAGAGACCTAGACCCTGCCTTTTTGTAAGGCTTAAACTTGTTGTTTACCTCATAGTCTTAATCTACCTCTTCTCCAACTGCATTGCCAGAGATTGAGTCAGTTGACCTAAGATTACAGAGCAACATATCTCGTCCGCTTAAAGTCATTTTGAAGAAACTGTCAACTTCCTCTAGTAACTGATCTAACCCTTGAGACAATTTCTCAGCTTGTGTCCCCAATTCCATTACATGGTCCCTAAAAGTTTCAACTTTGACAGGATCAACGCCATCTTGGATCATCGGGTATAGCTTCTCGACACTAGCATCAACGGTTTCCAGCTCTTTGAGAATCGTACTTCTACCGGAAGATAACATGTCTCTGATCTCAGCATTTACAACACTTTGCATATCAGTGAAGGCCTTTGCCCACAATGGTTTTTCAGAGATAGGTAAATCGAAAAGATCCTTGGTGGAATCAGACCAGGCCGCGGTAAATACACTGCAGATATAAACCGTTTGAACCTTCACACCATAAAAAACCTGCATAAGAACCTTCCCTTTAGGCGAGTTCTTGACTTTAGGCAAGCTCAGAGATTTAACAAGACAGTCTAGAACCGCACGGCAGTTTTCAATTCTAGCGTTGTTTGCATTAACATGTTGCCTCCAGCTATCAAGCGAAGACCGAGCCTGGAGAAACTTCTCTCCAGAATTTGACTGTAAATTGTGCAGAGCACACTTAAGGTAGAGATCTCCCTGGTTAAAACGTGTGAGCTCCGAGCTAAATGCGTTGCAGAGATCGAGTAACTTCACGCTTATGTCGAGGTAAACATCAACCCATTTCTCTTCCCAATCAGAGACAGGAAGGTGGAGATCAGTGATGAGCGTGTTTATGCTATTATGAGTCTCGCAGAGTGACTCCATAGCTAGCTTCATCCAGGATAAAGTGAGGATGTCAGCTTTACTCTTAGGCATAAGTTTCTTCAATCTCTCTGCCAAAAGTGACTCAAAGCCGTTCAATAGAGAAAGTAGCCACGGCGATAAATCTGAGCCCTTGGGCGATAACATCCGAAAGGGATTTCCAAATGGGAAGAAACTTCGCGGTGGATCTTGTGGTCGGCTCATTTTGCTAGACACTGAAAAACGAAGAGATTAATATTGTAAGCATCATGTTGAGTTAATTACTCGAATAAGCCAATCTGATTTCATCAATTCAAGGTATCTCATAGGTTCTTGCTACATAGAAGGGTTAATAGAAGAACAATCCCAACCTTAAAGTCTCAAAAAGCTGACAACTTTTGAGATCCTGAATCAAAAACTAAATTTTCCATTTTATTATAAATATGAGAAAACCCAAATGAAAACAAACCATAATCAATTGATGTAATTCTTGATCTAATACTTGAAGATGGCCAGAGGCCCAAAACTCAGCAATTAGGGGGAAAAAGTTCCAATCTTTCGAAATTCAAAGAACCCTAGAAACTAATTATGCACACAAAATTCTAATAGCAAGAAAAAGCACATAAGCAAGATGGACACAAACTATACATCGAGCAGAAATCTCTTAACCCTAAAAATAAATATGCAGGATTCGATTTCTAGAAGAACACACATAAAAAGATATAAGGCTGATACAAAACTCAATTTCCAGGAACCTTAACGTTTTAAGTTGCTGGTGATGAAGAAATCACAAGGAAACTGTCGTGGAGATGATCTTCTAATGCTTCATTAAAATTTTGGAGTCGGTTAGCTGAGAAAAACTTATAGCGGAGGTCCGACGTCAGTTTATATAAGGATAAGTCACGGTACTGTCACATAAAGCACTAATCACAAACTTACATGTGTGCGACTATGAATGGCGGTTACGTTTAGTTTTCACAGCCCTGTGCATGGAATTAAGAAACTCTTTAAAAAAATTGGACGGCTAATAAATACTCTTTATCGAATGGCCAAAACGAGACGATTTCGTGGGATTATAAAAAAGTCATTAGCTTTTAAGTCGGTTTATTTTAATTATAAAACCAAATCTAACGGCTAAATTATGTAATACCACGTTCTACGCACTCCTGTTTGATTAATTATAAATACTAAAATAATCAATAAAATTTGAAGCTTTTTAAAGTTTCGTCGAAATTATTTTTCGGATTCAAATTTAATTTACCAGGTTGCCTAATAAACAAAATGTCAGGCTTGTTAGGAAAACAATAAAAGAACTATTAAAGGGTTGTACACTCCATAGCTTCCCAAATCTATTTCCCCCCCTAATTTTGGGACTCATCATAAAACCTCCCAAATTTAAAAATTTCATCACTAAACCACCATAACTTATACTTTCCAACTAATTTTAATCAAATCTGCTAAAATTTTAGGAGGATTTTATGGTGGGAGGGGATTATTGGTAGATGAATTAAGATTCATAAAATTTTGAGATTTCATTGTTAATGTTATTAGAATATGAATTTTCTTTAATTTTACTCGTAAGACTCGACTTTCAAAATACTATGTAATATTCACAAAATTTATGTAATAAACTCATTGCATATCCCATTTAATAAAAAAAAAAATCTTCACTTATTCTTAGACCAAAAATAAAAAGAAAACTTGCAGAACTTGAAATTTATGAGTAAAACTTAAAATTTTCAAAACTTAAAATAAAATTATTATAAAAACCATATATATATATATATATGTGTTGATGTTATATATACATATATGTTAACGTGAACATTTTTTTGAAGAAATTGTTTAAAACAGAAGTATATAAGAAATTGTGATAATCAATTACAATCAATGAAAATCCATATAAAATATCTGGTAAAGATTCATATAATATTTGTTAAATCTATTAAACTTCTAAAAATCTTCAAATTCCACGCAATTTCAGTTTGAATAACTCTCCTTAGTCAAAACATAAGATTTAACGAATTCATTATTACGTAAATGGGCCGAAAAGTCAATTTCACAGTTGTAGGGATGTTGGAGCCCCACAATAAACACACCGGTCGGCAAAAGTATTGACCCCACACTTCATTGACTCACACATCTTGACAAGGAGTCTAGGACTTATCTTCACGAGAATGATTTACGGGCCATAAGGATTAAGCCCAAAGGAGCCTTAAATGAGAGAAACCGGCCCATAAACTTTTAGAAAGTCTCTATCTGAGACAGGGGGCTCTGCAAGTGTCGAATTGCGCGACGAACTGATAACGGCGATGATGTCTCCCGGAGCCGAATTGATAACGGCCATACAATGCTACGAAACAATTGCTGCATTTCAAATTACCCTTACACGGCGAAACAACCTTCGTTCCTTAGGGCACAGCACCGTATTTCCTCTGCTCGCATCACCCTTTGCGGTGCTCTTGGTGGTGGTGTCACTGCCGTCTCCTCTTCCCGCCTCCGTGATCTCGTTTTCGTCGTGAACCCTCAAGGTGTGTTTACCCTCTTACTCAGTGGACGAAGAAATGACTGAGATCTGGAACAATTAGATTTTAAAATGATGATTTTTATATGAGAATCAATCTCGAGGTGGAATTGGGTGGTTCTCTGGAGATAAATTTGACTGCGTTTTAGGGTTTATTTTGTTAAATTAGGAGCTAATGGTAGAACAGCTAAGGAATGGAAGAAGTTGCTTCCTTACCTTCGATCTCGTCTTGGTGAAGACTGTAATGTGAGTTCGTGATGCCATCTCCTCCTAGCTTTCTTCAATTTTTTTATTATCTATCATGAGAATGAATTTTCCGGTCTTCTTATTTGTTTCCTCCAGATATGCGAATCCTTAACATCAGGTCCTTCTCATGCCATTGACATTACAAGAGAAGTAAGTGGCAGTGAAAGTTATACATCGCTTTGATGGGTTCCGTATTCTCATATCATCTATTGCTTCTATCAGGCTATTAGGGATGGAGCAGATGCTGTAATTGCGGTAGGAGGTGATGGAACACTGCATGAGGTATAAATTGAAAATCTTTGTTTGCTAGAACTGAAATTTTTTGGCTCCACTCATTCTATCTTTTTGATTCACAGGTTGTTAATGGTTTCTTTTGGGAAGGGAAACCTGTCGGTAACCTCAATAGCGAAGCCAGCCATACGGCTGCACTTGGTGTGAGTAGCATGAATCGACTTTTTTACTTGTTTTTGACTTTTTCTGTATATCTCTTGCGGAGCTACAACTTACAATTTCAGTCCATCATTCCTGTTGGCAGCTGATTCCGTTAGGTACTGGTTCGGATTTTGCTAGAACATTTGGTTGGTTAGTTTTGCAACTTCTGCCTAATGTCATTTGTTTCTGAAAGTTATGTTGAGCCAATCTTGAGTATATTCTGCGTTTTATTAGGAAAAATGATCCTTGTGAAGCGGTGGACCGCATTGCTAAAGGTATGCCGCTGAATATATTCGAGGAGTTAGGACTTCACAGCTCATCTGTGATTATTTCTCATATGATATCACATAATCTACAATAGGGATACGATCGCGGATTGATGTTGGTGTTATCGACCAGGAAGGAAGGGATTTGCATTACTTCATTAACGTTGCTGATGCTCATTTGTAAGGATATCGTTGAAATTTTCCGTGTGATTATCTGGTTGATCCTTAATGAGGCGGTTGTCAGTCTCTTTATTTTTTTGTTCATCACTTGCAGGAGTGCAAAGGCAGGTTTTTACGCTTCAAAGTACAAGAAATTTGGAAACTTGTGCTACGTAATCGGTGCCCTCCAAGCTTTTATGGGACATCACAACCGAGATATGAGAATCAAGGTAAACAATCATCTCTGCAAATCTCTTATTCACCATAGAAAGTTATTTGAAAGCATTGTGTTACATTCTCAGGTCAATGGAGGTGAATGGGAAATATATCCTCAAGTCACTGCTCTCTGCGTTGGAAATGCTAAATACTTTGGCGGAGGAATGAAAATCACTCCCAACGCTGTCCCTGGAAATGGAAATCTTGAGGTGCGACAATTCATTTATTATTCGATCTGATATCCTATATTGTGAATGTGAATAGGTTTTGAGCTTCATACCCGTTTCTGCAGGTTGTGGTTCTTCAAGACTTCAAATGGTACGATTTCATACTGAAACTTCATAAGCTATACAATGGGACGCATCTCTCGGTTAACAATGTGAGCTCAAGAAGGTCAGATTTTTCTTCTGTTTCCACAACATTTTCTGCTGTAACTGTCCTAAGGACTTGAAAATTCACATCCTTTAAGCGGTTTTTTTGTAGTGTACAAAGTATCGAAGTTCAGGAGATTTCAGACAGTGGAAGTATCTATGTTCAGTCTGATGGAGAACATCTTGGATTTCTACCTAGAAAGTTTCAGGTTTTACCCGGTGCCATCAACATGATCAGCTGATCACAACCGCACCTGCCAAGAAAGTGTAGAAGAAGACTCATACATTCAACTTTTCTTGGTCTGTAGAGATTAATCATTTTTGAAATCATTAAAATTTGATTCATTGTTTAACTAATTAGATTTGTGATCGTGTTGTGTTGTTATAATCACTATTTTGTGTTATTATGCCTTTAAAATGGCCTTTTTAGATGATGGGCCTTTGAAGGTGATAGGCCCAACAACAATTCAAGTAAGATCACATCTCTTTATTGTTGGGTTATTTGAATTCTACAACAGCCTCTTGCGGTCAATGAAGAGATGGTAACTCTGAAGACTCCATCTTCTCAGCTGCTGAAGCTGCTGCAGAAGCAGCCTTGTCAAAGCCAAGCTTTTGCAACTCGGTTAGAAATCCGTCGAGCTCGCTTGTTGTGATCTTCTAACGACAGTGAGAACCTGGAAACAAGTTTTTAGAGACTTCTTCTTTGTAATCCATTAAGGCTTTGTTGATCACTTCTCCTACTTTAGCATACTGCTTGCAAAACTTTGGAGTAACCTGTGAAATTCAAGAGCATAAAACAAGAAGACCACTCAAAACTAACGAACCAACAGGAGAATACGTTCTAAAAAATGATGATGACGAAACGATGACAGGATTTGACTTTAGCATGATGTGGATATTGCATCATACCGAGAAGATCATGGTAGACTAACACCTGCGTTATTAAGGAAAGAAAGAACAGATATAAGAAATACTATTTGGCTCTTTTAGATTCTGACGAGTGGCGATTCATTTCTGGGTTACAAACAAATCACGATTAGCGATAACACATTAAATAGCTGGTCTACTCGTACTTAGTAGTATATATCTATTTTATAACTGTATTGTAAGTAATTCAAAATCCGTTGTAGTCTAGCTGGTCAGGATACTCGGCTCTCACCCTCGAGACCCGGGTTCGAATCCTGGCATCGGAGAATAACTTTTTTTGTATTTTATAATAGCAAACCGGATTCTGGTTCTGGTAACCAATAACTTTTCAATCCCGAGGAAGAAAAACCTTTACTCGCCGACGTTCTGTATCTGATCTTTTTTTTTTTCATTTGAGATTGAGAAATGCAGAGATTGAGATCTCGGTTACTGGTTGGGCCTCTCTTGGAGAGCAGGCGAGGGTTTTGCACGAGCTCCGATAAGATCGTAGCTTCGGTGCTTTTTGAGAGATTGCGTGTTGTGATACCCAAACCGGATCCTGCTGTTTACGCTTTTCAGGAGTTCAAGTAAAGCCCCCTCTCCCTCTTTGTCTTCTCCTACGTTTTTTTTTTACTTTGGTTTAGGAATCATGAGAAAGTGAGAGTAAATGTGGGAAAAGTATATTATGTGATCCAAAGAATGCTTTTATGGTGCTCAGTTTAAACTTTTTATGTGTTTTGAGTGATCTTATTACACTCTTTTCACCTAAAGGTTTGATTTTTTGGTCTTATGAAATGTAGCTTCGGGGTCTTGATTTTTGTTGCTCTATTGCAGATTCAATTGGCAACAGCAGTTTCGCCGTAGATACCCAGATGAGTTCTTGGACATAGCTAAGAACAGGTAATTCATTCCTCACCTACTTATAGATGTGTAATGTATATATTGTATTACTTTGAAAGTTTCAGTTTTGTTCAATTTCTTTGAGATCATCATGTGTCCAAAGGCATAAATCCTGTCAACGGTTTCGTGCTCATTCAATTTTGTATTAGATTCTCTCATAAATTCCTATTCCAAACTATGACAGTAGCAAAACTTTTGATCGGCGTTTTATCCTGTGAGTTTCAGGTGCTTAGTTATGTAGTAACCTGAAGTTTTAGTACTGTCATATCTGCTCATAGATATATAGTCAAAGTTTAATGAAGTTTCCATGAAAATTCCAATTTATCTTTGGTTGATCTTTCGATGTGTGAATACAGAGCCAAGGGTGAATATCAAATGGACTATGTGCCTGCTCCCAGAATTACAGAGGCTGACAAGAAAAACGATAGGAAGTAAGTTGTCGACACCTTTAAAACGACATGGCTAGTGTTCTTTTTCGCTTATGAACGATTACTTTACTCTTGGAAATTGCTGCAATTCTAGGTCACTACATAGAGCTCTCGACAAAAAATTGTATCTTCTCATCTTCGGCAAGCCATTTGGAGCCACTAGTGGCAAACCTGTCTGGCATTTCCCTGAAAAAGTCTACGATTCTGAGCCAACTCTTCGCAAGGTGAAGGTTATCCCCTCTATTTCAATCCATAACACCATCAATTTCGTTCTTCTCGTGCTTATTGTTCTTATGTGAAACTCGGTATTTGTAGTGCGCTGAATCTGCTTTGAAGTCAGTCTTAGAAGACCTCACTCACACATACTTTGTTGGAAATGCTCCAATGGCTCACATGGCTATACAACCTACAGAAGAAACACCTGATTTGCCAACTTACAAGGTAAACAACAAAGCTCTGAGAGAAAGAAAACGTAAAGAAAAAGGCTCATCGATTAGTTGATTTGACGGAATCTTTGAATCTTCTTGTTCTATTGTTGTTGCGTAGAGGTTCTTCTTCAAATGCAGTGTAGTAGCAGCATCGAAATACAACATAACTAACTGCGAGGATTATGTGTGGGTAACCAAAGATGAGCTTTTGGAATTCTTCCCTGAGCAAGCTGAATTCTTCAACAAAATTATCATTAGCTGAGAGTCAACCACACCACAAAAACTCTTTTTTTCCTTATCTCTTTCCTTCTGGTTCTCTTCAGGAAGATAGAAAACAACAAAACATGAATTTTAAGACATACACATGGTGTGTGAAGGTCACTGTAATAACCAGACCAAACTATGTCTCTGGTTTATTAGTCACACAAGGAATTTTTTTGTTGACGTTAAGTGGCAGTTGATCGGAAGTAGTTAAATGTAGTTGGCTTCTCAATTTTTTTATACTTATCTCGGATACACATCACAGAAAGAATTCTCTCACATGAATCTTGTCACGTTCTTTGATTCATCACATCTCCTCTTCAATGGGCGACCACGATTCTTCTCATCATGAAGTCAAGTCATACGAAGAAGAGGCGATGAGAAATCCGCCATCTGCTTTCGGCACAGAATGATTAAAATATACTTGATGATGGTTATAGATGGAGAAAAAATCTGTCAAGAATAGTTTGTATCATAGGTTAAATTTTTGACATAAAAATATCTGAAATGGTTGAATTCTTTTTTTATGATGACACTTATGATCACACGAAATCGGATTTTCAAAAACAAGATAAATCAAAAGGAGCTATTATAGATGCACTGAACATATGTGTAACGTGAAGAAGGAAAAGTTCAGACATTGTCCAAGGAAACACAACTTACGAAGGTATCCATAACCATCCTTTTGAGGAGCTTATGCAAACCCTAATTCCTCTTCTTCACCAAAAAATGTATATTATTTTATTATCGAGCAAAATCGTCTGGTAAACTGAATAAGACCGGATTTGGTTTCGGTTGAATTCAGTTGGGTTTGATTTGTTTCTTCCTTCACAAATATAAATTTCATTGAGTGTAATTCTTTTTCTGTCAAATTAAACTAATGATTTTAATATTTTTTAAAATAATGGGATACTGAATTTGAACCCCAAACATATATAATAAATTTTAGAGATATATGCCACATGATTTTAAATATATTTTGTATATTTAATCAATATCCTTTCAAAATAATGAAAAAAAGGGCCAAAAAGTCTTTGAAGCCACAAACTTGAAGCCACGATTTGAAGTCACAAATTACTAGCGAACCATATAATAAGGGTTAGCGAAAAACAATAGAAGATAATATATATATATATATATATATATATATACGTTTCCATAAATCCACCGATAAACTTTAGCAAATGCAATGCAATCAACAAAAAAGCCAATTCGATTCGGTATACTTCTCACTCCATGTTTTTAAATTAGAAGAAATATGTTGACACTAACTAATATTTGTATAACGAGATCATTTCCATATTCTGAGGATTATTACGATTATTTGCCAAAATATGTTTGGTACAATATATAGTAGTAGTACTACCCAACGTAGTTATTAAAAATCGTATAAAGGATAAATGGTTTTATCATTTAAATCTGTTACGAGAACACATACAACAGAAACAAAGTCAGTCATAATAGTAAAACACTTGCTAATTCATTTTTTTAAGGAATTTTTTTAACATATGAACTATTATCTATTACAGATTATAATATATTTTTAGGAATTAGAGTATTAATTGATTTATTTTAGAATGAGATTGTTTACTTAAAACAAAAGAAAATTCGAATAAGCAAAGAAGTAAGAACGCACGTTTATGACCATGATGCTCCAGACCAAGAGAAACGGATCTTACCGTAGAATATACATAATGGTGTTTGTCTTTTATTCCTTCGTTTAATAAAAAAAAAAAAAAGAGTTCATTTGTCTCCCTTCCCCACAAACTATAGAATAATGACGCGCTCCGGTAATTAAGGTATTAATTATCCTTAAATAGAATGCAAATATTATATAGAAAATCAACAGAGCCATAGAGATTAGAGAGATAGAGATATCTAATCATTTGGAAGTAAGTAATACGGAAGATTAAAACAAACAAAAAAAATGACAGAGAGAATGGAATCATCGGAGCAAAAGGAGGTAGAAGAAAACGGATCGTTGATTTCAAGCTTGTTGGATAAAGCCAAAGGTTTCTTTGCGGAGAAGCTGGCTAGTATTCCGACGCCGGAAGCCACCGTGGACGACGTCGATTTCATTGGTGTGACTCGTCAAGGAGTCGATTATCATGCCAAGGTCTCCGTCAAGAATCCTTACTCTCAATCCATCCCCATTTGCCAGATCTCTTACATCCTCAAGAGTGACACCAGGTTGTTTCCTCTTCTCTTTTTTCTTATTTCTTCTTTTCGTTTTCTTAATGTAATAATTTGTGTGCCTTCTGATTCACACCAACCCTTCGTCGAACGAATGAAATTAAGTTTGTCCACGTGTATCTAACAACAAAAATATGGTTTAAACAAAACAAAATATCGGATTTTGCACTTGCTTAATATTTGTATACATGATCTAGCCTAATAGTTGTGTCACATATCTTTAATATCTGTAAAAAAAAAAACTTGGTACAAATGTTACATATATCAAATAAACGAAACGATAAATCGTCTCAGGTTGGAATTTTGAGAAATTAATTAGCTTTGGTAACATTAACCATACAATTGTTTTTATGTAACGTTACGCGCGCGTCATGTTTAAATGTTCATCATGTGCTTATTTATAATATTTATGGTTGCGTAGGATGATAGCGTCTGGCACAATACCGGACCCAGGTTCGTTGGTTGGGAACGGGACGACGGTTCTGGACGTACCGGTTAAGGTGGCTTATAGCATAGCGGTAAGTCTGATGAAGGACATGTGTTCGGACTGGGACATTGACTATCAACTCGACATTGGACTAACCATCGACATTCCTGTTGTTGGTGACATTACCATTCCTGTCTCTACTCAGGGTGAGATCAAGCTCCCTTCCCTTCGTGACCTCTTTTAATTCTCTCAGTTACTTAACTATTATAATCTATTTTTCAATAAGTACGATCCGTAAACGACATAGACGATCGTCGGAGACTTCAGTTGTGGATTCTTATTTTGTTGGCTTTGTTGTTGGATTATTAAGGATTTGTATTGGTTATGTATGTTTCCTTGGTGTGTGATTTATAATTACAGTTTTAGTTAGTTGCATGCGTACAAAAATATGTCTCTTGTTTATGCAGTAAGACTTTGAACATTTTGTCGGTAAAGAGTAAAAACTACAAATGCAATAATACATGCCGGATTCTGGATGTCACGAGTTCGAATACTGACGAAGGGATGGAGAGTAGTTTAACCTGTATAGAGTCCCGGCTGATGAGTACTCGATTCGTCTATAAATCCAGTTCAATTACAACTAATGAAACTAACTGGCCATGTTGGAAGATTGTTAATTTTCGTCTTATGAGTATAAAACTTTAATTGTAATTAAAAAATTATTTGTCGAAAGTTATACTAGGGTTAGTGCATGGTAAGGTGAAGATAATGAAGAAGCACGTTACGGTTAAAATGAACTGCACGATGGCCGTGAACATCCCGCGTTAGGATATGTGTTAAACGTTTTTAATCGTCTTTTAAACAAATTGTTTTGGTCGTTTGAGTATATTAGCACGACGATACATATACTAAAGTACGTTTCGACTTTCTAGTAATTCTTTTTTAAAAAAAATATTTCTTCACACTTGCTATAATTTTGAATAGAGTTAGTATGAGGTTTGTGTTATATATCGAACATATTATCAGTGTTATAAAACCGACCAGCTACTCTATAAACCCTAGTTACTAATAAACCGTTTGGATTGTTGATTTATTAGTAACCGAATTATAAGTCCATTTTCCCGACCAAATTGGTCAATTTACTGATTAATCACATGGTTTATTAATTAATCTATCATTAATTAGTCAATTAATCAGTCCTATAACAATCGCACGTACATGTTTGTTAGTTCATATATATATCCCATTGTTAGCTAACACATCTTCTATTTTGTCCGGTAGTGATGTAGTTTTTTATTTTATAACGATGGTTATTAGTAGTTTTTCTCGTACGTGTGTTAATTGTTTTTACACTTAAAAGCTAATCGACTAGCTTTTAAGATTTTCAAATATCGGGTCTTTAATACGAAACCTAAGAGACAAGAGCGTTTAGAAATTGCATTGAGAAGCTTCGAATTACACAAATGGAACCAAAACAAATATTAACGAATTAGAAGACAGCGAATGAGTATGATATATCTTATAATTGGACCCATGTTACCCATCAAATACGAAATTGACAGATATTGTTAAACAGGATCAATGTTACATAAAATAAATACAATAAAAGTTAAAATAATATTCCTTGGGTTGGGCCACTTAATTAATAAAACCTATACAAAGAGCCTTGTTAATAAATGCAAATTTCAGTTTCCAAACAATTGTATTAAATGCATCACCTGCAATTCCCACCCACCTCTCTTCTCTTCTTCCCCTAACTAATTAATTAAAATAATATTCAAAATATTAAAATAAAAAAATTTCCATCACTCTCTCCTTTTCTCTCACACATGGACCTATTTTTCTACTTAACCATCAAATGTCAACCGCCTCCTCTTCCGCCGCCGTCTTCCTCTTCCACCCTCCTCTTCCACCGTCCCCGCCACACGAATCCAACCACTCTTACCTCACAACTCTAGGCTTTGGCTACTCCATAGCCATAGCTCTCGGTTTCCTAGTCCTCCTTTCCACCGTCCTTTTATCCTCGTACATCTGTTGCCGCGACTCTCGCCGCCGGACAACCGCCGTTGAGTCCACCGAGGAACGTGGCAGAAGCGTAAACCTCCCTCGCATAATCTTCGTCGCGGAAGAAGACAACGAAGATCTCGAAGCGGGTGAATTCATCGTGGGACTCGATCAAGCCGTCATAAACTCTTACCCTAAGTTCCACTTCTCCAAAGAAACCTCCGCCGCGTCTTCCGATGGATTTGGTGGTGGAGGAGATACGACGTGTTCGATCTGTTTGTGTGAGTATAAAGAAGCAGAGATGTTGAGGATGATGCCGGAGTGTAAACACTACTTCCATTTATGTTGTCTTGACGCGTGGCTTAAACTCAACGGGTCTTGTCCTGTTTGCCGGAACTCGCCGCTTCCGACGCCTACATCTACACCTCTTTCAACACCTTTGTCGGAAGTTGTGCCGCTCTCGCAGTATGCCGCCGATCGGAGGAGAGCAAGAAGATGAAATAGTATTTTACATAGATCCATTCGCTTAAATTAGGGTAATATTATTATTTTTGGCTCCGTTTCATTACAACTTTACTGATTTGTAATTAAAAATTCCGTCAAAAGTGGAGTTTGCCATTAATATCATCGAAATGAATTCCAATTTGAACGATTTGCTTCACATATTTTATCCTTTATTTGTTGACGTGTTTATATTTGTTTTCCCTATCGATATATGAACGGTTTATAATCAAATCACGGTCGTATTTTATAACATAAATAAAAGGGTTTGTGTCTGAACTTTGAACACTGTAACTTACTTTAGTTAAATATTACTAGATTTTTGGCTGTCGGAAATAGATGTATCTAATGTTGGGAACAAAAAGAGTTAAAATAGTTACAAGATAATTTTTTTTTTCCCGCTAGTAGTTGACGACGAACTTACTGTCGTAGGTCCAAATTTGTATGTACATAACTATTTTTAAGACAAAATTTTATAAACTTATGGGCATATACATTATTCTTTCCTAAGATGTAATTTGCATTTAGCGATAGCATATTGTGAATCTTTTTTTTTCGGATATATAAACGTGCTTGTAACTGTATGAGAGGTAACATATATACGATTGGTGCGTCTCAAACGCGTATTGCAACATGTCTAATATTTGAGAAGCATTGACTTGCAAGCGAATCTGCTTTCTCTCTTCGTGCCTTGAAGTTCCTGGTTCTATGATAGCCGATAATTGAAGTTCTTTTTTTGTTTTGTTATGTAAGGCGCACGTTAGTCATCAATCGTGAGGGGATTGAGTAATGTGAACATACGTATTTGTATTTTTGAAATGTTATTTAATGTGAATGCGTTAAATGTTAATTGACTTAGACTAGTCCACGAATTCGCTTTTATTCCCCCCCCGCACTATCTTTTGGGTGTTGGTTGTTTGAGCTTAGTGGTAAATGTTTTTGTAAATAAGTAATTAACCACGCTTTGATTTTGATTTGTTAACCAAAGTTTTATTACTAAAAATTAGTTACATGGGTCCACATACACTTTACATTCCCCATAAATATTCTCAACATTCGACTACACGTAATTTCGGTTTTCCCCCAAATAAGACGGCGTCGTACGAAGCCTGCTTATATTTTTCTTTTCAAAAAATTTGACGCGGGATTTAAAGTTTTATAAAGAGCGTTAAGTTTGAGCCGTCGATTTCACGATCTGGTATCGGACACGTGTCCTGAAATCACTCGTGGTGTTCGTTTACTTGATGAAAAGGTCACCATTAGCGTTTCCTCCTTTTCGTTGCCTACACGTTCGGGTCTCTACATCTCCGTCAACGAAACGTTGACATCCGTTTGCCCCTTTCCTCCATCAAATTACTAACGGCGTTAACGACCCTATTTAAAAAAAAAATAATCGCCGAACCAACACACTCGGGTTCCGAACCTCAGGCTCGTGGTTATAAAGCCTCGTGTAAACCTATTATTTCCCTTCGCTTTTCCTCCTCTCCTCTTATCTACTTTTTTTTTGTTTTTTGTTTTTTGTTTTTTTTGTTTACGTTGGATATTTCAATATCTCTGTTCGGAATCGGGAATCAATGGCGGAAGAAATTGAGAAATCCATGCCGGCGGAGGAATCTCTAATGGAGAAGATCGCTGAGAAGATTCATCATCACGATTCGTCGTCATCGTCTGAATCCGAGTACGAGAAACCGGATTCGCCTTCGGCTGTGAAAGCGAAGATCTATCGTTTGTTTGGCAGAGAGAAACCTGTCCACAAGGTTCTCGGTGGTGGGAAGCGTACGGATTTTATCCTTTTGTTAATCTCGTTTCTCTTGTTCTAGTACATTTTCTATGGCTTGTTCGTATGCGTTGATTCTTAATCTACAATATCAGGGTCTAGTTACTCGTTTCAAATTGGATTGCTGATTATATGATGCATAAAAGTAGTTTCAGAAGCAATTAAGGAGGTCTAGAAATTGAGGTTTTAGGTGTTTTTTTGAATAGAGAGAATAAGCTTTGCTGATTAGATGAATACATCTACGTTTCTCTTATGTTACATATTGAAGAATCTGAAGAAATATTGTTACACCATTCTGATATAGACGCAGTATATGTTATTGACTTCTGAGTTCTGAGGAATAACATATAATCTTTGTCCGTATGTTTCTTCTCTTCTCTCATGCCGTTGCCTTTAATCACTGCGCAGCTGCTGATGTGTTCTTGTGGAGGGATAAAAAACTGTCAGCTGCTGTTCTTGGTGTGGCGACTGCCATCTGGGTTTTGTTCGAACTGGTTGAGTATCATTTGTTGAGTCTTTTGTGTCACGTTTCGATCCTCGCTCTTGGAGGCTTGTTTCTGTGGTCCAATGCTCACACATTCATCAACAAGTTAGATTTTTGGAGCCTTGATTAATGCATATAGATGTTTGTTATTTGTTTGGTTTTTCAAATCCTTGTTTTCTTTTCCGCAGGACTCCACCTAAAATTCCAGAAATTCATGTTCCCGAGGAGGCTTTCCTTTTGATTGCTTCTTCCCTGAGAAACGAACTAAATCAAGCTTTTGTTATCCTACGAAGCATTGCTTTAGGAAGAGACCTGAAAAAATTCCTGATGGTATGTTGAATCTTTGTTGCTGACATTTGCAGTCTAGTTAGTTAAACAATCTAGAACATGATAAATTTCGTACGTAATAATCTGTGATATTACAGGAGATTCTCTGTAACGTAACTCAATTGTTCCTGAATTTGATGAAGTGATTTGGTTGGTAATCCCACATTTTGTATGTTCATCAGGTCGTTGTTGGTCTATGGATCATCTCGGTGGTGGGCAATTGGTGCAATTTCCTGACTCTGGTGTACATCTGCTTCGTGGTGTTGCACACTGTGCCTATGATGTATGAGAAACACGAGGACAAGGTTGATCCAATGGCAGAGAAAGCGTTCAAGGAGTTGCAGAAACATTATCTGGTGTTTGATGAAAAAGTTATTTCTAAGATTCCCATCGGTCCTCTCAAGCCTAAGTTGGGTTAAAGAGAGACTTCTTTGCCTTAATTTTTTGATCATGTGAATTCGGTGGGTCATTTTCAGAATTTTGCCGCTAATGGCCCATATGTCCTTTTATGTAGTAACATTTTTGTCTACAGCTCTTTTTTGTTTTTTTCTCTAATTAAAAAAAAAACTATTTGCCTTTTTCTGTATATCTAAGTATTTATGGAGAACTTGAGTTAATCAATGGTGAATGTACGTTTCTGTATATAAACGAGCCGAATTATACTCAAAACTGAAAAAAAAACAAAATACAAGTTATACTAAAATCAAAGTTGTACAATTCTTATGACAATAACAAAACAATTTCCATATCATAGCATACATTGGAAAAAAACAGCTTCAGATTATTTTTTATTTTTTCCAAACAATTGGTATATATATAAAAAGAATGAATGGAATTAAGGTGTGGGAAGAGAAAATTACAACACAAAAAGCAAGAGATTCAGATTTAAGATTCCTAAAAAACGTGATATACCCATGCCAGGGTCAAGTGAGTAATCTCGAGATCCTGTGATTACTTTCCGATGATGTACGAGGTACCGGTGAAAACTCCGAATCAGATTGGTCATAACTTGGTCTCTGCGTAGTACTCTTCCCTTGATCTTTGATCGCTGCATCTTCTGCTTCTTTTCTCTCTCGTTCTTCCGCGTCTTTAAGAAGAAAATCGACCCACATATCTGCAAAAGACTGAGCCAAACAAAAGAGAATGATCATCTTATACTCAGAGCGTTTTTTTAGCCATTTTTGGTACCTGATTGTCTGAAGCTATACTAGGATGTGAATCCGGTGAACCACCACCGCCTAAGATGCCACCGACTAAGCGGCCCGGTAAGCCCAATACGCCTCTAACAACACCTTTACCGGCGGCTCCTTGTTGTGCCAATCCTATTCGCTGTTTGTCTTCCTCTGAGAATCCCAGCATTCGAACCATTAGGTCCAAAACCTATTCAGAGAGATCCATATTACAGAATGATAAGCTTTGGGCCATTTTGCATAAACTCTAGGTGTTCAAAACTATAGTTAAGTGTTTTCTTCAACTTTTAGTGCTCTAATCAAAAAATTCTTTTGTAAATTGTAAATGCAACAAAATAGATCTTCGAATTTTTAATTCCACAAGATTTACCTCTCTGCTGTGATTCCTTTGGAAGTATGTAACCAGTAACTTGATAACAATACGCCTGAAGAAATAATACGACATAAGATCAGAGTTTGACGGAACATGGAACAACATGCAAATAAAAGTCATCGGCCCACCTATCAACGAGATAATCGGAGTCCATTGACATTCTATTGAGCCTAGTCATGCTCTGCTCAAGAACACGCCTTACTTTTGCATTGTCTTCTTCAACCTTGGTTACTCTGTTCTTCCATTCTGCTGCATGTTTTTCTGCGTGTAACAGCTTCGATGAGAACTCCTCCTTTTTTTTCTTTGATGACTCTAACCGCTCGTCAACATCCTTAAGAAACAAAAAAATGGCATAAATTGAAATCCATATGAATATGACATATCATATACTCGACAAATGAAAGGAATAGAGATTTTACTTTCAAACGTGCTGAGAGTTTCATCACCTCTTCTTTAGCCACTGCAAGCTCTCGTTCAAAATGCTCCTACAACATTTAAGAACAGGAATACATAAATGAATCAACGTTACACCTTAAAAGAGAAAACTTCAAATTGCTTAATTCATACCAACCTTGGCTTCAATTTCAGCATAGTACTGGCCAAGAGCAGTTTGAAGATTTAGAAGTTCCACGTTTTTGGAATCTATCGTTCTCAAACAATTTGCAAGCTTTTGATTTAAGTCTTCAATTATACCCTTTAACTTCCGGATTTCATGGTCGTTGCTCGACCTGATTTCCTCCTGATCAGCTATTGCATGCTTAAGAGTTTTTTCTAAACCTAGTATCTGAGACAGTTGATATTCATTGGTCTGGCGGAGTTCTTCAATCAACCTACTATCTTCATCCATTTTCTCAGACTCCTCAGTATCCTGAATTTTATACATGAATACCAGAAAAAATAATTCATTAGACATATTAAGAGTTACAATTATATGACAATGGATAAAAAAATTTATAATTAAATGCAGGTTAATTATTTGCAGGTAATTTAAAATTATTTTTAGCTTTAAGATAAATGACCTTTTCTAGCAGGTGTTGTTTGAGCCGCTTTAGTTCTTGCCGTGCCTTATCCTTTTCTCTTCGTACTTCCTCCAAATCCTTTTCCAGCCTCTGCAAAGATTTCTCCATATCTTCTTTCCCAGGGAAGCTTTCAGGCTTCTCCTAATTATACACGACGAAAAGCAGACTTCACAATAAATGCTTGCTCTTAAAATTTCGCACACAAAAAACGTTTCTTTTGGTTAAAGGACCAAATGAATAATATAAACTTTTGTTAAAGAACCTTGTCCAAACTAATAGGGTGTCTACTAAGAGCCTCTGTGCCCTCTGAGAAGATTTTGCTACTTGCTGACCTCTGGCTTATTTCTAAAGCAGCCTCTAGTTCACTTCGTTTCAACTGCACAACAGAGAAAAAGTAGAACACTTTCAGAGTCCGAAGCTCAGAGGATAACTAGAAATGAAAAAACCTTGTTAATAAAAAAAAAAGTGTGTATGACAATAAACCTTAAGATCATTATTTTCCTTCTCCAGAGCTTCTTTGACCTCTTTTAGATTTTCTATGGAATATCCAACGGCCTGCTGCTCCCGACCATTCAACTTCATCTGCAGATGATTGATTTCAGCTAATTTTGCATCCAAATCACTACGTACTTTGCTAATCTCCATGAACGTCTACATCCAGTTGGAGAAAAAATCTACTCATTAATCAGATTACAAAACTGTAATGTAAAGAAATGGCGATACCTTAGTAAACATATAATAAATTTAGTTTTTACAAATCAAATACTTACTTTTTCCTTATCTAACCTCAGAGACTGGAGATCCTCCTTAAAAGACTCATTTTGTTTCCGCTCCTCTGATGAAAGCAAGGTGAGTGAGAAAATACTAGATAAGAAAGATAGAAAGAAACAGCTAAGCTACTAGTGCTGCTATATACCCTGTAGCGAAATCTGCAGATTTGCTGATTTATCTCGCTCTTTCTCAAGCTCTCTAGCCTGAGCCGATGCCATTGACCTGGTTCTCTCTTCAAGCATATCTGCAAACTCCTAAAAAGGCATTCAGATTGCTTAGAGTTCTGCGTTCAGCCAAAAGAACACACCAGAGTCATTTTTGGCACTTTCAGTACAGAGAATAAGGTCATTTACGTAGTATGAAGAGTTTGCTCTGAAAATGTAATATATCATAAGACATGTATCTAACAAACACTATAATGTAAGGATTGTTTATCTTAAACAAATGGTAAATTAAACAACAGAGTTACCTTTTCCTTTTTATGTGAAACGGAATCGTTCTGTTTCGAGGCAATGCCATTGTATATATGGTTTCGATTTTTCCAATTTGTCGGGGATTTTTGTGACCTATTGGGTGAATGATCACTGTTTCCCTGCAGAGGACTATGAGTTAGTCTAATCCTTAAAACCTTAACATCGTTATCCTGAGAAGCATCAGTTGCATTGAATACAATATACTACGCAACAACATGTTTTGCATATTACAAATACAGAAGATGTAGCATTCTTCCTGATTAATTAGAATTGCAGGCTAGCAGTAGTGCCAGATAGCATATGACAGAACCAAAAATAAAAAATGGTCCAAAGCCATTTACGCAAACACCAAATAAACAATGGTATATGGACATGCTGCAAGGAATAGAGCAGAGAGAAACAATAAGCTGTATCTACCTTGAAAGCATTATTGTTTGATGCCCTGGAAAGATCCGTTCTGGCCTCTTTAAGAGCGGCATTAGTTGAAGTCAAATTTTGTTTCAATGAGCCATTCTCCTGGTTCAATCTGGAAATCTGATCCTGTAAGCAAGTGGATTCTGTGTGAGGAAAGAGCACGAAACCAATGTATATAAGAGTATAAAAGCTGAATATTTGGAAAGGGAAATTCAAGCCTCTTCATTAGAAAATGCATATTCTTTACCTCTTTTTCTTTCAATAAAGCCGCATAGTTTACAGACAGAGCTTTAATTTCTGCTTCTGATTCCTGAAGCTTGTTGATCTCTACTTTATATCTCTCAATCTACGAATATTGAGCATAAAAAAATAAACAACCCAACATTACAACAACTACATTCCGCAAAACATTTCTCAGAGTTTTAACACACAAAACCCAACTTAATACTTGTAGTCCCGTGATTGAGCAGCAACATTCCAGTGAAGTTCGGGCTACAAATTTATAAACTGAGCACGAAGATGATTCAAAAAAGACCAAGAACAAGAACAATACCTCATTATTAACAGGCGATTCGACTCCATTGGCTATCGGAGACCTCGATACGGACCTGGAATACCTAAAGCCATTAGAATTCCTCCGATCAGAGTCTAGGAATCTAGTGCTGCTATTTTTGGAGCCATAAATGGTGAGATCTTCATCTTCTTCGTCGTCGTCGTCGTGCACATCGAGTGCGATCTTGTTCAAATTCTCCTTCAAATTAGCAATCGAACTCCACATAGCGCTCTTCCTCACACACACGGAAGCAGCTCGTGTAACAGCGCAAAACCGACAGAGTCTCGCAGATTCCTCCTCCGAAGATTTATCAAAAGAGACAAGAATCTTCTTCTGTAAGATTGAATTTCAATATCATCGCGTGAGTTAGATCCGACATCCGAGTGACCAACATTTTCAGGATTTGGCGGATCATCTAACCAGACGGGTCGGGTCATCGGTAATCAAGTTGAGTTCATTCAGAGATTTATATTCAAGGCCCAATCAGTTACAAGCCTTAATCAGACCACATCATTTGTTAAGCACTAAAAACTAATAATCCTACGGCTGACATTCGTTAATTTATAAACAAAACAACGGCTGATAACACATCGATTCATTGCACGAAGATGGGCTTGAAGTAAAAGTCCAGATCATAAAAATGGGCCTAATCTACATCCGTTGATTTATAATCCCAGCTCCAACGGCTACGATAAGTATCATAAGCCCTAATACACGCTCTATATAAACTGATCTAATGGAAAAACAACTTCCACATCTCTATTAGGGTTTATTGCTATTCTCCTTTCTTCTTCCTCGCCTTTTCTGTGATTTTGTTTAGCATTTCTAATTAGATCTCTTTTTTTACTTTGGTTTGAGAGATGCGATGAAGAGTTAATATCGGAAAGTATAATAGATCGTGGGGCGAATCTCGTCTCGCGAGATGAAATCCGAGTATATTATGGTTCGTATTCGCTGAGCATCGAATTCGTCGTAGTCTTTCTGATTAAAATCTTCACTCTAGTTTTTATTTATTTTGAAATCTAGCTGAACGAGGGACCTATGGGTGAAACGCTGCAATCAATGCGTATTCAAGCCAAGTTTACCTTCGGAAATTCAAGATCGGAGATTGGTGGATGTTTCCGAGATCCGTGGTTTCAATACCGGATTCCGGGTTTTCATTCCTAATGGATTGAGTTTTCGATTAAAATTATGATGATGATTATTATTTATAGAAAAGCGAAGGACCCAGCAGGGAAGCGAGTATGCTCATGAAATGAGGCTTCTCTAACAATTTAATTAACCTTCGTAGATTGAGTCTTCAAGATCTCGTTGATGATCTGTTTTTTTATTTTATCGCGGATTGTCTTGAGATGTTGGTGTAAATTTTAGAAATTGAAAAGGAGAATGCAGGGATTGTGTGTATCGGCTTAGTGCTAACAATGCTCTTTGTACGAAAGATTTCCCTGCAAAATCAATTAGGGGCAGATGGGCAGTTGTGATTCATATTCTATTGAATAGCTCAACAATCATCTTCCCCACATTATTTGTTTTTATTCTAAATTACTTCATTACATTCTGTACCCTATGTCTGAATTGACTAAATCTACGCTTCCATTTTATCTCTGACAGTTAATTATAGCTTCTGGGGCAAACACAAGATCAGTCATGTTTCCTAAAATCTGATAAGCAACTAACAAATATCTCTCTTGAGAGTTTTAACAATATTTGAAGCTCAAATGTCATTGGCTGGTGGCGAAGGCTGCACCCAATGTCCAGGCTTGTAAAGATATAAACAAGACCTTTTCATAAGCGACCAACATTAAAAACTTCTCTTAATTATGAAGAAAAAACCTTTCTCCGGGATTCATATATGCATCCCATTCTCGTCTGATCTGTATTTTTAAACCATATATCAGCTGAATCTTAGAAATAAGAGATAAAACTCGACCGGTAAACCATCCCACCTCAATAAGTCTACCCATGTCGAAATTGCTTCCGTAGTAGTACTGATTAAACTCGACCGGTAAATTGGATACATTGTCGATACCATTGTTAGGAGCTTCTACTGTCTTTTCACAAGAAGCTGCGACAGTATTGATTTATTTATTCGGTCTCTGTGTTGGTTACGGACTGAGCTTGGTTTTCCTCTTGCTCCACCGCAGCACGAACACTCTCGAAGAACTTGTCATCTTCTTCCGGAAGAAAATGCCCTGCATAGTGTCCATATAACCCGTTTACTTCAGTCAGACTCGGGTTTCACAAAGCATTGTACTACTTCGGATTATTGACATACCTTGCTTCTTTAGATTTTCGATTCTTAAAGAACGTAACTCTTGCATTTCCTCAACAATTAGAGTTAAAAAGATGAATTATACAAGAAATTTAATGAAACCTATCTCGAGTTACCATTTTAATGTCTGAGATAGCTTTAGAAGTCTCACCTCGGGTTCTAATCTCCTTCGCTCTCGTTTCGCCTTGATCTTCTCAATTGCCTTCATCTCGTCGACCTGAAAACAGACAGAACCCGTCAGATACCAACACGAGGATTTCAACATTGATATTACCTTTCTGTTTGCCATGTCCTTGGCTATTTATTTCCCTTTCCCTCCATTCATCAGCCTCTCGATCAACTTGTTCAAATCTTTCAGGCTCCTGAAACCGTATAATCAGGAAGATAGACAGAGCTTTCGAATCCACCTTAGCACGCATTTCTGCAACACATTGTCTCCTTAGTTTCTTCCAATGTTTGTTCCTTATCGATTTCTTCATTCTGCAAGTCATTCTTACTGCAGCAGATTTCTCTTCCCAAGGACAATTCTAGTCAACAAGAAACCTAAATGGCTCAGACTTCATGGAGTTAGCAGCTTCCACTGAAAGTTTCTCCTGCTGTTCCCAATCCATTTTCATACCTTCTAAATATCTCAAACACTCCACTGCTGAATCTTGTTCCACAATTTCCATTGAAATTTTAGCATCTTTGATGATCCTCAATGCATCCAGTTCCTTCTCCCTATGAAATTATACATATATCCCAAAACCATCAGTGAATTTTTTAGCTAATGGGTTTAAAAGATAGAGTAGCTCTAGTTGGGTATGGAAGACTGCAAGGAAATGCCAAAATCCATTAACGTAACTGTAAATCAAAACTTTTAACTATACCCTAGAATCAAAACTCTTAACACTCAATCGATTCACTATCACAAAAATATAATTTCGGTGACCTTGCTTACAACGTTTTTGCCAGCATCGGAGCCCAGTGGAACGGAGGATTCGGAGGCTGATAATTCGTCGGATTCATCTCCAGAAATTCAGCGATTTCAGCTGCAAAACCTATGTGCGAGCAAAAAAAAACAAATGAAAACAACTCATTGCGAACAAGCTAATAATCAGACTTACAGATAAAAGAATTACACGGAGGAGACTTGGGCGAGATCCGACGCCGTCAAAGCAAAGGAAGAGCGCGCGAGGTCGAGACTTGAGAGAGATTATTTGGGCTTTCAAATGGGTACAGTTAGGCCATACATCATACATGGCCCATTATTTGTGCTAACTCAGTGTAAAATGAGGTGACATTAACACTGAATAATTGCGTTGCAAATTCTAGCTTCAATAGATTTATTTATAAAAATAAAACCAACATAACTTAGATAGATAAAATCGACGGCTGTAATGGTCTTTATACAAACTAAAAAATCATAATAAAAAACTTTACTCATCTGCTATTAAATAAAACTGAAAAATCATAACGCAAATTCTATTCATCTAAAGAAATACTTAAGTTAACAAAAAAAAAAATACTAAAAGTTTTTTTTTAGTCAACCATAAAAAGAAATTGAAAGACCAACACAACTACTGGCAGACTGCCAAAAGATTGTGTAAAGACAACCTTATTATTCAATAGAGTTTTTCTTTGATCACCATTTCCATTAATAGCCTTAACGTAACGGATATTAAAAGGTAACAATAAAAACCAGTGGAATTTGACACGCTTAACCATGTAAATCGGTCCTAAAAATAAAACACAAAAAGACATGTGTCAAAGTCTTTAATTACCGATTAACAAACCAAACTAAAGATATAAAGAAGAAAAGGAATCACGTGAGAACAATTCGATTCAGAATCTGTGAATTGCGAATCCAGAGAAAGGTAAAGTTCTTACCTTTCTCAAATTGGGTTCTGTTAAATTTCTGGATTTTGATTTTGTTTGGTTAGATCCTCTTGTTCAATCATCGAAGCTCTCTTTGTTTCAACTATGGCGGATCAGACGAAGAAGAGATACATTACAAGCGAGGATCTTAAAAAACATAATCAACCTGGAGATTTATGGATCTCCATTCAAGGCAAAGTTTACGACGTCTCTGATTGGGTTAAATCTCATCCCGGAGGCGAAGCAGCGATCCTCAATCTCGCCGGTCAAGATGTCACCGACGCCTTCATCGCTTACCATCCCGGAACCGCATGGCACCACCTCGAAAAGCTCCACAACGGCTACCATGTTAGAGACTTCCACGTGTCAAACGTATCACGTGACTACCGCCGTTTAGCAGCTGAGTTCTCGAAACGCGGCCTCTTCGACAAAAAAGGTCACGTGACTCTCTACACCCTTACGTGCGTCGCTGTAATGCTCGCGACGGTTGTCTACGGCGTTGTGGCGTGCACCAGCGTCTGGGCCCACCTCATCTCTGCCGTCCTCCTCGGTCTTCTCTGGATCCAGAGCGCTTACGTTGGCCATGATTCCGGCCATTACAACGTGACCTCGACGAAACCGTGTAACAAACTCGTCCAGCTTCTCTCCGGTAATTGTATCACCGGGATCTCAATTGCGTGGTGGAAATGGACGCACAACGCTCACCACATCGCTTGTAACAGCCTTGACCACGACCCAGATCTCCAACACATCCCAGTCTTCGCTGTCTCTACCAAATTCTTCAGGTCGATGACGTCACGCTTCTATGGCAGGAAACTAACCTTCGATCCTCTGGCTCGATTCTTAATCAGTTACCAACACTGGACATTTTACCCCGTGATGTGCGTCGGGAGAATCAATCTCTTCGTTCAAACATTCCTTTTGTTATTCTCGAAACGCCACGTTCCTGATCGAGCCCTCAACATCGCCGGAATTCTCGTTTTCTGGACATGGTTCCCACTTTTGGTATCATTCCTTCCGAACTGGCCAGAGAGGATCATCTTTGTGTTCACAAGCTTCGCTGTCACGGCGATTCAACACGTCCAATTCTGCTTAAACCATTTCGCTGCCGACGTTTACACCGGTCCGCCAAACGGAAATGATTGGTTCGAGAAGCAAACCGCCGGTACGCTTGATATATCGTGTAGATCGTACATGGATTGGTTCTTCGGTGGCTTGCAGTTTCAGTTAGAGCATCATTTGTTTCCTCGGTTACCGCGTTGCCATCTCCGGCGAGTGTCTCCGGTGGTTCAAGAGCTTTGTAAGAAGCATAATCTTCCGTATAGGAGTCTTTCATGGTGGGAGGCTAATGTGTGGACGATTAGGACTCTGAGGAATGCAGCGATTCAAGCTAGAGATGCGACTAATCCTGTGTTGAAGAATTTGCTTTGGGAAGCTGTGAACACTCATGGCTAAAAGATCTGATCACAGATCGGTTTGGTTCGGTTTTGTTGGTGTTTAGTTTCGTTCGTGGGGTATTAATTCAATGGAAGAGGTGTTAGTTTGTTTTTAGATGTAACTCATCAAATACATGATCATTAATATATGTACTTATTTTTATTTTGTGGTCAATTATATACTTTTTTATGTTTCCTTTATTGATATCTGTTAAATTCTCGGATAGTTCTTAAGCGAAAGTTGAACCTATGTGTAAAAGAACATGACAAAATGTACAGAACATTAGAACAATGACATCACTAAGCAAAAGTTATATAGTTTTACTAAATGATTTATGGTGATTTGTGGCGCTGTTCCCAAGTCAAACTTGATAAAGGAAAAGTGAACTAAAGTAATAACTAAATTTTATCTACTTTTTATATATGAAATCTTTGAAAAAATTATAGTAAACAATTTCTAATTGGTGCAATTTCCATAATGGGCTTTACTTATTGGGTTGACAAAAGAAAAAAATTCTTATTGGTGCAATTTCCATAATGGGCTTTACTTGGAGACCTGAAGGCCTAACCATTAATGGACCGTCAAATGATTTTGAATAATAATGTAGGATTTTTTAGAAATTTCGACGGTCTTTATGGTTGAAGATGACAAGTCTGATAATGGTTATCCGCAGAGAATTTTCCTGACCTATCCTCGCGTCGCGCCTTCTCGTCTTCAAGCAGCATATTCCTCTGCAAATCCCTTTCTTACTCCTTTTCTTCCATTCTCTCCGAGATTACTGAAACCATGTTTGCCCTAGTCTAATCTTCCATCTCCTTCTCGCTTCGCATTTCCCCCGATGGCTTTCCTTGTCCGTTCGCCGGAGATATCTACCGTCTCGGCGATAATCTTCTCTGATTCGAATTCGAATGTAAGTCATGCGTTTCTGAGGAGGAAGGTTACGGTTTCCGCGGTTGACGCGAGAGATTTATCTGGTGTGAAGATTCAAAAATCGAGATTGTACTGGAAATTCTCAGCTCCGGTAAAAGAAGACTGCGAGGTTAGCAGTGAAGAAGAAGAAGATAAGCAGAATTACTACGTGAATATGGGTCACGCCGTTCGGTGTCTCAGAGAGGAGCTTCCTTCATTGTTCTACAGAGAGCCCAGTTTTGACATTTACAGGTTTGGGGATTCTCGTTTTTTTGTCTTTCTTTCTTCGTATCAGAGTACAAACAATTGAGAATCTAAATGAAATGTTCTTGATTATCTTTCTCAAAAACTCATCTGCCTGCCTTAGGATTGTGCCTTAAATCCCAAATTTGATCTATTCGTGATTAGCCTTATTCAAATAATCTGCGTGCTTCATGATCATGCTCATTCCTAATTGGTCTGTTCTTAATTAGCTTTATACTTCTAGAGGGTACTGTTTGAAATGTTCTTGGGAGAATCTTCTGCTTGATACGTTCTTGATTAGCTACTCTTGTCTACTTTTCACAGGGATGATATCGTGTTCAGAGACCCTATTAACACTTTGATGGGAATTGATAACTACAAATCCATATTCTGGGCGTTACGCTTTCATGGAAGGATCTTCTTCAAAGCACTCTGCGTCGACATTGTTAGTATTTGGCAACCCACAGAGAACACTCTGATGATTC
Organism: Streptanthus diversifolius; assembly: GCA_039880935.1. Classification (NCBI taxonomy): domain Eukaryota; kingdom Viridiplantae; phylum Streptophyta; class Magnoliopsida; order Brassicales; family Brassicaceae; genus Streptanthus; species Streptanthus diversifolius. The sequence goes on along the minus strand of JAXGFM010000018.1, from coordinate 1,039,811 downwards.
GATGGACTGTTCACGGGATTCCTCGTGGTCCTTGGGAGACTCTTGGTCGATTTGATGGCACTTCAGAGTATAAATTTGATAAAAATGGGAAGATTTATGAACATAAAGTCGATAACATCGCCATTAACTCGCCTCCAAAGTTTCAAATGCTTACTGTTCAAGAGCTTGTTGAAGCCATTAGCTTCACTTCTACACCGAAGCCGACGTATTTTGTGTTCGGAGATTCATCATTATCGTCGGAAACATATTAGTGTTGTGTATATAGTCTTTTGTGTGGTTATAGATAGAGTTCAAATGCTGGTGGGACTGAAGTTTGATGTGTGTAATATAGATGACGAAGAATGAAATAAACCCAATAAAATGATATAAAAGGAATAACTTAAAAACCGTTTATATTCGTATAACCAAGACAAGCCTATATACATGTTGGAGAAGCTTGGAAGTCAGGGACTATGATTGATAATAAGAAAGTAGCATAATACATAATTTCGAATTTTTAACCATTTGCTGTATACTATATGCATACTCAAATCATTTTGGTTGCTTTTTTCATGTATGTTTCTTATAATTCGATTTTTTTTTCATGGATTGATGCAATTTAAAGTTGTTTGAAATAGACTAGTTTTTGTTTTTTTGACCGCACAATTCAACGGTCTATTCAAAATGTTAAATTTGGACTTTATTCATTGATTAGTCATTTGAAGGTGAAAATCTATGCAAGCTATACTGAATCTAAATTTGATTAGAGCCCTATATATAAAGAGAAAGTTCACTTGTTAAATTCTGTGCCATCTATAAAATGAAGGAAATAAAACATACATTCTAAAAATTTTAGTGGTTGGTTGTTTTAAATTTGGGATATGCAATAACCATTGTATTATTTTCATATTAGTAAATACACCTGAATCATTGAAAAAGAGTAAGTTAGGGCCAATGATTTTTGGCAAAGCAAACCATGATGGAGCCATGGGCCTCAGCACGTGCATAATCGGCAGGTTCGTTTGGACAGCTAATCCACACGTGTGGATCACTCAGGGTGCAAAGCTGGCTATATGTGCAACTTGACGGATTCCTGAAAGTCTAATCCCCGTTGACTGGTCTTTTAGCAAGGTTATTTCCGTCATTTTCAATCTATAGAGATGACTAGATCCACCTCCGTTTTAGATTGTTGTTAATTAAATGCATGCATAGAATCTCACCACAAATGTTTAACTATTTAATGTGTTATCAACTACCGCAATAAAAGCATATACAAGACATGTGAACTTTTTTTTTTTTACATATCTTAACAAATTAACAAATTAATGTATAGTAGACAAAAGTATTAATTCAATGTACTTTCAATTTATTAAGTATTTAATTAATTGACAACCAAAGCCAAATTTTTATTTTGTTTAATTGGCTCAATTAACTGCAATTTAATTAATATGATAAAACTAATCTGTTAAAAACTGAAAGCAACAAATAGAAATCGAGAACTATATTTTTTTATAACAGTTCGGGGTTTATTATTATATTAGTCTGAAATTTATATTCAAATTAAAAAAAAAAAGTGCGTCTTTCCCAAAGTCGTTTTCTATATTCGTTTTTACTCAGAAAGGAAAATGGCATTTGAGACCTTGGAATCGCTTCTACTTCACTCACCTTCTTCGTCTCTCTCTCTTTCTCTTTCTCTTTCTCTCTCAAGTTAGCTTAGCAGTCTCACCAGAAAGCTCAACCTTACATCACAAATCTGAACAAACATTGATACAGTATTCGGAATACGGAGCCGTAATTTATACACTATTTATTCCGTCTGATCGCTTAATTTGACGGTTTTAATATCATTTTCTACTTACATATCACCGGAGAGAAGAAGAAGAAGAAATAGCTCAAATGGAAACAGAATCTTCGGTCACGGATAATCCGGGAATGACCTTCGACGAGGTTTCTATGGAACGCAGCAAGAGCTTCATTAAGGCATTGCAGGTTCCTTTTTTCATCTCTCTCTTACTCGTCGTTCTATGGATTTTTGTTGGTTCTGTTTTGCTAGATTCTGCAGAAATTTAACAGCTATGATCACGATAACATTGTTTGGTTAAGCCAGATCCATGATCTCGTTGTACGTTCTAGGCGTTGGGGTCCATGGTAAAAAAAAACCAAAGTGTTGTTGGCTGTAATTTTGTGTATTAAGTTTGTAGTTGTAGATGGGACCGAGATGATGATTTTCGGTCAGTGTTATCACAGTTTTCAAGATTGCATCTGGGTCAATAATAGCTCTTTGGGATCAAGACAATGGTTGACTAATAGTTTTGGAATTTGTTTTTGACTTTTGATCTACCATTGGATGTAAGCTTTGTGATGGAGACGACTGAATAATCTTGTGATTTGTTGATTGGTTTTGTCTTACACTCATATTTAATTCACGTTTTACTTTTTATGTAACAGGAGCTCAAGAACTTGAGGCCTCAACTTTACTCGGCTGCTGATTACTGTGAAAAGTCTTATTTACATAGCGAACAAAAGCAAATGTATGTAGAAATCTCCTTGAAGTACCAACTGCTTTGGACTCCGTAGCTTTGAATGATGGTTGTTCTTATATTTGCTCTTTACATTACCTTTTTTTGTAGGGTCTTGGACAATTTAAAGGATTACACTGTAAAGGCTCTGGTTAATGCTGTTGATCACCTGGGAACTGTAGCTTCCAAGCTTACTGATCTCTTTGATCAGCAAAATTCAGATATATCAACTATGGAGTTGAGAGCTTCTTGTGTTAACCAGGTAACAAGACTGTCACACGCTTCTCTACTGATGTAACCTTTTGTAGACATTCTCTCTTAAGGTTTGTGTGTCTTCATTTTGTCAGCAACTGCTTACATGCCGAACGTATATAGACAAAGAAGGTCTTAGACAGCAACAGCTACTAGCAGTTATCCCAATGCATCACAAGCATTACATTCTACCCAGTAAGAGTTTTCCTTGGCCGGTTTTAAGATTCTGTTAATCAATTACTATTGAAATCTGAATCCTTCTTTTTCGCTGTTGTTAGATTCTGTTAACAAGCGGGTACACTTTAGTCCTCTCAGACGAACTGACACAAGACAGAATCATTATCAAACTATATCCCTTCTTCAACCTTCAGGTGCGATGTCCTTATCTTTGAGCTTGCTATACTAGATGTAGTGGAAATTCGAACGGTTAAGTAATGTTTGGTTTGACTCACTTAGATGCCCCTGCATCGAAATCACTCTCCTGGCATTTAGGCTCAGAGACAAAGTCGACCCTCAAAGGAACAACCACTGTTGCACCAAGGTGAGCCCACAAGAAGCAGCCTTAATACTGTTACCCACGTTCTTGATAACTAAACAACTAATACGTACCTATTGTGCAGCTCCAGAGATTCAAAAGCCTTTGCAAAGACATCTGGGGTGTTCCATCTTTTAGGTACGAGAAACAGGGAGTTGAAGCTGAATCAAAATATAGCATTTTTGTAATAAAACTCGTAACGAAGAGATTTGGGTCAATCTGATGATACATTGAAACACATGCAGGTGATGAAGAAAACATAATGAACAAGAAGCCTTTGGTCGGAGGTTCTCAGGTCTCAGGTGTTCCTGCAACATCCACCATCACAAGGCAGACATACGGTGTTGCCCAGAAGGTAAATCTTAGAGAATACATAAAACAAATATCGCGCGAATCGGATTAGACTAGTAAGATGTGCTAAATGATGTATGTTCGTGGTCTTGATGGGTCAAGTTTGTTGTTCCTCAGGATATGGAATTTCCCAAACTTATGACGGCACACAAGTCACTTGACAACCCACGACGAGAGATCATTCAAGCCCCTGTACGGACCAAAAGTGTTCTATCTGCGTTCTTCGTCAAATCGAAAACTCTAAAGCTCAAAGCTGGTTACGTTTTGTGAAACACCAACTCTACTGAGAACGAAATTTCGATATCATACCACATTTCTTTTATTTTTACAACACGTTGTCTCTTTTCATGTAAATTATCTTAGTTCCCACATCAATGTACGAAGTCAAACAAGACATGATTATGGTGCATGATTAACAAAACTGTGTAACAGATCAAGGAATAATGTGTTTCTAAAAAAGGCTTTGAAGTGAAAAGGCACTATAAAGATTTCTATTAAGTAACTAATTAACCTTGTATCAAACAGACAGCAGAGAACAAAAATCGCTCAAGATATCACAACATTTGATTCAGAGTTTAAACCGACACTAACTCAGGCTTCAGAGCTTCTCGGAATCCATACGGGTCTCCGTTCAAATATCAATATCTTGGAGCTGCACCATTAAAAAAAACAGCCAAATGTTAAAAAAGCGAATTCGAATAGGCTAACACCAACCTTTAGATTCAGATGTAACAGTCCAAAGATACATACCTCTACCAAGTGTTGCTTCAGGCAGCCTCTCTACCGAGTACTTGCGCCCCGCCAAATACATGATAGGCACACCAGGAATCTGCAAACGAACAAAAGAAAAGTTAACATCCACATATTTCAGCAATGTACATTTAAAAAAAAAGTCGTATATCTTTTACCTTTCGAATCCTTCGCTTCAAATCTCTATCACAAGTAGCCACCATGAAGCACTTATGCTGTATACAACAAGAACAAGTATATCAAAGAAACATACAAAAGATAAAATCTTTACACCGAGAACCATGAGACTAGAGCATCAGTATCTCTCCTCACGGAGTCTGGATACAAATTTCAACAAGGCAAGACCGAAGCATTACCTGAGTAACTCTGTCAACGAGACAGTCATCAGCATATGTCCCTTTGTGTACACAAGGTAGTCTTTCGAAGCGAGGATCTTTCGCAATCCTATTACATTTACCAATTAAGAATCCACGAAATGGAGACGAAAACAATTGTACTAAAACCCTTTTGAAATCTTAAAGCTATACCTTAGAGCGACACGATACTTCTGGCCTAACTTCTCTAGCTCAGCCATGACGCAGTCCGTGATACAAGGAGTGCCTTCAAACCCGAAATGATCAAAGGTGAACAAGAGTGAGAATCTTGCATATCCATAACTAAAGACACCTACCAAAGTTTAAGTAACTCACATTTTGCGTTCAAACAAAACATCATTCCCTTCTCGATATCAATCTATAGATGCGACAAAAGGGAAAAAAAAAAGAAAAAGGATATTAATTAGAACCAAAACGAGATACCGATCAGATCAACGAACACACTAACACTACAAAGATCGACTATAGCTCAGTGGTAGAGAGATGCAATTGGATATGTACCTTATTCTGGATTGAGAAGTTGATGAAGTTAGTATCAACCAAAATTCGGTAAGGAGGAACCATATTGGTGTTGTGAGAAAAGAACAACCCTGAAGGAACATTCGGACTGATCCAAAAAACAAAAACAAATCAAATCTAAATTCTAAGGAAACGCAAAAAATTACAACTCGGCAAAAGGATAGCTAAGCTTACACGTTTCTCGGAAGTTCAGTGAGGTCCTTCTTGTTTGGATTCAGAACCTCCTCCTTGTAACTGAAGAAAACAAAGCAGCATTAAAAACCCCCGTAAAAAATATCAAATTTCAAGGAAGAAGAATCGTTTTACTTACTGCTTCAAAGCTTTGTGGCTTATCGTCTTCTTCATGACAGCAAACTTCTGAGCTTTCTTTGCCCTTCCCATCTTTGAAGCAAAGAGTAACAAAAACCCCAGAATGAAGTAGAGAGACAGTGCGAAGCAAAATATGCGATGCGAGTTCCAAATCGGCGGAGGTAGAGAGGTTTTGGGATTGTTCAAAAGGTTTCAGAGACGGAGACAGATTGAAGACGAACTCTCAAATTTACCTATTTGTAACCCTAAATAAACCCCCAAAGTATAAGCCCAATAATGAGTATAATGGGCTTAATTTACATGGCCCATATTAATTTAGAAGTGAAGATCACGTGTTCCGTTAGTTGAAGAGAAGACGAGAAAAATCCAGATGCTTCAAAGTAGTTGTGGCGAGAATGATCTGGAGAGCAGAAGAAACATCTTTTCCCTCCAAATCTTCTTCGTCTCTCTTTAAATTACGAAACGTATTCAGATATTTCATTCTCCATAGAAAAGAAGTTGCGATCATCTGAATCAATAAAAGTAAAAGAAACAATAGAAGATATTTGCCTTTTTAGTTGGTGGAGAGAGAGAGAGAGTTTCGCCGGAACTGAGCCTGTCCCCGAGTCATCGGAAAATTGTGGTTCTTGGTCGTGATTCCACTGGGTCTCGATTTGTTTTTACGTAAGCTCCCTTCTGGTCCTTAGTTCACGGAATCTCTGAGAATCCCAATTTCACCGTTCTTATTATTATTGAAGATGTAACTGGTTTAGCTTAACAATAGTGAATTGTGTTGAACCTAGATGATTTGGTGTTTGATCATGTTGCGGATTCCATTTTATCAGAAGTTAGTAGTATCCTTTGAAATTGCATCTTGACTTGGTTTTTTCTTTGTGTCCAGAGACCTGATTATCTTTGCATATGAATTGCAGCATTCACGTGTTAATTAATTACCCAAACTTGATCATCATATATGTCTATTAACGTGTCAATTGGGAATATGCTGCAGGTATACTGGTTAACTGAAGTCGATCAAAGATGATGCCTATGTACATGAACTCATCACAACCAGGCCAGATGAGACCACAAGGATGCTATCACCAAGGGTTTGGGAACTATCCTCATCATATGGATGCTTCATCACCTGCGTCATGTGAAAATTGGCCCACTCCATCACCTTTTTATGGAAACTGCTACCATGGCACCTTTCCTGCCTACACGCCGTACTGGCCTCCTTGTTATCCCCCACAAATACCGCACCATACATGCTGCGTGAACCATTCCGGGTTCTATCCTCACGCTCCTTACTACATTCATCAGTCATTCCCAGTTGGTTGTCAACCTGGGTATTTCGAATCTGATAAGGATGTGACCGGCAAGCATCGGTGTACAAAGTGTTCTCCCCAAATGTGTTACCCGAAGAATGACAGAAGCGTTGTAATTGAAGAGCACGAGCCGGAGATTGAGAAAGGAGACCACGGAGAGGCTGTAAATAATGTTCGTTCAACCAACTGCCCTTATCCCATCATATGCATTCCTCATGAGAACGCTAGGAATCAAGAGCATGGAAGCTATGACCAGCCTCCTGTTGAGAGTAAAGTTCCTGAGAGTACGAAGGTAGTACAGAAAGGTGATTCTAATTCTTGGACTGGTTGTTTTCCATTTGACGAGAACACCGTGAAGTCCTTGATACATGATCAAGATTGGAAGAAGATGCAGAATGGGAAAACAGTGGAACTCCCTTTTGATATCAGCAAGCTGAAATCTTTATTGCGGGGTCAAGAGGGAAAGGACGTACAAATCCAGAAGAACAAAGAGCCAGGTGAACATCAGTATCCTATCTTTTGGATACCGTCTCATGGGAAACTGGAAGATGTTGAAGCTTCTGAGAAAAGGGAGCATAGTAACGAAGGGAGGAACTTGAAATCTTCTTCCTCTAATCACTTAAATGAAAGTCAAATTACCCAAGGCAACAAAGGAAGCTTCGAGAGTAATGTACTCTCGGATGCGGAGGAGAGAAGCCTCATGAGAAATATCCCTCTAAAGAAATATATACAGGAACCAAGAAACATTCCCGTCAAACTAGTAGAAAACCATCTCTCCAAACCAGCAGAGCCAACCAAGAGGAATGCGAAGACAGAGCTAGTTGAGAACACAGAAAAAGAGCAGCGATTGTCTCCATCAAAAGCATCTAGGTTACCTCCGGTTTGTCTGCGTGTTGACCCGTTGCCGAAGAGGAAAAAGGGTGGTTTCAAATCTCTAAGCCCTCCTAGACGAAACGAACAAACCTTAACGTCAGAAGAGACCAAGGTCACATCTCCGATGAGCTTCAAGAAGGCCGAAACAAGGACTGTTCCTGAAGCTTGTAATGTAACATGCGAAGAGGCAAACAAAGAAAAGAAGATGTCTGAGGGACGCCCAAATTCAACAGGAACAGAAAAAGGTTCAGTTGAAAGCATAACTAAACTGCACGCAGGAGCAAACTGTGAGATTGTTAAACCTTGTGAAGCCAAGGAGAATAAAGAAGAGCCTGCGAAGAAGACCCTTAGAGAAGAGGAAGCTGCTAGAGTTATCCAATCTAGGTACCGCGGATATGATGTGAGAAGATGGGAACCAATTAAGAAATTGAAGGAGATAGCACATGTCCGCAAGCAGATGGATGATGTTAAAAAGCGTATTCAGGCGCTAGAAGTTTCTTCTACTGATCAGGACATTGAAGGAAAAGAGATTATAATTTTGGGAGAAATGGTGATGAGCCTTCTATTAAAACTGGATTCCGTTCAGGTAATTTAAGAAAGACTGTTCTTTTGTTGTGTTATTAGTTCCATGGAAAGGCCAGTATAGTTTATCCGAGTACATATTCTTGTTCTCTAAAAATTTTGGTGACATTCTAGAAAACTTATGTGTTTCCTGCAGGGCTTGCATCCTAGTATCAGAGACTTTAGAAAATCTTTAGCTAGAGAACTCTCGGACATGCAGGAAAACCTTGACTCCTTGAAAAAGAGCGCTGTGGAGAAAGGGGATGTAGAGGAACAAGTGGAAATTACATCACAGAGCAGTGAGTGTCCAGTGAACATGGAGCCTAGTCAAATTGTAGGAGGGGACAAAATGGTACCTGACTCCAATGCAGAGAAGGTTCTTCCTCCTTCCCCCGAGGAATATCCTATGAGTCTCAAGAACACAACAGATGAACAGCTGTTGGATGAAGCAGAAGAAGAAGTAATTGGGTTGTCTGAGACCTTAGCGACGGAACCTGAGCCAGCTGTTGAAACCGGCATAAGTGAGGCGGATTCGACCAGTCCAGGGAAAAGTGAAGCGGTTGAGACTCTTTTACCAGTCAATCCTTCGTCAGCTATTGGAAATGAATTGTTAGTGACAAACATTGAGGAAGACGTGGTGGAAAAGTTGGAGGTGCCGCCCCATGAATTGCCACAGGTGGTGGAAACGACAGGTGGACTGGGTTGTGAAGGTCCAGAAAATGCTACCGAAGTCTCTGAAACTGTGGCGAACGCGTCTGAGAAGAACGAAGACAGAAAAGGAGACAATGATACCGTATTGCTTTTAGAGAAAAATTTGGAATTCTCGGAGTTACCTTTTGGAGTGGTGAACTATGAAACGCAGCTTCTTTCACAAGATTCGTCATCGTGTACATGGGAAGCAGAAAAGAATGAGATAGACCCAGAAACAGAGAGCCAAGAGGAGGTTAACGTTGACAACTCGTGTGATCACTCCAAAGGCATAGGCCAAGAGACTGCTGCGCCACATGAAGATATCGAACAACATCCAGAGACAGAAGTCAGGGAACATGAGATGCTAGAAGAAACAAAAAAGCTGATGGAGGAGAACCAACGGTTCAAGGAAACGGTGGAGACGCTTGTAAAGGCAGGCAGGGAACAACTCGAAGTCATATCGAAATTAACAGGTCGGGTCAAAAGCTTAGAGAAGAAAATGTTACAGAAGAAGAGGACTCATGTTGGACGTCGTAAACCTATTTGTGGAAAGTACGCAACCAAACCCATGTCTTCAACCGCATTGTAAACCACCAGAAACCTTTGATATGTTTCATTTTTCTATACTCAGTTCCTCGTATATTTGTAACCTCCATCTCTATGAGAATTGAAAGTATCTTTCTGTTGTCAACTTATATGTAAATCGGAAGTTCTCTCAGTCCACAGTTAACCTCTATATATGGGATTCTCAAATCCCTCCGAACATTTGACTATTTGAAGAAGAAGACAAATCCTCCATTTAAACTTCTCTAAGTCAGTTAAAGGGTTCGAGAGAGAAAAAGGGTAACAGAGCGAGTAGGAGAGATGGAGACAGAATGTGAAGAAGGAGAAAATTGAGAAAAAGCTGAGACGAAGTTTCTTGGTGTGTAATCACAGTAAAAGAGCTGGTCCTTCTACTCCTCCGCCCACGTGGCGCGCGAGTCAGAGCTTCCTCCGCCGTAGTCGAGACGAATGAGTTTTAGGGAAACTGAACAGTTCCGGCCGGCGATTAGACTGCGACGATGTCGACGACATGACTCAAATGTGGAATTACCTTGTGGTAGTCCGCTTCACGATCGTCAGGTGAACAATTTTGGTTTTTTTTTAATTAGTGGTTGGATCGTAAAGCAGTGATCTTCATGGTGAGTCTAGAGGAAATTTAACGGCAGAATTATCTTATTTCCACGGGAAAAATCTCATGGTCGTAAAGTTGTAATCTTTGTGATGAGACTGAAAGAAATGTCGTCGGAAGGAGACAAGATTCATCCAGAGACTAGTCCACGGAATGTTGATGGTCGTGAGAGTTTCTCGAAGATTCTTCCGAGGAATATGATGGTGAGAGAGGAAAAAACTCGTAGTCTGAAGGATAAGCTGATGGAAGCTCGTGTAGAAAGTCGACGGTAACGTTCTTTGAAACCAGAGTCGAGTCCAAGTCATCCTGTTCAAGCTTTTAGCCATTTGAATGCGATCTTATCATAGACTTTTTAGCAAACTTTTAACGTTCGATTACATATATATATATATATATATAATCATAATGCAAAACAAGATTGCAAATAATAATAACGAGAATTACAAACTAAGGGCATATTATTATTAATAACTCTTCGTAGTTCCATTAAGTTCCGTTATTGTTTTATGTTTTTACTTTGCAAACCTTTGCTTGTGTTCAATTTAACTTTTGTAATGTTTGGTGAATAACCACTTGTGGTTTAGTTTCGTCTAAATTAACTATTACGTTTCATTGTAGGAATTATTCCATAAAGAGGCATTTTCAACGACTTTTTTATTATAGATTATATGTGCGATTGAAACACTTTCTGACTGTTCAACGATTTTGATTTCCAACGAATATAATTAAACGAGATTAGATATTGCCGTTTGATGCAAGAGTTGTCTTCTTACAAAAATTGACGCTTTCCCACCAATTACAGCTTTACGATCCTAATTTTGCCCTATTACCAGATCAAAACATATAATAATAGATAATTTTGCATATTACTAGATCAAGACTTTTATTCTTCTTCTTCTGATTAAGTAAATATATACCTCCCCCCCCCAAAAAAAAATAATTTTTTTTTTAGTTCGGATAATTATAGTTTCTTATGACGTTTCTTTTTATTCGAATATACCAAACCAATAAACTTTTGAACCAACCAAAGACAACGATACAAAAATTAATACCCAATTTGAATCCGAATTATAATTTATTCATATTTCAAAATTTGAAATTCCCAAGAAAACTTCAAAGTAAGAATTAAAATTGTACTACTAAAACACGATTTATATCTTTCACTATATTCCTCAAAAACCGACAAAAGAACCAAAATACATTCAAAACATGACTACCCTTATATGGTTATTTGACATTAAAAAAGACCGGACCGGACCGGGTTATCGTTTAACCAGTAACGAACAGATAATTAAAAAAAAAAAAAAGAGGCACCTCTTCACTTTAATTAGACTTTCATTAATTTATTCGTCACCGACCTGTAACAGTAACCGTTCAACTTTCTCTTTCCAACTTCAATCGGCAAGCTCATCCTTTTTTTTTTTTTTGGGGAGCTCACAACAATTAAAAAGAAAGAAAAAAAGAATTCTAGGGTTTGTTTGTTGTTCCGTTCCTTGAAAATCCATTTTCGAATTTGACCCCTCTTTTTCCTGATTCAAGTTCGGTTTTCGCCGCAGAGAAGACGGAGAGAGGGTCTCAAGAAAGGAGGATGAGAGGTTCCAGTAACACGGATCTTTTTGACCCTAAGACGGAGATGGATTCCAATTTCTCTCGCCATGGTTCGTCCCCTGAAGGCGATTTTGGATTCGCTTTCAACGACAGTAACTTCTCCGACCGTTTGCTCCGGATCGAAATCATGGGTGGGCCTTCGGATTCCAGGTCTGATGTTGAAGGCTGTACGAGTATTGCCGATTGGGCTCGTCATCGCAAGAGGAGACGAGGGGATAGCAAGAAGGACAATGGTGGTACGTTTCTTTTCATCTTTGTTTTGATAGCGATGCAAGAAGCGTAATTTCTTTGATGCGTAGGTTGCATTCCCAATTTCGTGGTGGGTTTGTATGTGTAGGTTGAAATGCGCATGCGATCTTTTATTTTTAGAATTCTTCTTCTGCTTGGTTTAGGGCTTTTGGCTTTTGGTTTATCCTCTCGTATGATTTGAGTTTTACTGTTTAAGAAACTTACTCTGTTTTGCATTTCCAGTTACGATTTCAGACATCGTGGCATGTGCTGAAGAACAGATTCTCACCGATAACAACCAACCTGATATGGATGATTGTCCTGGTGGTGATAATCTTGACGACGAAGGAGAGGCAATGGTGGAAGAGGATCTATCAGGTACTTGAGCAAGTATTGCATTCTAAATCATACAGCTTCCCTCGAGTGTTTTGTGTTTGGTTTTGTGTTACTTTTTGAACTTCAATGAGCTTTTTTTTTATGGTAACTTGTCTAAAATGTTCTAGCTTTGTTTACAAATGGTTTTCCAGGTGACGACGATGCATCTAGTGAGCCAAACTGGGGAATGGACCATTCTACTGTTGTTAGAGTTAAGGAATTGCATATTAGCTCTCCTATCTTGGCTGCAAAAAGCCCTTTTTTCTACAAGGTATTAACGCTTTTCTCTCTACTTATATATTGTTATTTGCTCCTGTTTATCGTACACGTAACACCGTCCTTTGCTTTTTGTTGTAGCTCTTCTCCAATGGAATGAGGGAGTCAGAACAAAGACATGTAACCCTTAGAATTAGTGCACAAGGTACGGCAATTTCACGCCAAGCTTTTGCTTCATTCTCCTTTTGTCAATCTCTTCTTGTTGGCTCCATTTCTCTGCTAGGTTTCATTTGGTTTTTTATTGTTTTCGATTGTTTATTTCTTTTGTATTAAATCTGTCGGGAACGTTGGTTTTCATATATGGTATTTTATATCCATGAAATGTAGTGATTGTTAAGAGAGTTCACAATGTTGATTATTCATGCTCTGTTTTTATGTGTATGGCAGAGGAAGGTGCTTTGATGGAGCTTTTAAACTTTATGTATAGCAACTCTCTGACTGTCACAACAGCACCTGCTTTATTAGATGTGCTTATGGCTGCTGACAAGTTTGAGGTTGCTTCCTGCATGAGGTATTGCAGTAGACTTCTTCGCAATATGCCTATGACCCCTGATTCCGCGTTGCTCTATCTCGAGCTGCCCTCCAGTGTTTTAATGGCTGAAGCAGTCCAACCTCTAACTGACGCAGCTAAACAGTTCCTTGCCTCTCGCTACAAGGATATTACCAAGTAACTAAGACTCCAATGGTTTGAAATGCATTTACTCGAGCGTTGTAAAATTCTTGTATTCATGTGTTACTATTTTTGTACAGGTTTCAGGAGGAGGTTATGGCCTTACCATTGGCTGGAATTGAGGCGATACTATCTAGCGATGATCTCCAAATTGCTTCTGAGGACGCTGTTTATGATTTTGTGTTGAAATGGGCAAGGGGACAGTACAGTTCATTGGAAGAGCGTAGAGAGATTCTGGGTTCACGGCTTGCGCTCTACATCCGCTTCCCATATATGACGTGCCGAAAATTGAAAAAGGTACTAACTTGCAGTGACTTTGAACATGAAGTAGCATCAAAGCAGGTTCTAGAAGCGCTCTTCTTCAAAGCAGAAGCCCCGCACAGGCAACGTATTCTAGCCGCCGAAGGATCAGACACCATGAACCGCCGTTTCATAGAGAGGGCTTACAAATACAGACCTGTAAAAGTTGTGGAGTTTGAGCTTCCTCGTCCGCAATGTGTAGTGTACCTGGACTTGAAGCGAGAGGAATGTGCAGGACTATTTCCTTCGGGGAGAGTCTATTCTCAGGCCTTCCACTTAGGAGGTCAAGGCTTCTTCCTCTCGGCGCACTGCAACATGGACCAACAAAGCTCGTTCCACTGCTTTGGGCTTTTCCTTGGGATGCAAGAGAAAGGAGCTGTGAGTTTTGGTGTGGACTACGAATTCGCGGCTAGACAGAAACCAGAGCAGGATTACGTAAGCAAATACAAAGGGAACTACACATTCACTGGTGGCAAAGCGGTTGGTTACAGAAACCTTTTTGGGATTCCTTGGACTTCGTTTATCGCCGAGGACAGTCAATTCTTCATCAATGGCATTCTCCATCTCCGAGCTGAGCTCACCATTAAACGATCAGCAGACCTTCACTGATCAACTTCTCTCTCCATATATAAGTTATATATTATCTCTTTTATGTAGCAGCTCTAAGCCTCTAACCACGACTGTACTTTGTAGTTGCCTACGTGGCAGTAAAAAAGTAAGGTTTTTAAAATTTTAAAAAGAGTACGTACGCTATAAATGTGATTGGAATTTAACTTTCTATTTGGACTAAATAACTCTTTTTTCTCTTAACTTTAGTCCTACATCCTGGGCCGGAAAAATTATAGTTGGGCCAAACAATTGAGATCAGGCCTTAGACATATGGGTTCTTAGCTTGCGACGGTCACTTTGCAAGATACCCGAGAAGGATGTTGTAAAGTCGAAGCTAATTTTGGTTGGGGTGAACATAAAGTCTTTCTATATTCAAAAGTTCAAACAATGCGGCTGGAGTGGTACGTCCAAGAATTATTGAAACGTCATAAGGGTAATTTGGGAAATCAAAATAGAGGATTGGAGTCCTCGCCACATGCGAGCCCGCATAATTGCGTAAGTAAGACTATCTGCTTACCAGACGGACACGTCATTTTGTCGGGGACACGTCTGGACCGTTCGATTTAAATCTCCTTTTCTGACTTCGACCCCACGTAGCAATAATAAACCCCTTTTTTTTTGTCCACTACAATATTGATTGCCAGGTCAGATGATTCGATTTATATATACACACGTTTTTTTCTTACTCGAGTCGGCGTTAAAGCTGTCGATTTTCCAAAACCAGATGAACGGCCCAGATTCGAACCTGACGTTGTTTTTACCTTGGCTTACGTCATCCAGTACGCTCTGGTCTCTATGTACTGTAGACTAGAATATATACTAGTGAGAGCCCCAGCACCGACCCAATATGTTGTAATGTCCTATACCAAAAAAAAGTTATGCTTTCTAGTGTTTTATAAATATATTTTTTTTAACTTTTTATGTTTTTTTTGGTGTTTACGAAAAGAAAAATAAAATTGTGCTGTTCTAGATCTAAATTTTGTGTTTGGGCCTTGGGCCGAGCCTGAAGAGCCCAGACAATATTTTCGACCTTGTCCAAGCAGTAAAGGACACGTAGATACATCCATGTGAGTCGCATTTCGTAATGTAGGGACCACTTCGTAAGATAGAAGCTCTTTTACGCCAACGCAAAAGCCTCGTTGGCCCCTTTAACCTCTAGATGCCAATACCCAACTGGCGTGGCTTCTTTTCTGTTCGTTGGATCATTTGTTTATCCCAGCCGTTGGATGCGAAGCAGTTGTCGGGATTGTAGGTCCTGATTTCTTTTTTTTTTTCTTTTAATAAAGATGGAAAATTATTAGAAAAATATTTTTTTGTGCTTCTTTCATGATGGCAAAAAACGTGGCCATACACGTGGGTCGTCTCGTGGCACCTTTGGAAGATTTGAATCGGTGGTTAAGATGGACGGTCAAGATCTTGTGTTGGGTGGACAGAAGTGCTCTCCGCGTCGGAGATACTAATAGTCAAAGGTCTTTTCTTCATGGGTATTTACCACACTGTCCCTAGTTCAATTCTTAAGTAGTATCTAATATATTCGAACTTGGAAGCATAATCAAATTCCTATAAACATGCCCACGGTAATTACCAAAACTTTAAAGCCTGTTTTCCAATTGCCATCGTAAATATTTGGACTCCACTGTTTAAAGGAAAAAATAACTTGCTTTTTATCACAATTTAACAAGTTTACTCATGTCACAAAAAAAACCAGTTACGTATAGCTCGAAATAAACAAGTTATGTATAAAAGTCAAAATTCAAAACTTTATATGGCACATGACTTCACTGATGTGATGACGGATTTGAAGAGAATTTATACACTATGGTAAATATCGAATTTTAAATCCTTTTAACTTGAAAATAAAAATAAAATTAAACTCACATGACGGATGCGTATAGAGCGACTCGTAATCGAACACGTGTACGGTATAGATAACATGAGAAGGGAAACACAAATGACTGGCACGGAACTCCATGAGCCAACTCATCAAACACCACCGTAGTTTACGCTGTAATATATTCTTGTGACACGTGTCTGATGACGTGGTCATCGTCTTGGCGCTCCGTTTTTTTTCTCTCTCTCTCGTCTCCCTCCTTCCCTAAAAAAAAAAGAGAAAACTGAACTCTTTTCCGCTCTGTTTTTTTAGAGAGAGAAAAAGAAGAGAGATTGAAATGCGTTAAATTTCGAATTCTCTCGATTTAGATTTCTAAAGATACCTAGCAAGAGCTTTTCGGATTCTTGGAGGTAATTTGTATAATTTAGACTGTACAAACTTATTATTTGGTGGAAGAATTTTCAATTCGAGATTTATCATTCATTGCTCTTCTTAGTTTTGATATGATTCATAGGATTTGTGATAGATTTTCTTTTTGTTTCTCTTCTTAAGTTTTCTCTTTTTGTTCTATTTTCATTTTCATTTTCATTTAGTTGAATTCAATGAATTTTTTTGGTTTTTGAATTTAAACATAAACAGCAAAACCGGTGAGAAGAACAGAGCGTTTTTTTGTGTGCATGTGATTGTTTCAGGGGTAAAATTGTACATTAGTATCCACTTTGTTGATTCCCTTTGTCTTCCTAAAAATTTCCTGAACATAGGATGGAGATAGAAAGACGTTTATACCCCTATCTCTCTGGCTCTCTCTCTTTCTCACACACAGCAACTTCCTTTTATCTTGCAGAAAGAGCCCATTGTTGTTGAGTGGGAAACTTTAAACCATGGGAAATAGCGAGGAACCAAAGGCCACCAAATCAGATAAACCATCTTCACCTGCGGTATATTGATCAGTTTCAAACCATAATTCCAAGTCAATGTTCTTGCCTTGGACTCAAATTAATGTTCTTTGTTTCTTAATTGTCTTGATGTGTTGACAGGAACAAACAAATGTTCATGTGTACCCTGATTGGGCAGCTATGCAGGTTAGTCTTCTATTACTCTTAACTCTCTGTCGTTATGTAACAGTACCATGCTGATGATGATCCATGATCCATGATGTGAGTTATGTTACTTGCTAGGCTTATTATGGTCCAAGAGTGGCAATGCCTCCTTATTACAATTCAGCTATGTCTGCAACTGGCCATCCTCCTCCTTACATGTGGAATCCTCAGGTATTAGTCAACCCAAAGACTAATTTTCTTGATATAAACCTATTTGGAAGACGACTCATTGGTGTTTTTGGTCTTGAATCTTTTAGCATATGATGTCACCATATGGAACACCCTATGCAGCGGCTTACCCGCATGGAGGAGGAGTTTACGCTCATCCCGCAATTCCCATGGTAAACTATTCGGTTGCCAAGACAATCATCGGTGACTTTTTATCCGAAAATCGAAGTGCCTGACTTCATTGATTTTTTAACAGGGATCACAGTCTCAAGGACAAAAGGATCCACCTTTAACAACTGTAAGCAGGATATAGCTAGTTTCATTTCATCATGGATTGTGTTGCTCACCGTAATTTAATGTTTTATATGGGTCCTTGTAAATGGCAGCCGAGGACGCCTTTGAGCATCGACACTCCTACTAAATCTACAGGGAACACAGACAATGGACTGATGAAGAAGCTGAAAGAGTTTGATGGTCTTGCTATGTGTCTAGGAAATGGGAAACCTGAAAATAATGCTGATGAACATAAACGTTCAAAGAACAGCTCAGAAGCGGAAGGTTCAACTGATGGAAGTGACGGGAATACGACTGGGGTAATGACTCTCATGGTCCCATATATCCTTTGTTTCCATACGCATTAGAAAAACCAAAACCTCAATGGTCTAAAACGTTAACCTTTTTGCATGTTTTTAGGCAGATGAGCCGAAACTTAAAAGAAGTCGAGAGGGAACTCCAACAAAAGGTATAGCCTTTTGCATGTCCCAAAGGAAGATACTTGGTGTGAATGATGGATTTTTCATTCGGATTTTCTTTTCTTTTCTTTTTCTTTTTTTGCAGATGGGAAACATTTGGTTCAGTCTGGCTCATTTCGTTCTGTTT
This sequence comes from Streptanthus diversifolius, assembly GCA_039880935.1. NCBI lineage: Eukaryota > Viridiplantae > Streptophyta > Magnoliopsida > Brassicales > Brassicaceae > Streptanthus > Streptanthus diversifolius. The sequence goes on along the minus strand of JAXGFM010000018.1, from coordinate 1,021,580 downwards.
CTCTGTCAAGTGGTGATAACGGCGTAAAACCTGTTCAAGGATCTGGAGCTTTAGCCTCTCCTGGTGTAAGTGCAAATTCCTACCCAATCATGTCACAATCTTTAGCCATGGTTTCTCCTGAAACTTGGCTTCAGGTACCCGTGTGACTTATTTTGGTCTTCCATGTAGCTAATTTGTTCCATCTCCCTCACAAGTATCCATTATATTCTCCAGAACGAGAGAGAACTGAAACGGGAGCGAAGGAAACAGTCTAATCGAGAATCTGCTAGAAGGTCAAGATTAAGGAAACAGGTTTGGTTATAAAAGAGAAAGTGAACTCTTTTAATATTCTTTTCTTGGTGTGAGTCTCACCAAAACAATTAAATGGCTAATAAAGCTTTCGTATTCCCTTGTTTTAAAGGCCGAGACTGAAGAACTCGCTCGGAAAGTTGAAGCCTTGACTGCCGAAAACATGACGTTAAGATCTGAACTAAACCAACTTAACGAGAAATCTGGTAAACTAAGAGAAGCAAATGCAACCTTGCAGGTAAGTAAGCATTGACTAACCAATTATTCTTCACAATGCGCGTATCATTTTCTTGAAAATGGCGGGTTTTTTTCTGTTGGGTTGCAGGACAAGCTGAAAAGTTCAGAACCCGAAAAGAGAGTCTCTGGGAATAATATGTTGTCAAGAGTTAAGAACTCAGGAGCTGGAGAGAAGAACAAGAACCAAGGAGACAATGAGTCTAACTCTAACAGCAAACTGCATCTACTGCTGGATACGAAGCCTCGAGCTGATGCTGTAGCTGCGGGCTAACGAATGTTCGATCATAACAGTTCGGGTATCGCGTTCTACTTAATTTGTCAACATAAACAAAGAAAACAAGTATTGCTAATTCCAGAAAACTTGGTAGATGATAGTATAGAAGAGAGGGAGATGATTTTGATGTACTAAATTTTCTGAGAGAGAGGGAGAAAGAGAAGCTTTTACTCCAGATGAAAATTTGATGTTGTGGTGGTTTGTTAATAATATAGAGAGGCTTTTTCTTTTTTACGTATGGCTTCCTTTGTTGCATTTAGACCTGATGTAATTTTATGAGAGAGAGATCTCAGATCGGTGCTGTTACTTTGCGTAAGCTCTTTCTTTTTTGGAATGTTTCATGTACAATAATATATATTGAACTTGTTTTTTCTTCCTCAATCAATGGCATGAAAAAGAAAACTTACATCGTTGACAAAAAAAAAAAAAAAAAACATACATCTGATTCGCATTGTTACGTTACCACTTCCAAACCCGATATAATAGATATCGGCCCACCCCTCTACAACCCATAACAGCATAGCACTGGGCTTATGTGCAGCCCATAACGGCATAAAATGGGTTCATTGTGCGGCCTATAACGGCACAGAACAAGTGTCTCTATCCGACACGGAAGTCCAAGAAGCACTTTGTGGAGAGTTTTTATTCGAATGGGAAACAATTGGAAAACAAAACAAAATCTCGGCCTTTCTAGTAGTATCTACTTGCGACCTATTTCCTCTACCAGAATCTACATATCATTATACTAAACAAAATTATATACGAATTTGTTTTTTGGGCTCTAAATGCAAAGCAAATCTAAAACAAACTCAAGGGACCACGTCAGCATAAATCAAAACGGCGCGCGTGAGTCTCGGCTTCAAACGTATTCTCACCCTCACGTCTCTAACATTCTTCCGTTTGCGACAACACAACACACAAACTCTTTCTCTCTCTCTCTTTGTTCCAAAAACTTGAAATCTCTTAGAAACCAAAGTTTCGATCTCTGCAATCATCATCATCATCGCCTCTCTCTCTCTCTCTCCCTCGCTCCATTGCAAGATTTCTCCTCAGGTTATCTCAACATTTCATCTTCCCATTCCATCTCTGTTTCTTAATCATGGAGCTTTAAAAAATAAAAAAATAAAAAACAGAGAGATTCGTTTTTCTTTTGATTTGAGTTTCAGGAAATCTTCGAAGAGAGGTGAATTAATAAAATGGCAGATTATCCGATGAAACCGGTTCTTCAAAAACCACCAGGTTACAGAGATCCACACATGGCCACACCTCCTCCTCCTCCACCTCCGATCGCAGCCAGGCCACATATACCCATGAGAAAAACCGCCGGGATGCCTTCTTCTTTCCGACCAAAGAGAAAACGCAGAAGCTGTTGTCGTTTCTGCTGCTGTTGTATCTGCATTACTCTAGTCCTCTTGATCTTCCTCCTCTTTATCGCCACCGCCGTTTTCTACCTCTGGTTCGATCCAAAGCTCCCTACCTTCAGCCTCGCTTCTTTCCGTCTCGATGGATTTAAACTCTCCGACGATCCCGACGGCGCTTCCCTCTCCGCCACCGCTGTAGCCCGCGTGCAGATGAGGAATCCCAACACCAAAATCGTTTTCTACTACGGAAACACCGCCGTGGAGATGAGCGTCGGAAGCGGAAATGACGAAACCGGAATGGGAGAGACGACGATTAATGGATTCCGACAAGGTCCAAAGAATTCGACGAGCGTGAAAGTGGAGACGTCGGTGAAGAACCAGCTCGTGGAGAGAGGATTGGCTAAGAGACTCACTGGGAAATTTCAGAACAAAGAGTTGGTGATTAATGTCGTCGCCAAGACGAAAGTTGGATTAGGTGTCGCCGGAATTAAGATCGGAATGCTCGCCGTTAATTTGAGATGCGGCGGCGTTAGCTTAAACAAGCTTGATACTGATTCACCTAAATGCAGCCTCAATACACTCAAATGGTAAAATAATAACAACAATTAAGCTTCATTCTGATTCACCTTGTCTTTACACTCAAATTAACAACAACACTATATAAATTGCAGGGTTAATATACGGTGATCTTAACATTCGTTTTATAATATCTATTACTATTGAAAATTGATGAGGAATGAAGAATTGGGCGATTTGAAAAATGGCGGGTGATCTTACATTCGTATGAGTATCTGTAACTATACTATTCTGTAGATATTTATTTTTCCGTTTTATATTCTATTTTTTTGGTGTTATATATATTTAATTATTACCATACTTCTTACTAAAAAAATATATATATATATTTTTTTTTTTTGCATTTTACTACATCGGGGTGGAATATGTAGAGAGTGTTAGGTCATTATCTTTTATGTGTGATAGAAATCTTTTGTTTTTCGGTCATGCAACGCTCTACATGTTATCTTATTTACTTTAGAGTTAATTAGCTCGTAAATAAACATATGGACTTTATTTTATTACGTTTTAATAACACATATTATTTAAACATTATTTGAAAATAATTTATTCAAATTTTTGTATGTATCATTACTATTTTTTTCTAATGACATGATTTATTATATAATTTTAATCATAAAATTTTAAAATTTATAGGAAAGATTTAAAAATAAAATAGTAATTAGCTACATATTTTAATAAAATCATATACTTCAAATATAAGTATAATATAAACAAAGACGTTATTTTTATTTAATATTCCCTAAAATCTAACTAAACTCAAATAGAATCAAATTAACAAATTAAACTATATTAAAAGAAATTTAAATAACAAATGATTACTTTTGGTTTTAATTTTTTAAATGGTAAAGTGAAAGGCTAAACACTTTTTTAGAAAATTCAACTTTAAATAAAATAATAAAAATTATTTTTGCGCTTGAATACCCAAATTGAATTTTTAGTCTACTGATAACTATATATTTATGTGTTGATTAATTTATTGTTCACAATGTTTTTTCCCCTCAACTAAACAAATATAAAGAAAAACCATATAGAGGACAGAACAAACAATTAAAAAGACCATCTCGTTTCCTAATTTAACCAACTCATACCTCATATGTATAACCAAAATAAAATAAAATAAAATAATAATTATATCTAATAAAAAAAATCTCTATGTCTCAACTAGTATCCTGCAATTTCTTTTGTTATCGCTTTGTCTACAAGGTTGTCTATGTGGCCCTTTGCCAAAGATAGTCCAAATTCTCTTTTGTTTTTTTTTTCTTCTATTAATAGATTAATATTACATAGTTTATCATAAATTACAGTACTTCCATATCTCGTTCCTTTGATTCAGCATAGGAAAGATTTGGTTATGGCTGTAAAACAATATCAGATGATTTTTTTAAGATACCAAAAATATCTAAAGAAATTTTCAAATGGTAAGTATCATAATATATTAATAGTATTATCATTTGAAGAAAATTTTTAAATTTGATTTTCCTTTTTCGTGTATAGGGATCTCCAAACAAACAGATCATAATTACGCTAAATTGAAATAACAACGTTATTTCCAAAAGTTTTTTAAAACATTCCAATAACATCATTACCGTAAATTTCATAATTATGGTAGTGGGTCAAAAGCAGTGAGTGGTCACGTGACAGAAGGTCCATTTCTTCTTAATAACACGTGAGACACACGAACATGTATGGCGCGTGGGAATCAGCTAAATTGCTTGTAGACCAAGTTATAGATCATTTATAAGAACTAAAACCAGAGCTCTTATACGGAATTACGCCAGGTGTCGAGAGTCTAGCTCTCTAATTAGAGAAGCGGCTAGTAGTTTGAAGCGCCACTAATCTCTCTCCTAAATAATACTTAATCCTTTTTGAGAAAACATAATTATGGCATGACATAAAAATATTGAAAATATTACGTTTAACAAAATCTCGGAAATTCCATAACGATAATGAAATTTCGAAAATCAATAAAGATAGTAAGAAAAGAAGCAAAAAAAGAAAAGTAGTTTAAGAAAATGGAAAAAAGCAATAAATGGGGCGTGACTATATTTAAGAAGGATGTTATTAAGAAACGGCGAATTCTTCTAATGCTTTATTGACTCTCTCTATCTGTAACTGTTAATCCTAAAATTTACTCTCTCTCCCTCTATCTTCCTCTCTCTCTCTCGAACTTGTTCGTATTCTTCTCCGGTAACTAATAAGAGAAATGAAAAGCCTTGAGAGAAAGGTTAAGTACACGGTCCACCGGAAAATCACCTCCTTAACGGGAAAACCCTTCAACGGTTTCCCCAAGGTTGTGAAAATCACAGTGACTGACCCATTTGCCACTGATTCCTCCAGCGACGACGAAAATGACAAATTGGCCGCTCCGATGACGAGAGTCAAACGTTATATCGAAGAAATTAGGTTCTGTGACAACCAAAAAGCTGCGAAACGCGAAAAACCGGCGAGTAAAGCGACGATCAAGGCGGAGGAGACCGGTGATGATGGATCGGTTAAGCCTGTGAAGTACAGAGGAGTGAGGCAACGACCTTGGGGAAAATACGCGGCGGAGATTCGGGATCCTTCGACGCGTACTCGAATCTGGCTTGGAACGTTTGCCACGGCGGAGGAAGCTGCTATTGGATACGACAGAGCCGCGATTCGACTCAAAGGGCGTAACGCGCTGACGAATTTTCTTACTCCTTCTAGTCCTCGTCCTCCGGTGGTGCCGGAAACTCCGGTACTCGACCTTGAAACGGTCTCCAGTTGCGATTCGGCGAGGGAGTCTCAGTCCAGCATCTGTTCACCTACTTCTGTCCTCCGGTTTAATCGCAACGTAGAAACAGAGTACGGAACAGAGCCTGACAAGCTCTCGTCGGCCGTCTACGAAGAAACTCCAGCGAGTTATTCGTTATCGGATCCGTGTTTCTTGCCCGATATTTTTGACGCCGGAGATTGCTTCTGGGGTAACGAAATCGCCCCCGACCCTTTGTTTCTAGACGAAATCCAGTCGTTACCGAACAACAACACAATCTCGAGTAAAGATCCGAATTTGTCGGAGATTTTTCCGTTAAGCGTGATCGGTGATTTGAGCTCTTGCTCGTGGGATGTCGATGAGTTTTTCCAAGATCATTTGTTGGATTGACTTCTTTCTTCTCAGGAATTTCTGCACTTTTTTCCTTTTTCCGTTTTTTCGAGTGATGAGTGTTTTGGATGATTACGACGGGGATGCATCTTGGCCGTCCATTTTCCCTTTCCCCGTTCGACCAACGTGGACGGCTCCGTTCTGCCGGAAGAAGAAGCGTAACGGATTTTATTTTCTTGTTGAGAATTTTCAATTTGTATTTGCGAGTAAATATAGTACTTAGATTTTTAATTGTGAGAGTATTGAGGGGTTTTTGAATAGGTTTGTGTTGTTTTGATCTCTCGCGAGAATATGATGCAAGGAAGCAGTATATAGACCGTATATTATTAATATATATAATTTAAAAAAAATAAATGTATATCTTTGTCTTTTGTTCTTTCGCATGAATCTCACAAGTGGTGTTTGTTTGACATGTCACATTTTTCTTATACGTAAAATCATCAAATCCCAAATCTTTTTTTTCCTAACAATAAAATAATATAAATTACTATAGTAGTATCTTAGATCCTAACTATATGACTTATTAAACTAAAATATCTCAAAATTGAAAAGAAAACAGATTTACATATAAAAACGTAAAACAAACATCTTGTTAAATGAGTATTTATTACCTTTTTAAGATAGCTTTTTTGGCGCTAAGTGACAGAGCAACAACAATGCCCATTAATGTGAAGAACCAACTCATAGAATCATATGTAACCCTACAAAATGTCTCCACTTTAACAATCTTCTCAATTTCAAAGACAAACCAATTACTACACTTTTTCTTTCTTTTGTATCCAAAATTTGGTCCATGTCTACGCAAATAGTTAATTCGATTCGATACAACTATGGGTACACATCATTTTCTAAAGGAGATTACAAAGTTTGGTGTACATCAATTTCTAAGGAGAAAAAATGGCGTCTCCTTGAGTATTAAATGGGTCATTTAATTGTAATGTGAAGTATTAATAACAGTTTAACTTTTTTACTAAAATTTTGCAAAATGGAATAAAAGCATCGCTAAATAAATGCGAAATTGTATTTTGATTGATAGAAATCAAAAATTCCATAAAAAGTTACTATATCATAATTGAGTTGATATATGTATAAATATTCAATGGAGGGGGAAGTGAGAAGAGAAAAGCAATGAAACAGTGGTGAGAAGAGAAAGACATTGTATTGGGACATGAACTTAGATGTCTTTTTGTCAAAGACCACAGACTCTTGTGTTTTGGCAAACGGAAATTTAAAAGGAAAGATGAAGACTTCTCATGATCTTGTCGTTGACCTTAGTCCCTCACTATGATTTATTTAATTATCTTTTCTAATTTCGATATTACGACGTTTCCTAATATAACTACTATATATATATATTACAGAAACGTATCGTGGAATTGGCATTTATTTATTCACATGGATTCAACCTTTCACTCTCTGTCTACTTTCGGAAATGTTTTAAATTTGATTCTAGACTTTTTTTGCATTTCTACTAACTATGTTTTTTTCTTCAGCATTGTTTATTTTTCCAATTGTGAGCAGTTAAAGTATACTAAATATATATATATATATATATATATCTTATTTGAAATTTAAAATAGGAAAAATAGAAAAGGGATCTGTTATGTTTCACAAATTAAAAAAGGACCATTCACCAAAAACAGCAATAACAACAGTATTGGTCTGTTCGAGGTTTAATTTGACCAACTGAATAGATTTGTCTCTTTCGTGTTTTTAAAATTGGACCAGACCGTTTTGGCTTCCCGAAGTGCGACTAGACTGTGGAGACCCTCTTTTTCGCTCAGAAGCAACGCTCCATTCATCTATTATAATTTTTGTTTAGTTATTAGTATATCTTTTTTAACAGTAGAAACTGAAGCTTTTAATTGTTTGTTGTTGTGGTAGAATGTCAAAATGCGAAAATCATTTTTTTGTATAATGGTTATTTTTTATCTTTCACTAATTATGCTCTCTTTTTTTTGGAGATACGATTATAATTTTTCATAAATTTAATTAGTAAAATAAATTGAAAATTTCAACCACAGTATGTTTTTAAAACATATAAAACGGATACTTTGAGTTTGCATATAATAACTAGTCCATGATGACGAGTGTGACAAAAATTGACCACTAGCTGTATGGAATCACAATGAAGATTTAGCAAAGAAAACAAGATACTATTCATATATTCTAAGATCTCATTGATTAAGACATGCAAATGATATATTAAAAAAAAAAACATAAAAGAGTATTTGGATCATTTAATGCGTGTGGTAGGAGATACTCTACAAACAAAATATTATAATTAGTTATTGATAATAAAAATTGGCGTCGAACAAAAAAAATAATGTCGACCAATCGGTTTTTCGCAGTAAATTTCAAAAGACTAAAATTTGTAAAATCTCACATAGATGAGTAATTAAAAAAGTGGGTCTTAGCCCATGTAGCGAACCACGTTGCAAAAGGTAATGTCTTTTTCAGACAGAGGTTGGCCCAAATCAAATTGAGAGGTGAGACAAGTTGCCTACAAAATCTCTGTACCAATGAGATTATCATGGACCCCATAAGATCTTTATGTAAAACCTTCTCAAAACGCTTTACACTTTGTATGTTTAATGAAATCAGATTAACCGGTTTCATCCCGGTTATATTGTAAATACAAAGCTGGTAAACCAATTGTTAAGAATTATGAATAGGTAGATTAAAGGTTTGTCATTTGTGCTTTTGGCATGTGTTGTCAATTTAGGCAACAAGGCAAATAACAAAGAATAAAAGCAAAAGTATTGTTTTTCCCAACTTGTTCACTATTTATACGTTTTTATGTGGAAACTAGAAATTAACTGATGCAAATACAGACTCTATATAATAAGGGACTGAGATTTATGAAGATTAATTTAGGTTTTCATTCTAAATCTTCTGATTGCAAATCATAAATTTCAAACGATTTTTGAAAAGATTTCTTTCTTTGACTAACGTTATAAAATTTAATTAAATAAAAAACATCTTATATGTAAAAATAAAGAAGGAAAAATTGTTAACTACACAAAACAAAGACTAGAGAGGTGTAGATTATGGCTTGGGTATTATTAATATTATTATTTTTTTAAAAAAAATACAACTAAGTCAATGATGGTACCTGATTGTTGTTGAAATGCTCATAGTGGGTCAATAGAAAGATAACATTTATTACTATTGGTTTCGCCAGCTTGGTTCTCAGTCTTGTCTTCACAAAACATATCGACCCTCCTCTCGTTGATGAATATACCGTTTTCGAAAAAAACATAAAAATCGAATTATTTGGTCACTATGAAAAATGGCATGCAGTTTTCGTTAGTAAAGTAAAAACAGCGACACCTTTATTTGTCAAACGCATACTGTATATTACCGGGCTATCACTGAGCAAAAAAGGGTGAGGCCCATACGAGGTCCATGATGTGAACAAAGCTTAATCTAAAACGGCGGCGTCTTGGTGTGTAATTTGTCTGCTTGATTTATCAACGGCGCCAACGTCGCAACGAATCATGGTCAGAATAATTTTCTTTCTTTTTTTAGATTCCCCATGCAAATTTGGAAAGCCCTAGAGCACCAACCATAACGCAATCGTATTAACGTCGACGTGAAAATTCTGGCATATCGGCAGAATCTGATTGCTCAGCTCAAGGATTGAAATTGAATTGATTCTGATCGAGACTTTGTTTTCCTGATGGTGGAAGAAGCAAAATTGGATTCAAAATCGAAACCGATGCCAAATGAGAATCTGAGATTCGGGGAAAGGGCTTTGTCGGCCGGCGGCGCTGCTTTTATATCGGCGGTCATAGTCAATCCTCTCGATGTTGTTAAGGTTCGAAGAAAATAATTTTCCATTTTGTCTGGTTTTTTTGGGATTGCGAAAATCTGATTGAGCTTTGTATGTGTGCTTTATTTTTTTTGTAATAAGCAGACGAGATTACAAGCGCAAGCTGCAGGAGTTCCGTATCAAGGCTCATGTCGTTTGGGTTGTTTCGAATCGAATTCCACGGTATTTTGATAGCTGATTCGTTTTACTATCTTCGTTTTGAAATGGATTCAGGATTGTTGAATCATTGATCTTCTGTAGCTTGATAGCTTTCATCTGTTTATTACACAGGCGGTACAGGATTTAAGAAGCAGACCTCCAGGGATGTGTCGAATTACTGGCTCTGCAACTGTATGCTCAGATAATCAGTACAAGGGAACACTTGATGTGTTCTACAAAATTATCCGCCAGGTTAGAACAATTGCCTTGTCTGATCATCGTGGATATGGGAAATGCTGTGTCTATATAGATATGTGTGGATTATTTCTTCTGATTGTCTTGTGAACCCTTACTGTTCTTTGAGAAATTATGATGGCTTCTGGTATAGTGTTTGTGTAATGCAAAATTTCTGGAAAATTGTAACATAATCTAGTAGTTACCTCAACTAAGGATTGTTTATTTTGATTTATTGTTCACTATTTACTCATTGGTAGAGTTTCACAGGAACAACTTTATGCAGGAAGGGTTTTCTAGGCTTTGGAGAGGTACAAACGCAAGTTTAGCGTTGGCCGTTCCAACCGTGAGTCCTTATGACAGAGTGTTTCTTCTTCCTTTTTGGTAAAGCAGTTTGCTTCTGCAACCTATTGATAATGGGGACTTCTTCTTTGAATATGTTGCTAGGTTGGGATCTACATGCCTTGCTATGATTATTTCCGCAATGTGATTGAGGATTTCACGGCAGAGAAGTCTCCATCTTTGACACCTTATGTCCCACTTGTTGCCGGTACAATAGCACGCTCCTTAGCTTGTATCTCTTGTTATCCAGTTGAGTTGGCTAGGACACGGATGCAGGTAATCTTAAGTGTTTAAGCACTTGTTATTGCCCAATTACTATAAGAACGTTCTACCTTTATTTCATTAGATGTTAGACTATTAATGAGGCGAGAATCTAGCAACTCCGTAATAGTCTAGTAGACATAGCCAGCTGAAACTTTGTCCTTGTGGAGAGACAGACAAAGAACCAATGGATACCGATTGATTCTTTTGTTTTTCACAACAGGCATTTAAGGGAACGCAAAGAGATGTGAAACTGCCTGGCGTTTGGAAGACATTAGTTGACGCCGTCAATCCAGTCAAGGGGTCATCGAATGGACAAAATTACAGGATGCTATGGACTGGTCTTGGTGCTCAACTTGCCCGGGATGTTCCGTTCTCTGCAATCTGCTGGTCAATACTTGAGCCCGTGAGTAAATCTGTCTCTGAAATAAGCATCTATAATTCCTCCAATGTAGATTGCTATGGTTATACACTGGTCCTCATGACTGTTTCATTATGAATTTTAGACCCGGCGAAGCATTCTCTCTTTCATGGGTGAAAAACCAAACGCGGGCAGTATAATAGGTGCAAACTTCACTGCTGGTTTTGTTGCTGGTGCGATTGCTGCTGCAGCTACTTGCCCACTAGATGTTGCAAAGACTCGGCGTCAAATAGAGGTAAAAACATCTAACTAACTTCATCTTCCGTAATTCCACTGAACTGCTCGAAAAATTTGAATATATCAGCAGTTTTTAGACAACAACTGCATCAAGTAAGGCAGACATTTGCATTCGGTTTCTTAAACCAAATAACATTTAAACGGTTTTGTTTTTGTTCCTTTTGCAGAAGAATACAGATAGAGCTATGAAAATGACCACAAGACAAACCTTGGCTGAGATTTGGAGGTATGAATTAGAAAAAAAGAGATCCATTACACAGTTTATTTTTTGATAGTACCAGAAAGTTCCAAACTTAAGATCCATGTTGGGTTTTTGTTTAGGGACGGGGGAATGAGAGGGATGTTTAGTGGAGCAGGGGCTCGAGTGGGACGGGCAGGACCATCTGTAGCCATTGTGGTATCCTTTTACGAAGTGGTCAAGTACGGACTTTACCACTTTCACCAACAGTAACACTTAAAAGTTACTACAAAAGAGTACGTTTTGATGCGGAAGCTAAAGAAGTCATCCGCATCTAACTCAATAAGAAGTATCGTACGGGGTTCTTACTACACCTTTTCAAGGCAAAAAGATTGACTTGAAAAACTTTCAGCTTTTTATTTGAGTCGAAATATTGTATTTCTATTTCAACAGGAGATTCTTATCGGAGGAATATAATAACTCCATGGTCAGAGGTTATCTGTAGCAAAGTCAGGTCTGTATGTTACCATGTGAAATGGCATATATAGTTCCGTGATTCTATGGGATTTTAGCTTTTCATCATGTGCAATTCTATTAATTTTTTTTTAACTATTATTTGACACTTTTAACTTTTATTATTACCAATGGCAATTACAAGTGCGATCGATAATCATAGTTTATCAAGATAGAATTTAGAATGAAGAAATGAAATAATTAAATTGCTTCTTTTTCTGTTCAAAGGTGTTTATACTTGGTCAAAATTCAAGCTTATTACACACACACATATATATTTATGAATATGAATAAATTAAATATGGAAGAGGAGGAACAATAGAGATTAAAATCTCTAGAAAATCATGAGCAAATTAATAGCCAGACTCTGAATTTGAAACTAGAATGTTGGAAATGAAAATGAAAATGAAAATCAGAAGAAGGTGTAGGACGAAGATGCATCTAGAGGATGAATTAGGTAAGTCAGCACTAGCGCCACCACCATTAGCAAATACGCAATCCCTTGATCTATCGATGTCCCTGTGAACCAAAATCCACACAAAATTAGAGTTGTAGAGAGAGAGAGAGAGAGACACGAGATCAAGTTTGGGTGGGTTCAGATCTGGAATGCGAGATCGTTGAGTGGAGAAGATGATACTTACCATCGCTGGTGGGAGCAGGAGCAGGAGCTATGGATTGAGCGCCGGCGAGAGACGAGATGACGGCGAAAACAAAAGTGAATAAAGCGAAACCGGCAACGGAATTCTTCGACGCCATCCGATGAAATAAGAAGATCCTCGAGAAAATCCTCAGCTCTGAACCTCGGCGAGAGTATCTTTCTGCAAATGAGAAACCCTGTGAGGTTGATGAAGCATATATTATGAGACCACTTGTTTTAGGTCTTCTTATTATAGTACAAGACCCCGGTTCATCATTACCGGTTATAACCGGTATCTCACCCGGTCTAATCTATTTACCAGTCAGCTTAAAAAAAAAAAAAATAAATTCAAGGAGCATCATTTTCCTCGATTCTTCTTTTTCTAGTTTTCTTGTCAAAATTGACATTTCCTATGTTTCTAGATCAAGAGTTCAAATTAGTTTATCATACCATACTATTCTTTATTAATTTCACGAGTCTAATTTGGTTAAGATTCTGATTTTTTTTTTTTTTTTTTTTTTTGGGTTCAAGGAGTTGAGTTTAAATGCAGCAAGTTACTTGCTTACACTAACTAAAATGAAATTTTATAAATTCTAAAGAAACAACGGAAAACCAAAATTTTAATAAAGAAAGCTTATAATAAAAATTGGCGGCTAGTATTTAGTAACGTTATACAGCGAAGAAGGCCATGTGATGTGATTATCTCTTTTTATAACTTTTTTTTTTTGTTAAATAATAAAAAAAAAGATTTTGGAGTGTAATGGTGGGGCTAACTGACAGATTGGCAGCCAAACTGGACTCCATGACTCTCTCCACTTTCTTTGTAAAAAAAAAAACGATATGATTCAATTCTCTTTTAACGCAATGTTTTTGTTTCTTGATTAATTTAACGGCTAGTAGGTGTTTATCAGCGTGATTATCGGTTAATCCGCAGAGTTTTGGATATTTTTTTTTTTAAAAAAAAAGGTTTGAGGAGTATATGATTATGCTTTGGCTTATTTGAATTTGGAATACTTCGGTTGTTAAATGTACGACGATAATTGTTGTTTAATGATTGATGCAATTGCAATCTTTATTAGGTGGTTCATTTACAAACTAGTTTTATTAGGTCTTAGCCGTTGGATCATTTTATGTTTCTTTTAACATCACTCGAACATGCATGTTGCAGTTGGAAATAATGTAGGGTCACCTTTTCAAATAATTTTTTTTTTTCAAATTTGAAAATCGTAAAGCTTTCTAAAGTTTTTTTTTTCAAGGGTAACATACAAAAACGTTCAATAAGTGGCAAAAAAAAAAAAATTAGAAATTCGATTAATGGTTCAGATTTTAGAATGAATATAAATCCAAAAGGAAAGATACAGACAGCAACAGCATGTGAAGTAAGAAGTTGAAGTACCTCTTGGTCTCTCACATCTTCAATCATAATACTCGTTTACATTTTTTTCATTTGGTATTTGAGTGGTGATCCTAAAATAAAAAATATTAAAACAATCAAGTGAAGGTAATTAGTTGGTATTCTTTGCTTGGTATAGTTTTTTTTTTTTAGCGACTGTAGATTTATATATGACGACTGGAGACTATTAAAGAATTGGTATAACTTTTTTTTTTTGATAAAAGAAAGAAATGAGAGATTAGCACAACGAGCCTGAAATAGAGGGACAAAGAAAAGGATGGAGTAATGGGCTTTGTGAATCTCAGCCATGAACGCAACTTGCCTCTTTTGGTTCCAATTCTATTAGCTATGTATTGTCACGTATTTTACAAGATGATAATATGTATATATCACATATTGTTATTTGACAGAACCAAGATGAATGATAGATAGAACTGCTAGTGTCATGAACAAGCGTCCAAAATTTGATATTTTTGCCAAATCACTGATGATTCATTTTTCTACTGAATCCAAAAAATTCATCTTTTTAGTCGGGTCTTGTTTATAAGGGGGAATATTCAAAAGACACTGATGTGAAACATGACTTGCAAGAGATAGCATATAAGTCGTTACACAACATCGTATGCACATGGGGATGAAATCACACTTCAATGCTTTTCTCTCAGCTTTCTTCTATAATGAACTGTGATTTTCTCTCCATTTCGTGAGTGCAATTTATTGTAGCTTTATAGCCATAAAGCTGTGGGGGTTACGTTTGGTAAGTGGAAACCAGACTTTTGTGAAGTGGATTTTTCCATATTATATTATATTCTTTGGTTTTAATTTAATTGTTGTACAAATATACAAATGATGGAATTCAAAATCTAATTACTTTCTTGGATGAATGATTATTAATGAATAAATGAATAACACACCATAATTTTGAGGCCTAATATTTTATACTTAATTTGGGGCTTAATGCGGTTGTTTCATTTCCTTTCTACTCACGTCTCATATTCTCTGGAACAACTTTGATATAGTTTTTTTTTTTATTTCATTAGTTTTCATTTACAATATGCATATATAAGATAGTTTAGTTATTATGTATTACCGTATAAAAAATCCAAACATCACCTTGAAAGATGCGAACGACACTAGGCGATTTCTGATCCTATCAGTTATGTTCAAGCAATGTGATCCTGCGCTGCATTGATCCTTGCACCATCTTCTAGTCTACGGCCCATTTAGTTGCTTTTGTGGGCTGCTTGAGGTTCAGCCCAGGCTTCGACGTTTAAGTTCTGATATTTTGGTTTTTGGATATTTATAAATTATAATTACGGTTTCAGTTCGACTATTTTAGTTTTTGGTTTAATTCGGATAGTGAAATCGAGAACTGATTGATAACCAATAAAATTTTGGGTTTGATTGGATTACAGTTCATCTCTCTCTCTATTTATCTCTAACGGTAAATATCCAACAACAGTTACACAATTAAAGCTATGCAAACACACTTGTACAGTTATATACCTCTTATCATTACACATTGATGCCGACCTTGTCCAAGACCAAATCTGAATCACTTCCGAAGAATCTGAGATTTTTTTTTTTCTATCTCAAATTATATCATATAGAGTTACATGAAGAAGAATCAAATATTATCAGACACAGACAGCTTTTTTGTTCAATTTCTCCAACATTTGAAATTTCTTCTTTTTTTTGCCAACCTGTCATGGTCATATAGGATCATTGTTTCCCAGGACAAAAACGTTGCTTCACGTCAAATTGTTGTCCTAGATTCAGGCTCAGAGATCAGGGTTTGAGAATTTTTTCCAAAGAACTTACTCAAGGAGTCCAATGCCACAATGTCAAACCAGTTTTAGTAGCTTCATGTTTCCAGTAGAATTTGCAGCTACAAGCATATTCGATTTCTTTCTCCAACAGACGCTCGACACAAACTGCCCATTGTCATCGAAGTACTCGTTTCCAGAAATGGGATCCACCGATCCAAACTTATATGAAGTCATTGGCATCGGTAAGGATCTATAATAATTATATACCTGAGAAGAAATAAAATCTCCAAGTAAAGAAGGATATTTTTAAGCTATAAGCGAACTTTATGAGCAAACTATGCGCAATTGACATATACCCATGAGAATCTTAAGTATCCTAAGGGCTTAAAGTTTATGTTAATTATGATATATAATAAAATACCTCATTGGTCTCTGAACCACAGGCTATGTATCCATCCAAGACTGATAATCCAACAAAATTCTGTTTTCAGGTAAAAGATTGGAAGACATCAGAACTAAATAATGATGTTGAATGACAAGTGTAAGAGTAGATATCAATTTTTTGGGACTAACCTTCTGATTTGTATGTCCTTTATACGTCAATGAACAAGCGCCAGGAGATAAACCAGAGGATTTTGTCTTGTTAAGATTCCAAAGCTTGAGAGAGTTATCAGTGGAAGCAGAGACAATGGTCTCTGAATCCATAAACTTAACATAGCTAACAGCTTTCTCATGGCCAGCCAATGTGCACCAAGGAGTTTTGACATACCGAAGATCATAGCAATAGACCTTGTAATCAGCTGACCCAAATGCCAACAAGTGATTGGAATATGCAGAGAATTGCACGCAACACACATTTGCTGGACTCCAGATTGTGCCTAATGACCGTTTCTGCATAGCCACCAGAAGAATATAAGTTCGACTACGTTTGGATAGTCACTAGTTTAAACAGAGAATCATACTTTCTGGAGCTACTATATACTGATTTGGAGTAAAAAACCACAGGTCGAGCAACTTGACATAAAGAAAATTCTAGCGATATTATGAGATAAGGGAAAGAGCCGTGCCTCATTGACGCTCCAGAGCTTTACCGAACAGTCATCACTTCCACTGACAAATTTTGTCGGGTCAGATGGAGAAAAATCAACTGACCAGGCTCTCTTCTGGTGTTCTGTGTACTGCGAAAATCCTTGTCCAGTCCCGGCATCCCATATCTGCACTCACCAAGCACCATATAAGAAAATGTCAAGTGACTCATGAGCAATGCATTTGCGCGGTCAATTAGACGGCTCTATCTCTATTTTATCACAAGATTGACATGTAAACATCTCATAGAGGAAGAAAAAGTTTAGGAGCCTGGTCCTATAGACCCTACCGTGCACCAGAGGATGGTAAATAAGAAAGACTCCAAACTTCACATAGATTGGAGAAACTATTAATTTCCAGACGCACCTGAACTACACCATCGTAGTCAGTCGAGGCCAAATAATTTTTGATGTAACTATTCCAGCAAACACAGCTTAGTTTGGACTTGTTGACCATCTCTACTAGTGGATAATGAACACCTACGGATTCATTCATAAATGCATTGAAGTCAAAAATCTTGATTTTCTTTGATATCCCAGCTGCTGCTATGTGTTCCTCATCAGGGTCAAAACTCAATGAGCAGACCACGCTAGCAGAGTTTAAAAGGTCTCCACTTCTTATTGTCCCACAGGTTTCAAACTTGCTATACCGAGCAAATTTACACAACCCCTCGAAAAACACTTCCAGTTGATCTGAAGATTTTCCTTTGGTTCTCGTATCCTGATTTTCATTTTGGTTTTCAGACCACCTGTCCTTATCCTTTAGAAGGCTTTTGTCAGAACGGGCACTAGCGGCAGAATCCGATAACTTCATTTGTGATTTCATGAAGAAATATGCATCTTCAAGTTGACGGATATTACTCATCAGCCTGTCTGTATTAGCAGTTGGTACAAACAAGGCGTCAGAAGTAGTTGTACAGCGCTCGTTTAGGGGAGATGATTGCACTCTTCTTTCAATAGCTCCATGAGATCTCACCAGAGATGCATTTGAAGAATATCTTCGCTCAGCCTCCTTAATATCATCCTCCAAGGTCTGGATGTCTTGCACAAGCTTAGATGCATTTTTCTTCTTCTGCTCTGCTAGTGAAGACAAAAAATGAAGTAAAAGCTCCGATATCTCCTCATCCGCAGCAGTTGATATGACTGACTCATCCTCGCATATCAGCTCAGACTTTAGTATTTCTCTGTCACAGAAAGAGAAGAGACTGAGAACAGAAAAGAAACAACAAGATAATTCAAATAGTGGCATGCCATTTTATGAGGGAAAACATTAAATAAAACTCAGCTAGTAGACGACAATTTAAGCTAATGGCAAAAAAATCCTGTCAAAGGTCCACATATCCTCCTTTGTACTACTTCTAGTAAATATTCCTCTAGATGATTCATTTCAGAGTAGCTAGCACTCAGCTAAATACCTCGCTGTTGGTCGGGAGTAGGGTTCAGGATGTAGTAGCCAAAGACAAAATCCAGCTTCCTTCGGATATTTTGAGAGAAATGTTGGTGGGAGAATCCGATGACGTAAATCTGCCATCATTGCAGCATGCATCTCACTGGAATCGCAATGGCATAGCAACTGAAACAACCATGGTCAAGCTAGAGATGTCAGTAAGCGTCTAGGAAAGGGTCAAACAACCAAACTAAAAACTGACAAGTTATACTGCAGATTGGCAAAACTAGCTCTGGTGTTCAAAGGTCAAGCTCGACTAAGAATATCACGATTACGAATAAAAGACTGTAGAAAGAAAATGAAAACTACCCAAAGCCTAACCCGCTAGCACACAGACAGAAAATGAAAGAAAAACAAATAAGCATTATATGGCAATGCAAGGTTACATCCTTCGTGGTATTGAAAAACAAGTTAAGTAATCTTATCACAACTATAAAACCGGTATATGTCCTTACCTCAAACAGAAGAACACCAAGGGCATATATATTTGATTTTTCTCCGATATCTTCTCCATTTATTTCCTCTGGACAAGTATACCATTGCTCTTCTAGCCATGTGGACATAGACTGTTTTTTCGTCATTGAAGCGACGCCTACGTTTTTAATATAGTTTTGCTCTTGAAGTTCACAACTGTCTGGATTACGTGAATCAACCACATTTAAATCAATCACAGGGCATTTTCTTTTGATAGGTCTCAAAGTTGAAGTAGCCTGATGTTGATTCCCTGGAGAATGCACATGCAAGTCAATTTTTCTTTTCTTTAAATCCCTACCCACAATAGATGATTCCTGAATCATGGGCCTCTTCCTATTCAAATCTTCGTCAACATCTGAGTCTAAATTGTTCTTTCCGAAAGTACCAGTATATCTAAGTTTCTTCGATGGGACCAAAGCGAAAAGGGATGGTCTCAAGTCCAGCAAGAATAATCCTTGTGAGTGGGCTGAGTCAACCAGCTCCACCAGCTGCCTAAATAGAGAAAGGCCATGTCGTTTCTCTCGTTTACCATAACTTGATCTAAGAAACTCCCTCAAACTGATTCCACAAGAAGATTTAGTATGATTCGCATCACCATGTGATACAATCCCATTTCCTTTGGGACCTGATTTTAGAGTCAACACATCCTGAGGAATAGGCGACTTGCTATTATCCAACTCATTTTCCTTGCATCCTATATCTTGATCACAGACATATTCAGGAGGAGTTTCCTGGTTTTTTCCTACTACCCCTTTCCCCTTCATAGCTCTTTTAAGTATCAGCTGGGAAAAACTCGAAGAACTCAATGGCGTTTTCGGGTGGACACCTTCGTTGATCCATGCAGGAGCGTTCATAATGCTGTTCTCACCAGCTGCTCTTAGACGTTCAGAAAACGCTTCAAGATTCTGATCGCTCCTCCTATTCATGAAAGGTTTTAAGTTTTGCCTCTCGGAAGGAGCTCCAGCAAGCTGTTGTCTGATTCTTGACAGCATTTGATCCATATCACGAGGTTGAGAATCAAGATCCCCCTCTCCTGCCCTAAACGAAGAACCTCTAGCCAGACGATAGAGATGCTCAAACTTCCCAGCCCTAGAAGTATCCATATTACTAGTATTATTATTATTACTCCCTTGAACTATCCTATAGTTCCCCACTGTCAACTCTTCAACAGAAATTTTTGCTCCTGCAGATTCCTCCGGAGGCTTGTTTATATCTACATTCCTGTGAGCTGAGCTTCCAGGACAATCGCTCCTCAAAGAATCGTTCACAGCTTCTGATTCAGTCACCATATGACGAGTATCAAGCTTACAAGGAACATCATCCACTCGTCCTTTCAATTGTATGTTGTTACTCGTCACTATTTCTTCATCGATTCTTTCCATTAAAGGCATCCACATTCATCAAATCAACACAGCCTCCATGCCCTAATCATAACCATGATAAAAAGATAAAAACAATCGAAATCGCATCAGAATCAAACCGATAATAAGGAGAAGAAATGAGAAGGAAAAAAAACCCTTACCTACTAAATTCTCCGAAAGATATGCATGTTCAGATTCTAAACTACATAAGCACACAAATCCGAAAAGCAAGATTCAAACTTATTATCAGCGTAATATCAAGCAGCTAGCTAAACAGAACACACGAAGATTATGTGAAATTTCAGCAAACGAGAAACCAATCATGAAAATTTACGCAAAACGAGAAATACATAAAATTAAATCGCTTACCAAAAAAAATTCCAGATACCGAGAGATCACAATCAGATCATACAGCGAAGCGGTGATTCCAGACGGTGAGGCAAGTGGAGAAGAAGCGACGAAAGCTCCAAGAAAACTTGAAGAAAGCAATTCAAAAACACACAGACAAGAAGAAGAAGAAGAAGAAGAAGACGAAAGGTAAGGCTATAAACTTCTCGTGTTTGATAATCACGAAACCAAAAAAAGAAAAATCTACTCGAAACAAAATGAATCTCTTCTACACTGGAATCATTCCTTCTTCTTCATTCCTTATTTTTTTATGTTTATATTACTATTTTAATGATTAGTTTAGGCTTGAAGCCACATATCATAATCATATGCTTCTCATTTTTTCTGGCGGACAATTTTTCGAACATTATTTAATATAATTTTTTATTACTTTAAGGAAAAACAAAAGAAAAGAGAAAGATTTTATCTTCTGGCTGCCCAGATATTATATTATACTAATTGGTTAAATAAGAGAGATTAAAAGACTACGACGGGTATTACGTTGATAATCTTTTAATTAGTGACATCAGCTAAAGAGACGGTGCTGTTTTGGTGTTTATTTACGGTAAATGCCCCTCCTGACTTTCTTCTTTGTAAGCACTAGGTGTTGCTTAGGGGTAGGATTGGTAAATAATGAGAAGGCGTGGGCATTAAGAATGTTGCATGGAGGAAGTGATCTTTAGGGGATATTTGTTAAGAGGAGCAGATTAAAACACGTCGACGTCACTTAATCTATTCCCCATTCGAGGGGGGGGGGGTCACGTGAAAGATGTGGAGTTTAACAAGCCACGATATACGAATAATTTTACTCCATGCTATTACACTTTATGGGCTGGACTAATGGGCCTGTTTGTCATCAATAAGGTTATTCTCTTGGCCCATTATAACTTGGGAAACAAATAAGAAAACTTATTACCACACAATAAATTTGCAATTAATGCAGTTGTATCCATAAATTTAAAGATAGTCCATAGTTTAGAGGATATCTTATAAGGATTTAACATTAAAATAAATTTAAAAATTTAAAAATTTAAAAAATTCTTTAATAAACAGTTTTAAAATAAGAATTTTAAAAACTGATTTTTAAGAATTTTTTTAAAAAATTATTAATAAAATATTGATAAAAAACTCTTAGAAATAGCTTTACATAAAAAGATAATGTCTTGTCCAAAAGAGAGCTAATTTTGGGACCAGGAACTTCCAATAATCGTACTCTATTGTGACCTCTTTTCGTCTCCTGAAGCTAAACACGATGAGAAAAGAGAAGATGAAATAACTTCTTTGGAATTTTTTTTATAAATGTTCTAAAAAAATAAGAATTTTTTTAATATGGTCTTCTATATTTTTAAACTGTCAAAAAACAATTTTTTAATTGTAATAATCTAATAGATATCTACAGTATTTTGGAATTTGTGTCTTAGGAATGAAGCATATAGAGGCTCTCTGTGGCAACACTATATTTTAGTATAATTACAAACTCAATGGTGACTTTTGAATAATAAGTGATTTTGAATGAAATTAAATAATCATAAAGCTTTATCATAAATTGTATTAAGATATAAAAATCCACAGCTTATAAAAAGATAGTCTTACAATTTTCTATATATATATATATATATATATATCAAATCAAGTTACCAATAACCCCTAGTTCATTATAAAAAAATAATTTTATGAACCAGCCAGTTATCAATAATGTGGGCTCAAAAAAGCCCAATCAAACAAACCTAAATTTCGATACAAAATCTAGGCCCAAGCTTAGAGACAACAAGACAATTAATTATGTTAAATTTAGTATTAGTTGGAGTAATATTTAGTACCCACATGAAAATGTCGGATCAACAGCAGTTCGGCGCTGACCTTGGTCGACACAAATCGTGAGCTCGACTCGGAAATAAAACCGAAACTAATCAGCCTAGTCTTTAGAAAATTAAAACATTTCATAACTAATTTAATTCGGTCGGTCGAATATTCCACAGTATCATGAAAATTAATTAAATACATGATAAAGCGTGATATCATATAAATATATACAACACGTGTAAAAATGTAACGGTAGAGTTTTTGGATGTGCTACTATGAATTTTTTTTTTTAATTTGTTCGTACAAATAAATAATTGTTATTAGATCTTTAAAAATTTCGGCTAGCCGTCGATGGAGAAAGATGTTCACACGATAGGTCTTCATTGGCATTAAGAAGATGATGAACTAAAAACAAACAAAAAGTGACGATAAGTGGCCGGAAACGAAATTGCGTAATAACTGAGGGATCATTTCGTAAAACCTATTTTTGGTCACTGTGCAAATAAAAGTTTGGGTATTTATACGGTTATTAGTATTTGATTTTTCCCACATACATAATTTAGATATCAATAACACCGAAGAAAAAAAAACACATCATGAAATCTAATTACTCGAATTTACAAGTTATTTATTTTTTTAATTATTTATTATTAAATCACATCATGCAGATCTGAATACGTATAGTTACGCAATGAGAACACTAGTATAAATAATGATGCTACATATTTTGATCTAAATATTTAAATTTATGTAAAGTAGTATATTGAACTCGTTTTCATAGGTAATTTTAAAATAGTTATATAGCCTGTAGCGTTCAGTATAATTATAAAAAAAAAAGTTATAGATATATATTCCCTGGGACTGTACGATACCTAATGTGTGAATCCATTGGCTAATTGTAAAGATAAACAACATATAAAATTAGACGACTGTAAAACGAGACAACATAATATAACATACATGCCTCCATAGGACCACCAAGGTCAAAAATACTCGATAACCTAATGACAATGCAAGGAGACATAAGTATGTATTGATTGTGATCAGAATAAATAACTATGCTTATTGAATAAATTGTGTCGTTTACTTATTCGTCGGATCATAATAACTTGTATGTTAGCTAGCCCGCATGAAACGCGAGTACGCTGTCGTATTCGTCGGATCATTTTTGCTCAGGTTCTCCTTTGCTATATTATATTTTGCTGTAAAAATAATATAGCAACATTGTACATTAATTCAATTTTATAATTTATGGTTGACGTGCTAGGTACATGTTATCCCATCTAACATTTTTTCGCAGGTTGTCATTTATTTCTAAAAACTTAAAAATTTGTTTAAGTTTTAACTTCCGTTGTATCTTTCATTTTATATGAAATATTATCAATTTTTTCTTGTATTTTAATTCTTTTGGTCGATTTATTTCAATTTGGTAGTTAATGTTAGTATAATTTTTGAACTTTTGGTATAGATCTTGAAAATAGATAAGAAAAAATTATCTTTATTATTTGCAAAAGAAAATCTTATTGATACGGATCTGAGCAACGAAGTGTAATTTCGTTTATGAAAAGATTGTTAATTTAATATACTATAATAAATATAGCATAAATATTTTATTGAAAAATTGCGAAAATATATTAAAAACTGAAAACATTGCGTACTATTAATTCATACATACTTTCTACCTAGAAATCATAAACTGAATAAATCTGTGGAAAAACAACTTTATTATTGACCGCTGATATATTTTTTTTGACCTAAATTATTTTTATGATTTAATCCATTTTGGTTCTTGTTCGAACAAAAGAAATCATATACTACTTGGAAAATAACTAATAACCTTGATTAGGTGGAAATGAAATTGACATTTGTCAATGAAGTTACGAGGTAGATGGATTCAACACACGTAAAAAAAAATGAAGCTTAAATTACAACGATAGTCTAATTGGATTCCAATATTGAATAGAAATATAGTAATGTTTTAGTGGCTCGCCCTTGACTTTTAATTTTAATTTTATTTTTTGGATCGCATTTACTATGACTGAAGTGCGCCTCCATATTACACGTGGCATGCCGTCCAGGTACATATATTGTTTCGTATCTTATTATTTTGTCGGTCACATTCTTTTCGTTTTCCTTACTTTCGCCCCAAATGTTTTGTGAAATTACGAGGAATGCCTGATTTTGAGTGGGCCCAAAGACGTCTCTCCATTTCGTTTTCCCTTTTGTTGTGAACTTTCAGTTTTCTTAAAAGACCGAAAAATTAGTCATGTCCATTAACAGAAACAAAAATCTGTACATTAGTGACGACTTAATTACTATCAAAATATTGTTTTCTCAGTGCTGTTATTATCAAGGTGTATGACAACAGAAATGTAAATGCGTAAGCAAAACATTCTGAAACTTCAAAATACTTTTTTTTGAAAAATATGAAAACGAAAATATTTTGGACTAGTAATAATACTATTATTATTACTTATGTAATGAAACATTAAACTAAACATTAAACATCTAAATCGTATTAAAAATATAATTTATAAACACAAATTCATTACATAAAAAAAATTTATAATGTTTTATAGCATATTTTTCAAGATAATTTTAATAAAATATATCAAATAAAATTGTGTTTAATAGCATAATTAATAACTAAAAAATTAATAATTAATAATTAGTAATTAATAACTAATAAATAATAATTATTAATAATTGATAATTAATTATTAATTAAAATTTAATAATTCATAATTCATAATTCATAATTATTAATTAAAATATAATAATTACTAATTAAAATATAATAATTAATAATTAATAATTAATAATTAATAATTAATAATTAATAATTAATAATTAATAATGAATAATTAATAATTAATAATTAATAATTAGTAATTAATAATTAATAATTAATAATTAATAATTAATAATTAATAATTAATAATTAATAATTAATAATTAATAATTAATAATTAATAATTAATAATTAATAATTAATAATTAATAATTAATAATTAATAATTAATAATTAATAATTAATAATTAATAATTAATAATTAATAATTAATAATTAATAATTAATAATTAATAATTAATAATTAATAATTAATAATTAATAATTAATAATTAACAATTAATAATTAATAATTAATAATTAATAATTAATAATTGATAATTAATAATTAATAATTAATAATTAATAATTAATAATTAATAATTCATAATTCATAATTCATAATTCATAATTCATAATTCATAATTCATAATTCATAATTCATAATTCATAATTCATAATTCATAATTCATAATTCATAATTCATAATTCATAATTCATAATTCATCATTAATAATCTTGGAAAAAAATATGAAAATATTAATATTTTTTAATTTGTGTGGATTATGTAGTCATAGAAAGTATCATTTTATCGATCAAAATCAAAGATTTACACACTCGATGTAATTTGTTCACCACCACATGCGAATCTTTTGTAGTTTTGTTTAACGTAACAAAATAAATCGCGTTCCAAGTATAATAAACTAAAGTTTGGGTATTAGGGAACCCGCAAAAAAAGTTGGCGTTATCTGAGAACATGGTCCGAATATCAAAAACTTAATACTAACGATTTTTGTATTTTTAATTTTATCGACTGAACCAACTCGTGTTAAGAAAATAAAACCAAAATCTGGCCGGAGAAGAAAAAATAAAACCAAAATCTGAAATTCCCGTCGGCAAGATTGCGAAACTCAGAAAGAGAGAGAGAGAGATTCCAGAAAAGAAAGAGAAAAAAAAACTCAGTAACGGCTTTCACTGATCCATCGCCTTCAAAAATCAAACTTCTTCGCCGTCCCTCTTTTTAGTACTCCCTATAAATTCACTGTTTCTGACTTCCCAAATCACTCAAACTTTGTTTTTTTTCTCTCTCTCTCTCTCTCTCTCTATATCCTCCACCAAGCTACAGAGCTCGCAGCAACAACAGCAGGTACTCTCTCCTTCTCTCACACTCCTTCATCGGGAATTTTATGCTCCGCCGTATCCGAATTTCTGTAATTCGTTTCGTCTCATCGGGGAACAAACAGTTCTTATTTCTCCGGCTCCGACCTCGTTGACTTTTCCTTGTCTCTCTCTCTCTCTCTCTCTCTCCTCTTCTATTCAGATAGATTCCAAAGTTCTTGTCTTTTTACATCTTCTGCCAATCTCATAGATTCCGATTGGGGTCTGATACTAGCCTCTAGAAAACTATTGGGTTCCTCGAAAAACGGTTGATTCGTGATTCCTCCTCCTTAAATTAAGAATTTTCCCGAGAAAAAAATTGATGATCTTTCGAATTAGTGAGAGTCATCATCAGAGTCGTGTTCGTTCTGATTTTGGGTTTTTTTCTTCCTCCTTCCAAACGCTTCTTACAAAGAGTATGCGTAGATTCCGGAAAACCGTTTTCCCCTTTTGCAAATCTGCTAAAAGTTCGAATCTTTTTTCCGGAACTTCTTTTAATTTCTTGTCCAATTTTCTTTTGTTTTAAACTTTCCCTTTCTGGATGCTCATGTACGTAAAGGGCTTTAAGTTTCTTCCTTCCTTATATTATCTCTCTCTCTCTCTCTCTCTCTTTCTCTCTTTTCTTCTCTTAGATATCTGCAAATCTGTCAGAATCTGCCGCCTTTTACTAAATCTGAGAATCTGGTACGGATTGTCTCCAACTGTTTTGATGTATTATTGCCATTGTTGATCACTTTTTTCTTTTTCTTTTTTTTTTCTAATTCAGGATGTTGGAGAATGTTGAAACTTTCAACATGAACAGAGTAATCGATGAATTCGACGAAATGACAAGAAACGCAGATCAAGTCCAGAAACAAACCCTCAAAGAGATTCTACAGAAGAACAAATCTGCCATTTACTTACAAAACTTTGGAATCAATGGAAACACAACTGACCCTGAAGCTTTCAAAGCATTGGTCCCATTAGTCACTGATTCTGAGTTAGAGCCTTACATCCAAAGAATGGTGGATGGTGACACTTCACCTATTCTCACAGGCCATCCCGTTCCAGCCATTTCCTTAAGGTTCTTTTTTACAAAACTCGCTGTTCAAAAGATCTCTTTGCTTTACTACTGTTTGATTCTGTTTCTCAGTGATTGATGAATGAATCTCTCTGTCTTTGTGTGCGTTTTTTTTTTTCTGTATATAATTAACAGCTCTGGAACTAGTCAAGGCCGTCCAAAGTTTGTTCCTTTCACTGATGAGTTAATGGAAAACACACTACAACTGTTTCGCACTGCTTTTGCCTTCAGGAACAGGTATAGTGAATTAGTGATTATGTTCCCCACATTTTCACACGTTTCTCTGTTCCATCCATTTACATGAACGGGAAACTACTAAGGATGTTACTACAGACTATGTATGCTTAAAAAAGGATTTTTTTTTTTTAAACTTTTGTTTGAACATGGTGATGTTTCATTTGTACAGAGAATTCCCAATTGATGACAATGGAAAAGCTTTGCAATTTATCTTCAGCAGCAAGCAGTACATATCAACGGGAGGTGTCCCGATTGGAACAGCAACCACAAACGTTTACCGGAACCCTAATTTCAAAGTCGGGATGAAATCAATACAATCCCTTTGTTGTAGTCCTGACGAAGTTATCTTCAGTCCTGATGTCCATCAAGCCTTGTATTGCCATCTCTTATCCGGAATCCTCTTCCGAGACCAAGTGCAATACGTCTTTGCCTCCTTCGCTCACGGTCTAGTCCACGCGTTTAGAACCTTTGAACAGGTTTGGGAAGAGATCGTTACCGATATAGAAGACGGTGTCTTGAGCAACCGTATCACTGTCCCATCAGTGCGTACTGCAATGTCGAGGTTGCTCACACCTAACCCTGAACTAGCAGACACGATCCGCACTAAGTGTATGAGTTTGAGCAATTGGTACGGGTTGATTCCCGCGCTCTTCCCGAACGCAAAGTATGTTTACGGGATCATGACTGGCTCGATGGAGCCGTATGTGAAAAAGCTGAGACATTACGCTGGTGATCTACCTCTTGTGAGTCATGACTACGGTAGCTCGGAAGGATGGATTGCTGCTAACGTTACCCCAAGAGTGTCTCCAGAGGAAGCTACATTTGCGGTGATTCCGAATCTCGGTTATTTCGAGTTTCTCCCTGTGTCTGAATCAGGAGAAGGAGAGCAGAAACCAGTCGGTTTAACTGAAGTCAAAATCGGACAAGAGTACGAAGTTGTCATCACAAATTACGCAGGTACTGATATTTAAGCCAACAAAACTTTCAATCTAAGGGTTCCTACTGCTTAAATCCAGTTGTGTAAAACAAAAGCTTTCAGTTAATTATTGTTTGAAGTCATCTTGCGGATAATCAGTCTCACATTCCACAGGATTGTATCGGTACCGGCTTGGAGATGTGGTAAAGATCGTTGGTTTCTACAACAAAACTCCCCAACTCAAATTCATATGCAGGAGAAACCTAATTCTCTCGATCAACATCGACAAGAACACTGAACGAGACCTTCAGCTTTCGGTAGAATCAGCAGCAAAGAGACTCTCAGAAGAAAAGATCGAAGTCATCGACTTCTCAAGCCACGTCGATGTATCGACAGATCCAGGACATTACGTTATATTCTGGGAAATTTCAGGTGAAACAAACGAAGATGTTCTTCAAGATTGCTGCAACTGTTTAGACAAAGGATTCATCGATGCGGGCTATGTGAGTTCCCGAAAATGCAAGACTATTGGAGCTTTAGAGCTGAGAGTTGTCGAAAAAGGAACTTTCCGGAAGGTTCAAGAACATTTTCTCGGCCTTGGTTCATCGGCTGGACAATTTAAGATGCCAAGATGTGTGAAGCCAAGTAATGCTAAGGTTCTGCAAATTCTGTGTGAGAATGTGGTAAATAGGTTCTTCAGCACAGCTTTTGACTGAAATTGTGAAATCAAGAAAAGTGGTTTTCTGTTGTTTATTGTCTTTATTGTCAATAGATATAGTTTACTTTTGTTATTAAATTCAGCATAAAGACAAAACCTTTTTTATCTTTATAAATAGAAATATGTATCACAGTGGTTTTACTTTTCATTTTGTGCAATCAATGTTTGGTAGATAAATAGATTCTTGATGTGACATTATACTTTTTTAAAAAAAGATAATCGAATAGATGTGACCTTAACCGAATTAAATCTATATAAAATCAGGATTTTACTACAGTGTTTCATTTTCTATATTCATGGAACCAAACCGAACAATTAAGTCATAATTCAAAATCTTAAAATACGATTGTCGAATTAATGTTGATCCAGACATCTAATAAGTAACTATTGGTGTTTTCTCAAGAGCAGGGGGATAATTTAAAGAATATAAGTCAAGAAAAACTATAGTTAGTGGGTATGATTTTGTCTCAGCAGCTATACGTGATTATGACATCATTGGTGGGGCCTAGTAATGTCGATGTCTAAAAGCAACGTGTTGTTAATGAATGGACTAACACTAACGTAAATCGTAAAGTTACTTTTCATAATAAGAACTCCCTAAGTAACGTTATCGTCTCATGAGACGTATGTTATTTTTGTAACATATCTTATAAAATTCATATAAAAAAAAACATATGCATGATCATAGTGACAAGTTGGTTATATGTCTTAGCATATTGATAAAACTATTGGATGAAAACAAGTTCATACACGATTACGAAACACAATACAATATTAATAAAACTTATAAGAACTTATTAGTAGCAAAATTCACTGTCGGAGGAAAGGGTATTGACTGCGATATTCGTTAACACTCGTCTTTTTCAGGTAAATTTGTTTTGCAGAATAGCTATAAAACATTTGGAGAAAAGTTGTAGATTGATTAGAAACATTTTGTAAAACCGTTTCATGAAATCATTAGTAAATATTGCTCATATTATTAATTCTGATTCAAGCGATTAGATTGATTAGAAAACATTTTGTAAAACCGTTTTTTGTAAAATCATATTGCAAGAATCATATTTATTAAGTTAAAATTGAAAAATTGTGAAAATTCGAATTAAAATAATAAAATAAAAACAGATGAAATCGATATTATTTTACAATAAAACGTTTCAATCAAATAATTATAAAATATTTATAGATTTATCTAATATATTTTAGATTCAATCTTTACGATATATATATAATGTTAGACAAAGAAAATTTGATAAAAATTTGTCTAAAAAATAACACATTTTGTAGGGAAAAAAACTCACATTTACCAAAACTCAAGACCCAAATCCAAGCTTGATCATTTGGCTTGGCGGCAGCATATGCGTGTATGTAGTTTGCGTAATGACCTTCTCAATCTTTTTTATAGTGTTCTTCAAAATTATTAAACTTTTGTTGTTAGAGTATCATATATTATAAATTTTTGTCTCCTATTTTCAGTTTTTTTTTAACCAAAATACATAAAACTTTCTTAAGAGTTAAAAAATCTATTTTTCTTGGCACTTGTCCAAATATTTACTTAATCTATTTTACTCTTCTGTAATTCTTCACGTTACATCTGATAATGATATTAACGTTCATAGCAAAAAAAAAAAAAAAAATCAGTGTCGGTCCATTAGACGATCTTATGTGATTTGAGTCAAAATTGGAAAGTCAACGTAAGATTATCACACGACAGGTTTGCAAAGTATATTACATTTACGGCGAGAGAGTTTTTACATAGATTTTGTTTATATATGTTACATCACAGAATTTGAATTTTACGTCACAAGTGTGAGCCAAAAAAAATAAAAATTGATGTTACGAATGGGCTTAACATTAAGCCCATATTGGCCCACAGTCAGTGTTCGAAATTCCCTATTACAACTACATATATTACTTGATTCATTCGAAATGAGTTTGAAACTTAAAACCTATTTTGGTTTACCTTTTGTTTGTTTGAAATTTTTCTGACCCAAAAGAAAATAATTTTTGTTTGTTTGCTTGTTTGTATGTAAAGCCAAAAACAAGGACCGTGAAGCAGATCCAGTGTCGGACAAGTCCGTGAAAAATAGAGCCAACGAAACTGAAGTTAACTCTGGTTCAAGTGAAGAAGAATCTTATTCAGATGATTCACTAAGACACCAACGAATTGATCAAACAGAGACTTGGGATGTTCACAGTGATGATCCTTGTTCGAAACTAAATGTTGTTGATGCGAGTAATAACGATTCTCAGTCGGGTTTGGGTCGGTCTAGGAAAAGAGCAACGAAGAGATACGATTCCGAGGGTTCCAGATTCTGTATCTAATGATGAAGCAATCCAGCAAGACAGAGCTGGACTGGTGAGAAAATTGGATAGGCTAAAAGAACAGCTTCTTCAACTTAAAGAGCAACAGATCCCTAGTTCGTCTTCAGGATTTAAAAAGGCTCCATTGCGGTTTCAGGATTATCATTATTAGCAACAAGAAACTAAAACACAAAAAAATATCTGTGTATTCAAAAGCTTCCAAAAGCATTATTGAGCTTACACTGCATGAACTAAATGTTTCAACTCACACGATTCACACCACATATTTGTAGCATCTTCAAATCTTCCATTTCACTTGTTTGGTGAGACATTCTTCTTTTGCTCCCCTTTCGTAACCTGATCATGGGAAATCAAAAAGTCGACTCCAAATTAAGTATTTGGATCAATGATACCAAAAAGAGATGAACTTGTTTATGTATTGTATGTAATAAACACAATCTCCAGAAGATACAGAAAGACGCTTAGCATCACTTATGAATGTCTTCGATACAGATCAACCCAGTAAAACCAAATAAAGGAAATAGTGATCCACCAATTGAGCCTAAGGAGAAGAAATAAATTCAATCAAAGGACGTTTCTTTCATGCCTCAAAAGGCCAATTACTAATTTGCGATCCGAATAAGATCAAAGGAGAAGCGTAACACATGAAAATTGCAACAAATGTAAGAAGGAATAAATCAGCCAATCAAGATATAGATCTAACGACCGGTTAGGGATTTCTATTATAAAAAAAAATAAATTAAAACGATCCAATTAAGAGATGAAGAAGCAAAATACGTTCTGTAAGACGATGCCGACGGCGACGGCTGCAATGACGGCTCCCCCGACGATCACCGGTGGACCGGAAAGCAGACTCCACTTTCGGTAGATCATCGTCTTCTTCTTCTTCGGAACTTTTGTTGTGGTCTTCTCCGGCTATCTGCAGGATTCTTCCGATGAAATCGACTCAAGTCCCTATTCGAGTCCGGCCTGTTAATTTGGTATTGGGCTCAAGGCCCATAATACTCACCGGTTCTTTTTTTTTTCCTAAAGTTGTAAACGAAGCATTGATTTGACTCGGATATTCTTTTTTTTTGCTAATCAATTAAATTATCTTGTCTACATTGAGATTGTATCATATATGTAGACAAGATAATTTAATTGATTAGCATAATCTATAGAATCTATGGTACATTTTTTTGACACACATAGCATAATCTATAAAACATATGGTAAGAAGATCCTACGCAAACTTTATATATATAAATATATATATATATAGAGATAATTATACATTCGAAAATAGTAATTCAAAGGACAACTACTTTTCCTTTTTTCTTGTCTTGTGAATTAAGGAGAGGAAAATACTTATATCAAAAAAAAGAAAATCATATCCTAACAAATTCTTTTCTTCTGTTGGCAAAAATGAGACCGTGTTTCATAAGCCAATATCTTTCTATCTCCTCCGGCGTCCTTCCCGGAATCCTTCCGGCTATCAATTCCCACCTATGAACCACGTACGATAGAACTCTAATCGTCAAATATAGTTTACGTAAATAGCCTTTACCCATAAAATATTATATTATAAAATAGGATAAAGAAGAAAATGTTTTGCTGAATAGTCTGAATCAACTGAAACACGATACTACATAATATCAATCCAAATAAAGTACAATCTTACATAGGCTTTTATACATAAAACAAAAAAGGTAGTCATTGACAGCTCGGTTCGGCCCAATAATAAGCAACAAAATACATAAAGAAAAGAACAGACTTACGAATTCAAATCAAAATGAGATTCGAGTAAAGATGGGAACAGACAAACACAAAAGCGAATAGTAGATCAGATGGATCGACAGAGTTTCTACCTGTCTCCGACGAGTTTATACATCCGAGAAATGAGATCTTCTTCTTCCTCCGACATCTTCACTGCTTCCCATTCGATGCTACTCACTTCTGCTAACGATCAAAAATCAGACTCAAACCAAAGAAACACAGAGAGAGAGAGGGAGAGAGAGAAATCTCACCTTCGGAACACGACGCTTTGGTCTTGCTCTGTCTCCGGCGTCGTTTATCCATTTTTCCGTCTTGTCGGAAAAAAAATCAACTAACCTGTCGTCGTCGACACGAACAGAGAGAGAGATCTCGAGAAACAAGGAGATGCTTAACAACTTTTTTTTTGGTCCTCGAAAGAAAGAGTGAGAGAGAGCTCAGAGAGGGGATCGAAAAAGAAAAGAAAATCAAACTGATTATTTTATAACTGCGCGTGTCTGATTAATTCCTGTAATAATTTAGTTAATAATATTATTATACTCAATTATTAAATAGAAGTAAGTAATTTATTAATTCGATGTGTAGAAGAAAATGAATCTGTAGACTGTAGTACACACTGTGTTGTACTTCAACGACCTGGTTCATCAGGGAAGAAGAACGACAGATACAACCATAACTTCTTTCTTTTTTTATATAATAACATCTTTAAACCTTTGACTTGCGGTTGTAAATTTCCTCTTCTTCCTTTGACTTTCGAAAATACCAATATGTCCCTATAGTTTGCTTTTCTTTTATAATCCATGGCGTTTAAATTAATTATTACGTCCTAATCATGCATTAAAGAAAAGAAAAAACACTCTGTCAAAGCTATAAGAGAGTTATTAAATTGAAATAACAACAACCGTGACTTTTTTTTAAAAAAAGAAAAATCTCAGACATTCCATTTGAAAGTTTGGTAGAAGAAACAACACCAACATAAATAATAGGAGTAGTATTATAATTAAATGAGAGAGTGGAAAAAAAAAAAAAAAATTAGGAGAGAAGTATAGTTAGTTCGCGAGAACAAATCTCCAAGTTCTGGTAATAATGTCATGAAAAGTGGGCACAGCACCGTATGGTTGTGCGTCTTGTGGTCCGATGTGGTCCGGTTACTTATTTCGATACTTAATTAATATTTATATTTATATATTGATTACAAATATGCTTTAACCGCATCGCGAGTTTAGTTATAATATTTCAAGGGGTTTTATATCATTAATATTATGTTACATACGGAACTAGATCAAATGGAGTGATATAGAAGCACATTTGTTTTTCTATATAAAGCTTTGACTCGAAAATAGGCATGATTCAGACAAGTATCTAACAACAAATATTAAATACATGTGATGGTTAAAGAAAATTATATTTAATCAACCAAAAAGACTCTTGGAAAATATATGAGATTACCCTTCTATATTTAAAATGTTTTTTCTTTTCTTTTCAGATTGCGTGTAAGATCTGAAGTGCGAAAGGTGAGATAAGTATAGAAGATGAAAAGTTGCTCTACTTAAACCTTTGGTAGATGTTTATAATAAATTGAAAAACAGAATAAAGATGACTTAAATAACCAAAACAATCTAAACATGCTAAAGTTGTTGTGTATCAGTGTATGTACCTCAGGACCTCGTATGTATATGTCTCAATTTAAACAACTCTATGCTAAATGTTAAATGGGTTTTTCTTTAACGAAGTTATATATATATGCTATATGTCGGCCTTAATAGATAATGGGTCTTATGTTCGTTGAAAAATGCTGTCGATCCACCTGTGTGGCTAAGCCCATACTTCAAAAAAGCCCATCAGTGTTCAGGTAACGGAGGTTTCTCGTGAGTAACACGTGATACGCACACCTGGCAACGCGACGTTGTTAGTGCACGCGTATATGTGCAGAGTGCCATAGTGTATAATTTATATATAAACTGTGCAACTATGCTCCTCGTTCATCGTGACTTTTATCATTACTGCATTTTTTTTTTTTGTTACAGCATCTTGGAGACTGTATGAGTTAATGTTTCTTAGATTGTGCAAAACGGCATCATTATTTGTTTATCCTTGTATGTTTTTTTTGCTTTTTAACTTTGAGTCTGGAATTTGGAAACATGATATAACGGGTTATATATATATGGCTCAACGTAGATTGTTTTCTGGATAATTTGTTTTTCACTCGGCACGAGAGAATAATTAAAACAACCATCCTTTTCTTTTTACTTATTAATTAATCATCTTTACAAATGATAACCATGAAGCGATGAGATCCATAAAATATTTACCTCTTTATTTTGTTCTCTCTGTCAGCCAAAGCTTTCATATTAATAGGAATTATCATTCGTTATTTTGTTTCAAAATGTGATAGAAACATATAGGACAAGTGTTAAAGAGACACCACTGGGATGATGAATGGATAGCTTTCCTAGCAAATGCATCTGCATCCTTTTGATTGGTAATGAAGTAGTTTATTAGATTAGACATGCATATTTGCTTATATTTTAGTTAAAAAATTAAGAGTAATATTGGGTTCGTCGTCTGTCAATGGGCATGATGGGATGCATATTAATTTGGATTGTCTTTATTAAGGTAAAATCTCTGTACACAGGACAAAACTTTAGCTGGAAAGTCCTCCCGATTGCTTCTTCCTTTTTCACTCCTTTATTTTTTCCATCATGCCGTGCCTTCAATCTTCTATCGAATGCCCTATATATATATATTAACATATCACAATATTTAATAAATTATTATATGATATTTACATATGATTCCTTAATACCTTCCTTTTATTTCGTATATATAACTTAGTATATTTAGACTGTAGTTAGTTTATCGACGGACATTCTCTCACAAATACATAGATCTCCACCAACAACAACAACATTCTTGGGGGGAGTAAACCGCCACCTCAGCAGTGTTATCGTAAACAAATACATTACTTACCTATCGATATCATAATATTACTATTTATATAGTTTTCGTGTACAATACATATCCATATCCATAACGTATAACAAGAAATGTAAACTATTGTATGTACTATGATATATAGTTTTCCGCTAATATAACTATTCCACGAATTCCAACGTATGTCTCTATAATAACATCGTTCCAGTGTTTAATCCATAAACTTATCAATCAATCTTTAATTATTCATTTTGGTCGGTTTAAAGACGTGTTTACGTGGTTAGTAGAATTAACATAGATTTGGTTTACGAAGTGTTGACTTATCTTACCAATTTTGCCCCTTAACAAGTCTCAAATCCCAAGGTGATAAATGGTCAAGCACAGTCCACGCTTTTCCTCTCTGTCATTGCCACGTGTCCGTAACCGATCTCTTCCGAGTTTGTCAGCATGTTTATGCCACGCGGCGACCAGCTTCCCGGCGTTAACTCCTCCGGCAAAGTTTTACACGTGTTGTGCTACTTATGATCAATCTCCTCAAGAAAAAAAAAAAAATCCGGAACTTAATTTTATGGACATTTGAATTCCTTTTTGAATTTACTTTTTTTATTCAGCGTTATATTATTTATTTATTGGTATTTCCAGCGGATTAATGGAACTAACGTAATTGGTGAACGAATGTGTCTGTTTCATTAAATTCATGTGTTTTTATTAAAGAAGTCACTGTTATTGATTGGGTTCACGTGGTCAATGGCGTGGCTCACAGCTCCTGAGCCGGCTTCAGTTTTACTAATATTACAAAATTGTTAGAAAAAAACATCCACTTTCATTGTATAAATGCCAAAAACAATTAATACCGACTTGTTGATAACTACAAAGTCACAAATTATAAACAAAAAGAGTTTTAAAGGGAGTACAAGTTGATTCGAAACGTTCAAAAAACAATGAAATGTCCTTTTTTGAGAAAAATACATAGGAGTGAAAAAGTAAGTTATAGAAGACATAATGAAAAAAAAAATAGCTGAATATAAATTTTAAGCAAAATTTATATAAATCAGTACAAAAAAAAACATAACGTGGTCATGCATGATGTCTTTGTATATAAATTTAAAACAAATAAAAGGAAAAGAAAAGAGGAAGCCATTAGTTCGCAATCAGGAGATCTTGTGTAGGATATGAAGCTGAGCCAAGCTACTAAAAATTTAAGTGACTCTTTTAATAGAGATTCTCTTTCCGGTTAACTTGACCGTATAAAAATAAATAAATAAAAAAAAAAGACCGTAAGAAAGCTAAAAATCAAACAGAATAGCTTTCTGTTGTAACTGAAACTGAAGTTAAGGAAAAAAATTCGATTAAAATCGAAATGTATTTAACATCAATAAATTGTGTCAAATACCGTCCTTAAAATTTAAGCTCAAAGTGTATTTAATGAGAATAAATAACATCAACTTTTCATTTATTTAAATGTAACAGACATTCATAAAGTGAAATTTGAAATCAATGTGCCAAAAAAAAAAGAAGAAGAAAGAATAAAAAAAATTGAAATATATTTTGTAAGGAATCCCTCCCATAGTGTATATTACTGTTGTGGTAATAATATAAATTGTATGATTAATGTTGGTGTTCTCTTCCTTTTTCTCCCTCGCGGTTCTCTTCTTCTCCTATTTTTTTTTTTTTTTTTTTTTGCAAATTACGTCGTTACACTTTCTGCAATTTGAGTTCCGCTTATCAGTAATGGCGTACACAAATCTCTCGCTGTCTCTTTCTCTTTGATATTTTTCTTCCCCCTCTCGAAAATACAGCCAGATCTTTGCTTGAACCAACTTCTCTGACTCCTCTTCTTTCATTTTTTTTTTAAATTTTATTTTAAATACCGCCAGGTCTAAATCTGGTTCAGAAATCCTAATATCTTCTGAATTCGAGAGAAATATTCATATTTGATTTTGGTCCCTCACAAATTCTTCGATAAAATTTGTGTTGGAAGTGTACCATTTTGAATTCGCTGTGAAATTTAGTAACTTGAAGCTTAAATTAAGGTGAGACGACTTGGTTCTTCTCGATGATCTTGGTCGTGTTGTTCTTAGAATTATTTTTTTTTTGTTTTTTTTTTAAGCTTACTAATATTTTATTAGGTAGTATCTGTTCGTGTAGGAATGGATATATATTCTTTATTGTTCGATAATTATTATGGAATTTTTTTGTTGCTTTTTATTAGAGAATTCTGAAAGAGGATCTTCGATTATCAACAAAACAAACGCAAGAAAATCAGCTAATTCAGGAACTCGTGCTAGATCTGTTTGTTTTGTTTAGATTCGTAAACTAACAATTTTCTGTTTGAACATCATGCTTCGTCGCACATTGTCTTGCAGAAATCTACAAATTTATAGCGTTAGGTTCACACTCACTGCATATTGCGTTTTACTAGCTCAATAGTAAAGTTACCTTCTTTTCCAAGAGCTATCTTTTATTGTAAAACAAGAGACTATGATGATGATGAATTACTGAATAGTAAAGTTACCTTCTTTATTGGAGTTATATCTATGATGATGAACTATTCTTGTTTTGTTTTTTGTGTGCCCTTATAACTCATAGTTTGAAGCTATTAGGTTTAGCTGTGATGACTGTATGAATTATTTTATTATTACTTAGATTCTGCTGTGTGCGTGCTTAAATGATATAGATTCCTATTAAACAATGTTTAAGAACTCACTTTTCATGCTTCTTATCATTAGCAGTGTCAAAGATGCTTTCTTTTTTATAATCATTCTTTTCTTACATGTTGAATATATAACTAACAGTTTATGTCTATCCAGGTTTGTATTTGGTCAAATAATATCAGAAACATGCGTGCCCAGACGTTGTTGTGAACATTGTCAAGGAGAACAGTTGTTATTGAAGGATGCGTGGTTTTTATATTCAGCTCTAATGAAGAACGGACAGGTTTGTCAAACAAAGTCTACCAACTTTTTTTCTTCTTGTTATAATGTTTCTTTGTTTTAGTGTATTATCTGTTGAAAATTGAGTAGTCTTGCAACTTTCTTTATTTTGTTATTTCCTACTTTCGAGATGTTTCCCAATTGAAAGCTTATTTGCTTTCTAAAAACATTAACATACAAGGACAAAATCAATACTTACTTCTATAAGAAGTTGGGCCATGATATAAACAATACCAAATCCTTCCGTAGTAATTGGTATGGTTGACTGTAAAGAAAGCTGTAGCTGCTTTAGCATTGGTATACATACTTGGATTTACCAAAAAGTGAAAAATAAGAGAAAGGTTTTATTGGATTGCAGAGCACACAAGAGTTGCAGTCTTCTACAAAAATTTTACATGAGTCTCAAGGCGAACAGAAAAATAATCAATCAATAGAAGCTCCTATACAAGATTCTGGTTCTGTCTCTGCCTCTAGTAACGATGGTAGGAAAGTTTCAAGGCAAGATATTGAACTTGTAAGAAAACTATGCTACTTTCCCCCTCTATATATTGTGTTTGCGCGCATGCGTGTTTGTTCATCTGTCCTCGTAAGTTTCAATCGTCTGATAAAAAATTTACTTTCAAAATGATTGATG
This sequence comes from Streptanthus diversifolius, assembly GCA_039880935.1. Taxonomy (NCBI): domain Eukaryota; kingdom Viridiplantae; phylum Streptophyta; class Magnoliopsida; order Brassicales; family Brassicaceae; genus Streptanthus; species Streptanthus diversifolius. Next base: position 981,708 of record JAXGFM010000018.1, on the reverse strand, counting down.
TAGGTCCAAAATTTAATAGAAAGATGTCTTCAGTTGTACATGAACCGAGATGAGGTCGTGAAGACCCTCTTGACCCGTGCAAGAATTGACCCTGGATTTACAACTTTAGGTAGGATCTTGACGTTTTTCTATGTCTCTTTTTGCTATCCGATAAGTAGGATGAAGTAACTTGCCATTTCTGAGAAAATTCTTGTTGAATTTAGTATGGCAGAAACTGGAAGAAGAAAACGCAGATTTTTTTAGAGCATATTATATCAGACTGAAATTGAAGAAGCAAATAACTGTATTTAATCATTTGCTTGAGCACCAGTCTCACCTCATGAAGTATCCTCTACATCCAAAAGTTCCTTTCGTCCCAATGCAGAACAGGATTCATCTCATGGCACCTGGTAAGTTTGACTCCTAATATCAATTAGAAACGTCTTGGTTTTTATATCTTATTATTTTGCTAAAAAAGGAAGTTCCAGCTAATTGATTGACATTTACAGTATAACAAGAGAGAGACCTAGAATAAATTACCATATAGAATTATCAAATATCTTTTGAGATTTCACGTACAGATGTTTCAGTTTGCAAAGTACATATCTTTATCATTTGTGTTTCACTATTATTTAACTCTAAAAGTTTGCAGCGCAGTTAACAACATGCCTATGGGATACCCAGTACTACAACATCCTCAAATGCATGCTCCAGGTCATCCCCATCTTGATCCAATGGGTTGTGGAATGTCAAGCTGCCACGTGGTTAATGGAGTCCCTGCACCTGGGAATTTCCAACCAATAAGGATGAACTCAGGGAATAAGTAAGTTTCCAGTTAGAAATTAACTTATGCTCTTGATTTTTTTTTTTTTCTTACCTAATCAATGCATTCTCTCGCTTCAGACTTAGCAAGTCTGTTTCTGATTCCTGATTGTTGTTTTTGGTGCTTGGATGTAGTATGGTAATAGATACAACTACGGCTGATCCAACTCCAATGATTCCACCAAACAGTGGTATGTCATCAATATCGGAGGTGCCAGTGAGTCCAACTTCTGTGGCGTCAAGCGGACACTTCCCATTTGCTGCTTCAGACATGTCAGGCATGGGAATGGACACGTCAGCTCTTGATTCTGCTTTCACATCTGATGTAGGGACCTCAGTGGGGTTACAGCTTGGACCAGATGGAGGGGCTGGAAATTCCAGAGACAATCTGAGGCCTTTCGATCAGATTCCTTGGACCTTTAGCCTCTCTGATCTCACTGCAGATTTGTCAAATCTGGGAGGTAAGTGCTCTTTACCCATTACGATGGCTAGTTTAGGTCGAAAAGTTCTTAAACAGAATTGATGTAGGTAGCTGCTTTATACTCCTTATAATCTTTGTATATCATTGAAGTTTAGTTTCTGATAAATGGTGATCTTGATATTTGCAGATTTAGGGGCCTTAGGAAACTATCCCGGTTCTCCATTTCTTCCATCTGATTCAGAGATTTTACTCGATTCTCCGGAACAAGAGGGCATAGGTAATAAACATATCAAATCTCAATCTGCTTCTTTTACTCTCCCTGTCGAATTAAGGATCATTAAGAATAGTTTGAACATGAAAAGTTTCAAACTTGGATTGCTCATACAGCTTCATACTAACCAATCTTCTTCGTGTCCCACCGTATCCTCTTGTAGAGGAATTCTTTGTGGATTCGGTCCCAGGGCCTCCGTGTTCTCAGTCAGATGAAGACAAGTCTTAGTTCCCATCATCTCAAGTCTTCTTAATCAAGCCATGATATTTGATGCAAACAAGGTGTTTCTGGTTTCTGGCGTTTCAGCTTATTATAGAAAACCTCCAAATAAATTAGACTTAGGTTAAAGTTGTATTTGCACCTTTTTATTTTGGGAATGTGTAAGCATGTAGAGACCATATCATTTGTATAATATGTCTCAGTAATCTATCTATTTTCTTGGTTAATAATTCATGATTTTTTGGTACGCTGTATTTAGTATGCATTAGAGAGTATTTCATTTTTTTCGAGTAGTTTTGTTTTTCTTTAATATTATGTACCCACTGATTTATAGATAAATCTGTAAATGAATTGCAGATGTATGCGTGATAATAACTCGTGGTAAATAATGTGAGCTTTAATATTCTGTACCAGCTGACTATATAGAAATTTGTAAATTATTGCAAATGTATGTGTAATAATATGACTTAATTTTACAAAAAAATAGGTGTAATAATATAACTCGTTGGAAATAATTTTGAGCTTCAAGGAAGGACTGATCATTTTTCTGGAGGAGAAAATGACGTGTACCCTTTTATCAAAAAAAACCAATCGATCCTGACTTTCCTATGGATGAAACCTAATGGTGTGTACATGTAAAAATAAGGAATGCGTATAGTTGAAGCCAAGTACTTTTTATGTAACCTGATTCGGTAGTGATTCGAACAATGCTTTCTTTTTCCCACAGTGCAATTGCCACATGGTCAATTTAATTTATCAATTTTTTTTTTCGCTTTTAGGGCTCAATTTTTTAAAATAAAAATATTGCAAAACAAAGCCCAAATTTACATTGAGCACAGGGCTCATACTAATGTGATTTTATTAAGGAAAAACAATTGGAAGCAAACTTGGAAACGTGAAAATTGTCAGATTAATGCATGGAAGTTAGATTGATGTTTCGAATTCAAGTCTACTCTGAAGAGACGGTTTCCAAAATCCGAAAGTAGCTACCACAGGTTGTACATGAAACAGATTATTTGAGTAGTTGTGTGATCCGGAGACAAAGGCAGAGAGGCCAAGAAAGCCAAAGAAGATTCACATCTTCTCTTTCTTCTTCAACACGTCAATAAATTATCTCACTAGACTTATCAATATGGCCATGATCTTTTGCCGCTGGCCCGCTGCGCCAGGATGCTTCTCAACTCTCTCACAAGACTTATCACTCTCGCCATGATCCTTTGCTGCTCAGAGGCCGTTACTGGAAAATCTGGCCACCCCAGTGTCTTTCTCAACTTTACTATCTGCTTGGATCTACACACTTTTTGAGTGAAAAAAAAGAAGAAAGAAAGAGTGTTTTAGACTGAACAAGAGAGACAGAGTGAGAAAGAGAAGAGAAGAGGAACTTACTCAGGAATAATGTGTATATGTATATTCTAAATGGGATCAAGTAAAAGTACACTGCCTGCAATAGAAACCCAAAGTTTCCCCAAAAGGAGACAATGAGACACATCATAGGGGCACGCAAACGAAATGATTTTTTACAATTTTGTAAAGTACTTGCCATTTTTAGGTAGATATGTTATTTTTTTATTCATGACCCTAATTGGGCCTATAAGGCCCAATAATTTACTAGGTTTTGAAGACCCACTAAATGTGAATTCGATATATGAAAACAAAGCTTTCTATCGTTCTCGTTTGTTGAAGTAGAGTTGAAACGGTGCGTTTTTGATAGCTATGGCTCTCAGGTAGAGAGAAACGCGAAGCCTTTAAACTCTCTCTCTCTCTTTCAGTCTCAGGTCTTTAGCCCTAAAACTTGGAGTCGACTCAGTCGAACTGTGGTGATTTTAAAAATCTCTGTCTGTGATCTCAGATTCTTAAGAATTTTCATTCAGGTAATTTTTCAGCTTCCTACGTTTTCTGTGTTGTTTCTCGAGAAAATGCTGTGAAACTCTAAAAATGGAAGTGTTAGAAGGGACCAGGTTAAGGCTTACCTGTAGAAATTAAAGCAGGAATTGATGATTTCTCGTGGCGATTGATTTGATTCTGTTGTAATGAGAAACATATTACATTGGTTTTTGATTCAAATGTCTTAATTGATCTCTCAAGTGTTTTTCTTGTTGTTGTTACTCTCCTCAGTACATTGTTAAGTGAAAACTATTTTTTATTAGCAGGATCTTCGTTATGGCTTGCTTGCGTGGTATCTCGAAGAGAGTTAATCTTTTACAGAAACGAGTTTACCCAACGTGTGGTCATTTGATCGGTGATGATAAAGATGAAACTAAATTGGCTTCACCAAATTCTGATACAACGATTCGTAAAGTCTTTGCACATAATGGGGCTAACAAGCTTACCTCTATGTTTATGGAGAGGCAATATCAGTCATTTGCTGGTCCGTTGGGTCTTGGATTGTCTTCGTGTCGGTATATGAGCTCTACTTCTACACCACCGGAATGGTCTGATAAAGTTGATGGTATCGACTTTGTTACACCGGAAGTTGTTCCCGATCAAATCGTCGAAGCTGTGACGACAAGCCAAGCTGTTCCTGCTATAAACGAGGTTGCTATTGCAGCTGCGGACTCTGTTTTTCCTGTTGCTGCTTTGCAGCATTTGATTGATGGTGTGCATTCGTTTACTGGCCTGAACTGGTATATACACAGTTTCTTAAGCTCATTTTATTCGGTTTCTGTTTTGTATGTATCCGCTGTAAAATTATTAAAAAAAAAAAAATTTGCAGGTGGGCTTCGATAGCTTTGACAACTGTGATCATTCGTGGAGTTACAGTTCCCGTTCTTTTGAATCAACTAAAAGCTACTTACAAACTCAATGTCAGTTTTACATTTTTGTTCCCCGAGTGTGTTTTTCATACATTAGGAAATGCCTCTTTTCCACTTGTGAATTATCGTCATGTTCTTGCAGCTTCTGAGGCCACAACTGGAGGAGTTAAGACAAGAGATGGGCTCTAAGGTACAAGTTGTTCCTTCTCCTTGTCTTACTTGTTCTTTGTGTGCGTCTAACCGTTTGTGAGTGTGCCATTGTTCAAAGCCATGAATAAAAACGCCTTCTCGTTTCATATATCACTTTGTGAACTATAATGTTGATGATGAATTGCCTCCTAGCTTTTTCAGTTACCACTTGTGTAGACCTCTATTCTGATTTTGAGTAGGTTTCTAGAGTGTCGTGGTTATGACTTTTTGCATGTGTTGCTATTTTTTTTAGGCTACGGATCCTGAAGCCATGGCAGAAGGGCAAAGACGGATGCAATTATTGTTTAAACAGTAAGTCCTTTGTTATTGTTTTTTCCAAGTTAGTTTCTTTAAGTTAAACGTACTACTAGTTCCTCGTTTTCCTGATATGAAGGAATCTATTGTTTTCTGGATTGGCTTAGGTATGGGGTAACTCCATTTACTCCCCTTAAAGGACTTATTATTCAAGGTCCCATCTTCATCAGCTTTTTCTTTGCGGTAAGATATATATACATTGTTTGACCTCATTTGTTGATATGCTTCTACTCGTAGTTACACAGCTTTTTTCTTTGCGGTAAGATATACATAGTTTTCACTGATTGATGCTTGTCTGCAGATCAGGAATATGGCAGAGAAAGTACCATCATTTAAAACCGGTGGAACTCTTTGGTTTACTGATCTCACCACTGCAGATACTACATATATCTTGCCACTTCTCACCGCAGTGACTTTCTTGGTTATGGTGGAGGTAGGAGCTTTGTATATATGCTTGGATCTTTATCTTCAGACCTAATATATTGAACGTAAGTCTTGTATTGTTTTCTGTCTGTAGTCCAACATGCAGGAAGGTCTGGAAGGGAATCCAGTAGCTGGAACTATGAAGAAATTTTCAAGAATCGTTGCCTTTCTCTCTATTCCAATTTTAATAGGCATTGAAAAGGTAAATTTTACTATTCCTCTTTTGACTCTATGATATTAATAAGGAGTGAGAAGAGATTACGTCCCGCTCAACCACAAAGGAATGCTTTTTTCGCAGGCATTGTTCTGTTACTGGCTCACTTCCAACCTGTTTACTCTTGGGTATGGATTAGGCAAGTTCCCTAAACACTGCTATCTCTTTCCACAGAGTCTTGAACCACTGTGAATTTGCAATTCCGAAAGAATTTTTTGATGTGACATTGTTTTGCTTGGTAAATAATATATGCAGCTATAAGACGTCCTGATGTGAGGAAGCTCTTGAAACTCCCGGATGTTGTCATCTCTTCTTCTTCGAGGCAGCCATCGCCGCCTTCGCCTATGCCATTTTCCTTTCCGCAGCAGCCGAAAGACCAAAGTGTTGTTCAAGAAGATCCTCCTATGTCCTCCTCCGAGTCATCTTCAAGTGTTCCAGATAGAAGAATCTCACGGAGTTCAGTTCTGAATCAGAGAATAAGAACTCTGGAGAGACAGCTCAAGGACCAAAAGAAGAAGAAGTAAGAGATTGTTTTTTTTTTTTTTTTTTAATGTTAAGTTGTTTTGCTTGAAACTGGCTGAGATACTGAAGAAGGGATTAAGCATCCTCGAGAAATTAAGGTTTTGAATGAATGACATTCATGGGAAACATCTGCCTGAAGGGCCCAGGATATTATATAACAATGAAAATTAGATAAATCGGGTGATTAACTGAAAAGCATACAAGTATTGAGGCTTTATCATAATTAGCCAAAAGTACCGTATGTGTGTACATCATAAAATTTTAGTTGAACCTTCGTATATGAATTAGTTGATGTACAGTCTGTGACAACAAACAAGATAGAAGGATCGTGACGACAATGTCGGATTCCGCCGGCGATGAGCTATCACAAGAAAAAGATGGTAGAGGAGGATGCACTTCCGTCGCTTCCAGATCCGGTGATTCTAAGTTGTCTCAAGACTGGACCAGGCGGCCTTATCTCTCGCCTCCAATAGTTTTAGGTCTCTCGTGGTTTCGCCTGACTTTTACGATAGGTTTTACGGAGAAATGCCTCAATGTATGTTTAGACATCCCCATGTATCGCAGATGGTCTTCTGGTATGACACTTCTCTCAGATTTTGTGTATCAAATGAAGCAGCACGCTTGCATCTTCTTCACCTGTTAGTTGGTGCATCATGAAAATTCTCAAGATTCAGTTACATAAACACATTAGCTCTAGAGTAACGTTTATTTGAGCCAAGCAAAATCTTCCAACCTGTGAACTTTAATGGTCGCGTCTATAGAGTGAGTACTGTTATATTTTATAAATCGGGTGATTAATTGAAAACCATATAAGTGTAGGGGTTTCTCATAAATAGCTGCAATATTAGTTTAACCTTTTTATTGAGCTCAAGTAGCTAATGTAACGTATTCGACAACAAACACGCTAGATGATCGTGTACAATCAATATGAAGGCATATGGATCAATCTATATACATTTTATACCTTCAAAAATCATTACTTACATTACATCACATGTATGTGTTACGTATGTACCTAACGAGGTCATCTTCTTCACTCGAACAGCCGGCAACTAAAGATGTAAGGATGATCGAAATTGATGTACTTTGTCCAATACGGCTGATACTTGCTTATCCCCAGCTCTGTCCATGGTTTCATGTGTCCATTGAAATGTATAACAGCTGATTTTTTAATCTTCTTTGCATCGATTCCTTTATCATAACCCAATCCAAGTAAGTGCCATTTGCTCTCTAGCGGTAGAGTCAGATTGTAGAACGTTATGAGCCCAGGTGGCAATGTTCCAAGTTTCCACAGAGTCCGGTTTTCGTTCTACAAAACAGATCGATTTAAACTTAATCTACACTTAGAGATGAATGATAATAGGAGTCAAGAAGAAGAAGAAGAACTAACCAGGTTTTGCCAAAAGTGATAGGTTTCCGTAATGTTGTTCTTTCTCCACTCTTTAAGGTCGAAAATGTTCATCCCATAAGCCCATCCGCAGTATTTCGGATCAAAATTCTCTGAAATGTGTCGATCGCTGAAGTTTAAGTAAGTGTCCAAGCGATGGAAAGTGACACCACAGGTCTCTACTGCACCATTCACTTTCCCTTTGAGATCTACTGACCACAAGGGAGATAAATCCTTCTGAACAACCACATCATCGTCAAGAAACAGGATTTTCTCTAACTTTGGGAAGATCTTCGGGATGTAGAATCTCAAGTGGTTAAGCATTGATAAGTATTTCGGGTATCGGTACTTGAGGCTTTCTGAGCCTGTTTCAACCGACTCAGATCTATCTGTCGTGAAATAAAACTTCTTTATCGCTGCTGACTCGAGCTGTCTTAAAACTGGAGAGTAAGATGAGTTGAGCCAAGCAAAATCTTCCAACCTTTGGACATGAATGATCGCCTCTCCAGGAGGGTTTAACAGAAACCACATACTCATTGCTCCAAAATTGAGTTTATCAGTCACAAGGTGGAAAACATGCCGTGAAGGATCCTGCCAAATAACAAACAGTAAGCCTTGTAAGTTCTTGAAACTCTCTTATCTTCCTAGTGATTGATCATTACCTGTGCATTAGTGACTGTAGAATTGACGACAACTGATGCAGCCAATACACTATCAGAGAAGAGAGCGTAGTGGTAGAGATTTGGGTTCTCCAAATTCTCCATTCCTGGGAAATATCTCATCGTTGCAGGAAGGAGATAATACTCTAGATTCAAGCGCATGGTCAGGCAATGGATAGCATCTGGTAGTGATTTGGAAGCAAGCTGAGTCAAGAAAGTTGTATGAGTTTGCGTGTACACGAGTTCTTCTTCAGCTGTTTGTAGCATTGCTCTCAGCTTATTTGTCACCAACTTGCATTCATATAGCTGCTCGTTTGCTCTAGCCAAAATTTGGCCCATATCTCTGATGGTATCAAGAACTCTGATACAATAACAAAAAGGATGAATCTATAAAAAAAATAGACCATTTCATGACCTCATCTTAAAAACAATATAACTCATGACATTTACCTCTGTTGTTGATCAACATGAGTCGATTCTTCCTCCATTAATGCTAGTTGTGTTTCTAGTTCTTCGTGAAAAGCAAGATTGTTAGTCATCATCGCAATCCTAGTGTAAACTCGTGCCATAATGATTTGATCTTGCATCAGACGTAACATATCTTCAAAGTTCTTTCCCTTTCGATATTCATTTCTCCAAATGGTGTAGTTTCCTAGTGCTACAGAATCGACAGATCTGGAACGTTGGATGGCTGCCTTCTCAAACTTTTGAATGTTATCATCATTCATCAGCTCATTTGCCCGTTTCACTCTTCTTTCATGTCTCAGTCTCTTGAACAACACAACGAGAGATAACGATCAGATAAAAGCAACCATATCACGCAAGTGAAGGGCGTAAAGAAAGATGAAAGTTACCCTTTTATACAACTTCTCTGGTGTATCATTCAACACTTGGACTCCTTTTCTTATCCATGTCCCATGACCAAAATTAGTAACCATTTGATCCTGGTGAAGATAGCACAAGCATGGTCAGAAACTTCTTACATGTCAAGAACGTGGAGATGATGATCTAGAAAATAAAAACCAAGTTATGATAAATTGATATCGACCTCAAAAGAACTCTCAACTTCTCCTCCTAGTGTCCATGACAAAGAAATATTTTTCTTCCTGATTGATTCTAGGCTCAAAGAATCCAAATAGTATGTATTAGCACTGAGAACACCAAGGACCTATTTCAAACGTTTGTATAAGATAACTTTTTAGCAAACACAAAAACGAAAAAAAATCGAAATTCTAAAGCCAAATTGGCACTTTGCCTCTTTTGAGAAAAGAGATGGAACAGATCGCAGAGCTTCCCGTTCTCTCCAGTTAAGATCCTGAAACAAATCATCCAACACATTTTTTCAGTGCCAAGTACAATGTGATGATAGATGAGTTGATTGCTTTACCTTGTTGATGAAGTTACTCCCAATATTGTCTTTATCTGAAATAATTGCAGAAATAAGAGCAGCTTATGAGAAATCAATGTGAGTATGATGAATGCGAATACGTGCCTCTTGTCGCCATCAGAATAAAGATATCCATCGAAATGATAAAAGAAAATACAAGAAAACCCCCCCAAGACCTTCGTGGAAAACAATTTCAAACTTTCCGGGAAACTAATCTCCGATAGACATAGAGAAACAGTCGATGAGACTGAGATAAGAAAGAAACGATCAAGGATTCAAAAGAAAAACAAACCAAACGATGAACGGATGTGAAGTCGGTAGCTGCGAAAGAAGGCGAAATAGACGAGAAAGCAGAGAGACGCCATCATCACTGCCACAGGGATCGAACATCGATAGAGATCTCTGAACCTAAATCTTCCCTCGAATCTCCTCGCCATCGACTAATTGATTGTTAGAGACGATCGCCAAACTAAATCGCTCTCACTCTCCAAGACGCTTTCTTTCTGTTGCCCTTTGATCTGTTAAAGCCTCCAAAACGAGTAATATTTTCAAAACGGGCCTTTTATATGCAGCGCAAAAAAGCATAACGTCGTCGTTTTTACGACGTCATTTGACAATCCTGAAATTGTATTTCTTATATTTCTGAAATTGCTGAAATTGCCTCCATATATTTCTTATATTCGGAGAAGACCTTAATCATCCTTTTTCTTAAGAAGACACTCCTTTAAATTTATTTGCGAGAAACGCCTTTTATATTTTATATTGGCACTTGTTTCTCTACCAAAATAATGAGCTAAGCCCCTGAACACAGCGAATACGCTAGAAGATAGATAGTGGGTGTTTGAGAATCTTTACTTACAGACATGCCTTTTATGTACCTAACGAGGTCGTCTTCTTCACCAGAAAAATACAGCCTGCGACTGAAAATTGAAGGAGGATCAGCATTGACGTACCTTGTCCAATATGGCTAATGCATGCTTGGTTATCCCATCTCTTTCCATCGAAATGCATAACAGCAGAGCTTTCAATCTCGTTTTCATCATTTTCTTTATCATAACCCAATCCAAGTAAGTGCCGTTTTCTCTCAAGCGTTAGATTCAGATTGTAGAACGTTATGAGTCCAGCTGACAATGTTTCAAGTTTCCACCTATTCCGGTTTTCGTTCTGCAGCGATAGTTTAGGGATACTATAAACTTGCCGTTTAGTTAATGCCAGGATGGCAAATCTCGCCGTCGAGATCAGCCAACGATGGCCGCCGACGGAATATTCCGCAGCATCTTCGAAGGCTGTATCTCCGGCCTTGATTCCGCCATCGAACGGCGTCCTTATCACAAAAACTGCGGATGCGCACTTCATGACGGATCTCGCGGCGCTGGGAAAAGTCAACAACTAAGCTACTATGTATGTCCATTACAACCAATAAAATAAAAATATTCCATTAGCTCAACTTCAATTTTTTTCTTCCTACAAGATATTAAATGATTTTTGTTCAATTTCAGACAGCTTCACGCGCTGGAGAAGGCGAATTCCGACAAAGAGGACACGAACCATGAATCCTAAGCCACGCATCTATACATTCAATGTGGAAGCAATGATCACATTCCGGTATGCACCGCACGGTCTCTTTGCTAGCATACTCCGATAAACAAATGGGACACATAATATCATTAACTCCCGGTAATCTTCTACTCTCTCCTAGCTCCATTTTCTTATACGATTCTATTGTAGATTCGTCAAGACCCGTCGTTACTATAACCTCGTTTGGTTGAGCTGCCGTGATAGCCACCACCACGTTTCGTCGTCTCCCGGAAGTGAATCTCTCAGAGTTGCAAATTCCGATAGCAATACAAGTAGCAAAGATTATGACCGGTCCGAAAATGGCCAGGCTTATAATTTTAAGCACTTGTACTCCTGTGTTGTTATGGCCTGCCAAATCACGTTTTCAAAGGTTTAACGTATTATTTCAGTTTAATGGTGTTTTACATACGGTGTACGACATTCTAGCGTGTGATGTAAAAAGATTGGATTTAATCTTTTGAAATATGTAATTAAACAATTAATTAATCAATAGTCAATGGCTCAAATGTCAAATGTAATTCTTTTTTCTTTTTTTTTTTGTCAACTTCTTAATTTGTATAATCTTTTTTTTTTTCCTAGTTGTTTAATGAGTGGATAATTATTTGAAAAAAAAAACCCAAAAAAATTCAATGATTTCTTGATTTGAAATCTTTCACAAACACAACTTATTCTTCATTCGCTATAATTAATGGAGTTATAAGAAGAGAAATAATTGGAGTAATTCGTACCGGATGTTTCAAAAGAGAAGCATTCGACTTGAAGAGAAGCATTGCTTATGAAACCACATCTCAAATGATCCCTCTCACAAATGCTACAACTCGGAGAATCCCATTTTAGCCAAAGATCTTGATCGTTGACATTACTGGAGAATCTCGATTTCTCAGCAACTACCGGCCGAGAAACTGGAACAGCTAATGTCTTGACAATCTGACAAGAAGGCAGCATAGATTTCGCCATATCTAAACTAGTTGTAGCCAAGAACGAGCTCGTCGAATTGCTTAGACATGGGATGGAGTCAAAGCCGGACGACTTAGCAACCTCATTAGGACAGCTCAAGAACGTGTATTTGACAAGGTAAAGAGCAGAGAAAGGAGATCCCGAAACGTCAAAGGTCAGAAGCTTTCTTGCCAAGCAATCCTCAGGGTCATAGAGACGAATCTGCTGGCTTTCATAGTCAATCTCTCGGACAAGATATCTTCCGAACTTGGGAAGGTTGAGAACTGTCCTTTGACTAATCGTGCAGTGGAGATCGAATCCTGCGTAGCCACAGAATTCAGGCTGTTTCGGGAGTAGCCAGAAAGGGAAACGGACATGGACATCATCACGACCACATGAGGAAGAAAAACATTCTTTTGGGTGCGAAGCGCGTAGGAGAGGTAAGAGGAAGAAGAGGAAAAAGAAGAGTTGTTTTGAGAAAGTCATATTGTGGTTTTGGTATCAAGGGAGGGACATGAAGACTTGTTATTACAACTTAATATCAATAGTCAGAGAGATGTATCATTCGAAGATAAAATTGCATAATCTCTTGGTTCGACTAATTAAAGAATATTGTAGTCGGAGGATCTAGATAAAGGTCGTAGTTGTTCTCTTCCGATGATGCTCGCTATAAAACAAATGTTGGAAATTGAATGGAGACATATTAAGAAGACTAAACCCTGTAAATATTCAAATGAGAACCGTGATTAACGCATAACTTACAGTAATAAAAAAAACATCTAGCGTTCAAAAAGAAACTTTGCCAAAATACAATTTGAAAGGATCCTTCATAAACTTTTTATATTTGTTGCAATTCAGATCCAATTTTTTTATAAAAAAAATGTGCCTCAATAGACTAGTATTTAAAAAGCTATCGTCATGAATTACTATATATGAAATATATTAATAAGTTGAGAACGAATTGTAACTACCTTTAGTTTATGATTTAAGAATTAAGATTAATGCGTGTAGCATAAGTTGCCTAATGCACATATAAGTAGCCAAAAAACAAATCAAATTTAGAGGTTGCCAAAAAAGAAAAGAAAAAATCAGATTAAAGAAAAATTACCTAAGCGAATAGAGATACGTACATTAATGACGAAAAAAGTTATTAAAATAAAGAGATTGCGTTGTCATTAAGGGGGTGTAGCTCATATGGTAGAGCGCTCGCTTCGCATGCGAGAGGCACGGGGTTCGATTCCCCGCACCTCCATATTCTTTTTACATGGGCTCGACGACAACTTCACCAGAGAAATCATCACTTGGGGTTTGGGAGATTCTCGAGAGCTTCGCTGGAGAAATCTTTCCCGGGCTGAGGCACTTGTTCGTGTGGAAGACCCTTCACCATTATTCTCTCTCGTTTTCTTTCTTTCTTCTTCTTGTCTTGTTTTCTCAGCTTCTCCTTGTTCCTCCTTAGTCTTCTTATTCATCTTCATCTTCCTCTTCTTCTTCCTTACCCCAACTCATTCATGTCTTTTCTTTCTCTCATTGACTTTATCAATTAATTTGATGATGTCACGTACCAGCTGGGTGGCACATCGTGTTGCCACATCACATCACACGTATTTTTTTTTTTTTTTTTGTCAACATAGCATAGTAGCTTTAATATCCCCAATAACATGCGGGGTGCTGGGTTCGAACCCCAGACCTGGTGTAATGAATGCAGAGGTGGCTACCATTATGCCACATGATTCCTACGTATTAGTGGAAGTATTTCTCCAAAATAACAGAGTAGATCCAAAATAAATGGAAACAAAGAAATAACGATCATTATGTTAACAGAACAGAGAGTTCGGGCTCTTCTATTTGGCCCAACCCGTATTTTTGTCCTGACACATTTCTTCAAAGAAAATCCATTGTTTCGTGAAACTCTTCCATCTTGCATAACTGTTCACGTTAATTGGAATCCTGATTTTTATATTTCATGATATAAACAAATATAGCTATAATATGATCTCTTGTGTTTAACATCTGAAAAGAAGAATCTATGTGTACTATTACTACTCTTAATTGTGAATGGATTGTGCTATCTTTGTGCTTTTTTCTTCTGATTCTCTCCTCCATTTGCGTTTTTGATGATTCTGAAAGAGCTAGAGATTGACTTTAGTTTCACAGTTTTTTTAGCCTTATTCATTGCTTAATCACAGAGACATGCATTGTGCTGTACAGAAGAGATCAATGTTCAAAAAAAAAAAAAAACAACAACAGAAATCTACTGTAAACACTGAAATTGTGTCATTACCAGGAAATATGTCACAGCGAAATTAACAAAACAACATGCTCATGTCCAAAGAATAAAGGAGTTGAAAAACAAAAGCCAACAGGTTTTATATAGAGGCAAACCAAGTGTATATGTACCAGAGTTTCAAGTTAAGAGAACGATTCACACAAGAACCACTTCTAGTGTTCCTGAGAGCGAACCACCTCATCAAGATGGCAATCCATCACATCAGACAAGGCTTCAAGGAATGCAGCCTCACTCGTCCCGGGAAGCACCGCCTCTTGAGCTTCCTCTACCATCTCCTCCACCAGAGATTTCTTGCTCAGAGTTTCTCTGCACATCATTTTTCCGATCTCAAATGCTGTCAATCCTCTTTCTGCTCCTTTCTTCAGAAGCATCGTTGAGATTCTAAGTGTTCGAGCGGTTTCCAATGGCAATTTCCATCCATGGAACCTCAGGAGGCTGATATCTTCCTCGGCGTCCAGTGATTTTATGTAGTCTAGTGTCTCGCGAGAGTATGGTTTCCGGGCTTGTGACCAGTAAAGCCACTCGAACGTGCAATCTTCAAACTGTTGCAGAAACAAAATATAAACAAAAATCAGTTTCACGGCAACGTCGTAATTAGATAAAACAGAAAAACAAAAAAAAATCTAAGAAGAGAGCATAGAACTAACGCTTTCAGGCAAGCAATATCCATGATCAATTGGAACCAGAACAATCTTTCCTTTTTCGTCCTTACTCATTAAAATGTTACCACCATGCCGATCTGCGTTAGCCAGTCTAATATCCAGCACAGAAATCTTGTGAACTTCCTCTACCGGAAATGAAGCTGGACCCATATCTTCACAACTGCCATCATTCTCAGTAAACATCTGAAGTGATCCAATCTTGGTTTTGATTCCTTTGGAATGGTTAAAACCGGGATGCAGGCATTCTATCATGGTTGTGGGAGGCACACCGGCAAAACCTCTCTCTTCACCAAACAAAGATCGGCGTCCACTTTTAGGATGATCCAATAAGTAAGCAGCAACTTCCCTTAACGCACCTTCTCCAACCTTTGTTCCTTTCTTCAAACCTTCTCCATTAGGCGAGAGTGGTAGGCCATGTGGATTGTTTTCAGCCGTTGGTTCCTCATCGATAGGCTTAAACACACCAACATATTTGTTGCCCGATGAACCCTGCATGAAATAAACTCCTCCTGTTCCCTCTCTTGACCTCACCGGAGGATTCCCACTTCTTAGTCCATCAGAAGCAGCGTTAATCATATCTTTGACCACGAGAGGTAATTTTGCCTTGGAATTAACGATGAGAGGCTCCAAAGAGAAGTTATCAGAAGGCTGCTTGCTTTGTGGCACAATGCTATCAACTTCATTAACTCTCTTGTCATTTGCTTGAGGAGCAACAATAGACAGTTCAAAATTCTTCTCCACAGGCTTAGCATGAACTTTTGCAGATCTCCGCACAAGCAGATGCAAAACCGAGTCATCGTTTCTGCAGATGTCATTGATAAGACTCTGGTCCTCCAACTTCTCACCTCCGTAAAGTAGTTCCTGTTCATCAGGATCGACAAAGTCTCCACGCTTTTTCGAAATCTGCTTCTTCACATACCCAATGTTCCTCCCTCTCTCCACATGAAGCCTGCAGTGTTTCCCACAGGCCGTCTTAACATCAAGGACCTGAAGATCAGAAACCTTGAGAACCAAATGAAGAATGTTCCCTTCACTCACACCGTAATCACGCATGTTGGAATTGCTCCTTGCTAGTTCTCGTCCCCCGAAAACGAGCTTCTGGTTCCTCACTACAAACCCACGATAAGACTGAATCCGAAGCTTAACAGATTCGATCGAATCGGACTCGAGCACTCGCATCGGTATCACCGTTCCAGGGAGAGTTAGGTAAATCAATATGGTCTCGTCTGGGAAGGAATCCGCACAAGAATTGGCACGAACCAAAGGCATCATCAAAGGCTCGCTACGAATCGGGCTTAACGTAACACCAGCTGATGACATCTTTCACTTAAAGGATTCGAGAAATCTACAAACTTTCCAAGAAAAAAAAAAAAGGAAAATCCCTCTGCTATATACAACAAACCGCGAGAATCCCTAAAATCCCAAATCCATCGCTTCTTCTCCCAGAAATTACAACAACAACAAACCCTAGAAAGAAAAAAAAAGAGCAGATCTTATGCAACAGATCAGGGATCGATGGTGAATTTGACGAATCGCCGAAGAAATCTAACACAAAAGCAAATCCAGAAGAACCAATCGATGACGTACCATAAAAGAGAGCGGATTCTTACCAGAAGGAAAGAACCAAAGAGCAAAGGGGGACAAGACGTGGAGCTTTAAGGAGGATCCAATAATAGCAAAATCTGAGAGTTAGGGTTAAATCAATGGCGTACAAAGCATTCGCAGCTCGGGAAACCAGGGTCAAAGGCTTTAGAGAGAGAGAGAGAGAAAGAGATGAAAAATGACACGTGTCGCCACCTCGTTTGTGTAGATGACGCGTATAACAAGAGTTTGCCCTTTTTCTGTCAAATTGTGACGACCATTATATTAATATAGTTCCATTTTTTATCAACACCTACAACCATGGGAAAATTAGAATTCGAATTCTGGATTTTGATTTTCTGGATAACAGAAAACTGACCATTTGAATTGATGACTCCCGACCAGAAACTTACCATATACATTCTGGTGACGGTAGATTAATTTTTTTTCAAAACTTAATTATTATCGTTGAGGATAATGATTGGTACAAGCTTAAATTTTCGGTTTGGGAGAGTTTTGTAGAAAGAATTGAAGTCAGTGAACCGGTCGCTTAATGGAAATGCCGCCCGAATGGGCCTTGAGTGTTAGATTTGGGCCTTTTATATTTTTCTTTATAATTATACGTGGGTTTAAGACCATTAGACCATTCTTCGATTGTAGTTTTATAGTGTTTTGAGGCCATTCTTCTATCTTTAGTTTTTTTTTGTTTTTGGATCAACTTTATCGCTACGACCTTTAAATGCTTTTATCATCTCCAAGATCACACCAAATTCCAAAACCAGAAAACATCTCAAATTCGACATAATATAATACTCAAGAGAAATTCGCAACTTTCTTTCTACTATAGAGCTAAATTGATCGATCCAGAAGAGTTTCCTACAATGCTCAAAACCATAAAATTCCCAAAGTCTCTCCACAACTTCAGATTCCAGTAAGCTGAAGAGGTGAAAATGGGATCAATAGTCACGCACAAATATGACGAAATTCAAAGAACAGACCTGGGAAACTTCCCCCTCGGGAGCAGACTCCTGACTCAAAAACAGGAAAGTACAGAGACTTCAACACACACTTAGAATTCCACTTAAGCCTTGCACAAACTGAATCAAATAGATCAAACTTGAAAAAACGAGAAATAGAAGCAACACACGGAGGCTTCAAGGTTAAGATGCGATTGGATCAATGTTCTTATTCATAATAGAAGACGATAAAAGGAAGGACTTTAGCCCACTATTTCATTAACAGGTGATCGAGTTCCTGAGATCTAAAAGAAGTTTTCTTGTTCAGAAGAAAAGAAACACGAAAACATCTTTGATAACGATAAATTGGAACAATCACAAAGAGATCACCATCAAATTCCTGGTCATTTCTTGGTGAACATAATCCGCCAAAATTTCTTCCATTCCTTCATTTACGTGATGCGTTACTGTAACCTCGAGTAGATGGGAGACGAGACAATTGCGTTGCCCTGGCGATATCAGATTGCCCAAGAGAAGAAACCAAACGATCGGTGACGAGATTCCCAGAGTCCGCCTTCAGTTTCTGGGTTAGGGAAAATGGGATCGAGGAGATTTCTCTTCCAAGTGGGTTTCTCACGGCGGCGGCAGCAGATAAGGCGGAGGCGGCCGACGGGGAGGAAGTGTTACTCATCGAGAAAGGTAAGGCCTTTGAGAGAGAGAGGTTGTGGGTTTGGCGGTGGATACCGAGGATAGAGCGGCGTAGAGACATCGCGGCGTAGGAGAGAATCAAGCCGGGGAAGGAAGGTGTTGAGAATTTAAATTTTACTTTTGGATCTGATCGGAGAAAAAAAAACCCTAAGCGAATGACTGATCAGAGCAGAGGAGAAGAAGCATTGAAGGAGTTGGGCTTTTATAATGGGCTTTGCAGAACTTCTAGCAGCCCATAAAAATGAGATGATGTAATAAAAATAAACAGGACAAATGAAATGGTGGGATGCAACCAATTTTTTGACATAACATAGAACATGGAAAAGACAAGTTTAGATTATTAGTGAGAGCGACTGAGATACTATTAAGGTAAGATTAATTATAAGATCGATTTTATTAATGAGTTAGATAATAAGATTCGAATAATCTTGTGTGAAATAAATAATAGTATGAAGCAACCTTTTCATTTAAAGAAGTCATAATTTACTATGTTATCTGCAACTTAAACGAATTCACATATATTAAGAATATTATTCATTTATGGATTTTATTTGATTTGAAAATCAATATAAATTGTAAATTTTACTGATTTCTAACTCTAATATATATTTTACTTATTATTTTTAGATTCGTATGTTTTTTACAATTTAAATTTTTATATTTTCAACAAGAAAAATTTTCCATCTAAAATCCATTATAAAAATAAATCTGTAATTAAATCTTTAAGATTGAATAAATGAATAGTACGTATTAATATTTATAAACCAGAATATCATATAACCAATAACACAAAAATCAAAATTAATTATAAAATTAGAAAACTAGATTTGGTTTGGATTTTCTAATTTATCAAAATACAAAAAAACAAATAATCCCCACTACATAGTGAGGAATTATGAAATGGGAAAGATCTTATGCATATGGACAAACCAATGCCATTCTGATATAGATAGACGAAACATAAGATATTATCACTCACATATAATTCAAAGAAGGAAAAAAGTCGAAATATCTTTCATATCTATAAAATATTCCCAAATATGCGAGTTAATGAGACTTATTAATGATCGATATATGTATGTGTAATATAACGTTAGCAAATATAACGAAAACTGGATTCTTTCACTCTAAGAAGAGAAGAAACGAAAAAAGGATTTATCTATTTCTAGTTGGACCTGAAATTTTCCTACACCGAACCAGAGAAGAAGCTTTCACTTGTAGGTGAAAGCTACAAGTCACCAGAAACCTGTGAACTAGGAGATGGTAATGGCTGCTGTGTGGAGCTGGTTTGCGGGTAAGCCGCCGCTATAAGCTTCTCTTTAGTCAATGGATCCGATCCGTTATTAGACTTTATCACAAAAGTGTGAAACATTGTGTCTTCAGCAAATGAAAGCTTAGACTCCAGTAGACTAACATCTGAGTTTCTCATTGCTTGTATGATTCTTGAAGCTGGATGTGACTCCAACGGTGAGATTACTCTTACAACAACCTCTTCCTTCACAGCTTTAATGTCAACTTCTGGACTTTCTACTGTCCTTGTGGTCATCGGGTTTGACTCTGACAAACTGCTCTCTGTTCTTACTCTTTCATCTTCCATGATCTTCACTTTCTCTTGAAGCTCTTTGATGTAAGAAATCGCGTCTCCCAGAAGAGAAGCTTTGTCCATCTTAGAAATGTTTGGAACAACAGAGCGTAAAGCGTAGAATCTCTGGTTAAGCTTCTCGCGTCTCTGCCTCTCAGCTTCCACATGGTTCAATGGCTCTTCTCTTCCATTTGCAGGCTTTCTCCCTCGTTTTCTCGGTCTCTTTTCTTCTACAACAGAAGCTGTTCCTGCTCTTCCAGCTAATAAGCTTGCTGGTCTTTTCTCGGTACAAGAATCTGACTTTTCCAATTGAGTGTTTGTAGATGGATTCGAAGAAACAGCTACAGATGATCCAGCAAACTCGATCTGCATCTTGTAATCGTTATCGTCTACAACCACATTCGCATTCTCTTGCACTTTCACATCTATTCCCTGAGATGTGTAACCAAATGTTGAACCTTTATTGTTGTTATACCCCAGCCAACTTTGAGGAGTGAACCTCTCTTCCAAATTTCTCACATCGAGTTTCTTCGCGTGATGAGCTCCATGTTCCGAGTTATTCAGTTCGTGCCCACAAAGCTTCTGAATCCCTCCGCCGCTAATGTTTGTGTTCGTTGAGTTCACCATCAAAGGCGGCTTATCTCTCCTCATGAACAAAGCTTGAACAGACTTAACCAACTCGATATTTTCAGGCAAAGACCAAACAGAACCAAGCTCAAGAACACCAGCATCAGTAGGAACCATAACAATCGTTCTGATTCCCGCGGATTTCGCCATAAAAGACCTGAAACAATAGTCAGAAACCGAGTTAACCGCATCAGAGAGCCACACATGTTTCCCTGAAGCATAACACCTCCCAGGACCTCCTTCTCCGTGATTGAAGAAGAAATACATGGAAGCTAAGAAGAAAATCTCAGTAGCTGTAACTTTCTCTAAGCTCAAAGCATAATTGTCTTCATCAGATCCACCAAACACCTTATGAAGCTTCTGCAGCACTCTCTTCCTCATATCATGCCATCTCTCTTCCTCTAATCCTAGGTTGTTGCAACTATAAACACTAACCACTTTTGATTCCTCTTCCTCGTTAGGCTCTCGACAACACCCATCTCCCCAACCTAGAACTTGATGTCCGGATCTAGACATGGTTTGTTGCCAGAAAATGGCATAGTTCCAGCTGAAATTCTCCGAGTTTGGCCAATCCACGAGACAAGATAACTTCTTATTCAGACTATCATCAGTTCCCATAACCAGAAACAGATTCTGATTGGAATTTGAGTTTGCTCTAAGAAAATCAGAAGCTAAGTTCCCTAAAACGGCATTAAGCACGGATTTATCTTCATCGTCCCATCCCAAATCACTCATATTCATCCTTCTCTATCTCCAGATTACACAAAACCTCACAAAACCCAAAACTGGAAAATTTCTGAAACTTTAAATAATCAACACCGAGAAAACCAAACCTTTCTTCTACAGGACTCAATTATTGACTCAGTGATGTTTGAAACCATGTAAAACCCGAGTCTCTCCAGCTTCAGATTCCGGTAACCAAATTTCTAGAAAATGGAGAAAAAATGAAGATTATCAACCAGGAAAAAAAATGAAAACCCGGTAATTAAATGAATCACGCTCAACAAAAGTCTGCGCCGGTCCCGGAGATAGTTTCCAATGAAAACGAGAACTTTACCGAGAGAAAGTGGTAAAAGCTTCGATTTATCTAAGGAAAAATGAACAATTGAATGAGTGTTCAAACCAGAAAAAGGTATGAAAACAAGAGGTTGAAGAAAAGAAGATACAGTTAAAGAGGGAGAGCGAAGGAAGGAGACGAGAGGAGTGGGGTATAGTTCGTATGAGAGCTCTTTTTAAAACCCAACCATGGTTACTTATCCACGTATTAGAGTTGGGTTATTAACCATGGTTGAGTTTCCATGGTTTAATTTTAGAATCCCGATTAGTGTGTTAATTAAACCTCAATTTCCTGATTTTAAGATCACTTACTTTGATTGTTTCTTTTCGGATAAATATAAATCAGAATCTCAGTTCATTTATTTTGCAAATTAATATTTATAACTAATGAAGCTTTATGTTCTTTTCTGATCCGATTACCCCTTAATCTCGCATATGTTTGAATTTGTCTTAAATCCGCTTACTCCACAAATATTTTGTAAATCATTTACAGTAATGTGTTCGCTGAGGAACCATGATATTTGCATTAATAATAAATATTACAGAGAAGTATATAATAAAGTTTTATATATACACACGTGTGTATGTAACTACGTGAGATTCAATATATAAGTATAGATCACAATCACATGGTCGAAATATTTTAAATATATTCTGTACCAAATGGTACTGAATGTATTGTATATAATATTTTTTCTCAGCCGAACAAAATAACTCACATGCATCAGAAAACAGAAAAAAAAAAAAATATCGTCTGAATTATCAGGTGGGGTGTTGGTTATTTCAGACATCGTTATTAACGTGGGTCCATTTAATTGGTCTCTGTGTTTTTATTAATCGTCCTTTAATTCAATATGTAATCCTTTTATTTTTAAAAAAAAATCTGAGAGAAATTTATTTGTCGCATAGAATTTGCGTGAATCTCATGCCCAACAGTAACGTTCAACAAAAGGAGTCTCGTTCCGTGAGAGACCACATGTGATGACTCTAACCTACTTTTTCTATCCTCATGTGTTTGTAATTTTCTAATTGTTTCCTCGTCTTAATTTCAAATATGTTTAAAACATTTATATTAGTATCTAATTATTGTAATCTATTTTTTCAATATCCTCTCTTATATTGTAAAATTTTGAATAAATTTTAAATGTGATCAATATTATGTCATATGATTTTCATTATGGTAATATAATATGTTTTTAAAGAACAATTGCTTGAGTTTATATCAGGTTTAATTTTATAATGAGATCACTAACACTGCTTTGTATATGAATGATTTATTATGATGCTGTTAAAAAGAAGAAAAAGATGTTTTATTATAATAATAAAACATAATTATAACCATATTAAATTTACATCAGGTTTTAAATTAGAACAATATCATTACGTTTTATATGAGATCAATAACATTAAAAGAATTTATTAGATTGATTGGTGAAATTTAAATAAATTTAAAAATTTTGAGGATTTTGGTAAGGATTTAGATATGTGATTTTTGTAGGAATTTATACATCTTAAGGATTTTTGTGAATTTTTAAATTAGTAATTTCATTTAATTAAAAAATAAAATAAAACTTTAATGATGATTTAGTAAGATTTTTTGTTAGTAATTTTGATTTCCAATACATATTTTATTTCAAAATATATTTTGTTTTCTTAAAATTGAAACTAAGAAATAAAATTTTAAAAACTCTTCAAATACTATCATAAATATGATACTTATATTCATAAATTTGTAACTAAATATTATCTATGAAATCTTATTTGATAGATTTTACTAGAAATTTTTATTTTTGAACTTTTTGTATGAACAGTCAATCTAATAATCTTTAAATCGGGTTTTAATCGTGTGTGACTTTTTCAGTGTTGTTTGTTTGTATCATTTGACATTTGGGTAATAAAATATCAGTTGGTAGGAAATATAAAAATATATGAAATCGGTATCGCTTTGTATAGGAATGTCAATGCACCCAGGATTATCGACATTTTGGTCCCTAGACAAAAAAGTTATGGATTCGAAGAATACTTGAACTTCCTTGATAAAAAAAAAAAGAAATACATATTTTATACATAAATGACAAAAAAAATTATCAATATACAAAGTGATTATGATACTTTGCGATGGATTTTTTATTTTATCACCAATCTACATAAATTTGATACTGTTGTTACACAAATACGGTGGGCTTCCAAATATATTGATGTAGTTCAAAATGAAAAGTGGTGGTAACAATTACATAGTTAGAGAGGGTGTTATACGGAATTACGTACTAATCTATAATATATATTACACCACGGACCAAAACAAAATTTGAAAACTGAAATATGCAAAGCCAAGCCAAAACAAACAAAAAAAGCACGGAGAAATGTGTCCAATAATAAATAATAGTAATTTCAACAACAAGTTTCGTATGTGGATATAATAGCTAACAATATTGTTCGTGATCGCAATTCTGAAATTTTAATTATATATGTTTGGACGCAAGATCACTTGATGGATTCGATTAATCACATTATAAACTGATAAAGGTTGTTTAACATTAAGAATATCTCTGGCTCTATATTGGAATTTGGCCGATATAATGCGGCAAAAGAAACATATAACAGTGTATTTCTTATATATATCATATAACATTATAAAATGTTGTTAATAGATATATATATTATTAAAGAAACTTAGAGATAAACAATAAAATGTCAAAAAATGCGGATTTTTATTTACCATTTAAAGTGTTTTATATATTTTATAAAAACAAAAAAATAATAAATTAAAGCATTAAAAATATAAATTAAATGTTGTATATTATTTGAAATAACTTGTAAAAGTTTTTAAATAATAATCAAATATCCTGAAATTTCTTCAAATCACCAAAAACAAAATCACAATAATTTTACAAAATCTACTTAAAATCTCGTTAATTTTTTCCTAAATGTAATGCATTTTCAAAATCTTTTAAATTCCTGCTCCAATAAACCATTTAGAAAGCAATACGGAAATATATGATCATACTTTTTCGTTTTCTGTTAATTCATTTTTTTGTGTTGTTTAATTAGTTACATTTAGGCGGTCCATCACTTACTGCCGTAGTAAAAATGCTAACTATAAAAACTCAATGTCTTTGATCTCGTGTCTTTGTAAAATATTTTGAACGAATTGAATCAAAGAATATAGAAGCTCAAATATAATATGCATGATGTATGATGTGCAGTGTGACATGCAAATGTGACCCTTTTTGTAGGTTAGGATGATAACGCCATGTTTGGTGTCTCACCAACTAAGAAATTCTTTTATTTTTCTATGGAGCAAAAAAACTATCTCATATTTAATCAAGTATATAACTGTATCCTAAATACGTTTGTTCTGTTTAGGCTTGTATAATCATACTTTTTTACACGATTTTGGTTCGAATGTTCCTTTTTGAATAACAATTTCTATAGACCAGTTACCTAAACAAAATTGAATTTAAAAACTGATAAGTTTGATACGATTTATATTTTGGTTTTCTATTATGAATATCACTCAAATATCTTTCAGCTTTTTAGAGGGGATAACGAAGGCACACGTACCAAGTTATTTTGTACAAGTCATCTATGAGGATCACAATGTGTTTTTCTAAAGCGTAATGAAGGAAGCAGAAGTTAAAAAAACACATGTGTTTTCATTTATTTGTAAAATTTCAAAGTTAGACATGGGTATAACAAGGAAATCAGATTTTATAATCTAAAATTGTAGCAAGCAAATCATTATTGCCATAATGTAAAAGTAAAAAAAAAAAAAAAACTACTGCCTATTATTTATTTTATGAAAAATGAGTATTTTATATATTTTTCGCAAAGAACGTGTATTTTCATTTGCAATACATAATGGATACATGTTTAAAATAAATACATAACGGATATGCAAAATAACAAAACAAAGTAAGTAGGAAGGTAGGGCCTACTAAAGTAAGGCAGAGAGCGAACGGAGGAGAAATGTGGGGTCATGTGGAGACACTCGTGACTACGGTGGTCTTTATTACAGACAATTACTTCTCATGTCTCACACGCTTTATACAGCAAAAGGTTTTGTCATGTTTCACTTCTTTTATATAGAATTAAAATCCTTTTTTCATGCTACACGCGTCTTATTTCCCGATAAAATAAAAAATATGCTAATTTATTTTTGAAGTGAAAGGTGCCTTAACGATTAAAATCGTTTTAACTGTTTGTTTGGTATAAGAGAATTTAAAAGAGAATTGGGAAGTTACGTGAAAAACCCAATAGCCGATGGGAGCGAACTGTAGGAACTAATGAATAAATTTAGAATTGATTGGTTTACGCAACTCATCTTTATCCATCACGCGTTTTCGTGGGCTTCAATGGGCCCCATGAAAATCGACATTTTAACTTTATTTTTAGATAAGGTAAATATATCATGCGCCACGTGACCCGTTTCTTGTACATTATAATCTCGCACGTCCCACGTGTGACAAATGCGAACGCATACTTGCTGTATTAAACTAGTGGTTTTGGTTTAATTAACAAAAAGGTATAATTATATTCTGATAGATATTACTATTTCTTTTATTAGTAACTATTCTGCTGCATAATTTTATTCGAGGTGAAAACTTCGTGTGCAGTTATTAATACTTTTTGGGTTTAAACAACACTAAAATCAAGCACCAGAAACGAAACAAAACAAAATACGTCATCTAGTTAGTATTAATTTGACTAAGAAACTTTTTTTTCTTTTCGCAATACTAATTTTATATCGAAACCAAAGAACGTGATATCTGTCTGGACCAGAGTGACAGACGTTAGGCTTTGTGATAACTTTGACGAAAGAATACGTCGCCGTTTCATCGGTATTTCGTATTTAGATCATTTTAGTTCGATGAACGAGTTTGTACAACACGTTTTTCTCTTCTTCTTTTCGTATTTGTCGTTTTGTTTTCTTTTACGGTATTTTATTTCACATGTTTGATTTATTATGATTCGTATAAATGGACCGACATACTCGGAAACGAAAAGTCTCACCGACAGAAATTCTTGCTCGCAAATCGTAGACGTACATATAATTAATATCAATGCTTGTAACTTCACCCAACAAAAAAAGGAGAAAATTAAGATCAATGCTCGCGAGGTTTAAAATTTATAATAATTTTTTCGGGATTGGCCCATTCGAGTCATAGGCTTATAGGAATAAACAAAAGCCCATTAAGCGTCGTACCTCTCTCGTAATGGGCTTAAAGGAATGAACAAGACCCGATAAACCGACTAGCTCAATCGGAGTTTTTCCATTTCAGAGTTTTTCCATATTCATGTCATCTCTTTGAAAATCCCGTTTCCCTCTTTTTGAAATCAGAAACCCTAGCTACTCTCGTCTCTCTTCGCCGTCTCTGACGCTTAATTTCTTCCCGGCGTCAGATTATTTTTAGGGTATTCGCAATAGTTTCTCGCATTCGATCCATCGCATAAGCCCTAGTTTTTCCGGAAAGATGGAGTGGAATCCGGAGACTCTTCAGTTCCTTTCTCAGTGTTTTCTCCACACCCTCTCTCCGATCCCGGAGCCTCGTCGTGCTGCTGAGAGATCGCTATCGGAGGCTGCCGATATGCCTAACTACGGCTTAGCCGTCCTCCGTCTGGTGGCAGAACCCTCAGTCGATGAACAGACTCGCCACGCCGCTGCCGTCAACTTTAAGAACCATCTCCGTTCGCGGTGGCTCCCTTCTGGTGATTCTGGTATATCACCGATCAATGGTTCGGAGAAGGAGCAAATTAAGACACTCATCGTTTCCCTTATGCTTTCTTCTTCCCCTCGCATCCAGAGCCAGCTGAGTGAAGCCCTAGCCGTCATTGGTAAGCACGATTTCCCGAGATTTTGGCCTGCTTTGCTTCCAGAGCTTATCTCCAGCCTTCAAAAAGCTGCTCTCGCCGGGGATTATGCGTCCGTCAATGGTATTCTCGGGACCGCTAATTCGATTTTCAAAAACTTTAGGCATCAGTATAGAACCGATGATCTGTTCCTTGATATTAAGTATTGCCTTGAGATATTTGCACCTCCGTTGCAAGAAATATTCATAAAAACGGATTCGTTGGTTGATTCTGCTGTGAGCTCTGGTGGGTCAGCCGCGATCCTTAAGCCTCTCTTCGAGTCCCAAAGGCTGTGCTGCAGAATATTTTTCTCGTTGAACTTTCAGGACTTGCCTGAGTTTTTCGAGGATCATATGAACGAGTGGATGGGAGTGTTTAAGAAGTGTTTATCCTCAAATTATCCCGCCTTAGAAAGCACCGCAGACGGGTTATCGCTTGTGGATGATCTTCGTTCTGCTGTTTGTGAGAACATTAACCTGTACATGGAGAAGTACGAAGAAGAATTTCAACGCTTTTTGAAGGATTTTGCATCAGCTGTGTGGACGCTACTCCGGGATGTGTCAAAGTCTCCGAGCAGGGATCAACTAGCTACTACAGCAATCAAGTTTTTGACCACTGTGAGCACAAGTGCGCACCATGATTTGTTTGCAGGAGACAATGTGATCAAGGAAATCTGCCAAAGCATTGTGATTCCCAATGTTTCTTTGAGGGAGGAAGATGAAGAACTTTTCGAGATGAACTTTATAGAGTTTATCCGTAGAGACATGGAGGGAAGTGATGTGGATACTCGGAGGAGAATCGCTTGTGAGCTGCTCAAAGGACTCGCCGCAAATTACAAAGGAAAAGTTACAGAAGTAGTTTCTCATGAGATACAGAAGCTTTTGAGTTCCTTTTCAACAAATCCGGCTGCACAGTGGAAAGATAAGGATTGTGCAATTTACTTGGTCGTGTCTCTGGCTACTAAGAAGGCAGGTGGTGCGTCTGTGTCTACAGATCTTATTGATGTTCAAAGCTTCTTTGCAAACATTATTATCCCGGAGTTGCAAAGCCCCGACGTCAACAGTTATCCTATGCTAAAGGCAGGGTCCTTGAAGTTCTTAACAATGTTTCGTAGTCATCTACCAAAGCCCTTTGCAATGCAGTTGTTCCCGGAGCTGGTCCGGTTCCTTAAAGCAGAGTCGAACGTAGTGCACTCATATGCTGCTAGCTGCATAGAGAAGCTATTGCTAGTGAAGGACGAAGGTGGAAAGAGCAGGTATGTCGGTAGTGATATAAGTCGGTTTTTACTCCAGTTGATGACGAACCTGTTTGATGCATTGAAATTTGCTGAATCTGAGGAGAATCAATATATTATGAAGTGTATAATGCGGGTTCTTGGTGTTGCTGAAATCAGTGGTGAGGTTGCTGGACCTTGCATCGGGGGCTTGACCTCTGTTCTTAGTGAAGTTTGTAAAAATCCTAAGAATCCTACATTTAATCACTACATCTTTGAGTCTGTGGCTGTACTTGTCCGACGGGCATGTGAACGTGATATTTCTCTTATAACTGCATTTGAATCGAGTCTCTTCCCAAGCCTGCAGATGATTTTGGCCAATGATATTGCAGAGTTCTTGCCTTATGCATTTCAGCTGCTGGCTCAGCTCGTTGAGTTGAACAGACCACCTCTTTCACCGAACTACATGCAGATCTTCTTGCTGCTCCTCTCACCTGAGTCGTGGAAGAGAAGCGGCAATGTTCCAGCTCTGGTGCGTTTGCTTCAGGCTTTCCTGCAGAAGGCACCTCATGAGGTTACTCAAGAGAATCGGCTGAGTCAAGTGTTGGGGATATTCGAAAAGCTGGTTGCATCTCCTAGCACAGATGAGCAAGGCTTTTACGTGCTCAACACTGTTATTGAGTATCTGGACTACGGTGTGATTGCACCGTACATGACGGGTGTATGGAATGCTCTGTTCACACGCCTTCAGAACAAAAAGACTGTCAAGTTCCAGAAATCGCTAGTAGTATTCATGTCCCTCTTCTTGGTGAAGCACGGACCGGCTAATCTAGTTGACACTATGAATACTGTTCAGCCGAACATTTTCACTACTATAGTGGAGCATTTCTGGATTCCAAACCTTAAGCTGATCATGGGAACTATCGAGTTAAAGTTAACCACAGCTGCCGCGACGAGACTCGTATGTGAGACTCCAGTCCTTCTCGATCCAGCAGCTTCTAAGATCTGGGGGGCTATGCTGGATAGTATAGTGACCCTTGTTTCAAGGCCTGAGCAGGAAAGAGCCATCGATGAACCTGAAATGCCAGAAATATCAGAGAATGTTGGCTACACAGCTGCCTTTGTGAATCTTTACAATGCTGGGAAAAGAGAAGTAGATCCTCTGGAAGACATTAGAGATCCAAAGCAGTTCTTCGTTGCTTCTTTGGCCAGGCTTTCTGCCGCTTCTCCTGGTAGATACCCTCAGATTATTGGTGAGAATCTCGAAAAAGCAAATCAAGCTGCTTTGATCCAGCTCTGCAATGCTTACAACTGTAGAATTGTTTGAAAGTAAGTGTTCTATTGTTCTTGGAGAATGTTTCCAAGTCTGTAATTTCTCTTCTTGGATATGGATTTAGGAATCAATCTTGATGTGAAGTGGTTGTAACAGGAGAGATGTGTGTGAGGAGAGAAAGTAGGAGGAAAACACAACGTTGCCTTGCGTCTGCGAAGAAAAGTGGTAGTAAAATCATGTATTTTTTTGGGGTCTTAAATCGGGAGTTTCATATCATTCAAAACTTAAATTTCTTTGTTTGGTTTTGGAATTTTCTTAATGGGGTTGTTGTTTATCTCTTGTATTGTGTTACTATGTGTTTATGTGCATTCTGTCTTTGTCTGATGGTCATGGACTATGGTTATTACTATTATAGAGAAAGCATTTGTCGTAAATTTTACCTCAAAACAAAAACTTTATTCGATATGGAAAACCAGCTTATATGTGGGCCTATCAAATGGGCTTGTAATAGAAGCCTAAGTAATTGGATTGGGTTATACCCATAATTTAATTTAGCAAATTTCGAATTATAAAATAGTTATTTTGCTTTTCAAGTTGATTAGTGGACAGGACAGGACAGGACTGTATAATTAGGAAAAAGGAGAGAAAATGGGGAACAAGAGGTTAGGAGGTGATATAGGTTATTGTTGGTGCTAATCATAAGGACCTATGACCACTAAACTATGTCTAATCTTATTTAACGATATCGTAATTGACAACAACACATGAACTAATGAGGGTGGAATGGTAGCAGTTTTGGTACTTTGCAAACATAATTGCAAAAAGAAAAAACATCTGATGTCGACAAAAGTTTTGTAGATAATCTATATTTCATGTTCAAAAACATTATCGTTTTACAATTTATACTATTCATAAAATTCTCTACAATAAAAAAAAACACTAAATTTCGGCTAATTAGTGCCCCTCGCACGTCGGCGATATCAATTATTGTCATACTTTTTTTTTTTTTCCGGTAACCATTTAACAATATTTATTTATGTGTTCGATTGAGACTCATCCTGGCAGTGAGAGCGAGATGTTCATATGATATGATCATGTGATTTATCGTCTGGTCCCCTCGTTTTGTTATTTCATTTTAATTTTTATAATACAATAAAACGGATTTGCGCAAAATGGAACTTCTTGTTAATTAAAAATGTCTACTAAAATTTAGATTAGTAAGAGACAATGCAGTGTAAGAACACCAGATTTCCCTATTACAAATCGAGTGCTTTGCTTCTTAATATGACTAATATTTATTGTTGTCACCCTAATTATTTTAAGAAAATTTGACCAATCCTTTGTCACACATGTGAGGTGCCTTGAGTTGAATAAAAAGTAATATCAAACTACTCCGAACAAAGTAAATGTGTACATCTACCGCAGATATATTGATTTTATAAAAGAGAGAGAGAGAGAGCAATCATGGAGTGGCCGGAAGATGATAAAGAACATAAAAAATGATTAAAACATATTTAGATAATTCAATTATATTTGTATTAGGAAAAAAAATTGACATTTAAGACGGGAAAAATGTTTCTTTTTCACAACTTTTAGATTAGTTTCCAAATTAGATTAAATGGATCTCAAAGAGATTTTCCTAGATGAAAAACGTAACGTTGGAGTTAACAACGGGCGACATATTTGTTCAATAAGTGAATACCAATTAATAGCATACGTGGTTCCTTAAATTTGATTAAAATTCACAAAAAAAAAAAAAAACCATATTTGCCACATGTGTGTGAGACCCACATCAGGTTGAGGTTTCAGAACATGTGCATGCAAAAGAAATTGCTATTATATCACTCGACAAGGAACATAATAAGAAGAAGAGCTAAAGAGTGATGTTTAGATGTGCATATGTCTCCTCGTACTAATTTATTATTTCATTATGTTTTATGCAGCAACAATATTTATCAAACTGGTCAGAACATGCCAGTAGATGTAGTACTACTCTCCATGTTAGAGATATTAGATAATCTGACAATATGTCATTGTCTATATATGTAGTATTGTTTCCTTAATTAACATTTTAAAACCATCCTTTGCTCGATGATCAGGTACTTTTAACCCAGCTAATAGTTATCTGAATAATGCATATTGGCCAGATATGTGCAACTAACATGAATATATCAGTCGTTATCATTCATGAAGGATGACATTATAATGTCATCGCTAGACTGAGTGGTTTGGTTAATATATTTTTCTATTGTAACGGTAGATAATTTGCATGTTATTATCTTTATAAAAAAAAATATATAAATCCTAACAATGTCCACGAGAACAAACGATTTGCATTCACTGATATAAAGATTATTTCGATTAATTAGAGGATAGCGATTGAGTAAGTATAGAAAGATTCCTTAAGATATCTCAAGTTCTCCCGGTCTACTGAATTGTACATTTGCATGTCGCGTTTTAAAATATACGAATCTAATCTCTAATTATAGCCGAATAAATGGATCGGATCCGTTGCACCAATGATAACCATATTATAATTAAACCGAATTTTAGTCTTGATTTTGATATCTTTATTATTAGCCATGTCCATGAGCTTTAGTGTTTTAGAGTTATGACCTTACACTTTAACTGAAGGTAAGAGTCATTTCTTGCATATTAAATAAATGAAATAATACTATTTGCTTACTCTCTGATCTGAATCTTATTATATGTTATACATATACATATATATACGTTGAATTATATATATATATATATGTGCATGGTAACTAAATTACTTTTTGCGTTTTTATGTTCACCAATATATTGCCCTTGTTTTGACTCCACTCGCAAGTAAACATCTTATGTAAAGTTTTATTCTTAATATATATACACTGAACAGTGGAAGATATTCAACGTATTAGTTGTTGACGGTTATGGTTGTTGACATAGTAGTTGCTAGTTAGTACCGTTTACAAAGACAACAGCGATAATCGCACTTGGTACAATCACAATTTGTACTCCGTATAATCACAATTGTTAATGACATACCAAGGCCCTTAACCATAACGTTCGATGGATGGCAAAATCTCTGCCGGTACATTCACGAGCCAACACGTTTGCCTGCCACGTTCAAGACACAAAGCTATGAAAGTAACGTCTCCGTCAAATCTAACGGGATCTGTAACGGATTAGTAAAAGAAACAACAAAACGAGCTTTTGGTATGGTAGTAGAAATTAAGAAGCTATATTATTGAGAGTAGGGTAAGTGAAAACTGAGAACTGAAAAGACATGATATAATTAGGAGAGCTAAACTTCATTTAATACTAAACCCACATCTGCACAAGAACCGTTGTCTTTAGTCGAACGGTTCAGATCCGCCCTCACAATAATTGACCATACGTTTCTTTAAAATGATATTAGTACTTCAAACAAAAGCAAACAAACAGCAAGTAGTTTGTGACTGAATATAGAAAACGACACGGAGTTCCAAAGAAGAGAAAGGAGGAAGGAGCGGTTTCGTAACTGAAACTGAAAAAGACAAAGAGAAAAACCCGGAAAAGAGAAAAAATTTTAACTTTTTTTTTTTAATCGAACAGTGGCTTTGTAATGAATATATGTCATGTAATGAATACAGATATAACCGTCGTGACTCGATAAAGAAAAAGAGTTTTTTTTTTTTGTAGTCTCTTCTTACCCTGATGACTCTTGTCTTCTTCTTCTTGTGTGTTTCAATGTTTCTTTGATGGGTTTAGTTGCTTTGAGGGTTTCGATTTGGAAGCTTGATTATAGTATCCCGTTGGTTTTTGTTTGCTTCCGTGGTTGAAATTAGAAGAACAGCTGGGATTCCTTTAATGGCGAATGTAGATGATGATTTCAGAAGATCAGGTGAGTTTAGAGAAAGGGAGAGAGAGCAAGTAGTTTCCTTTTCTATTTTGACTTCAATTATCTCAAGTTCTTTTTGTTGTTGTTTCTTGCATTTTCTCGAGAAAAAGTCAACATTTTTTTGTTCTTTCATCCGCGGGTTTTTGTTAACGAGCTAACAAGCTAAAAACAACACTCAGACCCATCTCTACTTTCTATTATAATGTTTCGACTTTTGGAACTTCTTGTAGAAAATGGAAGGTTGCATTTTTTGTTTTGAATTTAGGGTCTTATGATGATCAATTGTACACGGAGCTGTGGAAAGCTTGTGCAGGGCCACTTGTGGAAGTCCCTCGTTATGGTGAAAGAGTTTTTTACTTTCCTCAAGGTCACATGGAACAAGTAAGCTAAAAAAAGGATCAAAACTCCAATATTCTTCCTTTTACTCTTATTCTTCTTTCTCAAGTTTAAGACTTGCACATTTTTTTTTTCTTTTTGCAGTTGGTGGCTTCGACTAATCAAGGAGTCGTTGATCAAGAAATACCAGTTTTTGATCTTCCTCCAAAGATACTTTGTCGAGTTCTTAGTGTCATGTTAAAAGCAGAGCATGAAACAGATGAGGTTTACGCTCAGATCACATTACAACCAGAGGAAAATGTAAGTCTATTTAAAAAATAAAAACCTTGACTAACGTGATTAATCAAAGACAATCTTGATTTCATTTTTTTTTTTTTTTTTTTGGCAGCAAAGTGAACCCACAAGCCTTGATCCACCTCTAACCGAACCTGCTAAACAAACTGTTGATTCGTTTGTTAAGATTCTAACAGCGTCTGATACAAGCACCCATGGTGGATTCTCTGTTCTTCGTAAACACGCCACAGAGTGTTTGCCTTCACTTGTAAATGCCTTTATCCTTCATTTCCATTTCTAGATTTTGGCTTCTCTTTGCTTAGTTTGTCACTCTATGTTTTGAGTTTTGATTTTCAATACTTAGGATATGACACAACCTACACCGACTCAAGAACTGGTAGCTAGAGATCTCCACGGCTACGAATGGAGGTTCAAGCATATATTCAGAGGTAGTAAACTCTCTCAGAGGGTCTCTAAGAGTTAATCTAGCCTACCAGTCTAATGATTTTGTTCCATTCCATAGGGAAACCGAGGAGACATTTACTTACAACTGGTTGGACTACATTTGTAACTTCAAAAGGACTTGTAGCAGGAGATGTATTTGTGTTCTTGAGGTAGTTAAAAGCTCGAGTCTTTACTTTCGGGTGTTTTACTTCGTTAGCTTTATAGTAATCTTATATATTATGTTGATTATAAGGGGTAAAAGCGGGGATTTACGAGTTGGCGTGAGACGTTTAGCTAGGAAACAAAGCACAATGCCTGCATCCGTGATCTCGAGTCAGAGTATGCATTTGGGAGTTCTTGCTACAGCTTCTCATGCTGTTAACACAACAACTATATTTGTTGTGTTCTATAAGCCGAGGTAAAGTTTCAAACTTTGGATTACGTCTACGTTGCTAGTGAAGGAATATAAGCTTGCTTGATGTTGTCTCTTTGTTTTCAGGATAAGCCAATTCATAATAGGTGTGAACAAGTATATGGCGGCGATGAAGAAGGGATTTTCTATCGGTAGACGGTTTAGGATGAGATTTGAAGGAGAAGAGTCTCCTGAGAGAATGTAGATTTCTCATTTGGGTCACTTGTCTATTTTTTCGGTCTTCTCTTCATTGTTGTTGTTTGAAATTTTGGCTGGTTTCTTCTTTCAGTTTTACGGGTACGATTATTGGCATTGGAGACCTATCTCCTCAATGGCCAGCTTCAAAATGGAGGTCATTGCAGGTTCAGTGCATATGAATCATTCTCTATAGATGATATGTTATATAATTCTTGTTGCAAACTTTCTGTAAATTTTAATATTTTTCTTCCTATCTTAAGATCCAATGGGACGAGCCATCTTCGGTTCAGAGACCAAACAGGGTCTCCCCGTGGGAGATCGAGCCTTTCTCACCATCCGCGCTAATCCAAACGCCTACTCAACCACAATCGAAGTCCAAACGGTCCAGACCCATTGATTCATCAGTTTCAGGTACCTTCAAAAACAAACTTTAGGTACTTGTTACACATATTAGTGGAATCTCTAATGTATCATTCTCCACCATGAAACTTATGTCTTGCATTGCAGAAATCACGGGGAGTCCTGTCGCTCCTAATTTCTTGAGCAGCTTCCGGCAGAGCCACGAGACTAATCCGTCTCTCAAACTGTTGTTTCAAGATCCATCAAGTGAAAGAAACTTGAACAAAGCCGTCATTTCAAGCGGATTACAAAGCCAGAAGTCCGAGACTCCAGCCGCAAGTTGCTGTAGGTTATTCGGATCCGATCTTATGAGCAAGCCTGCTTCTACTCCGATTCCTCCTGACAAGCAACTAATAAGCGTGGATTCAAATAACTCTGGTTCTACCAAATGTCAAGATCCTAGCTCGTCGAACTCACTAAAGGATCAGAAGAAACAAACATCAACAAGAAGCCGAACTACGGTACAACAAACCATAACTCTTCCTTCACTTGAAACTCAAAAAGAGACAAACTTTTGTTTTTCTCACAAATGCCACTTCGTGTCTGTTTTCTTTTGAAAAGGTGCAAATGCAAGGAACAGCGGTGGGACGCGCGGTTGATTTAACATTGTTGAGATCATACGATGAATTAATCAGTGAGTTAGAGAAAATGTTTGAGATTGAAGGAGACCTTAGGCCTAAAGACAAATGGGCTATCGTGTTTACAGACGATGAAGGGGATATGATGCTTGTAGGAGACGATCCATGGAAGTAAGTGACTCTCTCTCTCTCTCTCTAGCTTTTATGATTGTTTTTTCATTTTTTAAACATACACTCTTGAATGTGCAGTGAGTTCTGTAAAATGGCGAAGAAGTTATTCATATATTCGAGTGATGAGGTCAAGAAAATGAGCTGAAAGTCACTGTTGGACGATATAGGGACTGTCGTAAATCTTGAATCGGACCAGAGGACAGTTAACCTTTAATTACGAAGTTAGGTGGCTTGTTGTTTCAATTGAAGTTATTAGGTGGTTTGTTATATAACATAAAGACCATATAATAGATATGGATTATTAATATACGAATATATCATTTTAGGTTTACGACTAGGTCGTCTTTTGTGAAGTGTGTACTTTTCCGACGTGGCTTTTGTCGTAATGACTAATGATGATGTGTTAGACTACAAAGTCTCTTATCATATTATCTCTTCTTAAGAAAAAAAAGCCTGCTTTATAAATAATCTGAATATGTGATCAACAACGATATTTTGTATTTAAAATGACTTTCTAAATTGTTTTATTTTTCTATTAAACCCTGTGGTTCTTGTTGGATTTTATGATTATTTGCTATGTTCTTTAATTTCTCTTGTTTTCCTTTTTACAGCTTCTTTGTTTTTCTGATTTTGTGGGTGTAATAATTTTCTTGGGCCTAATTATATTGATTAGCATGGTAGTAGGTAGGCCTGTTGACTGAGCCCATAACATAGTGAAATATCTATTATCCAATACATGTTTGTATATTTGATAAATTGATATTAGTAGTGAAAATCCTTTTTTGTTAATAATTGTTGTATCTAAGAAGACAAATGCAGATAACCTGCTCCCTTGATCTTGGGTTCCGCGTAACAAAAGACCCACCTCTCTATTATATGTTTTTGATTAATATTATTATTATTATTATTATACTATATGATATTGATAATTTCGACTTTTTAATTATTAAAGAAAACCCTCACCTAAGACCACGTTCATCGTAGTTTATTAATTTTGTTAATGAAGTTAAATCATTATTCGGACTCTTTAGAGATGCGAAAGCACACTAAGCTTGAGAGAAATCAAAAGCTCGGTGTCGGTGGGAACGTACGCTGATGAAACCACATTTTAATTACGGGTCCAGTTTGAGCTTTTCTTTACATCCTTAATCACAATAAAATCATTTGTCGGTAGATATAATTTTTACGTTAGCTCCATAATCCCTTAATTAAAAGTATACAATTAGCTAACAATCACAAAATTTCTTTTAATTCAAGTATGTGATCAATCTTGCATGAAGACAAGATGATTAAATGTTGATAAAAAAAAAGAAGAAAGAAAGATGGTTAAAAGAGCAGTCTCACGCGCCTTCTGCGTCTCTCCTTTTCTATTTTAACCCAAAAAAGCGTAAAACCCAAAGGGTATTTCAGACACTTGTGCTGTTGTATTAGATTGATTACTAACAACAATCATTTATTCTTAAACTATTATTATTATTTTAGTTTTACTATAACGTTTTATTCATGGAGCGAACATATTATGATTCGATATATTTTTTTTTTAACTATAATGATGAAACCAATTAATTTAAATTCATTACGCAAAACATGGTCGTAAAAAATGGTATAACACATGGTTTTTGAGTAAATGGATGTAATTAACAGCCAACTATTTAGCAATTGGATTATGATTATTATCGTTTTTTGTGGAACAACTGGGTTATATTTATTTTCACAGTAAAGTAAATAGTGATGCTGTTAGAAGCAATAAAATACAGTTGAAAATCAATAATAGTTAAAATACTAATATAAATGGTGAAGATGAACATTATATTATGTGAATGGTAAAAAAAACAAATAATACTCGTAGTTTAGTGACGTGGGCTGTCAATTTCCATTAACAAAAGAGTATTGACTTTTATGAATGGTTGTCTATCTAGTCAACAGTAAAAAATATACACAGTTGGATCATTAATAATAAAAAATGATTGGAGACATATTTAATGCATTGTCTTTTATTTCTTCACTCTCCACTACCTAAAAAGAGAAACAGCCTTAAGCTGAAGAAGAAGAAGGAAGAAACAGAGTAAACCAAAAGGATTGGAGAAAAAATGGAAGAAGAGAAGGCGAAGCTGGCGCTTGTGTTAGCTGCAAAGTCAAGATCATTGTTTTACACGTCATCACCTGCTAGTCCACGTGTGTTTGCTTCTCCGATTCACACTCTTGCCTCTGTTCCGTTTTGCTGGGAAGAGCAACCAGGCAAGCCCAAGAATCCTCTTCGTCCTCTTTCTTACCCAAAATGTCTTGGTTTGCCACCGCGCTTGCTCCTTCCCGCTGAATTTACGCAAATGCCCCTGCCTGAGAGGAAACATGGGCTCTTTGGGTTTCTGAGGAGGAAAGGGAGAGGAGAGATTGTTGTCAGGGGTAGTTATATCTTTCTGTCCGAGGAGGAGAGAGCAGGTGAGACCAACAACAACATGAAGATCATGAAGTTTTACAGATCAGGGAGTTTCCATGGTGGTGGCTCTGTAAAAGGATCTCACTTTTGGGTAAATCAATCGTTTCTTTTTCTCTTCTTTTTGGCTCTTTCTTCGTGACTTTGTCTTCCCAAGTTACTTATATGGGTTTGATTGGGGAAATGCAGGCAAGTTTATGTAAGGGATTGAAGCAAGCAATGCCATGGAAGAACAAGAAGCTGAGAAGCGAAATTCTTTGAGCATATTTTCAACTGCATTACAAGACAAACACTGATCATCTTTTGATCTACCTATTGAGGATCAAGTTGATGAAAAAGAGCTACTAAGAGTGTATGTAAGACTAGCAAGTTCATCATAATGTAAAATTAATATCTTTGTGATGTATGTATGTATAATATATATATATATATATATATATATATATATCAAGACTCATGTGGCAACACAAGTTTCAAGCTTTTCGATTTGTCATTATGAAATGAATACATCCGATAAAAAGGATGAACAGAGAGTGTACATACAAACATGCCTTTATATGAGTTTAAAGAACAAAAAACAAGAGTCTGGTTAATTCCATTTGTGAATAGAAAAAGTCAAAAGACAAAGAAAAGGAATATGATAGTCTGAATGTAAGAAAACAGGAGAAATCATTGCTTGGTTCAGCTCTGTTTCTTCCCTGTGACACCAGCAATAACCTGCAAAAGCAAATTGGATCTAAGTAAACACTTGAAGGATTTTGTTTTGACCTATGCATACTTAAGTATTGGGTTACTAAACAATGGATTAACTAACAAGTCGATCTTATGCCCAATCCTTACTTTTGAAATCAACAAATAACACTCGTCCATAACGGAAAGCATAGAAATTTTCACAAAGTCAGACATGAACCAAGCAAAACACAAGAATATGCAGCAAAGTGAGGAGAAGCAAAACATTGAGATGATGTTATGTTACAACACACAACA
Source organism: Streptanthus diversifolius (assembly GCA_039880935.1). Lineage (NCBI taxonomy): Eukaryota > Viridiplantae > Streptophyta > Magnoliopsida > Brassicales > Brassicaceae > Streptanthus > Streptanthus diversifolius. The sequence continues at coordinate 941,741 of JAXGFM010000018.1, read as the reverse complement.
AAAAAAGTACAGAACTTGGAATCATCCAACCATACCGAATTCAAAACAACAAAATTTATAAACACAAACAATATAAGAAGCTGGTAAAATCCAGATCAGAGACATACATTAGATATGAAATCATCAAATAATTTAACCATCTAAGAAGCGGATAAAAGAAACTTCACACAGATAAATTCGTTCTAATACTTACATGGGTAAGTGGAGGCGCTTTAACTTGTTTGGATGCCTCGAGTGAATCTAGAATAGGCCTTACAACAGCAGGCAGAAAAAGTCCTACAAGATGAAGAGAAACATAAGAAAATGTAATGACCTTTTGCTAACGTAACTTGTCAGTATTCAAGTAAAGACATGGTCTTTTTGCTACTAATACATCGAGATAATGGCGAAAAAGGAAGAAGCCGCATCTATCGTTCCAATTTATTGACCAGATATTGAAATGGGATTAGATCAAAAATCCAACTTCTGAGCCCACTCTAGATATGGCGATTCCGAAAGGAGATGTTCGGATCAGGAACTTCTAAATCCTCAAACCAAAATAGAACAAACTAGCCCCATTCTAAGAAAGAGAATGCCGACCGAATATTTCGATCTGTGAGCAACGAATCAAATACAGAATTGAATTAGGGTTCATTACCAACACCACCGATTAAGCAAGAGGCAGCGACAACCGGCTCCTGCGCGACGAACATCCTCAGTTTCTCCATGACCGGCATTTTTCCGACGTAATAACCGATTGTAGTCTCTTCCGAGCTCCTCGATTGTCTCTATGATTATTCGATTGATAGATGGTCTTTCATTTCGGACTACCCATTATCTCACCGGGGATTTTAAATAGAATCCTCTCAATTCGGGTCGGGTCATTGGGCCCGAATGTTAAAATGAAAATTGAGTGAAATTTTTTGCCCCACAGTAAAAATGCTTATAGTTTCTTGCTTTCCGTTTCCGGGTAAAAAATGGTTTCTAGTCCACGGCGGGCTATTTTGTTTATAAGTGCTCATTTAAACTAATTAAAATATCAAAACTTCATAATCATCTATTTAAAAGTTCACACAACATATTTACATCTATGTATATTACCTAAACACAAGTCTTTAAAAGTCAGTAAATCCACAAAACATAAACAAAATGACATGAAAGAGACATAAACAATTTTTGTGTACATGAAAGAAAGATTATTTAGCTAACAACTTAACATATGCAGATATTACATGAAAGATCGTTTCATATGATTTTTCAGAAAAGTATAAACTATAAACACAATATTAACAAAATTCTTACAACAATTTACATTCTCATTAACGAAATCCAAAAGCTGCATTTGAAGCAATCTTAAACTCATTTCAAGATCATCAAGATGCTCAGTGAGAAAAAGGTGAAACTTTTTTAAAAAACCTTTCCAGGTCTCTCTTGTTCTTTATCTCTTCTCTTCTTCTTCTTCTTTTCTTCTCTTTCTCTTTCGACTAGAAAGATAACATCTGCATCCACCCAACAGTCCATCCCAGAAGCAAACCAGCACCAACAAGACTCATCCCCAAAGCTAAACCAACAAGACCATTCGGTTTACCCCTTTTGCTTCTTCTCTTTCTCCCCGGTTTTCTTCCTTTGGAATTGCTCCAAGGGATGGAAACGGGTGGCGCCTTGTTGTTCTCAGTCTTCTTACTCTTAATTTGGAGATATACTGCTTCAAGCTGAAGCAGTTGTAGCCATTGCTTATACCCGAAAAGCTCTGAGGCTTGCTTGAACAAGAGCTTCACCAAGTGCTCTTTCTCTGCGTAAGCTTCTTTAGCCATGTTTTCCGCTTCCCTAGCTCGCGTTTGAGAACGCCTCAGCGCTTCTAATAGCTCGGTTTTGCTCAAATCAGACTCAGAGGAAGCCTCGGTTCTGCTCTTGCAGCTGCTTCCTCTGCTTGGCCCGTGCTCGTGGATGGTTTGGTTAGAGACAGAGTAATCCCGAAATCCATCAGAGTCGAAACAACGTGGACTACCATAATAAGAGCGTTTCATCTTCTGTGGTGTTGGTAGATCACAATTCTCAACAAATTCTAGAGACCTTTGTGCAACCAAGGAAGCTAATTCATCTTTATCGGTAGTTCGCCACCACGGTCCAGCTTTCTCGCTCGAGAGAGAATTCCATGGAGAGCTCGGATCGAAAGCGAGCTCATTTAGTAACTTTTTGTCAGAGGAGTCATCATTCCCAATCGAACCATAACTTTCCCTTGTCTCCATCAATTCTATAAACTCTTGAAAGCTTTCAGACTTAAAAGATTTCGCTCCCGGTTCAGGTTTCTTCTCAGAGATATTAACCTCAGCTTCCAATGGCGTCTTGACTTGTTCCTTCTGGTTTGGCTGAAGGTGATGATGAGGACCCCACAAACTGGTGTTGTGGGGTAACAGATCAGGGAAGTTCGGGTTTCGATGAAGAGGCATGAAACCTGCACAATATGATTGGTTCTGTGGATCAACAACAGGAGGAGAAGATCCAGAATCTTCAACCTGTTTAGTTGAAGCACTGAATGGAGACGATGACGAAGATTGGCAACAAGTTAACTTGGGAGCTCTTTTAGCGTCTTCTTGGACAAAGTAACGGTTAACTGTTCTTTGCCACACTGCTCTTGCTTCAGCTGCTGCCATCATTTCACCATAACTCTGATATAAGATAAGAGATTGATGATTGAAAATAATACCAATCAATTCAACATCAATGTGATTCATAAATCAGGCAACGTTAGCAACCATTTGATTCCATTTATAGAAGATAATGAATCATTCTAAAGCTAGAATCTTTCTGAGATGGTCAAATGACCTCTAAGGGAGAAAGAGAAGACAGATCCATCACCAAAAAGCTTACAAAAGAATCTGATGTTTTGCTTTAAAGGAAATTGAAGAATTAGTTCCTAAGTTTATTAGAAGCAATCAATTCAGAGGCAGATTCTGGTCAATATTAAGCAAACTATTTTTTAACCAACCAACCAAACAATCATTTTTTTTTGCAATTTTAGAATCAAATCCCAGAAATTAACTTAAATCCAGAAAAAAAAAACATCAAACCGGATCAAACAAAAGACACGAAATCAGCGGATGATGACCTAAATTGTCGGTATCATGATCATCAACTAAAAACTGAAAATTCTCAGCGAAACAACAATAATTTGCAGAAATTCAAAAAAAAAAAAAAAACTAACCAGAAGGGAAGAGTAACACCGTAATCAATCAGGGACAAAATCCACGAACCGAAAAAAACAAAGAATCAATCAGATTTAACGAATTGAGAAGTCACTCTCGGAGAGCAAAAAAAAAAAAAAAACGAAGATAGAGTTGTCAGAGATTTTTTTTTGTTTGCTTCCGATTAAGCATTTGAATCTTGCAGTTGTCGTTTTCTTGGTGTGTTTCAGCACGCAAGCTTCCACTAAACGGCGTCGTATTTTTTAGGACCCATAGTTATGTTTCTGAGTCTTTGAGTCCACAGATTTGCCAATAGATTTCACACGATAACCGTTCGATTAGATATTAATCACACGTGGCGTGAAACAGGAAGATCGAGTGGGGGCTTCTCTTTTCTTTCTTTTTTACGGATAAGACCTTTTATCTACATTATTTGGAGGGAAATCTGGCTCTTCACTATACGCATTAAGTCCTAATTAATAGTTAAAAGCAAAAACTTGTAATGATGTTAGGGTGAATTAAAATCGATATTTTATTTTTATCTACAGATTGTTTGGTATTATCATAAATAATTTTTAGAAACTAAATATAAAAATAAGAAAGTAAAAAAGATAGCCATCTTTTTTAGTAACATGATGTCGCTAAGTGTATCTAAAACACTAATCATTAATTAACATCTAACATTTTCTAAACATTAATAGCTTTAGTAAAAAATCATTCTCAGTTAAAATCTTGGAAATATGAATTAGATTATATTTTATATGTTTATTTTGGTTTAAAATAAATTTGAAAATTAGGTACAGAGAATGTAAATAGTGGGCGTCGCCTAGTAATTGAACGTTAGGTGAGGCAAAGTTTCTTCAAGTCATTATGGTTACTTGTGTCCACTATTGTCCAATTGATAGTTACATTAGATATTCTTAGTTCATTAGTGATAAAAAAAAATTAAACAATTAAGATTTTCTAATAAAATGCTTTATGTCAGCACTAATATATTCGTCATAATTAAAACCATATAAGATATATAGAACTAAGTTCTTTAGAATAATTATGTAATGAAATGGACCCTTGTCTTAACTTTATATTTTAGGAATAATAACTTTACATCAATATCAACACACTTGCAAATTTAGCCAACAATTAAGAAAATTACAGTTGCAAAATAGTAGTTGAGCGAACCATAGAATTGACAAACATAAATCTTTTAGCCAAAGTTGAAAATTTCCAATCTGATTGGAGTCCAGTCCGATTATTACGGTTCACTCGATGCAACTAAGTCAAGGCAAACTATGTCAAAGATAAATAGATGATGATAGTTGCGAGTGGATTGAAGTGAAGTCAAAGATAAATTTAAAAATCTGAATTAAGGTCAACTCAAGATGCCTTGACACTGCTTCATAATCTTATTTGTGCGTGTATGTATGTACACACCAAAAATATACCGTAGAGGGGAAAAAAAAACTTACATTACAAAAAAATAACGAATCTATAATATACCTTTGACAAGAAATCACGTATTCAATAGAAACCTTGAAGCTAAGCTCGTTTTCTCGGCTACAATAAAACCAATAAGACCCTACTAAACACTCTAATGATGCTAAATCATGCAGCTCACCTAATCCTAAAACTCGTATGTATAATCATACAGTAAATCAATCGAAATTACACCGAATTGATGAACAATGACAGGTCAAAAGAAATAGTAGCTTGAAGAAGAAAGCTGCTCTGATGTCTTGGTGAAAACAGGGACGGTCCCTCACATGTGACAAGTATGGTAGAGAATCCTGCATGGTAATGTATAAAGCTTTTATTGATCCAAGAATAAACTAATTAAGAGTATCTCTCTCCTTTTTCAAACCCTTTAGAGTAACCCGTGTGTTGCCTTCAGTGTCACGCTGGGGTCAAGCAAACAAGTCACGCCTTCCCAACACCTTATAATCACTAGTTTCTCTGTTCCCAACTCTACAAAATCATGAAAATCTCTTTCGAAAGTATATATTATATTTCCTATATTTTGCCTTCGAACACTATAAAACCTAATTGCATTGATCGATACCTTTCACTCTCATATTTCCCCGTCTCTTTTTTCCATTATAGATGACAAATTCCGCTGTCCCGTCCTTGTTCCGTCTTAACATTTGCTTGTTCATTCTTCAAGTAATGAACATTGGCAAGTGTAGCGCTGCAACTAGGATGTACCAGTTTAACGTAAGTATCAATAATATTCAAACCATAATCAATATTTCATCTTATGTGTGCATGGACTTGTTTCTCTGTATTCTTTGGTCATACTAAACAGAGTTCTGCTGTGTTACTAATTTTCTAATAGGTACAAACAATGAGACTCACCAGGCTGTGCCAGACAAAAGCGATTGTTACAATCAACGGGAAATTCCCTGGCCCTGCGATCTCCGCTCAAGAAGATGACAGAATTGTCGTTAAAGTTATCAACATGACCCCCTATAATGCCACAATTCATTGGTATGCATCTATATATGTACACAAAGTATAAATGCTTAGAAGACAAATTAGACTAACAAGATTTGTTTCTATTATGTGCAGGCATGGTATTAAGCAAAAACTGTCATGTTGGTATGATGGTCCATCTTATATCACACAATGTCCAATTCAGAATGGACAGAGTTTCACATACAACTTCACAGTGGCGCAACAAAAGGGCACATTTTTTTAGCATGCACACTTTTCTTGGCTTAGGGCTACAGTATATGGTCCGCTTATTGTATATCCTAAAGCTTTGGTTCCTTACCCATTCAAAGACCCTTCAGCGAGCATACAATTCTCCTAGGTAATCTTTAATCTTAATAAAGCCACATTTTTTCACTAATTGCCTTTACTGAGTTGTTTGTCATTTCACGATAATCTAGGAGAATATTGGCTTAAGAACGTGGTAGAGTTGGAACAACATGTACTGGAGAGTGGAGGACCTCCTCCAGCAGATGCATTCACAATTAATGGTCAACCAGGACCTAACTACAATTGCTCCTCTAAAGGTAATCAATATCAAATTGAAAAATGCTGTGATTGGTTAACAACGAGAAAACAGATTATTGATCCTTGTTTTTTTATGTCTTTTTTTGGTAACAACCACAGAGAGAGATGAAGACGCTTCCATTTGCCTATTCTTATTCGTCTAATCTAAGAGAAAATGAAATGTCATTCATTCAAAGGGATAGAGACTATGGTATAGAAGAGAAAAATTCAGATTTTTTATTCATATTTTTTTAGATTTTGATCCAACACAAGCAAAGGTACACAATAGACTGTTTGAAAGCCAAGAATGAAAATATTACGAATTGCTACAAACAGGCGAATCACAAAAGGGAAATCTACCACAAAAATAAGAATATCTTTAATCACCCTCTCAGGCATTAAAACTTAATTATGGGTTAACCTTTTCTGAAGTCCAGCAGTTCTCTCCTGTTCCACAAATCATCGATGAAAACAAAAGCCTCTGATTACTTTTCAGATTCAAGTAATCAACCTGTCATCAAGAGAAATCACTAATGAAACAATCTGCGAGCTTCTACGTAGGGGACATCAGAAGAAAGAATCGTATAAAAAAAAACCTTTTCTGGCTCTAGAAGCAGCAGACAGTATTCAGCAACTGGACCACTTGAGGGATCTAACTTAACTTCTTCATTTGGTTGCTCACTGTTGTAAGGACTACCAGGAGTAGGACAGATGTAGATCAGCCTTGACTTTAGAGAATTAGCAAACCAAGCTTTGTCTCTTATCTACATTAAGAAATCAAAATCAAGATCAGCCTTGACATTACTGAGTTGTTGAACTGAGTTATGTATTTCCGACCTGAAGCTTGGTCGGGTCAGGATTCGAGGCATCAATGACCTCAATCCTTCCATTGATCCGGAATTGCTCCCAAGAGCCCGAGAAATACCAACATATCTTGAAAAACAACCACCATTGTCGGATCAAAGTGTGATTAGGTAATGTAGTCTAAACAAGCTTAAGAGATTGCTCACCTCGGAGAACGGACACTGCTTAAGCTCTTGAATCTGCAACGAAAGACAGAAAATTACAACATGAAACAGAGCCAAAATCAACTTAAACAATGCCAACATAATCTGGAAATTTCTAAGACCTTGCCACTACGAGCATCGGTGTTGATTTGAATCCTGTCGCTGTTCTCTTCAAATCCCCTACCAAAAAACACACCACCCACAAAAGAAATTCACTAACCAACCAATCAAAACGCGGAAATTCTTACATTTGAACAGAGAAAATAACGCATTCTCATCACCTGAATACGACGGTGCGATTCGAAGGCCGTCCATTAATACCAATCGTCGCCTGAAACACACACAATATCAACAAATGAAGAACATCGCTCCTTGTGTACGTGAAATAAAAATAATAATTATAAATGCAAACAAGATGAAGAATAAAAACGCATACGAGCTGAACGTAAGAAGAGTGGTTTAGGTGAGAATTGGCCTCAATCGCACCAAAGAGAAGCTGCTTCCATGGCGCTACAGCTGTTCCCATCGTCTTCGTCACCGATTTTAGGCCTTTCCATGTTGGTCGACAATATTAATATTACACACATCACCATTAACGTTGTCGGTTCGGCTGCTTACTCGTATCAGGCCTGTTACTTGGCAACTATATGTAACTACTGGGCCAATGTATAAATAATATTGGGCCTAAAATATATGTAATGCTCGATAGTCGATGATTTACAAACAAAAAATCTGGAAACCGAATTAACGACATGTGGCAACTGGCAGGTCGTTAAAGGAAAACGGCAGGCGAGAGGAAGCTGGAACAGTGAAACGACATGAAATATGGAGAGATAAAGATTTGGTGGGAGAGGGTGTTGGGTAAGAGAAGACAGATGTCAACATTAAATAAAAGAAACAGAATTTAGATTTGTAAGAAAACAAAGAAAAAAAATAAAAATCTCAATCACGCCATGTGGGACCCGCCTCCACCTCCTTTTTGTCGCTTCCTGTCGGTCTTCTCATTCCTAATTATTCTACTTTCCCTCGTCCTTTTTTTTTCAAAATTCTTCTCGTCGAAAATTCCAAAAGATGCAAATCCATCCATACTTCATTTTATTCATATATTTCCCCTCGATTTTATTAATAATTGTTCGTTCTTTATTCTTTGTATAACTGTAAAAAAGATTGCCTAATGAATCTATGAATTGATAGAGAGGGTTTCTTCTTTCTTTTCTTTTTTTTTTGTCAACAAAAGAGGGTTTCTTCTTTAAAACAAGATTTTAGTTTTTTTTTTTTTATGGCGAAACAGGATTAATTTGCTTTTATAAATCGTGTAGTATCATTATCTAAAAGCTTACATGGTTAAAGACTTGAGGTTCTTATGAATTTTACGTCTATATACTAAATGTCATATTTCACTGTGGATTTTAATATCTAAGATGTTGATCTTTATCACTTTCGTTAAAATCATATTCAAATTTAGATATGTATGATTGAATGGCCCTTTATTATATCTGAAAAGCCAAATATATTGCTAAATAAACGTAAATGTAAAGTAAATATTGGTTTTGTTTGGTAGTATTATGAAATGTCGTAATCCTACAGACAAATGAATAATAGATTGACAATATTTTAATTTATTGACTCTATGTTTACTTGCAAAATTGTATAGCAAAATAAAAAAATTTACCACTAACTTCACAACGTTATAAGATAACTAGGTAGATATAATTCTTCAGAATTGTGTAATTAAAAAAAAAAAATTACAACCTGTATAATCAGTCTTTTGCTTTTGGATTTTCAATATTTAACTAAACTCATCGGTGTTCATAAAAATCTAGATCGGTACCAGTAAATATTATACTATAATATTGAACAGTAAAGTTTAAAGTCGAACTAAATTTAGGTGTCAAAGGCACTAATCACATGTACGCAAGACATGTGGTGTATATACACATAGGTATGGTATTGGGATTTTAAAAATATAGCTAGGCGATTTGATGGACCATATGGCCAACAAATACTCAAATAGTATGCAATCACAAAATGGGAGGCCAAGAAATAGCATACAACTCACACTTCCACTAACATTATGCATTATATCATACACATAAGAGTTTAAATATATTATTTTAACAAAGGGACATAATTCCTTACACACGATTTTTTCTCTTGTAAAAGTATATTTTATTAAGAGGGACCAGAAAGAGCTAGCAAGAGAGAGCGGTCACGAGACATCATCACTAGTCAAAATCAACAAACCCAACTTTTTTTTTTTTTTTCCTTCTTTTATTCTTTTTATAACCGAAATGTTCTGAAAAGTTTTACTCCATAGTTTTCTCCCGAATTGGGCGGGTGATAGTATGAAATTAATCATATTATAATCTCTAAATCAACCAATTTAGTTCATATTGATCATCTAAATGGCATAATAAATGTCAATTTATCATTTTTCAGCAAAAATAAAATGTTATTCTAATTTTTTTTACATTTAAGTTATTAGACATATAATTTATTTTCAATATTTTTAACATTCAATAAATTATATTCAAACTATAGTCCAACAGAATCAAATTCACTCGAAAAACATGTTAATGATATATGTATATACCTTTTTATTATTATCATTATGGGTTCTTCTATTTAAAATGCATGAGAACAAAAAAAAATATTTATTTAAATATATTCTCTAGTTGAACAAAATAGGAAGATACATTCTATTTGATAATAAGTTAAAAATTGGGTGCTTCTCTACTCCGTCTTCTTCGCTGGCTCATTTTTCATCATCCATAAAGTGAAAGGCAACGCATAGAAGAGCCATCACTCACAAACAAAGAAAAAGCAAAAAAAAAAAAAAAGTCTCAAAAACATTCTTCTCTTTGGCCTTTACTCAAAACCCACACATATCTTTCTCTCTCTTTCTCTGGCTTTCTCTTTGTCGGAAGTCATGGACGCTACGAAGTGGACACAGGTACTTAAAAGATCTTCCTTTGCCTCTTCTCTTTTGTTTCTTCTTAATTTTTCTTAATTACTTCTTCCTTTTTCTCTCCTCTCTTTCTCTTTTCCATGAAAGATTTCATACTTAATTATATGCAAATTTATGTGTGTGCATATATATGTTGTTATATATATAGTTGAATATCATGGTGATGATGTGTTTGTGGTTAAAGATGATATATAAATATTTATTAAGAGTTTTTATACATATTTGAATGAAAATTTGCATGGGAAAATTATCATTTTTGTAGGCTTCGAGGTTGGAAATAAAAGATTAGGGATATTCTGCTCAGAACACATTTTTCTCAGCCTTTTAATGTGACTAATCATTAATTATATATTGAAAAATGAATGTATAGAAAAATAAATAAAAGTCATAATTTGTTATTTACCCTTTTGTTCTTGGTGTTCATCTCTTTTCAGTTTTCACCAAATATTGTATAGCTCTATAAGATACCAAACAAGGAAAATCTAATGTACATGTTTCATTTTTCTGTTCGACCAGTGCTTACAATTGAGAAGCATGATGCAAATTAATCATATGTTTATGTCTTAATCTGCTTATTATAAGATTGATGACTCCTTGTGGTATATATATATAGGGTTTCAAAATTAATCTCTAACTTAGCTTCTTTTTTTGGGTTTCTCTAATTAGCTCTTTCAATTTTAATGTTTTAGGGCTTCCAAGAAATGATGAACGTAAAACCAATGGAGCAAATCATGATTCCTAATAACAACACTCATCAATCAAACACCACGCCCAATGCAAGGCCAACCACCATTCTCACTTCTAACGGCGTCGTCTCAGCCGGAGGAGCCACCGTCTCCGGCGTAAGCAACAACAACAATACGGCGGTTGTGGTGGAGAGGAAAGCAAGACCACAAGAGAAACTAAATTGTCCAAGATGTAACTCAACCAACACAAAGTTTTGTTACTACAACAACTATAGTCTCACGCAACCAAGATACTTCTGCAAAGGTTGTCGAAGGTATTGGACCGAAGGTGGATCTCTTAGGAATGTTCCTGTCGGAGGAAGCTCAAGAAAGAACAAGAGAGCATCTTCTTCTTCATCATCATCAAACATCCTTCAGACAACACCATCTTCACTTGGTTTGACTACAACACTTCCAGATCTAAATCCACCAATTCTCTTCTCAAACCAAATCCCTAATAAATCAAAAGGGTCATCACAAGATCTCAACTTGTTGTCTTTCCCGGTCATGCAAGATCAACATCATCATCATCATGTTCACATGTCTCAGTTTCTTCAGCTTCCTAAGATGGAAGGAAATGGCAACATGACTCATCAGCAGCCTTCATCATCATCTTCTCTCTATGGTTCTTCGTCGTCTCCTGTTTCAGCTCTTGAGCTTTTAAGAACAGGAGTTAATGTTTCATCAAGATCAGGGATCAACTCATTTATGCCTTCTGTTCCACTGATGGATTCTTCAAACAATGTGATGTACACTTCTTCAGGGTTTCCAACAATGGTGGAATACAAACCAAGTAATCTCTCTTTCTCTACTGATCATCAAGGGCTTGGACACAACAACAACAACAATAGTTCTGGTGATGCTCATAGTGATCATCATCAAGGTAGGAATTTATTTCCTTTTGGGGATCAAATGAAGGAGCTTTCATCAAGCATAACACAAGAAGTTGATCATGATGATAATCAACAACAGAAGAGTCATGGTAATAATAATAATAATAATAATAATAATTCAAGTCCTAATAATGGATACTGGAGTGGGATGTTCAGTACTACAGGAGGAGGATCTTCATGGTGAAGCAAAATGATCAAAAGAGATTATGAAAGTAGCTTTCTAATTTTCTTTTATGATATTTGCCTTACATAGTCACATGGGGTACTTTAGTTAAAGTTGTCAGAACTTAGCTAACACAACACAGTCTTTTATTTTCCTTCTTTTTTGGGTTTTTGTTTGGTTTAAATCAATATTTATTTTCTGTTGTGGATTTATTAGTATTTATGTATAAGGGAGTTATGTATGGGTAGAAGAATATGTGAATACGAATCTCTTGAGTGTTACATGATATATGTATTCACTGTTTCTTCTATCTGTATATATAAGTGTTCTCATAAAAGACTAGTCATGATATCTATTCTCGATTCATAGAAAAGTTTCTGTAATATAATCTTTTCAAACCAAAAACCATAATTGTGTAAATAATTATATATCGCCATCATTCTCAATATTCTAATTCAGAAGGACTCAGTTTATCTTAATAAAAAGATCATTGATCAGTATCCAAGTTCGATAGAAAACTTGTGATTGTTAAGTTCCGCAGGTAATTACAAGAAAAAAGTCATAGAAAAATAAGGTTTAGCACATTCTCAAACTGCAGAAATCAAAATAATATAAAGATGAGAAATACCAAGCCAAAAGAATCACGTAGTGCAACATCCTATATACATATATATATATATGAGTATATAAGAATCTATAAAATAGACATGATTTATAAATATGAAAAGCATCGCATGGGTGAGTGAAGTTGAAATGAGTAACGAGCAATTTGAAAGAAAAATAAGGTAAATGATGGATCTTGGCAGCTTTCGTTTCTTAAAATGAATTCAACTTTTCCTCATGCCCGTAGGTGAAATCGCATGTACTGCATAATGATATTCGATTCCTTGAATAAATTATTTATGATGGAAAAAAGTTAATGTAAACTCATAAGGAGAAAAAACACTCTTTAGTGAAACCGAAACTGCTGTTATATAAATTCTATTATGTTATGTTTTGCTTATATTGTGACGGATAATAATGATATTTGAAATGCGGAACGAGATGCCACTTCATAGTTCCCACACAACTAAACACGAATTTTCATTGGGCTTCGTTCTATTGAATTTCTTTTACATATATATCGGCTTTGAATAACCAATAACTAGCATAAAGACACAAAGACTTATTTCGGAAATTCTCACATACTTTAGAAATAAACCAAACACGATATTCTCCTGGTATATAAGAAATCTTAGACTCATTTGCGCATGTTCGCTTTATACGAATAAATACTATTATAACTCATTGGATTGAGTCAACTATACGAATTTTTTATAAAAAAAAATTGAATAGAAAGTTGTTTTATTCAGCCTAAAGAAATCGAAAAGTATATAAAAGAACATGTCCTCAAATTAAAAGTTGGTGAACTTCTGGGAAGACTACAGGTGGTTGGACAACAACAAAAAAACTTGATAGTCCCAAAAAATTAATTATAAACGACAATGCTGTAATCTTGAAAACTAGTTAACAAAGTAGAATTGTTTCAGAAAGAAAGTAAAATATATGTGGTTATATACATGGTTTGTGACCTAAAAGGAAGCATAGATGAAATTCACCAGAAGAACACATAAAAACTAGGGATTAAATTTACATTGGAGAAATCCAACAGTGGAGTGTAGATACATGACTGTTTTTTAACGCATGCATGAATTGGTTTTTGTTTAGAGGTTAGAAACGTATATATTACTTGAAAATAAAGAGGTTGGCCATTCGTATAATTAACAGAAATTACTTGAATTATCTTTTACCTAAAACTCCCTCGTATATCAACAAATAATAGCGACATCTCAAATCAGTTAGGACTTGGACGAAGAAAGAGATAAGTTTATGAGTTGATATGTCGTTATTATTGTAAAAAAAAAAAAAAAAAAAAAAAATCGAAAACAGAATAAATCAAGAAAACGAAACTTCTGCGAAATTTACTTACCTATCTCTTCTCCTCTTCCCTTTTGACAATAATAATAATAATAATAAGAGTCGGAATACGTCTTATTCATGGCCCATTCCAAGTTTCTAGGAAACTACCTAATAATCAAGTGTTTCCGTACACACCAAACGCATCATTTGAGATGAATCACAGCCGTTTATTACTTCAACTCTCAGAATCCAACACCGATAGTCTCAAGAAGAGAGTTTATAGACCACACGATTAGGTTCGAACGTGACAACCACATCGCTACAAATACGCCAACTCACACTTATATATCTATCCCCATTGGACTCACATCAATCTATAAGATACTTCACAAAATTTCTTCTCTCTCGCTGTGTCTTTTCTTCCTCTAATGGAACCACCAAGCAAGAAATCTTTTGTACTAGTAACTACTCCCAAGATGGAGACCAAATACGAAGATATGTTGCTGATCATGGCGGAGAAAATGGACGTTGAAGAGTTTGTATCAGAGCTATGCAAAGGTTTCAGTTTGTTAGCGGATCCAGAGAGAGATCTCATCACAGCTGAGAGTCTAAGGAGAAACTCAGGGATACTTGGGATTGAAGGAATGAGTAAGGAAGATGCACAAGGAATGGTTCGAGAAGGAGACCTCGACGGAGATGGAGCTCTTAACCAAACCGAATTCTGCGTTCTCATGGTTCGGTTAAGCCCTGAAATGATGGAAGATGCCCAAACTTGGCTGGGGAAAGCTATCAGCCAAGAACTCTGCAATCACAATCACTCTTCTCTGCCTTGATCAAGAACCTTTTCTTGTGTATTCTCTTTCTACTAAACTTCTTAGTGTTTTTGAATATTAAAAAAAAAAAAAAAAAAGAGAGCTCTTTTGGCCCTGAACAATTAAATGATTTAGAGAGATTCCAACCTTTTGACATTTATTCAAAAATTCCATAATATTATTGTCATTCTAAGCTGCTAAAACTACAAGCACATATAACAAGTACCATTCAAGTAGCAACTGGTGAAAACTCATTCTAAAACACTTAGTTCTAATTTCAGATAACATAGAAAACCCAACCATTCGGAGACCGATTGCAGAACAACATCTTCAACCTCTTGCTCTTTGAATAGGAGACCGGCTGTTAAAAACACAAACAAAAAAAAGGTGACAAACAGAGAAATTTACGGTATCAGTAATGGGTAACCCAAGAAGTTACAAGCCAAGTGTTGTTGTTACCTCCTGTATCTGCCATAACCTGGGCTCCTAGCTCTACCATATTCTGGACTGCGACGCCCATAATCTGGACTCCTACGCCTTTCATAAGGAGCTGGACCCTTGTACCTGTCATATTCAGGACTGCGAGGACGGCCATAATCAGGACTGGGACGCCTCCGGTACACTGGACTAGGAGATCTCCTTCTCGGACTAGGAGCATATCTATCTCCTCTTTCATCATCATCCTTCAAAGCATACTCAATAGAAACAACCCGGTCCATTATTTTGCTGCCAAAGGAGGATGGGCATTTAAGGCTTTATCAAGTTTGTCGATCACTATCAGTTAGATATATATAAAAGAAGGTGATAAGTCGTGTGAGTTGTTACCTGTTTTGTGTACAGTCAAGGGCCTTGGTTGCATCTTCCTGGGTTGCAAATTGAACGAATGCAAAATTGCGCCTTATACGGACATTGAGAACTTTACCATACGGCTCAAAGTGCCTCTCAATATCACGCTCTTTTGTACGAATAGGGTCAAAGTTGATAACGAAGAGTGTCTTCGTAGGCCTCTGAGTCGAGGATGCCCTTCCATCACGAGGCTTCCCACGTTCACCCTGAAAGCCAGAAAAAAATTTAAGAGCTCTCTGAAAAAAACAAGAGCATATGACTCATTAGAAAGAAAAAAAGAAAGAAATACCTTGGCCCATTCGACAGATAGCTTGCGTTTCTCATAGCCAAAAGGGATATTGTCAATCCCACGGATTGCATCTTCAGCATCACGCTCATCCTCAAAATACACAAAAGCATAACCTGCAAGGCAAAAAAAACACACACAAAAAATAAGAAAACGCAGAGCATACATTGACAATCTGTTTCAGCCCACAGAATTTGCAATGCACGAGTTAGTCAGCTAGATAACACCTTTTTAGTTTTTAGCCTAGAGAAAATTACATATACAACACCTGCATCAATGTGAAGGCTGGTGTACATAAGATGCAGAGGCGTTCCATGATGTAGTAGAAAATAAAGATGTGTAGTTGTAGTCAATCAAAAGGTTAAAAAATCCATTTTTTTTCTTTTCAAATCTGAATGATTGCTATGCCCTGCTTCACCATTCTGACAGTAGGAGTTCAGATATGGAAGGCATGAAGAAACAAGGCAATGGATGATGGAGATATGGAACATTTCTCTAGACTCAGCGAAGATTGTAGGCACAAGATGATAAAGGTAGGCATGAAAATGTAGGAATATATTTGCAGGAAGAAGTTGGCAAGTCCAGGAAAAGAGGAAGGAAACTCAATGCTCCATTGGAAACCTCCTGCGACCAAACAAACACTTAAATACGACAATTCTTCTCTTGACCAAAATCCTTAGTTTAACACTAAATCATGCTTCAGTAAATTAAACTGAAAACGCAAAATCATGGCCTGAAAGTGGCACATGTTCTCTAAATCCAGAATCATAGATCAAAGGGAGCAGCAAAAAGATCGACGGAACAAATTATCCTCTAAATCAAACCATACTTATCCTCTTCGCCATAAAGAGTATAATTGCAACAACAAAAAAATATGCAACACTTTTACCAGACTTCATGTCGACTCGCTCCACTCTCCCGTACTTGCTGAACAACCGCTCGAGCTCTGACTGGCGAGTATCATACTCGAAATTCCCGACGAACACCGGCCTCATACTTGCAGAAGAAATCGAATTGCTGACGACACAACATCAAAAGTAATCAAACATAAACAAAAAAAAATTAAGGCAAAGATCAGAAACATATATAATCGCTAAACTATCTTAAATATTTGAATTATCGTCTTCTGCGGGTAAACTTCAAATTTACCTTGAAGAATCTAAGAAGGCAATGAAATAGAAAAACCCTAGATGACGACGCTCGACGAAGAAGAAGGAAATAACACACTATTTTATAATGCGTTTTATTGACGATGTCGCTATGACCGCTTGATCTAATCCACATGTCTCTTCTGGCCCCTTCGATCATCAAGGATGTATTTGGAGTTTCACTAAATTTTTATTTGGGCTTTTTTACAACGGGCCCATAATGTTCAGTCACCAAGAATTCTTAAAACTCAGAACCTGTTAGGGGACTGAGTCAGATAATAAATGAATTTGGGTTTTCTTTTCATTGTTAACAAAAACAAAAAGCAAAACAATTTTGTCGCAAACTTCTTTTGTACATTAACTAAAAACAAAACACAGAGTGATATTCTCTAGTATCTCAGCCAATACGATTAATCCACGTGTCTGTTGACTTTCATAAGTTTAATCACTAGCCGTCTCTGTTCTCTCGAGCTACATCGAACGACTCAGATTTTCTACTACTTTTGATTCTCAATAACCCATACAGCTTCCTGAACTCCTTCACCGCCGGCGAGCGTCCTCCGCCGCCGCAAAGAGGACTGCTTATATCTCCGGCATCTTCTGATGTCGATCTTCTCGAGCCGCTTTCGAGAAGCGAACGCCGACCTGTTCCTCTCCGATCTCCGTCGGTCTGCAGAGCATTGATGACATACTTCAGCGCACGAGTTGGCGAATTGCGATTCGCGATCATCAGCTCTCCGATCTCGGCGGGACTCAGAGACGCGCCGTTTTGGATTATCCCTTCCACTTGTGGGAAAAGCTTGTGCTCTTTGACGCCTAAGTAGTTGTTGGCAAGCGTTTTAAACGCGGTGAAATCGCATAAAGGGAAGTGGATGTGAACGTCGACCCGACCCGGGCGGAGCATAGCAGGGTCGATTTGTTCTTTTCCCGTCATCGTGAACACCATGATCCGTTCATCGGCGGCGCAAGAGCTGAGAATACTATCAGTGAAATTCAAAATTCCTGATATGCTCACAGCCGTTGATTTCGCAGAGATGAATCGATCGAGATCCTCGATGAGGATCACGGATTTGGCTCTGGTCTGTAACAGAAGCATCTTAAGATCCGAATCATCGGCTACTTTGGAAAGATCTATATCGTAAACATCGTAATCCAGAAAGTTCGCCATCGCCGCGACGAAGCTTGATTTCCCGGTGCCGGAAGGTCCGTACAAAAGGTAGCTCCTTTTCCAAACGCGACCAAGTCGATTATAATATTGTTTCCCCTTGAGGAACGAATCGAGATCAGATTTGACCTTGTTCTTCAGATCCGTTTCCATGGCAATATTGTCAAAAGTACAAGGGTGATTGAACGAAATCGATCTCCACCGTCGGTTTTTCTTCCTCTTCCCGTCATCGTCTCCGGAGATCCCGAGGTTAATGAACAGCTTCAGCTCTGTGTTCCTCTGTTCGAGCTCATCAGACACTGTGTGTATATGCTGGAGATAGGGAGCGAGAATTCTCCGTTTATCGGCTTTACGAATCTTCAAAAGGAAATTCCTAGCTCCGTCTTGGTCTTCTCCGTTGATCCAAAAAACTCGAGCGCCGAGAAACTCATCTCCGACGACCTGGTTACGATCCAAACGGAGGATGATGTCGTTAGAATTGTTGACGGTGAAGAGATTGGTAAAATCGGAATTCTCGATGGAGCTCAAAGAATTGAGATAAGCGTAGACTTTGCGGTAGAGATGATTCTCCTGCACGTAGTCGTTGAATTGTGGGACCTTGTAGAACTGATAAACATGAAACAAATCGACGATGGTCCTTCGCCACTTCTTCACCATGTAAATCAAACCAGTTTTGAATAACACAATTCTAACCAAGAAGAGAACGATCCCCACCGCAAGCAACCGCAGAAACGAGTCCCAGAGAATCCCCATTGAAATTAAACTCTCCTATTCTGTTTCCAAAACTCTTAAGTAACTACAAAATTTTACTTATATATATTACCAACAATGAAGACTTACTCGGACTAGACAAAATAGAAATCAAAGGCATGTTTTTTGGAGAATTGTGATAGAAATAAGAGACTGATTATTTTGACGGATGTTTTGAGAGTTGAGAGAATATTAACTACACTCGGAGAATATATTTATATATAAATAAAAAAAACTAAAAATAGGTGCGACAGGGACAATGACATTAAGCAATCAAAGGATATTTATACTTGGTTATTTTGAACAAGTCACTTTGCATTAGTGATTGATGACTAGGAAGATTTGGTTACACACCCAAAAAAAAATAAAGTAATAACAAAATCTTGCATTTTATATAAGTTTTGATCTTTTGTGTAGGTTCATGATCCCTAAATTTGAATCTTATAAAATTAAATGATACAAATTTAGAATATAGTTTTATCTTTATGGTGAATAGATTCAAAGGTATCTACATTCATAACTTGATAAAAAAAAGTTGTTCATGAATGAAAAAGTTAGTCTTTTTAATAATTCTAAAAATCTATAAAGAATAAATTTTCGAATTCTGAATTAAATTTCAAATATCCTTTAGAATTTTTTTTCATTTTACTATTATTTTTTCAAAAAAAAAAAAGATTTGTAAAATTGTTGACACAACAAATACTATAGACTTCAAATATTATGAACATGCATACAAAGTGTGTACAAAGACAAAATGAGCAAAAATAAATAAATCTTACATGATGTTCTACCAATCACACCAAAAAGTATTAAACTATGCTTAATGCTTGTGACAAATCACGTTTCAAAACATTTAACTAAATTTATATTTTATTATAATAAATATTTAATACTTATCTACAGGCATTATAAAAATATTAACAGCGCAATCTCTTGGTGTAAATATAACTATATATAGGATGTAACATTTGATACCGCAACTGAAATTTTTTTTTTTTTTTTTTGCAAATTAGTTTTCATAATTATCATGACCAAAATAATTGTAAAGTCAACTTGAATGAAGGAAATAAAATAATAGAATTATTTTAGTTTTTTTTTTCTTGTTCCTTTTGGCTACAATAGATTCTTTTTTAATTATACTCGAATATTCCACATAGAATAATTACAATCGGTATCAAGGACAGGAGTTCATAGGTAATTCACTTAAGAAACAAGCTAAATTTGTCTGTCATTTTTCTTTTTAAATTGTGAGAAATCTTGAGGTCAGCGCAAGAAGGTTTAAGTAATTTAAATTTATATAAAATGTAGCAAGCCGCATAACCCTTTGGAAGGTTGAAGGGTTTTTATTTGATAAAATGATTACTAAGGTTTATTATTAGTCAGCTGATTATAATATGGATGATTGGACTTGATACTTGTAGGTGTTGAGGGGATACTGAAAAAAGAAATAAAGAATCCATTAGATTATAGTTCATGATTCATGATTAAGCACAAAAGCTTAGTTTCAACTACCAACTAATATATCCCATGAAAATATAAAAACTCTTATTATTTTTATATATGAAAGAAAATATTTTATAATTCTTCGGAATAGCCGAATATTTCTCCTAACAGTAGAAGAATATAGTTAGTGGACCCTTACACCGATATGCAATTTTCTTAACCTAATTTGTCTGCAACGTGGAGTAATGAAATTTTGATTAACCAGTAAATAGTAAAGAAATTATGTTTTCTAAATAATAATTGCATTAGACATGCTCGGGTAATTGTTAGTGTTGACGAATGAGAGTGGCTAAATCCCAAATTAATTGCCTTCCTTTTTTCTTCCATTTCCTCGCCCCATTGCCTTGGGTTTGTATTGTTGACTGGCTTGATCATCTGCGTTCGGAGGGTTGGAGTGATTTTCGGGTTTGTTCTCCTCTTAGTCTCGGTGGTGCAACTCGGCCAAGTTGGGTCTTTGAACTATGTCGAGTGTTTCCTCCGCCACTACCTTCTCTATTGCCGCCGATCGTTGTTTGGGTTTGTGTCGCTTTGCCACTATCTCTTAAAAATTGATTGTTGGCGCGAGTTTTGAATTGTCGTTATACGTCTTTCAGTATCGTTTTTTAGTTTTAAACATGATGTAGTCTTGCTGTATTTCCATAGAAGTTGATGTGGTTTTCATATCGCATTTTTTAATGCTCTAACCTCTTCACTTGCTTTCAACAGAATAATCTCAAATTAATTGCAAAAGTTACTAAGAAACAAGTTACATGGAAATTCACAACCTAATTTTCTACATTTAAGATAAAGTAATACATTTTAAAATTCAGCCTAATACTAAGGAGTTTAGCCGACCAAAAGTCCAAAACACCGTCTTACAAAGGGAGGAGCTCGTATTTGGATAACATATCACAATTATAATCATAATTATTTAAGTTTACAATTGCAAGACAACACTTGTCTTGCTCACGAGCAAAACACACATTTGCGGCCTTAATATTGCATGTGTTTGGTGTTTGGTAATCAGCATTCATTTCATTTTATTACGGCAAGGTATATAGTGTATCAGGTAGGCTCTCTAATTCTCCTTAGTTTATATATATGTTGTTACTATTTTCTCACACTCTTAAACCGTTATGTACTTAATTTGATTACACATTTAAAACGACGATACTGTTTCCTTAAATAATATATTGTTGGCTTGGCTCGTACTAACTTAGTCGTGCTATGTACTAAAATAGAGTAAAATGCTCGATTTAGACATATATATATAGACTGAACAACAAGACTCCAAAATAGTTTTCTTTGCATATTTCTTGTAGTTTAGCCAATTTTCAGTTATTTTCAATTAAGACTTCAATTACTATTATTCTTAAAAACAAAATGCAGCATGGATTGATGGAATTACTGTTTGGGGGGAAAAAGTTCGTCAAACATAAATTGAAATTCTTAAAAATAAATATGTATCACATATGACAAAATCAGAGTCTAAATCTTATGTTAAAACGATTTCGTGTTCATTTCTCTATGCATATTAAAATCATGGGGACTTTCTTATGTTTCAGTCTAAAACCTAAGTTACTATATATATATATATATTGGTCCATGAGTTCTTTTCTTTCTGATTAAAAATATAAAAATTAGCTCCGTTGCAAATTATTGGTAAATTGCATATTTTTCAAACAAAGATCGTTCTGTTGAGTGTTGATAGGTACAAATGGGAATTATACATACTATTTTGGGATCGAATTATACATTCAGCTTTTCCTTTTTAACTGTAGGTAAATATAGGCCGACCCAAAAAGACTTTGAATGTTTCAGTATGGGAAATTTCAATTTTCTGAAGTCATACACAACCCATACACGGAGTATTACATTCAATGGAAATAATAAGTCTCTTTTTTTCTTCTTGTAAATGCTGTATTTTCGATTTTTTTAAAAAATCGATTTTCAGGTTTTGCTTTACATGTTATGCACTAATTGATTGTCTGTAAAGTTGTACCAATTGAACGCCATCGGGATGTGCAGTCATCATGATTCCATGCTCTTCCCTCTTTACGTTTCGTTTTAAAAACAAAAAAAAAAACATTTGGGCTCGTTTATTAGTATTAGCATATTTTGCATGTGCTGCCATTTTAAAGAAGGGAACTAGTGTATGCTATTACAGACATAAAGGTATAACATTATTCACATACAATCCGACTAAACCATTCCATGTGTTTGGGGATTTTGACAATTTATAAAACTAAATTCTAACAAAGAAAACGTGTTTCGAACTTGGAACTAATAGTCTTTCTTTGACGTTGACTTAAATAGTAAAGAAAATATCGTTCGATAAACCGATTTAATATTCTGACTGATACGTGTAATAACACGAACTAATGAAGGTTGAACAGAAATCTGTCGTTTACGCTATAAACAAAGGTCCCGCGAAGCCTATAATTTGCCCTACATTATATAGTGTATCGAACTCTTAATAAAAGCCCATTAAAATGAAGCCTAGTATGGGCCTTCACGCAATTTACCAAATTAAATGCTTTTTTCTTTTCTAATTGTAAAAGACATTTGAATGTTGTTGTTGATTCAGTAATTGTGATGTTTGCCAAACTTCGTTTCGTGCTTCACGCTTGTGTTAATCGCAGGTATGTTTTTTAAAATAAAAATAAAATCGTTTTCTGAAAATTTGACAAAATCGATATCTTGCTTGGTCGAGCAAAATTTAAAAAATAGAATTGGACTAAAAAAATCACATGTTTACACACTACATGTTTGCAAGTAGTTCGAGGTACTATTGTAAAGATTTTTTTTTTAGAACTATTATTGTAAAGATTTTTTTTTTAGAACTATTATTGTAAAGATTTTGTTCTCTCGATTTAGTCGTCTTTTGTGTCTGCGACTCAATGCGGACATAGCAACGAATATAGAATCTAAATTAATCCATTAACGGTGAAAAATAAATTATAGGAAAAAAAAGCTTGAAAATGACAATTAACGATTGATACCAGTCGTAAAATGTGGTTTTTGCAAGCTGGAAATCTTATTGCATGGATCTGATACCTTTCTTCTCCATTTACTTTTTTTTTTTTTTTTTTCATGTTTCTCGTGCTTCCCTTTTATTCAACACACTTGTATATATGTACGTTATGGTTACATATCATAATTGTTCCATTGTGATTTCACACTAATAACATTTTACATTTCAAATTGTAAATTAATTATAATGTCTAACGTTCGTCCATGGTTCCGTCTCTCTAGCATTGGTAGGCCTACATCACAAGGCTCAATTGACCCACCTCCTCCCCAACCTCGACAAGCTCCTCGCCGTCCGGTCCTATCCAGACCGCCGGCGAAACAACCGTCACCTCCACGTCAGCCACAACCTCCGCCTCTACGTCAGCTTCCTTCCCCTCCACGTCAGCAAACTCCTCCACCTCCACCTCCTCAAGAGCGATCCCCATATGATTCACCGCCTAGCCGCCACATGTCACCACCGACCCCACCAAAGCCTGCGTCTCCGTCGCCGCCACCGCCTCGGTCGTCATACACGCCGCCACCATCTCCCAAGGAGGTTCAAGAAGCTTTACCACCGCGAAAACCAACTTCACCACCGAGTCCAGCTCATTCGACTCAGTCAAGAAAATCTGAATCAGAGAATTCTCGAAAAACACCATCACCGAGAGTACTCTCTCCTTACTCTCTCCCACCTTCTCAATTACATTCTGAACACGAAACCACTCAGAAAAACATTCTCACAGCCGAGAAAGCAAGCCAACTCCAAGAACCAAATCATCATAACCGAAACCATAATCATCAAGGAAACGAAGCCAAGAAGTCTCATCACAAGCCATCTTTTTCTGAAAACATAATGGGCTCACGAGTCATCACCATTGCAGGTGAAAACAAAGGTGCTGTAATGGAGATCCTACGATCTCCTTCAAAAAACAAAACCGGAGGGGCAGAAACACATTCCTCTAGGGGTTTACAAGGCACCAGAGAGAAGGGACGGCGACTTCAAAGCAGCAGCGGCAGCAGCAGTGATGAAGGAGAAGGGAAGAAGAAAACCACGAAGAACCATAATAGTAATGCCAATAATAGTAATCTCCCGATGAAAGCATTCATGAACAGTAACGTTCAGATGATAAACAACTCTATTGTTTACAACTCGACGGCGACTCATCACGATCCCGGTGTTCACCTTAAAATCTCCGGGAAACCTGGATCCGCCAGTGGTTTACACGTCAAGGATTACGGTAATAATGACGGCGGATACACCAACTGAGAAAGTAAAAATTCTCTCTCAAAAAGAAAAGAAAACCAAAGAAGAAAAAAAGCTAAAGGTTTTGGGTTTAATTTGCAATAAATTCAATTTGATTAAAATAAAGAAAGAAAAATAATAAGAAAAAAAAAAGAGTGGGGTTTTAGTGGTTTCTGATTCTTCTCTAAGCTTTTGGAAACCTCTCAGTTAAATGGAGTCTTCGATTCGTTTATTGAAACGGAACTTTTTTTTTTACCTGTAACGCCCTTTGGTTCTGTATCTCTCTGACGTGGTTAATGAGATATCAATTATTGTTAAAATAATAATCATGACCTTTTTTAGGGTCAAAGTGTCAAACAATACTCATGAAATCATTTCATCATATTATTACTTTATCGGATAGGCCCTTATTATTATGAAGGCCCAATATCTGTTGGATAAGCCCATTTTATACTTTTGCGGTTCGGCTTTTTGGGCCTATATACATTTTCTATATTTATATATACGATTTGGATAATATATCCCAAAAGAATAAGATGATCACAAGCGACAAAATTTAAGTGAAGAGAGAACTAATAATGTTAATAATCAATTGAATTTATTTCTGCTAAAATGTCTAATTTATTGTGTCCGTTACGAGACATACACCGTAGGCCGCAGCTCAGGCAGTCATGCTTCAATGAATCCACAAGCCCCTTTTTATATTTGCTTAAATGTCTAATAATCACAAAGGTTTATCCACTCAATGCTATATGTTTGATTTTAAGCATATACTAAATGTTATTGAGCAACAAGGTAAGAAAAATGCATTCATAAAAAAGTCTTATATCAATGTTCTGTTATATGATTCTACATTATTAGCTACGTTGTTTCTATAGACAAGAAGTCTAACAAGTTGATCTAAATCTCTTTCAAGTTTTTGAAAATATATCTAGTAGAAGATATTATAAATATACAATTGGGAACTTTTATTTTTTAACTCCATTTTGTAGATTTTTAAAAAGTTCAAATAATCAAACATAACACTACCTACAGAAATTATAATACATATACATTTAATGTAGATAAATACTACCACAATACTTTCGAAAAGTTATGTAATAAAGAGATTATACTATTTAGGCAAAAGATAAACAAACGTTTAAAAACAACAAGCAAGTGACAAAACAGAAAGGAGAGTGAAGAGTGTGTGTGGGGTATTGTGTTATCTTTAAAAGCTTTAGGGTACTTTGCATGTGCATACATGGCCTTCCTCAAATCATCAAACATGGACGAATTCTGGAGAAACTGGAACGGATTATATATAAAAACCGTAATTGGGTGGTAAAAAACCCATCACAAATGGTAACGGAGATTGGTGAAGAAGTTAAAAATGACTAAATGGTTATTCGAAATTTATATCATAAAGCTAAGTTTGACAATAATTTTCAAGTGTTTCTGTCAAATGAAACGACATAGTTGTTTCTAATTTTTAAAATAAATTTAGGTAAACGTTTTAAAATTCGGGGATTATCACTCTTAAGTTTGATCCCTAGTGTTTGAATAAATTATTGTTGATCGTGAAGGAACGATACGCGACATTTATGTTTATAGCGACCACCAGTAACTGCATTGCTTCGGCTAGATTTGGACCTTCTGAAATAAGAATTATTTAAATATGATATCTAAATTGTGTCGAATTAAAAATTGATCGAAACAAAAACTATCGCTTTTGTGCAACGAATTGTTCCTTCAGTGTCAAATCAAAACGATAAAGCATTAAGAGCAACAGAAGTCTACCAACAAGATTCAAGAAATGAACCACGTATATATTATTGGGTCAAGCTTTGATGTTATATATAAGTAATTGGGTCAAAAATAATTTCTTAACAGTCGAGACCAGATAAGCATAACACCACTGACATGTGGCACCTACTGAATGGCCTTGTCTCCCAAAACTCAGACCTAACTCACCCACTGTCAGTTTATTGACACGTGTTAGGAGCTGAAACACTCCCATTATGATTTATTAGTGTCCAATAAATTTCTCATTTCACACTTTTCTTTTGCTTCACACCCTTCACTCTTCCAAGAACAAATTTTAAACTATGACGGTACGAAATTTTTTAGTTATTCCTTTACTTATATGCATTTTTCGCTCTATATTTTTATAGCTCAGAGTTATATAAAATCTTCTTGTTTTCTGGATTTTTTTTTCGAAGATCTTTAACTGGGTGCAGAAAAAGCTGCACCAAGATGTCATCAAAGGTTACCTTTTTGTTTTGTATTTTTCTAAATCAGTTTTCTTTAATTCTTTATTACAATTATTGTGTGCTTAATTAAATATTAGTTTCTGTATATTTTCATATAAGATCCTGTTTATTATGTAGTTTTATATGAAACATTTACTCGCGCATTACAAAAAGCATATATCATCTTTGTCCAAGCTTTATTTTGATACAAGTATATTTTCATATGGTGAATGAAATAGGTGATGTGAAGAAAAGCGAGAAGAAGAGAAGTGAAGGAACAAGTGAGATAGAGAAGAACACTAAAGCTATATTTGATCAGGTTGGGTTAGTGGATGCTTTTGATAACTGGTTCGATGGAGTTCTCACCATCGGCACATTCGGTTTTGACACTTTGAAATTTCAAGAAAAAAGAAGACGAAATAGATGATGATGATGATGATGACGACGAATGTGAGAGTGTGGGTTTCGACTATATCGCAATCGATGATAGCATTATCAAGAACGTCAACCAAGAGTTGGACCCTCTTATCTCCAATGAAAATAAGTTTTATGATCATCATGAGGATTTAGGGGTACGTACGTAAACGATAAATTCGATATTGACAACATCTTTCGTTTCAAATGATTTCAAACTTCGAACACTTTATAAACAAATTTCATGAATTTGTTTAATGTTAAACGCAAATGTCAAAATATCGGCTTGTTTTGGCGTTTACGTTTGAATTTTGCAAAAGAAAACTGTGAAAAAAAATCTATATGTTTTATACATATTTTTTTGTATGTGAAATCATATGCAAAATTTTTAGTTGACACAAAGATATCATATAATTTTGTTCATGGAATCCATATTCAAAAGACTATTAATTAGCCTCCCCTCAGTTATACGTACACAGCTATCTGCTTATAGATTGTTTCCTTGTGATCTATCATACAATCTATATAGGTTTTGGACATTAATCACTTTGACTCAGTCAAAACCGTTGAAAGGCCTTTGGTCGTGGCCGCAATGGAGGCCGAGGTGGAGCCGGAGAAGAAGAGGACGACACTAGCCGAGCTGTTCATGGAAGACCGAGACGAAGACGATGATACGTGGCATGGCAATAAGAAACCGAAAAACCCTAATCTTGATGTTGATGGTCAGGAGGTTAAATATTATAAGCAAAACGGGTCAAAGCTAAAGAAAAAAATGATATTTTCAAAGTCCAAAGATAAAGAGGAAGACTCGCGTCCAATCAAGAAAGTGCATCAGGTAATTAATTTTATATTGATCCGTGACATTCATGAAGATATATGAACATGTTACATATATGCCTGAGTGCCTCTGATAATGTTTCATGTGACTGTTCTCGTTAGTATCGTCACATTGTTGCTTCATAAGTGTACTTATTATATGTGAGTGGATATCCATTCGATGCGTACAAGTACATTTATATATATATATTTGTTGTAGATGATAAAGAGGATGTTAAAGAAGAAGATCCATCCACATATCGATGCGAAGCCAACCCGGAAATGTGAAGCTCCCGAGACACTTTATCTTCTTAACATTCAAGGTTCGCCGTCCTTTTTAATTATTTACAGAATATAATCTTGCTCATCTGCTTTCTTGAACAGATTGCGTGGCCTAGGTCTTAGAAACGACGTCATACAAGATCAATTATTGGATGTATGCTTTTCATATTATGTGATTTGTTTTGTTATTTGGGAATGTGCTGGTATCGTTAAGATTGTTAAGATGTTACACACCATTACGGAGTTTTATTTTATTATTGTGATGTCACATGTTTTATTTGTTTATACGTCTTTATATACTTTTTAATGCATAGGTCTACAAAGTGTAAAACAAAATCGTGATGCTATTTTATAGCTTAGTCAATATTTTCTTACAAATTTCAAACACATATAAAATCACAGATTAATATATTAAATTAACCTACCCAAAACTTTTGAACTTCTTGGTTTCACTGAATGATGAGAGCTCATTGCTGAATTTTTATTTTATTTCTGCATATCTTTTCGTTAGTCCAAAATCATCGACTTTTTTTTCTCTTCTTTGATTCACAGAACCAGAACTAAAGTTCTCTAAATCCTCTGTTTTTTAGTCATCTAGACTGTTGTGAATCCACAGGTTTATGACGTCAGCAGTTTCATAGACGAACATCCCGGCGGTGACAATGTTCTCCTCGCCGTCACCGGTACGTACAATTAAACATTGGTTTAATCCGGTTCGAATTTATTCGACTTTCTGTCGTTTTCGTAATTTTGTGAATTATTGGAAAAAATAAAGGAAAGGAAGCGTCGACTGATTTCGACGATGTGAATCATAGCAAGGAAGCGAAAGAGACGATGAAGAAATTATGTATACGGTGACGTTGACCAGTCAACTGTTCCGGTGACGGCGAAGTATATTCCGCCGTGGGAGAAGGAATCTACGGCGGAAACCACAAAAGAAGAATCTGGAAACAAGATGCTTGTATACTTGATTCCTCTCTTGATTCTCAGCGTTGTTTTCTTTCTCCGATTCTACAACAACAAGCAGACAAATTAAAAAAAAAAAATGAAAATTACGATGGGGGAGAGATCCCATTCACAGAGTTTCGTAATGCTGTAATATTTCTGGGTTTTGTGTGTTCGTAATAGTGGGCTTTCTTATGCGAAGATTTGGCCCATGAATGGGTCTTTGATGACTGAGCCGTAGCAAACAGGCCCGTGTTATATTCCAATTTCTCTAATGGCATGGGCTTTTGTGTTACTGTCATTAATCATAAAAAAAAACAATCGACCGTCTTATGTGGCACAATGGTGACCACTTCTGAAATTCATGACACAGGTCTGGGGTTCGAACCCAGTACCTCTCAGTATTATGAGGGATATTAAAGCCACTAGGCTATGTTGAAAAAAAAAAAAAAAAAAAAACAATCGACTAGACAAAATTCATTAATTTGATAGTTTTTTATTTAACCAAAAACATGAATGGGTTTTCTAATCAAAATGTTCGTATTATATTGTATACAACATATGTATAGAAAAACATATAAGGAGAAACCTTGACATATAATATACAACTTTTTTTTTCGAGAGCTACATATATACAACTTTGCAAAGGAGGAATGAATGTAAGTAATATATAAGAAAATGAACGTACTATATATGTATAGTAGATAGTTTGTTAGGGTCGAAATTAAACCTGCGGGTTATGCATAATCCGCTCAGCTAAAGAATGGATTAGGGACACATTTTAGTATTATAAACCTAAGTGGTTTACCGTGAATGGTTATCATTTATCTTATAGGACTATACTAATAACTTAAATAAATTACAGTGGTACGTATAAATTTAGAACACAACAATATAAATTACTTTTCATTGTTTTAGTTATTTACAACCGTAGAGACACATCACTCACCTTTCAGACTCGCAAATCACAACACTCACACACACACAAAAAAAACACCTCACGTATCAAAATGTTAGTTCTAATACTTTGTTTCCATAAATTTAAACCTTCAATTTTCTTATAAGCTTTTTTAACCGAGTCTACGGCGCAGTTTAGCAGCTAGAGGATTAGCCATCTCACAGGAAAGCCTCAGTTTCTCCGATAAGTCAACGCCGTTTTCATCGGACGGTCCCCATTCAAATTGGTGTAACAGCGTCGCGGTCCAGAACGTAACGGTTGTCAAACCCAGATTCTTCCCTGGGCAGATCCGACGACCCGACCCGAAAGGTGCCAGTCTCAAATCCGACCCGAGAACCGAGAACTCCACCTCACCTTCTTTCGCCACGAATCTCTCGGGTTTGAACTCCAAAGGATCGACCCACACGTGTGGATCATGCGCTATGGCCCACATGTTCACCATTGCTGTGGTCCCCGCCGGAACAAGACGACCATCAACGACCGTGTCTGTTATGGCCAAACGGGCCCATGAAAGAAGTGGGCCTGGAGGGTGCACCCTCAGGACTTCTTTCACCATAGCCGTCAGATATGGAAGTGAAACCAAGTCAGACTCATCTACAGCTCTTGATTTTCCGACTACCAAATCAAGCTCATTCTGTACCGTCGATTGAATATCTGGATGAAGCACCATCCTAGCGAGGATCCACTCGATTAAAACCGCCACCGTGTCTGTACCTCTGAATATCATCTCCTGTAATAATATAACAAAAGAAAATGATGCGATAAGTATTTGTTACTTTATATAGAATCTGTTAATAAATATTTTAATGCTTTATTTATCCCACCACATGTCACATTCCGCCGAAAAATTCATGTTATACCGGAATTTCTAAGCAAATTTAGATTTATAAAATTTAATTACCCATAAAACGGCGATGATGTCTGGGTCGGATAATCGATCCGAACCATGGAGGGAGAGCAGGACGTCGACGAAATCACGAGGCGAGTCACCGGTTTGATTACGATGCTCAGATATAATCCGGGATACAAACCGGTTTACCTTCGGTACGAGTGCGGAACATCTAGACCGGATTCTCTGTGGATCAACTTCCGATAACCAAGGAAGGTGATCGGTCCAATTCAATGTTCCGAGCAAATCGTAGCCTTCTTCGACCAATTCACGTAACTCACCATGGTCTTGATCAAGCTCGTACTCTTGTCCGAAAACAGAGCACATCATGTTGTTAAGCGACGCCATTTTGAGCAACTCGCGAACAAAACAGAGGCCGTTAGTGCTCTGTTTTTCGAGAAATCCCACCATCTGGCTCGCGATCACTCGCCTCTGCGTCTCGGCTCGTCTGATTTCTTTCGGGCTAAAGAGATGGTTCGAAGCGATCCGCCGCAGAGTTCGCCAGTAAACACCCTGTGGTGCGAACCCAATCGCCCTGTTAAACATCAGAGAGTAAGCCGATTCCTTAACCGGTCGGTCAGCAAAAACTGGGCTATTTAGAATCTCTTTAGCGACGTCCGGATTGCACGTGACGATCACGCGGGTCTCGCCTAAGCTGAAAGCTAAGAGACGTTTGGCTCCGAATTTTTCTGCAATATCTGCGATTCGGCGGTGAGCTAGAGTACTGGACATGAGAGACATGCTTCCCATAAAAGGGAACCCTCTTGGACCGGGAATAACCGTACCGATTTTGACTGTTAACCGGCGGGAGAGGAATTTGCCCCAAGCGGGTCCACCTGGATAGGTCCAGAAGAAGAGAGAGATGGCAAACCAGACGATTACGACGGCGAGGAGAGAGAAAGCCAGATTAGTTTGGCTTGGAACGCTGCATTGGGACAGAAGGGCAAAGATGAAGGAGCTTTCGAGTTCGGTAGCCATGGCGGATCAACGGAAAGTAAGTGGAGAGAGAGAGAGAGAGAGAGAGAGAGAGAGAGAGAGAGAACAAAAGGAGAGTGTCTTTTGGTCTGTGGGGCTTAAAGATCAACAGATGGCTTTGGTATTTATATAGATAATCAGAACTCAACAAAATAAGTTGCCATTTTGTAAATTTTTTATTTAATACTATTTGTATATCTTTGATTTCCTTTTAGTATATAGTTTACAGGATTTTTAATAATATTTTTTTGTAGTTGTGTTTATGTCTCTCTCTCTATGTTAAGAATGTGTTCATTGTTCGACATAATTATTTTTTCATTTCATAAGTAAATCTAAAATTTCAAATTATGCTAATATCCGGTGGTTAAGTTTTCGGAATTTTATTTTTAAATCCTATCTTTCACATATATATATATATATATGGTCGAAAATATACTATTTCCTAGTTGTTTTGAAAATGCGTATTCATAAGCAAATACATAAATAATTTAGATATTAAACCCGTTATTGGAAGGTTTTGAAATGGAATATTTGTAAGAGTGTACATAAAGTAAAATACGTCAATGGAACAAAATATATGTAATTTCCCATTAGTTAGCTAGATAATTAAAGTTGCCGAGCTTGATTCCAAGAGAATCGATCGACGTTGATTGTGAATCTCTTTTGGATGAATATCTTATAATTGAAAAAATTGAAAGTGCTTGTAGATTTTATTCCAATATTTTTTTGAAAGGAAAAGACAAAAAAAGCAAGACCGTTCAGCCACAAGATAAAGATGATTGCAGAGTTTTGTTCAATTATCTATTTGATAAATAAACATCAAACAAAATGCGTTTTTTTTTTTATAAAAAAAACCAAGACTACTTTGAATGTAATCGTTTAAATGATTTACATGGATTCCAAAACGTAACGAATTTTTTAATTTTAACAGTGCATACACAGCCATCAGTAAAATAAGTTTTATTTAATAACAAACGGATTTGTAACAGGTGGCTTTTGTTGCAAATGAATGAAAATATGAATCTTATATATTATTAGTATAAAGTAAAGAATGTAATAAATAGGTGTAATTAGATGGTTACATCAATTAACTTATTGCAAACGCTAACTTAATTATCATGGTGACCGTTGAATCAAACGTAAATCATGGAGTCTGCTTGTAATCCAGTTGACTTGACTTATCCAAACCAATTATCTGGCTGTTTATTTATATATAATTTTGTTGTTGCGTTCATATCAAAATTTTCTTTCAATGTATATATAAGTAAATAACTACCGTGTGTATGTATATATTTCGTCGAAACAAAAAAAAAACTACCCTATTTTATTTAGGTCATAAAAGTTCAAAACCAACTGTAATTGATTAATGAGTTCATAACGGTACCGTTAGTAATAAGGCAAATGAGTTTTAACGGCTCAGCGCCGTCATACTTCTCCAATCCCATGGGATCTATGCTACTTTGAGTGATGTAATATCTTGTGAGCCCACGTTCAGTATACTTCCAGTAAAAATCTAAAAATAAAGTCAGTACTGAACTCGAAGAACTGAAACCTAGGTAATAATTAATTTTACCGAATAGAAAAATGGATTAACAGTCTAGGTTTTGTTAAAAATCTTTGGTTTATCTCAAGCAATATGAAAAAGTTCTACAATACGATATGTAACCGATATAAAACAATAATGGGTGTGTGTTTATTGTAACCGATGGATTTGGATATTTTAATATTTGACGAGTTCTTGATTAATTAGTCTTGATTTTAGGACTATAACTTATAACCGCTTGACACTTTCTAACTCTCAATACGTTTCTCAACCATGGACGTGGGCGCGACTAGTGAGTGTTCCAATAGGAGTTGTCCACATGTGTGTGCTTCATTACTATTATATAACAAGACCAACTTGTTATTTAACTAGAACTAATCTTGGTTTGGAAAAGTTAAACGAGTTTAAACTCAATTGTAAACAGAAAATATCAAAATAGCGTGTCCTTTTGTACTTAGTACTACTTATCCACGAGACAGATTTAATTTGTATATTAATTTACTAACTTCCCTATATGTGCTAGATGACGCTTTGACAGCTATATGATTTAGTTCGTTAAGAGTAATTACTATTTTTATATGTAAATATTTACCACCACACATTTGTAAATCCGTCCGTGATATCACATATCACATATATAAATTACTAAATATTGTTAATTCAAGGTCGTCAGATATGTTATTTTATCCAGTTATATAAACATAATCTTCTATTTTGGTAAAATGGCTCAAATAGTAGTTGAACTTTGATAACTACTAATCCTGTCTTAGCCACATGATCGCTGCTATAGTTTATAATTCGGCTGCCGCTAAAACGTGGTGTTTAAAATTCTTACCCTGGCTAAAAAAAATTAGAATAATCTTATATCGATGTATATAAAGATTCCACAGGAATTATTTATGTGATAGAAGATTCGTGGTATTTAGATCGGATATTACAACATATAATTGTAAATAAATAATTTAACGGAATTGAACATAAACATTTTCATAACAACAACTGATAATGATAATTTAAAAGAGTATATGAATTTTGTGAATCTTTGTCGTCGGCTACGGTGCGGTCTTGTGTACCAAAGTGACGGCAGCTGATTCTTTACAGCCGTTGATTTTGTTTTCTGATTCGACCGATCAGAATACTTCGCTTTCTCTTTACGTCATGTATGAGGTCCAAGCGACAAATGGCGTGATCGTGAGTGTTGTATAATTGACATATGCACACTTGGCGTCAATGGAAAACTGGTTAGGAAAGACCATAGTACCCACCGAGTAAACCTAATCAAGCTTAAAGGAGGCTAATCAGACAAACCCACAACACACAAAATCTAATATGGTCCCATACATCGGTTGCTAAGTTCTTGTCGATGGCTTATATCAACGATCACAGATCTCTCGTGATTCTGATGAGAAGTGCCTGGCCGTTGATCTAACATCCACTTAGCAATTAGCGATATAGCTTTATCTAGTTTTGTCATGGTGATTTATGTAGTATTGCTTTGTTTTGTTTCGGTTTTGGTCTAAAACCAGTGAGGATCAGTCCAAAGACGAGACTTGGTCATTAAATAGTTTGAGAAGGATTGCAACCTCCCCCCCCCCCAACTTAGAGCTATTTAATTTGGTCATCATAATAAAAATTTAGATGATACATGTAGTTAAAGAAATATAACAACAGATTTCAGTATCTAACTATTTTTCATTTGTATGCAATATTTAAAAGTATTAACTTGTATATGCATATATGTTACTTGTTAACAAACAAAAAAAGTCTGTTACTTAGTTCGCCAATATATTGGGCAATCATTTTTCATTCTTAGGCTAATTCTCTAGATTCAGTGTTTTTTTTTTTGTTTGGATTTATATGGTCAGAAGTTGTGTTTAGCTATGCTTTTTCAGATTTATGTCTTCTTTAGTCGCATTTTATTCGTCTTTTTTTTTTTTAACTTCTGACTTTGGGGATACTAACATTTTCCGTCGACTGTTCACTCTTGAAATATTAACATTTTCCGCCAACTTTATAATATGTTTTAAGTTTTTTGAAGACTAATCAATAATATAATTATAGTAAAAAGTCTGTAACTTAGATTTCGGAGATACGTGGGACTGAGGTGGAGCTTCTCCACATAAACTATAACCACAACTTTTATTATGGCGTTTGTATATATGTTTATGCGCTATGATGATTACAAATTAAAACTATAAACACAAACATAAACGTAAATAAGCACTCATGATTTAAAATTTGGTTGACCTTATATGTGCGTAAGAACATAAGAAACTGCGAATACCTTTTTCTGTTACATATTTTACTTAATTAAAATATAGTAGAAAGTTTGAAACATGAGAATTGCTAATTTTAGTGATTTCAAACAATGAGGTATCCACAATTTTAGTACAACGCTATTCTTGGTGAATAGCGTTTTACGCGTTATAAATATTATTAGTTTCGTGTTTGAAACTAAAAAAAATATTATATATAAGTTAATTATTTGAATTTTGAAAATAAAATTAGAAAATATTCAATGTCTAAAGTATTAAAGCTCTTACTGATTTAAACGCCAGCAAGTAAATACAGGTGCGGATACAAAAATTTATGAGAAAATATATTTGAAGAATACTTATGATTAGTGCTAGAAATTAATTCAAGAATTTGAGTTATTATCTGCTGAATCTATCATAATATATCTATTGCAGAATGGATAAGAGAAATTAATATAAAAAATATACAATAATGTTATTATTCAATCGTGAAAATTTAACAAATTTAACTATCCACAATTTGACAACAATTCATCTAAATGTCATACAAATTCTTCAAAACTTTGTGAAATTTTTTAATTAAAAGTCTATGTTTATGTACATGTAAGAATTAATTAAGAATAAAATTTCAGATGGAATTTCTTTTTAGTCATTTGCTTCACTGGAAAATTTATTTTCGATTAATGTTCGTACAAAAAAAATTACATTAGTGGCCTAACGTACCTTTGTGCAAAAATTTGACTGATATCAATAGATTCGATGCATGATCTTAATCAGAAAATCCGTATATATATCTCCATGTTGCATTTTGTTGAAGATGGGTCAAAAAACTCCTATATTAATATTTGAAAACTTTTATTATTCTTTTTCCTTTTTCTCGAGAGAATGTTATGGAAATTTACACCTATGTATGTCCAAATTATAAGATGTTTTAGGTTTATTTTCTTTTGTTCTATTAATATGTTTTACAAGTTTTTATACAAACATTAAAATTATTTGGTTTTTGTGATCGTTGTATTCTACAATAACTTTTATGATTGGTTTAAGCTATATTCATTATATTTATTTTGATATATTTTATATATTTTCTCAAACTTCGCGTTTTAGCCAGAAAATCTTATATAATATCATCTTTTTTTGGAAGTAACGATCTCGAACCAAGATTTAAGTTATAATGTTAACCAAAATAATTGCTATAGTTTCGTCAAAGGTGTTCCTGTTCTCTTCCCCTATTTTAATTTTTTTTTAGATATGTATGGGCAACCTCTCGAGACAATTAGATAGGGTTGACTTTTTATTTCTCCATGCTCTCAGTATTCGAAATATACTAAACTAGAGTTAAGATCTATCAATGAAAAAAATGGGTAAGCAAGATATGGCACAACCTGTTATTTTCATGGGAATCCGAATATACAATTTTTAAAAAATAAAAAAATTTATAGAGAATCTAGCAGCTTTGTTACACTTTAAGGTCCCTATGCTAATGCCACCCACTAAATAGTAAAGCTATATATAATATATTTTAGTAAATTGGTCTAGTTTGCCCAAACTCACAGTGAATATCATCATCGTAGTTAAATACTTAAATACATGCATTTAGTACGATCAATCTCGAATTTCACCAATAATATTAGACACAATATATATTCGATCAGTGTTTCATGCGTACGTATGCATGACTAGTAGATCGATAAACTGATAATTTTTTCTTTTCCAAATCAGATAATTGTGCGTTCCAAAAAGAAACAAGATCAATAAATAAAGAAACATTTAAAACAATAAAATAATCAATATTTAGCTAATGCACTGATAAATTTAAAATATTTTAAGATTCGATCGGTCTAAGCTAGATGAAGATTTTATTCCGATATAGTGTATTGATGGAGTCACGTAGACTCAACTTGCATGCAAATTCTTTCTATGTCTCACCTTGAAAATTCCCCTACCAATTTTTTTTTTTTTGCATTATTCTCTTTTTCTCCCACTTACACACTTTGAATACTTGTTAGTCAACTAGAATTCTAATATGTATCAAAGATAACCCTTTGACTGTATCGCGATCTCTGTCATTTTTTTCATTATACCAATGATATACACAATATCATCCGATTAGTTTTATATTTGATGAACTTAAATCAACTGATTTTGTTCTATTTTTGTCACTTTATGTAATCAAAAGATTCAAAACCGTAACTAATCCTAAAAATTTATTAACATTGTAACTGTAATAACGTATGTCAACTGACTTTCTTATATGGTAACTATCAGTTGTCAAATCTTTTTTCTTTCGTGTGCAACCTAATTGTCAAACCTTAGCATACGATGTATCTATATAACCAGTGGTTTCAGACCCGGACCGAACCGGTTACTTACGATCCAGACTAGTTATGTGGCTCGAGTCTAGCAATAAAATTCATATATTTAAAATCAAGATATTACAGTTTGTCAAAAGCCAGACATATGGGCTCAATACATAGAGGCCCATATATAATAGAGTTTGCTAAAAAAA
The DNA here is from genome assembly GCA_039880935.1 of Streptanthus diversifolius. Taxonomy (NCBI): domain Eukaryota; kingdom Viridiplantae; phylum Streptophyta; class Magnoliopsida; order Brassicales; family Brassicaceae; genus Streptanthus; species Streptanthus diversifolius. The sequence continues at coordinate 903,370 of JAXGFM010000018.1, read as the reverse complement.
AACCAGAGGGTCTAAAGCTCAGAGATGATGTTCTGTTAAATTGTTCCGCAGAAAGACACAAATTTTTTTTAAAAAAAAAGTCTTAAAAGTGTATTGCAGAAGAAGCTTATTCGAAATCAAAGATTATATATATATATATATATCTTTTTTTGGTAATGTAAAACTTTATTGCAACAGAATAACCTTCTGACAATGAATGAACCCTTAATCCTTGATTTCGAATAAGCTTATTCTGCGATGTATTTTAGTCTTGCATGGTTGGATTGGTTGATTTATCTCTCGGTTCATAATCAAACCCAATTTTATGGACAGCATAGTTTTATTTTAACAAGCATAATAGCATCATCTGTTTTGATGGTAAGCTTGTTGTAATAAAAATGTGATGTCCTTAAATCTTTCTGAGTTAAGAAGATGATGTTAACTGGGTTTTATCATTCTTCTCGTGTTCCTAATATCAATGTTTTATCACTAAACCAACTTCATTCTTGTCTTGATCCTTACATAATGATGCACAAACTATATATTACATAGGTGGTTCTCAACCTTTGATTCTTTATTCATCCAAATAAAGTCTTAAACTAACTACTTAGCTACAAAGCATGATGAGTACTTACTACTAATAACAGAATTATAGAGACTACATGTGAATATACAGACACTTTCTAACACAATTTATACAGACAAAACCCATGAGACTTGAGCTCAAAATCCTGTCAAAATTCCCGCCGTCGACGAGTCATTTTGCTGGACCGAACACCTCTATATCATGTGATGCAGACTTGTAAATTTTGATTTGAATTTGCATCCAATATCTGTCTCTCTCTCTCTCTCTTGATCTTTTTTAGTCTGCAAAAGACTAACAATACGTAGTTTTCGCTTCATCTTATATGTTTATGTAGAGCTTATATTGTTCATGACCAAAAATCCCACCATGGGTAATTGCTGCTGGTTTGGTCTAATAGATTAGTATCTGATTTGAAACCTCCCCAGTCATCAGATGATGTCAAGCAACTATCAGCTGGTTCCACAATGTTCATCAAGTGATCTGCTTCTTCTTCAAACCCACCAAAATACTCTCTCTTGATGTTGTTATTGTACCCACCATCATCATCATAATCACAATAATCTTCATCTTGATGACCCTTTTCATACACCTCCATCTCCGGCCTAATCTCCTCCGGTTCGCGCCTCGTGTTCTCTTCGTTTTCTGATTCATGATCCGTGCTGCTTAGAGCTACCACCGATTGATCACCACAACACTGTCTTCCCTCGTCCTGCTTTTTCTGCATCGCCTCGTTTAGTCTATGCAACTGCATAAAGTTATAACAAACAGCTCATCAAAGTGCTTCACTTAACCATAAAAACAGAGCTTTATTTCTACTGCATATCACCATTAAAGCACAGATCTTGTTATCATTGATTGCAGTATATATAATCATTAAAGCATACAACTATACTTTTTCTTATCATTATTAACAACCATTAACGCACGGGTTTTTATCCCGTGATCACTCTCCTTAATTGCAATATAGAACCATTAGAGCAAGGATTTTTATTACATCATCTGATCACCCTCCTTAATTAATCATATGTTAAGATGTCGGCAAAAAAAAAATCATGTTAAGTTATTACCTCAGAGACTAAAGCTTGCTTTTCTTTCTTGAGTGACTCAAACTGAGAAGCCAAGTCGTTGTAGTTTTGTCTGAGAATGTTGAACTCTGTCTCGAGCTGCTTCGATTTCCAACGAGCCCTCTTGTTCTGAAACCATATGGCCACTTGTCTAGGCTGCAACCCAAGCTCTCTCGCTAATTGAACCTTCTTCCTTGGCTCAAGCCTCGTCTCAGACTCGAACATCATCTCCAGTGATTTGATCTGCTCGTCGCTAAACCTTCTCTGATTGTTCTTGCTGTGACTGCTCTTCTTCATCTTCTTCATGGTCATGAAAGGATCTGCTGACATCATCGCCGGAGAATATTCCCCTCCTTCTGTCATCAAATCGGGAATTCCTCAGAGGATTTATGATTTCTGTTGTATTTTTGTTATTATTATTATTATTTTTTAGGACCTCTGTTTTTGTGATGCTGGCTCTCTATATATGTGTGTTGAGGCTGAGATTATTATGTTAAATTTGATGATATTATTAATTTTCCGAATTTTGGTTTAGGGGTTCTTGTATATAATAAGATATAAACTTTAGGTTGTTTTATTGTAAAATTTTTATTCTTTTCTTAGCTAACGATTTGTGGGTCGACAGGTAGCAATAGGGGCGGATTTTGGCTGCTTATAGAATCGTCGCTATCACTTGTTAAGTCCAGTTTCATTTCAACGTGAACTAATCATCTAACTTCTGATTAATAATATCTACCTTTTTATTTTCTTCTACTTTTATATAACTAATAATTTCATATAACTATTATATTTTATAAAGCTTTCTTCAAAAATATCACTTTTAGATTGCTATTTTCCAAAATTATCACTAGTGTGTATATATATAATACCAAACAAGAATCTAGATTAAAACGTCAAAAAAAACTTTTTCCAAATTGATTTCATCCTTTTTAAAACGTTTTAAAAACTTTTATAATTTTTTTTGTGGTATTCCAAACATTTAAGATTATGATAAAAATAGTATTTTAAAAAGAAAATGCAATTTTACATACTATAGATATATACATATGGTCGTCTTATCTTCGTATATATACATTCCTTTTTCGTATGAAGATATTTGATTGATGTCCAAAACTTGAATCTTGGATTACAAAAACACCGAGAAAATATAGACAACAATAATACATACTAACACCACTGAAAGTTACATGTGAATGATTTCCTGACTAGTAGATCTGCTTAACGATTGTTTTAAGCAATTAAAATGATTCATTTAGAAATTTCTTTGTAAATTTTGATATTGAGCTACTGCGGATGGAAATTATCAAAAACATTTGAAAAATATATATATATATATCTCGCGAAGGTAAGGTGATAGAATTTACAACGCCTCATTTTCTTCTTGGGGAAAATAATTGGCTTTAGTGATTTTATGTTTCTTTTTAATTACTTTCTCTTTGTTAAAACTCCCATGCAAGTGACTTACCTATTGCCAACTCATTTGTGATCATTTTGTAGAGTTTTTCACCAAATTAATAAAGGGAAATATGTTTCAACCCAAAAAAAAGTGTTTGAATAATTTATGACTTAATTTTTCAGGAATCAAGATTTTACAATAATTCTGCGTTGTCTTTACTGTTTTCCAAAATAAAAAGAAGTTATGCTAATCTTGAACATAGAAGACCAGATTCTTTTTGTTTATTTGTCAAACGATAAACAAGATCATAGACTTTATTTTCTTCACGGTAACGACAACGTAACAATTTATGAATTTAACAAATATTAGTAGTAATGTGAAAACCAACTTTTATTCTTGCTTTTATGATTAGTTTAAGGTTTACGTTCACCTTGCTTGTCGGAGATTTCTTTTGACTAATTGATACAAACAACAAATTAAATTGGGCCATCTAGGCATGACATTTTTCGAACCCTAGTTTTATTTAATAAATAGATCTGATATTTCGAAGAAAAAGGAAAAAATACTTCGCACAATACAAATTAAATAAAAAAGGTTAACGTAATTTCAGTTGACATTTAACATTTGATATCTAGGAAATTAGATTGAAAATTTGGAGAAGTGGCAATCAAAACCATCAAGTTCAGGCCACTGAAAAGTAGCCAACTGGTTGTAATCAGAGAATTGAGAGATCGTTGCTTTGGGACATCAAAGTTGATAAAGAGATAACGTGGCAGTTGATTTATGGTGGTGCTTGACTATTTTTGTCCAGCAAAAGGTCACACGTGTCGCGGTTAACTAAAATATCGCATTTCTGATTAGAGCCGTAGGAGAAGACAAGTTCTTCAAAACAAAAACAAAAATATAGTATTATTTTCTTCTATTTTAATTTCGGAAAAGACGGTTCCTTGTCTTGTTTATATTTGCAAGCTCCTCGACTTGCCGCGTGTAATTTTGATTTTTTGCTTATATGTTTACACTTAATTAGGATTTTTTGGGGTAAGATTATCAGTTTGGTGTGTCACGTTCGCATAAGTGTTTTATTTTTATTTGATCGCAAGATCTACCCTATGGTTTTTAGCCAAAAAAAAAAAAAAAAAAGAGATCTACCTTATGTTATGCAACGAGTGAAAATAGCTTGTTTCCTCTTAAATATCCATATTTCGTTTCTGCATATAAATAAACAAACATGAACTAATCAAATTATGATACAGCGGTATGCATTTCCTTAAAACTAGTTGTTCGGCTTACGTCTGAAAATTACCACTTGTCCGACTAATAAAATAATAGTGTGTGAAACAACTATAATCCATCAATTAGTAGAATTTTGACATACATCACAGAAGTCTTTGCAAGACTGTTAATCTATCTTAGTTTTTAGAAAGATTATAATATTATCACCAAATAAGATATGATGAAAGTTAGCGTTATTTAATCTTTCCACCATTCTCCAGTTTCCCGCAACTGTTTACATGTTACGTCTTCTGGTTCTTGAAGTCTATCTTACAATAAAAATCCAAATTTTATTCGACAACCTGCATAATTATCGAATAGTATTTTCTTAGTGTGATAGATAGTTTATCATCAAACACGTCATCTTGCTAAATAAAACATTGAAACGTAGATTTATGTTTTGAATATAAAAAGCCATTAATGTTCCTCTCATACTCTTGTCTTTGTTACTATATATTTACGAGGATTTAGTTTCATTACATACTTTTTCATGAATTTAATTCTACAATTTTTCTTATGACATTTTGTTCTTCGTCTGTGTTACTACTAGCAATCAAAAGAAACTTTTTTAAAAACAATCTTTGGAGTGAATAGTAAAATTATATCATGTCTTTTATATTTTACCAATGGAGAATAAATATTTTAAATTCACATTCGACTTTTTTCCCGGCAAGATATTATACAAATTTTGTTGCGAGAAACTACTACTAGATCGATTAATATGTAACAAGTACATCTGATTGTGTCCAGACGCGGTGCCAATGAGGAAGAGACATTCCACACCGTCTTAAAAAAGCTTATCTTTTCCTAATAATAACTTTATATAATAATTAGATGAAAAAGAAATATCTAATTACTTTTGGTCAAAATCATCATTGGTTTTATAATGTTATTATCAAAAAGGATATAATAATCGTAAATTCTTTGTCACAGACGACTCAAGTGGCCAACAATCTTACCCTACTTCTTTAACTACTACTACTATACTCGTTAAAGCGATGTTGGAAAAAAAAGCGGCTCGACTTTTCTTACCGAATAATTAAACAAAAAAAATCTATCTTTAGATCAATATATTTTACTTAATACACCTAAGTCTCCGATTTTTACGTTTCATTTATCTTAAAATAAGAATGTTAGAGACATCAACAAGTTTCTCTTCTGGAACATATATGTTATGTTAACTACTAAACCAGAGTCCAGAGTTGTTTTTATAGTTATAATATGTTACAGATTATAGATTACAGCTTTTTATAATAAAAAAAAAAAGATTCGAAATCAGGAAGATAACAAAATAAAAGAAGCGAAAATTAATGAAGATAGTGAGTGATAGGACATGAACTTTATCCATATTCGAATTTTTCTTTTTTTTCTTTTTTTTCTTTTTTCTTATTTGGTTTTCCTTTCTACGTGGAAAGAATATGTACAGTATGAGGAAGTACAAGTACGTTCATTGTACATGAAAGATTTAATTAATTGCTTAATTAGTCATAACTATCTAAACTATTAATGATATCAGCTATAGAAATTGTTAATTGTATTAGTCATGGAGTCAAGAGAAAACCAAAGATTAGGTGTGAGATGGTTTTTAGTGCTGACTTTGTCGGACAAAAGACCTTCACCTGATTTGGTCATGTTACTTTGTTCTTTTGCTTTAGGTTTCGATCTATTTCCACCACCGAAACCAAATTTTGAATATTACTTGAACCCCCCCAAATAATCTTATCTCTTACATTGAAATGCGTTTTACGTGTTATTTATCTTTCATTTGAAAAAAAAAAAAATGACGCACAAAAGTAAGAGAGGAAAAAGAGAATATTGGATCGTTCTTATTTAAAAAGGCCCATACTATATGCTAGAGGCCCATTAGAGGAAATTCTGTTGGACTCGTCTGAAGTGAACTAAAAGCCCACGCTACCTCAAATGTCATATATGTTTTATTATGGATTTTCTTGTCATAATCACAACATTTAATAATGAAACCAAAATGGATCCATAAGATATGCAGTCGTTATGTAGATTGTGCTGGAGCCAATCATACAATTAGTAATAATCATCGATAAATAATTTGGACTAATAATATAATGTGATTATTCACTATGATCGTGTACATTTTTGTTGTTACCAAGAAGTTTTGCACTTTTGATTTATAATATTTTCAGACCAGAAGTGTAACATGTAAAATCGTGACAAGATGTAATTTTTTTTTGTTTTATGAGTTTGGAAACGCCACTAGTTACGGGGACAAATCCTATATGCTGGTCGGTATTGTACGTACATTACGTAAAGAACAAACGTATATACTCACACACAAATATGAAATATGTATGTATGGAGATGAAGAGGAGTAAAAATTTTAAAAGATTGATGGAGATATATCGAAAAAATGGTTAAAAATACAGTGTATAAAAGTTTTTGACAAGTAAGTGTCTCATCAAAAGACATTCGAGAAAGGGTCTTTATGTTCATAACCTTGAGATCCACACTTTTTACATATATCTTTTATTTTTTTGGTTACGTTGTCATAATATTACTGAGATTTATTTTATTTTACAGTATTTTCAACGTAACCCGGTCTTTTACAGACAGAAATTAATAGCTGTAAAAATATGTAGCTAGGAAAATTTGTTTTTAATTTTTTTTTTTAAAAGATGGAAATTGAATGAGGGATAGAATACGAACAACGAGGCATTAATGCTCTTGTCCTCTCTCTCTCTCTCTCTTTCTTTCCCTAATTTCAATGCTACCCCTCGCTTCTCTTCTAGTTCTTGATTATGATTTATCCTTTTTCTTAAATTCTAATTGCTTTATTTCAGTTTTTTAGAACAATCAAATTTGATTTACATAAAAGAAACGGTCGCTCGGTTAGTACATTACTCTTTACCTTTTCTGTTTTGTTATTGGAGATCAAACAAAGAATTATGCTTTCGTGTAGTTGTTTAGTCAATGATTTGTGGGATTGAAAGCTTATTATAGGCTACTGAACGAATTTCTAATTTCATCTAATTAAACTTTGCCATTTACTAGAGTGCCCAAATTAAATGATCTATCATAATTTTCTATGCGCTGGATACATATTTTCAATTGAAATAATTTAATTTAATAAAAATGTGGTTATGTGTCATTGCATTACTTTGAGATTAGCAAACTTTGCAAGATTTTCAATAATTTTGGAAAATATGGTTACAAGTATAATTTCAGTAGAATGGACTACAACAAAGTGTTAGTCCTCATGGTTGACCGGTCAATTAAGTTGATTTCTTACGTGATGAAATAAGCTTTTCCTCCGTCCATATTAACAAAAATAAAAATAAATTAAATAAACATATCTATTACTATAGAATAGAGAAATGAATTAAATTAACCGATCAAAGATGTAGTAACAATTAATTAGCTTTGTTTCATAAAGGAATGTAAGAAATGGACAACGTGGGTTCGGATATGCAGGGATTTGACATTTACGTCGTCTCTCTCTCTCTCTCTCTCTCTCTCTCGGACACAACACAAAACACAACTCTCGAAGACTGTCAAAACGTTGAAATCTGGAGCCGGAATCGTCTTCTCCATTTGTCATTCTCATCCACAGTTTCTACCATTTCTTATATATCATTCCATTATAGTCGACGTGGATAATTCATTGCATTTTCTTGGACACTAGCAAGCTAAACAAAATGTTGCAGCACTTGTCGCGGGCACTCTCTGGCTTTTAATTCTTCATTCAAATTTAAAAAAAAAAAAAAAAAGAGCGAGAGAGGAATATTTTTTTCTGTCCTTTTAGTAATGTGATGAATGATGTACCATATATATATATTTACAAATATAAATGAGACAATGACATATCAAAATGTTAATGCACAACAACGTTCCATATACTACCAAGTAAAATTCTTTGTTTTGTAATCTAATTAGGGTTTCTTCTTCTATATTTTTACCAATTAACTACTTCCTATTCCAATTGACTGATTAGTTTGCTTAAATTTGTTATCACATAGTTTAGTAGCCAAATAACTCTAATAACTATGTGGGAATCAATCATGAAATCCCCAAATTAAATTTTTAGTATCCATTAGAATGAGATAAATTTGTCATATAAATTATCATCTCCGGACAGTTAAAATGATAATTATTTGTTTGTTAACAAAATGACGATTATTAAAGCAATAAAAATACACAAACAAACAGAAAGTAGGTATTAATTAGTTGACTAAAGGACATAGCTTTATTTCAAAAGCGAGTGATACAAAAGGGACTCCTTTTTCTTCCCCATTTTTATCGTAGCATAATTACATTTACAATGCACATATTATACGTTATACAAGACTACACGATAAAACTAATGTTCAATGTTCATATGACACGATAAAGATTTTTGATATAAAAAGGATTTAACATTGTTCTATTTTAGAGTTGGTTTACAATAGCAATAGCAAGTTAACCACTATTAGAAAATTCATCTTATACGGTTGAAAAATCGTAAGATGAAATTTGAGAAAAAAAAAATGAAATTTTGATTGATTTTCTTCAATGCTGTAATACTGAAAAAGTAGTTATCAACAAAATCCAAGATTGAAGAAATTATTGACAAATCGTTCAAACAAACAAAAAAATGGTTTGCAACAAAAAAGAGGTTGAAAAAATATTACTAGAGAATTACTGTATACTATAATACTATTATACACTGGAATATAAAGCTTACAGAAAAATAAATAAATAAAGATTGCTGAGCTTAAGTATTGCGTGAGAGAAAATAATTATAACTGCCAGTCTCATTAAAATGATTTGTTTGCGTGAAAACAATGCACAGACAGATCAAATCTCTCACTAAATCTCGAAGAAAAAGAGTTTTAATAAATTTACCAGATTGATTACATAATTGCTTCACTTTCTTCCTCGTTGACCAAAACGTTTACCGTTATAAAACATGATGACTTCATCTCCGTTACATGCTAGTCACATTTTAATTTTGCCTGGATTGAATAAAAAAGTAAAAACGTATTCTTGAATTTTAAGAAACTTTTTACGTAGTAAGTTTTTTAAAACCCAAGTCGAAAATTAAAGACTTCACCATAAGTTCCATTAACTTTTTCAAAAGCTACTGATAACTAAATTTCTGTACGGCAAGTTAACATAGTAGTCAATAGTCTATGAAGCAAATAAACAAAAAAAAAATATTTTGGGTAAATGTTGAAAGTTACATGAAGCTATCAATAAAATAATTTATTTCCATATAAAAGTGTATGAAAACGCGGAGACTTTGACTTAAACCACAAAAAGAGTGTTCAAGGGAAATGGGCCAAAAAATAAGAGTTTCCCATGGACCATTTCACGAACCTCAACGACTCGAAACTTACAATAAATTAAATATGATAATGTATATATTATTGATAAAACCTCGAATTGTTGGCAAAAACGAATTTATTCTAATAGTTTCGTAAAATGGTTACTGCTTCTACATTATGTTTGTGATTTAAATATTAGAAAAAACAGTTTCTTACAATGAGTCAAAGCTTTTCAGATATCCCATCATACTTTAAACTAAGTGGTTCGCTATGATCCTTCAGACTATAAAATAGATGAGACAGCTCATTTGGGTAACTAGATTAATTCGTCGTAAATGGTAGAATCACCGTTTGTAAAAATATCGTGATAAATCTTGTATAGTATTCTAAAAATCTCGTATATATTTTGTGTAAAACGGTGTTGGATATATTCCTGTCATATTTGGTTGTGTTTTTACTTTTAAAAGTTAGCAGATCATCCTTTTGTAATACTAAAAAGTAGATTTTTTTTTTTTTTTTTGGTTTGGGAAAATCGGAAATGAAACGGGCGAATTTAATAAAAATGAAGCAAAAATAATTAAATAACGAAGGAAACAAGAAAAAAGGGTAGAGACAATAAATGAAGAATGCTAATATTGGGCAGATCAATAACTCAACCACTCCTCTGACTAACTTTTATAGTCACTCCTTTTTCCTTTTAGATTCCCTTTACATTTCTCAAATTTTTCATTTTTTTTTTCTTGCTCTTGATTCTTATAGTCTTTGTACTTTTCCTACTTTTTCATTTCTCTTACGCGGTTCCTCCAATTTCTTTTCATTATTTTTATGTTCCGGGGACCATACAGCTCAAACAACAATTTTTTGGATAATAGCTATTCTTATAAATCAATTATACTGTTGGTGATAGAGTTATTAGAACTTTGAGACTGTAAACTGGCAACAGCTGGTAAATCGTCTATCTCCTATTATAATGCAATTATTTGGTTGGAAAATGGTCAAGTAAAACATTCCTATTAGATACTTAATTGTATAAATTCTCGTATATTAAAAAATATTGTTAGTTGACTGTTTTAATCTTATCATAAATGATTATTAGTATAAAGATTTTTAAGTATGATTGGTTTTTGATACTTATTTACTATAGATAATATTATATTAAATGAGGTTATTTTTGGATTTTTTTTATCAAAATTGTATTGATAAATGAGAACGAAATATAATTAAAAACTAAATTTTTTTTGTAAAACTACATTTAAATAAAAATAGAGGGAGTATAAATTTTTCTATAAACAAAACAAATTAAGTGAAAATTTCAACTTTTCAAATATTTATCCACACTAACCGTAGATATTCTACATATTTTATAGTTATATACTCTTTTTGTTACGACGACACGATTTAAAACCATGGCCATATATATTGGAATAAATAATCAAACTTTAAAGAAATTCAACCATTATATTTTAAAATTATAAATTACGTAAGTAAATACATAAAGAACGTTGGAAATAGGCTCAAAATAGCATTAGTAGAAGGGATGGGAAGTTAGATTTTATATTTGCTTGAACAAGTAATAACATAGTAAATGAGAATCCAGTGACATGTCTCAAAAAGTAAATCCAATGTTTTTACTGCGATATCTTGAAACTTGAAAAGCCACATATATTGCTTGAGAGAGAGCGTGTGGGTCCAGAGACACCCATGTTTCTTGTCTTGTAGTATATCTTTGGCACTCCACTACTCAATTTCTTCATAAAAAGTCCTTTTTATTTCTTCATTCTCTCTTCTATCATCACCACTTCTTCTCCACCTCTCTCTCTCTCAGTCTCTCTCTGCTTCTCCCTTGATCTTAGCCGGGTCTCGTGGGGGAACGAACCGATAGAGAGAGAGAGATATTTTTAGATAATTACAAACCATAGAGTTTGATCTTTTTATGGATTCTTCCAAGGAAGGGGCTTTCTCTTTTGAGGGGATTGTTGTCTGGCTCGAGGACTCTGGCTCTATCTATTCATGTTGGATATTCTTCGATCTATGCGAATCAAACCTCCATGTTTGAGATCTGATTAGGGTTTTAGCGTCGTCGGACCAGGCTTCATTCCCCCCAATTATTGCTCCCTGCTCACTCTAACGTTACTTGTTCTTACCATTTTCTTAATTTAGGGTTTCAGATCTTGGGGTTGAACCATTTTTTTAAGGTTTGATATATTACCTTTGCTTTCTCGGATTCAGTTACATGTTTTATTGATTAATGTTTGCATTCAAAATGTTTTTTTTTTGGGTCTTTGGGACCGGTAGAAAAAAAAAAGTTTCAGGTATTTGCAGATTGGTGTAATGATGAAATAATCTGACTTTCTTACTCCTCTTGGAATCTGAAAAGTTTCATCATTACAACCTTTTCCCACATATGTTTATATTTTTTTTAATTTTTGTCTGCGCTGCTATGATTCTGCTATGATTGTTTTATTTATTTTTTTGTCTGGAAGAATTAAGTTAAAAGATTCATGGTCATGCATGATGATGATAGTTTAGTTTCAGATCTGTCTGTTTCTTACCACACCAGATCTATTAAATTTGAATCTTAATAACTCTATACGACACAACTAGCTAGGGCTTTCTGGATTGTTTTCTGAAATTACTTAAGAATTTATGTATGCGAAGACAATATTGTACTAATAATTTTAAATCTAAGGATGATAGCTACTTTTGCATGGGAATATCAAGAGCTTGAGTTTGGATATATCTTTTCTCCTAAATTACCCGCACTGTAAAATAATGTAACCTTTTTATATATATCACTCAAATATAAAAATATTTCGTTTAGTCTCGGAGTAAACTTAATTTTGTATATGATATCGTGCTATTACTCAATTGCTATTATATAAGTCTCTTTCGAGTATTTGATCATCTGCTCGTGGAGAGTTGTTTTACTATATATCTTACATCTTTCACTTGTATAATGAAGATTCTTCAATCCAGGCTTATTCTTGAAATAATATCCTTCTAATGTACGATTAACTACAATTTTCCAGATATCTCTTAAACTAGACGAAGTCTACCAAACGTAGAGATAAAGTAAGTTATATGTGTATAAGTATATCTGTAAGCATTCACAAATGAACAAAATAAGGATAATGTAAATTCAGAGTAGTACCATTGCCCATAGAGTTTCATACTTCGATTTTCTTTGTTAAATTTATTTTTCGAAATTGAGAAACACTTAATAAATTGAAATCGAAGGAACAAAATTATAAACTAGTTTTTGTTCACAAAAATACATAAATTAGTGTCGAATTCGGAAAAAAATAACGTAGTTGTTGACAAAAAGAGAAAAAAAAAACACTAGTATTAAATAGAGTTAGTCGTAATTTATTATTTTTTAAAAGTTATGGCTTTTTTTGGTCGTCCTACATAAAGATTTTCACGGATTACACAAGTTTCCAAGGCTCATCGGATTTATCTTTTTACTATGTACTTTTAAACGAAGACTTTGACCACATGTGTTTTCTTCTACGGTTTTTCAGTGTCTTACCTGCTAAACCTACCGGCTAGGCTTTTGGGTCAAATTTTTTTTTTTGTTTTTTCTCAGTTGTATAATGACATTTATTTAGATCATTATATGGATAATTGTCAACTGTCAATCAATTAAAGGCGCTTATCCTAAATATTTACCTCGGTTGATATTTATTAATATTATAAATAATGCATTTTCACAAAAGTGTAGGAGGTTGATTAGACATATTTATGCAAATGTTTGATTTTAAACCTTTTGATATCAAATATTTTTTAGTGGATACATCATATATGTATAGTGTGAATAGAGCACAATCTAACTAATTTTCTGTTTCCTTTCTGTCTAATTTGTGCCTATATCTTAATTTTAACTAGATTTTAATATGCACTTTCACTCGTGGGTTTTTTTAAAAATTTAAATATTTAGAATTTAGATGAAGAATAATATGTTAAAAGTTATATTTTTTATTGGATGTGTGAGGAGTAATTTACAGTTCAATATAAATTAATTACTGGTAGAGTAATTTGGATATAAAGTATTGGTTATGTGAAGAGTAATTTAGTATAATAGGAAAAGGATAGAATATTACGCCATCGATTTTGGGCCAATGCAGGCGATTATATTGACTTAGGTCACAAGACTTAAAGCTAATTAACATAAGGCCCATTACGGTTTCTATTGTTCACCATTATAAGTTATGTACTTATAAATATGAAACACTTATCACTTTTGGCCCATTACAAATTGCATTTTAAAAGTGAAAAACTAACTGGTGAAATTAAATGAATTATAGTTTATTTTTTGGTCAACGAATGAGTTATATTTATAATTATTGATTTTGTATAATTATTGAAAAATTTTAAGAAATATGAAAAATGATGTGCAAAAAACTATCTGCAATACCGTAAATTGGCATAATTTTTTTTTTTTTATCTTGGTAGTAATTTGAAAATGAAAAACATAAACTGTAAATAATGATATAGAAACCAAATATGTTATAGTTTTTTTATTCCTCTTTTCGCAAAATATCCAATAAAATTTATGTTATTTGCGTGCACATAAATGGAATAGTTGATGGCCCAAAAAAAAAGGAATAGTTGTGTATAAGGAGACGATAAAATAAAGATACAATCCAAAGTCGACCCATACCGTCATACAAAGTTGACCCTTTTTTTTTGAATATCGTTGTCTCATTTTTCACACAAAGTGATTATTGCTATTGTTAGTGTGCTCTGCTTTATCTTATCTACTTCAATTTAAAACCGATCTAAGAAATTAATTTTTATTTTCTGGTTCTAGATACTGTTAGAGTGACATGTGCCTTTTTTTATTTTTCTTTAAGAATTTTGTATCTTTTTTTATTTTCAATGTACCATAGGTATTCGCTACCATCAACTTGGACGGCCTCGTTCTTTTATTCAACTCGTCAAAAAAAAGGAAAACATCTTTCTTCTTTTTTAAAATATATTTATTGTATATGTTCGACTTCATAGCTGTGGTTTCGTTAAGCATATAAATATTAGGCTATAATCTTCTATCCCCAAATTTTCATCTTATGATTTTTATAACTATTTTCGTTAGTTACTGTTACGACTGCCTTATCAATTATTAGTTCCGAAAGCATGAAAGGCTTGACAAATGTGCCAATATCTATTTTGAATGAATAATGTACAATACTTTAAAATCCAAAGCAAAGAGTACAACGCTTACAACGAAACCCGTTGACCTAATTGATGGTTAGACTAATAATTTAAGTGAATTGTGCTAAATTTAAGTGAGGAGTTTAAATCTAGTAAATAAATAAAGAATTCGTGTATACACAACTGAATGGTTTTTGAATATTAAAGGTGGTTTAAACCGGCTGCTTCTTGTTCATCGAATTGTCCCCGCGACTTTACATTATGTCATTTATCTATAAGACTACAACTGTGGTTTGTGTATGTATATTATACTTGTAAGTTTTAAATATTGATTTGCATAATGTGCACGTGAGATCATACATATATAACATTACTTATGTAGCATCGACGTTTTGATTATAAAAACTCAAAAGTATAAATCGCCTCCACATCTTCATCATGTGACGACATTGATTCGGTTTCTTCATATCTAACAATACCTAAGCCGCTCTAATCATGAATACATAATCTCTATCGCTACACGTATTTACACCATATATTCGAATCCAAATTTCAGATCTGACCTTGGATATATGAATTATTTTTTAACTATCAAACAAATTTGTGTGTGATGAATACTTAATATTAAATGCCAACTTTCGTAACTAAAAAAGTCTTGAATATTTGAGAGTAGTCAATTTTAAAATTTAATTTATATACTTTGATAACGCTTTTAATACTCTATCGCTACGTGATGCTTCAGGTTTTAGGTAAAACAGTAATTTGTCGACTAATTTGACTAATTTACTCGGTTTAGTGCTTAATTAGAAGTTCAACCTTTTTTGTTGAGTCACCAACCCAATATTAATTGTTGGTCGTCATTACTCATTACCCACATGAGGACTCTTAAAACTATCTGTTGACGTATAGTTAACTATGGATCTTCTCTATGAGCAATTAACAAATATACAACAAATAAAAATATTTATTCCGGTATTTTTGTTGTAACAACAAATAAAAAGATTTTGTTGTTAACAAATAACATAGGTTTTTTCATTCTATTTCATACAGATCGGCAAAAATATTGTTTTACAAATATTTTCTTAAGTATAGAATAATATTTTTTGGGTTAAAATGATATAATAATAGAATCATATTTGTAATACTTGTGAAAACGTAAAACATATTTTTATAACTTATGAAGCGAAGTATTATTATTTATAAGAGTCTATGTCGTGTTTTTTTTTATAAAAGTCTCACACTTTCACATTATTTATTATAATGTCTTGTTGTATCTATTTATAATAATATAAAAAAGTACCACTGGACTGAAATTTTCTTAAATATTAGTATTGATTTTATTTTCATTATTGTTGCTGATTAATTGTAAACATATATTCATTGGTTGTTAGTAGATTTTTAAAAAGCAAATGACAACCAATTAGGAAATTGTAAAATACTACCACTGTATTTATTATGAGAATAAGAAAATAGGAGCGTCGACTGACTCATTTTGAGAGCCTTTGATGTATTTTCTCTTTATAAACAAAAGCTCCCTCTTTTGATTCTTTCATTCATCTGGTTGTTGTTATTTCCTCAAAGAACAAAAAAAAAATGAGCAACTTGATTAGTTCTCTCGAACTCTCATCTCTTACACTTGAAGACCCATGGCCTGCTTTCTAGCCTAAATTTCCTCCATATTGTTTTTTTTTTCCTCACAAGAAAACTAGAATCATTTTTTCTCCCGAGTCTTTCTTGGTTTCTTCATCATCTTTTTAATACGTTTTCTAAAATCATGGGGACTGGAGAAAAAACTCTGAAAAGCTTCCATTTACTTCGCAAACAAACGGTCAAAATCAAAGATATTCCAAAAGGATGCTTAGCGATCAAAGTTGGATCACAAGGAGAAGATCAACAGAGATTTATTGTTCCTGTTTTGTATTTTAATCATCCATTGTTCATGCAGCTCTTGAAAGAAGCAGAAGATGAGTATGGATTCGATCAAAAGGGCACCATCACGATTCCTTGCGACGTGGCGGAGTTTCGTTACGTTCAAGCTTTGATTGATGGAGAGAGTTCGCTTTATCATAGCCATCATCATAGACATAGCGGTCGTGACCAGTATCATCATCTTGTTGGATGTTTCAGAGCGTGATGAATGATGAATGATGAAGATAAATTGATGATGGTGAATGAATGATTGTTTGTGTTTAAATTATCTTTTCTTTTGGTTGACCCTGTGTAGTTTTCGAGCCAAATAGCCTAACCCAAGAATGAAGTGAAATTTTCTGAATTTTTATCGATTTTAGTATATTTCTGTAATTTTATGGAATTTCAAGATAAAATACTAGTATAATTTTCTGCTTTTAATTTATTTGTTCAGACATTTTTGAATGACTGAAGATAATCACGACGTTTTCTGATACCTCAGAAAATATAAATGTGTCATCTTCTTCATTTATGAAACTTTTGTGTGGAAATTTGCATTTGTTATTTAGTTAAGAAACGTATAAATTGATAGCAATAGAAAAACATAATATTCTGAGATAAGTATTTAAAAGAAATATTCGAAAAATATCGGAAAAATAATTTGAGCAACTTCAGCAAATTTTTTTTTTAAAAAAAAAACAAACAAATTTTATGTTTATGAATGGTTCATTAATCATTTAGAACCCAATTTTTAATGAAAGCTTCATAAAAATAAAAATTTGTAATGATAGATAATTAAGCATAAATGTGGTATTTTTACTAAAAAAAATTGTGAAAAAATCAAATTATATTTTAATCAGTGTAGGTAAAGGAGAGATTCTCACTTTGCTTTTCGTTTAAAATATTTCCTCTTATCTTCCCATTGTAACGGCTGGTCCTTTAAAGCATTCAATTTTATTTGACTTTAATTGTATTTTAATAAATGGAGAATTTACATTACATACTCAGATATACAGTGAAGTAAATAGCAATACATCTTCCAATGTTAGCAGGTGAGTTATGCATCCTTCAGAGTCATTATTCTCATTCGTTAATTCCAAAGATCCTATTTCACCAATCACACTAGAAAAGGATAAGACCAACAAATATTTTTTTATTACTCTAATAATTATATATTTGTATATTACTGTTTTTGCTTTCTTTCAAATTTTATGTTTTAAGATTTACATTTATGAACTTTTTTTAATTGGTATGGTAAACTATATAAAAAAATCAAATATATATATATATATACTTCCAGAAAATAAAAGGGCTTTTGTAGATTCCCTGTATTTCCGTAGACTAATGGGTACGAACAAACCCACTCATATCACTATCATAATTTGTAATAAATGGTCATGATTCGATTGTCGGCACCATTACAGAAAAGAAAGGCTTAGCTTTTTTTTGGGGTTTATCTTATCACAAAGTTGTTGTTATATAACTTTTCATTTCTTGTTAAAAAAAAAACTTTTCATTTCCATTTTTATTTTGGTGATTAGGACTCGTAACTTTCTTCTCTTAGCTTTAACCATTTAAATTAGCCTCACTATGATTAAATTTGCATCTTGTAGGTTTAGTAGTTGGTGTTTCTTGTGTATGAATCATATATTGGACTGTAAAATAAAATTGCTGATAATGTTCTTCAAGTTACGAATCAGAACATAGTAACTATAATGTCAAAATTTTCCCAATAATTTAATGTAATAGAGATGATAAAGTGGTCATTTGCTTAAAGAAAAAGTGTAAATGTAACAAGTATTTAACATAAATATATACCAAATAAATATTGTTCAAAACCATAGTTATTATTCATATATTATATATTGCAAAAAATGAGTGAAATCCATCTACCTTATGCACATTTTTTTATCCTTTTTCGTTTTGGTGTTTTCTGTACCTTCAGTTTAAATTCTATAATATCATAAAGACAAAAAACGGACGAAAAATACCCCTCACGTCTCTCAGAAGTCTATAGTATACTCTGTTCTGATGAAGAAAAAATATATAATATAAGAAGGAAAACAAAAAAAAAAAAACTAAAAAAAAATAAAGGACTAGCGAGGTCTTGCGTGAGCAGCACGAAGAGTAACTCCATGCAAGAACTTAGTGAAGCCTAAGAAACTCAGCTTCCCGTCACTACTTCTTACCCATTCTCTCAAGTGCCCGTACGCAGACGCACCCACATTCAGTTCCTGTTCAAATAAACGGTTTGAAATTTAGATCCCAAAAATGAGAGCAAGAACAAAACCGGTTCTAGGAATCAATTGGATTAAACATCTTTACCCTTGCTAGTTCTTCGATTGTGATCACTCGGTTTCCCTCGGTTTCAAAATGCTGGAAACCGGCGGCTGCAATCCCATCCCAAGCTTCAACAGCTTCTAGTTGATGGATGCTAATTGCTGCTGCACAAAACTCTTCGAAATACATCTTTCTATACGCTAGAGAATCCATCTGCCAAACACATCATTTTACAACTCCATTCTTATTTCATCTTCTAAAAGAGTCGAACAAAAAAGATCGATTGTCCTCACCATGTGAAGAATTTCAGGAACCCTCGATTCTCTCATTGCTTCTGTTGCATTCTGCGCAAGTGCCTGCGAGTTATGAGCTAATTAAAACTTCTAAGATTAAAAAAGAAAAACCTATTTGACCATGTTTTTAAAACCAAAGGCCTTTCTTACCATCTTAAAGTTTTCGAGGGAGACGCTTCCATCTTTATTTGGTCCCAAGAGCATGAACTGTGCTCTAAGATAGACTAGCTCGTTCTCGGTCAATGCTTTTGCTAGAGCCTGGATTAAAGTTTTTCAAGAAAATACCGAACATATCACTGCTTCAATCTTGTAACTCAACTCTAACCAACTTTGGGAATATATCTAACCAACTCTAACCAAATATGTGCCAAAAGAGTAGAAAGGTATTTACCTTTAAAGCAGCCCGTCGAAGAGGTGTTGCGTGCAAATAGGATTTGACCAACTTATAGATCAGAATATCTAAAGGAATCGCACGACTATCATCTCGTAACCATGGATGAGCTGAAAATAAGAAATAAAAAAGATAATCAGTTTTGTAATGTTCACAATAAAAGGTAATACCTTCCAAATCGCAGTTGATTGTAATTTCAGCCAGGTGAAATTAGAGAAAGAAAGAAAAAAACTCACTCAAAGCTTGAACTGCAGACATTCGTTTCCTATAGTCTTTGTTGAGAAGTCGTTTCACAAACTCTTTACCTTCTGATGACACAGATGGCCAAGGTAAGTCATCGTAGTGCGGTTCAGTTCTTAGCACGGTGCGAAAGATTCCAGATTCTGTCCGTGCCCAGAAAGGCCTGCTTCCACATAAGAGTATATATGTAATAACTCCAATACTCCATATATCAGCCTCAAGGCTATATGATCTGTGTAGAACTTCAGGCGCGACATAGTATGCGCTTCCAACTATATCATTCAGTCTTTCATCTGTATAGAGGAGTTAAACAAAACAAAACAAACCTCACTATTAGGCGACAACAAAAAGCTAATCAAAGAAAGCCTGAAGTATGAAAACTCTTACCGGGTCTGATAAAATCTGAGAGGCCAAAATCAATAAGCTTCAAGTCTGAGTCTTCGCGGCTAGATGTAAATAGAAAATTCTGTTGAACAAGGTAACAGGAGAGTTTAGTAATTATGAGTATTGGTACCGGAGATAGAGATAGAGGAAGCTTAAGAAAAGACAGAACCTCTGGCTTTAAGTCCCGGTGCACAACTCCTTGGAGATGACAAAATGAAACCACATTTAGAATTTGTACGACGATAGCCTTTGCGTCATCCTCTGGGTATTTTCCACCCCTGAGACACAAGAAAGCATAGATATTAATAAATGCTTTAGAAAAAAATCCAAGAGAGCAATCAGATCACATACCTTGCTAAAATTCTGTCCAAAAGTTCTCCACCCTCACACAACCTGATCAAGTAGAACCAAACATCGATTCTAAGCAATGTTCTGTGTGTTGTTACATATAAGTAAGCTAACACTCGGAAGAAGAGATAACATCTAATATCTGTAATGAATGGGAACAAGACATACTCCATGACTATGTATACGTTATTGGCGTCCTCACATGCATCATAATATCTGATTAGATGTTTGTGCCCAGATAATGATTTCAATAATTTCACCTCCCTGCGAACATCTTCAATTGCGATTGCTGTTGTCATCTGCCAAGTAAAGAAAGATAAACCAGTCAACAAATCACACTCTCAACTCACTTTTGCTTGTTTTATCTATGAGAGGGATACTACAGTTGTCACCAAAATGTGACGAGAAGGTGAAGGGACAAAACCACGAGCATTCGAAAATGAAACCCATACGTCAACATTGTATCCTAATCCAGACATCGGGTATCCCGCCACGCAGCCGGACAAAGATTTCCCTATCTACGTCTGTCATCAATCATCTTTTCTTAGAGATGTAACACCCAACACATATTACATGGAAGACCATAACATGATTACAAATCGACAGCTAAGTAAATCAAAATGTAACCTAAATGTGACGAAGAGCTTCACTGGTACCATAAACAAACGCATGAAGAATACAACGTTCATGAAACATTAGAATATGAAAGTCACACTTTAGATTCTTTGATGGCCATCCTGTCCTAATGCAGACAAATCAACAAAAGTTCACATTACGGTCTACTCAAGTCACTGCCAGACAAAAGATTTTCCTATCTTAAGAGACAATACTGTTGCTCTCAAAGAATCTGCTGTAAGAAAAGACAATACACTGTCCCACAGCCATTATCCAAAACACAAGAATGTACTTTCACTAGCTCAGTTACCACAACGTAAAGCATTACTCATTACAGATTCCAAAAACACCTCCAGAGATTCTTGTATAAACAAAATTCAAATTCTCTTAACTCGAATGCAGAATCCCAAAAAAACAAACACGAGATGAGATCAAAGATCGAGATTTAGACCTTAGCCTTGGAGATGATCTTGACAGCAATAGGATGATCCTTAATCTCTCCCTTCTTCCCACGGCCAGAACAAGTATGACCGAAATGCCCTCGACCCACTTCTTTCCCCAATTCATACTTTACCCCGAAATTCTTGCCATAGCCAAAGCTCTTATCAAGCGACTGCTCAGTCTCCGCTCCTCGCTCCTCAGGGATCGGGCCTTCCTTGGGCTTCACTCCAAGCCGTTTGATCAGCGAAGCTTTAATGTGTTTCGCAGGAGACGGCGGAGGAAAAGGCCGTCGGAAGAATCTCCTGGGAGTGGAAGTCCTCGCCGGAGACGGAGAAACACCGGAAGGAAGAGGACTCGCTGTTGTGGATGATCCGTGAGGGAAAGGACTAGGCCAAGGACTCGGATTCGAAGACCTAGCCGGAGTATTCTTAGCTCTTCCATAACCAGGAGGAGTAAGAGGCTGAATCTGATTCCCGTCGCCGGAAACAACATAAGTAGTCGTATTAGCTTCGTCTCCGACATTTTGCTTACTCTGATTAACCTTCCCGTAACATTGCCCCATCGCTACTACTAACTCCCACACAGTAATATAAAAAAAACAAAAAAACAAAGGAAAGGGAATGAAATCAAATTTGAGGCATTCGGAGGGAGAGTGTGAGAGACTATACGGATCCGATCAAAAGGAAGAGAGATCTAATATGTTGGAGGAAAACGATAAACCAAAGGAATGAGAGAGAGGAAGAAGCAGAGAGACAGAGACGACAAGGCGCAGTGTTAAAAGAGACAAAAGAGAAACCAAAGTGACAGGCAAAACGGAACGGGACGGGACGGTGGTGTTCTTTTTTCAGTAATAACCGTTGGATTAAAATCTAAGATGTTATAATGGAAGGTGGAGATCTCGATATATATATTTTTTTTAATATATGTGAACCATTTAACTCGTTCCAGCATTCAACAACTACCCTTCCGCTACTCCGGTATCTCAATTTTTCGTTTATATATATATATTTGATTAAAAAAAACTATATTTTTCCCCGTCGTTGTGAATCGGTATACGAAGTAAGAGGTTGGGAGATTGGGTACAGAGTTTGTATTTTTTATAAATTCTACATATTTAGATTTATTCTTAGCTAATTTAAGTCGGGTATATTCATTTATAAATTGGATTTTTTAAATCATAGACAAAGTTACATGTAATTAATATTCATTTGCTTTGTTTAGAAATAAAAGAAACTAAGTAATTGTATTAAACTGAAATTATCACAAATATCTGATAAATATTAAAGAAATAATTAATTTTATTAATAATTTGAACTAATTTGTCATAAGAAAATTTTAATATCTTATATATATATTGGGTAATACGAGTATTTTAGATCATAATTACATTAGATTAATTTTACCAAAAAAAAAAGAAATATAGATTGGATAACTCTGAATCAATATTTTGGTTTATATATGCAAAATATTTGATTCTGTTTATTATCATCATTAGGCTCACTGATTTTGGCTAGTTTGGTCGGGGTAATACTAGTATTTAGCTAACATATTTTTTATACTTCAAATTTAGTTCGTGAGAAAATAAAATAATGTTTTTATTTGTCCCTATGTCTTTTTCTTTTTCTTATTATATGGTAGTACGAGTTCTTTTACGCTTCCCTTTTTCCTTTAATTGTTTTTGTCTTTTGTTACTTTTTGGTTCCTTTAAACAATTTGTATGATATTTTAAATAGTAAAACGGTTTTATAAAGAAGGACGGATTTATTAATGAGACGTGGCTTAATATTATTGGATGTAACTAAAACGGAGTTCCATACGGACGATTCTCACAACATGATGGATGGTCCGAAAGCTCGAAAAAGGAAATATACGGAGTACGTTATCCTACATGGCAAGATCAGGGCCGTTCAGTCAAATTTACTCACCCTTTTAAATGAAATTTGATTGTTGAGAATTGAACAAGGCGTGATTACAGCTTTTTCTCGAATTTGGAAATTATCCTTTTTTACGTCCTTAATTAATAGTTATAAACTAGTAGTAGTATTTTTTTTTCCAAATTAAGTATCACTCTTTTTCAGAAAAAGGCATCTATTTTGGACAATAACAAGCTATACTGGCAAAAAGTATATAATTATATCAATATATCTTATATTTCTTTTTTTTTTAATCATCGCAAGGTTTTGAGTCGAACTTATAATCCTTCCAATTCTAAAACCACAACATATCATATTAATTTCGTTTCAATCTATAACGGGGTCTTATATTTTAAGATATCAATTAAAACAAATCCACGTGTAAAGTAATTATTTATTACAATCACGTGGAGATTTGATATTTAAAGACCTTTTTGTTCTTTGTATCAAAATTATTTACGTTAAATGGATAAGGTATTATAAAATTGTCTTTGAAATCTTACAGTATTTATTTCTGTAATAGTGCTTTTTACTTATTTTAGAGAGTTACCGTATAAAAGAAGAAGTTAACGTGTAATATCACCTTTCTCATGTATAAAATTAAATTTTAGTGGTAATTAATTGGTAAAGCGACGTCTACGGGTCTGAAGAGAGTTAACACAAACATTACTAGTATCAAATATCAAGTAGGTGAGAGGCAGATTATCTTTTTTTTTTTTTTTTTTTACAGATAAACCTCGAAATAAATTATAACTAGAATGGTATTTACTTAAGAGGTTGAGAATTACATAACAGCCAAAAATTAACTTAACAAATATAATGTTCGTGATTATGTAATCCATTTAATTTTAAAAGTATATTAACTTAGCACGTAATTTAGGTATATTCGATTGATTTAGAAATATAATTAATTAAAATATTTTTTAAAAATATACAGTAAAAAACTACAGAAATATTATATATTCGGAAAATATTAGCACATATTAAATTTATATATTCATCTGATATCCAATACACGTTCGTAGAACTCTTCATCGTTTGGGTTTATTATGTCCAATGGCCAAAAGTCAATCGTTTAATAGTAGTATATTGATATTTTATTGTCAGCAGTTTCATAATTATAAACAACAGGTGCCGATTTTCATAATTATCGGCTTCGTATTCTATATAGTACACATCAAGCAAGGCTAAAAGTATAAACAAGGACACTATAAAATATATTAAAATCCGCCAATTAAAGAAAATCCTTAGTTAAATGGAGGGAAATTAAATTATTTATAGACCAATATATATATGTGTGTGTTTTAAATTTCCAAAGTGATTTATAGAATACGTATGTTGAGATTTAATCAAAGTTGAAATTCAAATTTTGAACTTTTATCCAAAAAAATAATAGTAGTACTACATAGTAATCCACGAATTTCAATAATCTATATTTTGGGATTTGATCCATATCATTATGACATAAACTTCTACCACTATTGTCATCATAACTGCTAGTATTACTCTAAAAATGTTGTAACATTTTTCTTTTTTGGGGTGTTGAAAGATATGTTGAAAATAATACCCCGAAATGATAAATAGTCATTATATTTTATTTCACAGACAAAAAAGGTCATAATATATCCGAATGGTTAGACCCAAAACAGTCGAGCCCAGCGTATCGTTAACAATGTAAAGCTTATTCAAACTGTTAAAAAGGAAATATGTCAGCCCAATGTCGGCCCAATAACCAGTCTAAAGGTCACCACCTTTCTCAAATAAGCTTATTTAACTCTATAAATCTTTCTCAAACTCAATAGCAGTATCCATAACAAAAACTATAATGAAAGTATATATATATATATATATATATATATATATACCTGATATAATTCTTTGGGTTTCTTTCAACTACTACATATTATATATAATAAATGAAATGCATTAGCAATATAACTAATCAATGATAGCTTAAGGATTAAATCAAGCGAAACATTGAAAAGGGCACTTGTCTCTCTATCCGCTAGTTGGTGTGGTTTTGGTTAAGGTCGTTGCCAACACCTAAATATAGTGACGAAACAATTTAAGAATCTACGCGTAACTTTGAAGTTAACATTATTAAAACAATCATACGAATATGTACGTCGATGTCACTATTCTATAAATAATTATTTATTTTATAGTTTTGCTTCTGTAAGAAGCATGCAGTCGAACATTTGGACCGGCGTTTTTTTTTTTTATTGTTGGAGTGATCTGATAATTTCAGCAGACGCATATACATTAATTATATTCTCAATATGGATCCTTTTGTTCAAAGAAAACATATGGACCAACGATCCGACTCATATACGGATCTATGAGACGCATGATGATAACTATTGGAATGACTAAACCCATTTACTTTGCTCATTTCAGATTCCGCGCATGCGGTTTGTACCTTCACTAACCACCTCAATTGATATAAACCTAAATAGCAGCTAATGAAACAATATATTGGGAGTATTTGGTTTTAAATCTCATCAATTTCTAACACATTATTGCAATGTTGACTGCGTTTGTTAAAATGACATTTAACATTAGTTATTCCCCTTGAAAGTTGAAATTTCATTTAGTGGCAAACATTTGTCCGCATTGAGGGGAATAAAACAGTGAAATAGTCATTAAAAAAACAAAAATGTTACTTTTAATAAAGAAAACTTTATGCTCAATATTATATTTTAACTATGGTCTAGATGAAATTTAGGATGGCGACCAGCTGAAAAAATCCGGAGATGTATTAATCCATTAGTTTTAATAATTACTGGTTACATTTCGAGTGACAATATTGAGAAGATTATAGGAACATTTAAACTCACAAGTCACAAGTAAAAGACTAATTAAAAATACAGTGGACATCACGTGAACCGTCGGATTGTTTGTTATGGTGTCTTCATCGTACGGCAACGCGATGAATTAAAACAGAAGATATCACGTGAACTAGTGCTCATTAAATGCGACCGTTAACTCAAAAGCGAGAGTACATTGGGATTAAGTTGTCTAATTATGGAAAGAAAAAGCTTATATCAATAATGATGGTAACGAATAAATACCAGCACGATCGATTTCTAATAATCTATAAACAAATAAATAATATAATGCGTTTAGTTATCATTAAGCTTATTTATAAAAGCACGACTTGAGCTAGCTATGACTTAATTATGAACATAAGTTGTCATCGAGCGAATTAGATTGTATGAAATTTCTTTCTAACATTATAATAATCCTAAAAAGTTAGAATCATTACGATACAAAGTGTTTTATTCTGTATTTGACGTGTTACAAGAATGTCGACGAACCAGTGCACATGTAACCATGTGAGTATGTGACAACGTATCCCGAAAAAAAAATAGCAAAACAAAGTTGTCTTTTGTGATGTCGAGTTATCGTCGCCCCCACTTAACGACGACGTTGTATAGGTTTAATCATTGATGGTGCATACATTTTTATAAATTAACAAGTGAGCAAAACAAAACAAAAACGGTATGTTCTTTAATTATCCGATTTTTTTCTCTAAATACGTATATTTATTTCCCAATTATGGAATGTGCGAATTAAATCTCTAAATTTGCATTGACTTTCCAAATTTAAACCTGATAAATGTTAAATGCTAATATTAAATATGAAAAAACATATAGGGAGTATTCGAGAATCTCGTGTTATATATTCTTCTTCTCGTATTCTTCCCAAAATATTAATAAAAACTCTAATTCAATTTCCAGGGAATGAGCAGAGGCGAATTCCAAAATATCATACTAAAAACATATAAATAATTTTTGTTGGTCCATTGTTCTTTTTGTATTTGAATAACTATGAATGCAAAATGAATGGATTGATACTATTTGAATTTAGGAAGATAATTCCAGTTCAGTTTTATATTTTGCTTTTATAATTTGATCATTTTCGAATTGAACTTGTGTTTGTTTTTCCTTCCAATAATACTTTTAAATTTGCTAATAAAATTTCTGGTTTTGAAATCGACATTTGATGTTGCCCCAGAAAATTTGATTTGAGGAAAAATCGATGTAAAGGTTTAAGGGTTTTGATTTTGAGAAGAAAATGATTTTGAACAAGATGAAAAACGAACTTGTGATATTAAACTTAACGATATTCGTTTACTATTTAACATTGATTTTAATAAAATTTAATTTACGTGCTCAATAGTTAAGAAGAAATGAATATGCGTATATAGAAAAGATTAAAAGAATTAAATAATAATATCCGTTAATATCATGACTCATGAGTTACAGACACTGAAGAGCCACAGAAACCAAAATTGTCAATGAATTAACCATGTAAATAAACACAAAATCAAAGAAAGTTCCAAAAATAACACTGACTCGTATGTCCCCCATTCTTACCTAGGCAGGGTCACGAGCCGTCGCACTATTCTAATAGTATATACTAAATCTTATCATGAGACATACAAATATATAATATCTTTTTTTTTTTTTACAAACATGAATTTTTACTTCATAAGTTAGTTTTCCATTTTTGATTTACGTCTCCGTCACTCTTTCTCCCTATCCACTAAACACAGATCCCAAAAAAACATTAGTAAAAAAAGAATAAAAATCGTCTAAGCGATTGATTATATGTAAATTTTTCCTTCGTGTTCTCGCATTTTTTCATTATCACCGAACGGTCCCTTAAATCGCTCTCTCTTCCTCTCACATTCAAAGCTTCTTCTGCTTAACTCCACCATTAATATTACATTCTCTCATTTTCTCTGGCAGACCGGAAGTAAAAACGATGACTAACTTCTCCCGATCCAAGTCCACCGCAACTACCGGGTTTCCGGATTTTAAACCCACCCGATCCGGTCCTGACATATACGAGAATATCCACGACGACGACTACGTTGAAGAACATAGCCCTACGAGCACCGACTACTACGACGTATCCACGCCGTTGAGCTCACATGTGTCAAGATCCGGGTCCGGTTCCGGGTCCGGTCAATTCACGATACTCGACCTTCTTGCAGCGGTTCTGAGGAAGTCGCTGGTGACGTCTTGTACCATGGAGAGACGTGATGATGACGTGGCGGCGTCTATGGATATAGGTTGGCCGACGGAGGTTAAGCACGTCAGTCACGTGACTTTTGACCGGTTTAATGGTTTTCTCGGTCTTCCCTCTGAACTCGAACCGGAGGTCCCTCCTCGAGCTCCTAGCGCCAGGTCCGTTAATTTTTTTAATTGTTTTTTTTTTGTTTATTATCATTACCACGAAAGATAAGAATATTTTGACTTCAATTATGAGACTTTCGTTGAGATATTAATTTCATATCTCTTGAACATATATTTATTATTTTCGTAGCTGGAAATCTGTATTTGACATGTTACTGTGTTGGATAGAATCATTAAATGCATTATTACGACATGCGTTTGTTCACAGAAAAAAGATTCTCTTACTTTTTTTTTTTTAAATACAAAGATTAATCAAGAGTCTGAAAATTCAAGACCAAATATTCTAACTCCCAAAACTATAGAAAAGGTCAAGGCAGAAAGCTGGGTTATTTATGATGATCTAAGTTATGGGCTTTCACTAGATTGATTTGTCCTCAAATATTTGTATCCTCAAATATATATTCTACAAAATATATATAAGCAAAAACCAGATTACATAACAAATTTTGACCAAAAAAAAAATAATGATCAGTTCCTACATCGATTCTCTTTCAGTAGATGCAACTAAGAGAATAAAAATGATGACTTTGTTAAATCGATAAAAACATCGTAGAAAAACCATACACCACAAGATACATATCTATTATCGTCCTTTATAATTATATAAGTCATTATGTATATATGGATCTCAAAAAATGGGGCCACATAATTTTTTTTTTTTTAAAGGAGTAAAGGTAGAACTTGTAGATTGTCAGTAGATAGATTTGCAAAGGACTAAAGATTGGTTGTTTTGTAAAGATAGATCTTATAGGTTTCAGTTGATGGGGTTGTACACAATCACACATATAACACACTGATTTTTTTATTTTTTATGATCGAACTATGGATTTTTCATTAGATTGGTTTGTCTTAAGCGGAACAGCTGTTTTTTTTTTTTTTTCAGTGTGAGTGTCTTTGGAGTATCAGCGAAGTCGATGCAATGCTCTTACGACAATAGGGGAAATAGCGTCCCAACGATCCTTCTCAGGATGCAGAAACGTCTTTATACCGAAGGAGGTCTTAAAGTAAGCCTGTAGTCTCTTCTTATTCTTATCAATTTGGATTACTTTCGAATCAAAAGAATTCTGATATTGTGAATTATATTTGTTTTGTTGCCTTAAGGCAGAAGGAATATTCCGAATAAATCCAGACAATGGCAAAGAAGAGCATGTCCGAAGACAGCTAAACCGCGGTGTAGTACCACGTGGAATAGATGTTCATTGCTTGGCGGGTTTAATAAAGGTGTAAAAAATGAACGAAATCTTTAGTTTCTTCAACATTTTAAGTTCAAAAGGTTAGACTTTTTTTTTTTTCCTTTTTTTTGTTTCATTTTCTGTTTATTGAATCAGGCCTGGTTTAGGGAGCTACCAACAGGAGTGCTTGATGTGTTGACACCAGAGCAAGTGATGAAATGTAACACGGAAGAAGATTGTAGCAGGCTCGTGACCCTTCTTCCTCCGGTTGAATCTGCCCTTCTCGACTGGGCTATCGGTCTAATGGCTGACGTGGTGGAGCATGAAGAGTTCAACAAAATGAATGCTCGCAATGTAGCTATGGTTTTCGCTCCAAACATGACCCAAGTCAGTAAACAAAAAAATGCTTTTCCTTTTAATGAAATCTGTGATCTTTCAATTCTCATAAAAAAAATGCTTCGTTATTGTAGATGGCAGATCCTTTAACCGCATTGATCCACGCAGTACAAGTGATGAACTTTCTCAAGACTTTGATCTTAATGAACCTCAAAGAGAGGGAAAACGCAGATGCGAAAGCAAGGTGGATCGAGAAACAAACTTCAGATCCATCAGAGGAATGGGAATCACAACACTCTGAGATATTAGGCCTTGAGAAACCCAACAATAACCCTAAGTTCTTGAGAGTGGCTACTCTGTGTAGGCTGGAGGCTGACAATGAAGAAGAGATTTGGAACATTGAGAAGAGAAACAATCATAAAGCTACAACTGAAAACATTGGGACTGTTCAGAGGCTGTGTAGGCATCCATTGTTTCACTTAAGCAAATCGACAAAGAAAGCTCTTCTAAGTAATCAAGACGAAGGAAGAAGAGGACGAGATGCTTGGGGTTCACGTCTCTCTTCTTTGCCTTGGTAAATTTTACTTACCTCCCTTTTGTTCTTTTTTTTCTTCTGCTTTTGAGAGTGTAAAAAATATATTGTGAAATATAATTATAGGTGCTAGTTTGTTTGAAATAGGCATAAAGTTTATCCAATGAATTTCAAAAATGGAAATGATCAACGTATAAGAGATCAGAGGTTTTCTCATGTTATTTTCTGGAAACTGGGGACTCTTGGTTCATTCATACCGATATCGAGCGGTGTTTTTGAGCTAGGTTCGTCTAAACTGAATAGAAACAAACCGAAGCTTTTGACCAATAGCATGTGAGATCTTACTTCTTATCCGAGAGAAAATCCAGCTCTATTCCATAAAACAGCGTACGAACATAGTCGTCTCTGTTCATATTAGCGATTTTTTCCTTGTTTTTTTGGGGTTATATTAACCATCTCCATTTTGAAAAACTCATCTCATGTTCATATATGACATCTACACACGATGCAGATTTCACAAACTAAATCTCGTATTTTACAATGATTATACAATGCTTAGAAAAATCATATAGAGACCGATCGACCAGCTAGTTTAAGTGCAGGGACTCGATTACACCTTTTCAGGATAAGTATAGGTCCATGTTTTTTTTTTATAAAAAAAATGTATATATTGTTGAACTAGCAAGTATGATGTCTAAAGTGATTAGATGGTAGTCGTCTCGGAACATGAGTAAACTCGTTTCCTCCTGACATGAGTAGCGAATGGGCCAATCGGAACTGGGTTTTAGTCCAGTGGACGAGTTGTTTCGGTCGGCTCTTTCATCCCAATATTAGTCCACCCTCAATACGTATGATGTCTAATCTTTTATGCTACTACATTTTTTTTTTTTTTTGTAAGAAACTCACTAATTTATATATTGCTCAGAATTGTAAGTTTTGGTCCGTAAATTATTAGACTGAATACAAAATCAGTTTTACAAACATTTTGTGCGTGTGTTTTTCTAGTGTCTCAAACTCATATTGTTTCTATCTAGTAAATCTGAAATCCCAAGCATAATTTTTTAATTTTGTTTGTAGCTCATTTAGGATAAACAAATATATTTATAAAATCATTGGTGCTGTTTTAAAATTTTAATTTTTTTGTTTTAAAAACTATGGTTATTTTTTCCTTCCTTTTTAAAAATATCCTCAATTTTTTTATATGTTAAGATATTTATCTTATTTCTCTTAAAATTGAGAGGAAGGAAAAAAACCCATATTTTCCTTATATTAACACAAAGAGTGGATCCGCTCATCTGTCTCCCCACAAGATGCATATCCGCCTCTTGGCTTAAACGATTTCCCAATTAATAATTCATACAATTAGCATTACTATATATATTCACAAATTAAGAGATTACTCCTCTGAGGAAATATGTTAGGAACCAACTACCACTTCAGCTAAACATCTTACTTGGAAAGGACAAAAGTGCTTTTAATCATCTTTTTGGAAAGATCATTACGCATATATAATGAAAAGTAAACCCTAACCCTATAAACATTATACCCATGCAGTACCATAAAACTTAAGCCATAGAGAATATCATGCATGCATCCACAAAGAAGTAGAAACTTCCAGATAAATATTGTTTCACGCTGTAGTTAATTACCTGCTGATAAGACAACAAAGAACTACAATACCACTTTCTTTTTAGAAGTGGTTTGAGTGTAATTCATGAACCTGTGTCCGGAAACACACAAACATCTAATGTTATAGATCTTTATGATAAAAAGCAAGTATGAATCACAATTAATCATATTATGAAAGTCGACGAGGTAAACAGTACATAGTGAGTATATTAGTTCATGCCCACCATCAAATAAAAATACTAGATTGTACTTGGCCTAATAAAACCAAGTCGTTTTTTACCAATATACAGATTTGTAAGTTACAAAAATCGATAATGTATATAGGCCTCGAATCTTATACCCAAAAAAAGAAAGAAAATAAAATAGAATTCCAATAGTACAACGATACAATCAATGCAAACCAGAACCAACGAAATATAGCATCGATGCTGACTTAATTTTTTTTTTTTTAAAAGAGAAAATCTATAAAAAGTTCAGCATCTGTTCAAACTTTTTTTTTTTAATTACATGTTTTGATTGATGAACTTAACTTATACATTGTTTTAAAATAATTCGAGTAAGTTAAGATCAAAACATTCTATACATTACAAATTTGTCGCGCCAGGCTTCGAATAAAAACATTACAACAAATATAAGTCTTTGTTCGGCAGACATAATACATCGTTCATGATGGTCTAGTGTATGTTATAAACATCTGCATATATGATACTTATGTAAGAAAAGTATGATGAGTTTAATTAAATGTGATGGGTTTGTATGATGTTGGACACAACAATGTCCGGCTGCGAAATAACTGTGACGTATTTTTTTAATAAATTAAATGGCCCAACTAACTCACCGAAAACGTACGAATACTTTTGTTTCTCATTGGTCCACTTCCAACTTGGCCAGCCACTGACCAGCTTCACCTATAATTAAGAATAGGCTGACAAATCTCCAACCAATCACTGATCCGTAATAAATATCTCTCTCTTTTCGAGTCCTTTCTCTTTTCGAGTTTCCTTTTTTGGATTAACTAGTTAACCACATAAATCAATTTGAGGAAAATCACATGATTCTAACACACGTAACTGTCTATGTTTGGTAATATTTAGATTAACAATTAGTATGGTTAAAATGCTTAGATAGTGAATTGAGATAACTTTGAAATTGTTTTGAACGGTCGTTTTTATATTTGTGTTCTTGTAATGAAATAATATCGTTGCAACACGGCACAAAAATATGACAAACTTTTTTAAAAAAAGTGTGTTCACCTATGGTTATTTGTATAACTTTCGATACCACACTTTATTTATAAAGGGTAGCCTTATAACGTACACCACGTTCTACGCGGCACCAACGTCCTTAAAGCAACCACCATTGTCTATTCATACCCTACATAAGGTTGTATGGTACGTTGCTTATAAATTAAAAGCCACCCAATAACCAATTGTTTCTCACATCGTTCATTGCAATGGCAAATTTCAAGTTTCCGCTGCTTATAATTTTCGTTCTCTATTTCTCCCAACTTCATCTACTTCATTTTCACCATGACTTCTTCTCTTCTTTCCCGGTAAAGATCGGTGTACTCATCATATCCATCCTCTTCTATGCCTACTCAATCACCCGGTCTAAACCAGTTTACCTCGTCGACTTCTCATGTCATCAACCCACCGACTCTTGCAAAATCTCATCCGAAACGTTCTTCAATATGGCCAAAGGTGCTCAACTCTACACCGAAGAAACAATCCAATTCATGACGAGGATACTAAACCGTTCCGGTTTAGGAGATGATACGTACGCCCCACGTTGCATGTTGACCTCTCCACCAACACCGTCAATGTTCGAGGCGAGACATGAAGCCGAATTAGTAATCTTCGGAGCTCTTAACTCACTATTCAAGAAAACCGGAGTCGAACCGAGAGAAGTTGGAATCTTCATTGTAAACTGTAGCTTGTTTAACCCCAACCCATCTCTCTCGTCCATGATCGTAAACCGGTACAAGCTCAAAACCAACGTCAAAACATACAATCTCTCCGGTATGGGATGCAGCGCCGGCGCAATTTCCGTCGATCTCGCCACGAATCTTCTTAAAGCAAATCCTAATACCTATGCGGTCATTGTCAGCACGGAGAACATGACTCTTAGCATGTATCGAGGCAACGACCGGTCCATGTTAGTCCCTAACTGTCTATTTCGGGTAGGAGGTGCCGCGGTTTTGCTCTCAAACCGGAGCCAAGACCGAAATCGGTCTAAGTACGAGTTGACTCAACTCGTAAGGACTCACAAAGGCGCTAGCGACAAACATTACACTTGTGCTGACCAAAAAGAAGACGACAAAGGTATCGTTGGAGTATCACTATCTAAAGAACTAACCGTTGTCGCTGGTGACACGTTAAAGACGAATCTAACCGCACTTGGTCCGCTTGTTTTGCCTTTATCTGAAAAGCTCCGGTTTATTCTCTCTGTTCTAAAGAATAAGCTTTTTCGGCCAAAGATTAGTCCATACGTTCCGGATTTTAAATTATGTTTCGAGCATTTCTGTGTTCACGCTGGTGGTAGAGCGTTACTTGACGCGGTTGAAAAAGGTCTTGGACTCAGTGACTTTGATCTTGAGCCGTCTCGGATGACTTTGCACCGGTTTGGAAACACTTCGAGCTCGTCTCTGTGGTACGAGCTGGCTTACATGGAGGCTAAGTGTCGGGTCAAGCGAGGAGATCGGGTTTGGCAGTTGGCGTTCGGGTCGGGTTTTAAATGCAATAGTATTGTGTGGAGAGCGTTGAGAACGATTTCGGCTAGCGAGTCCTTGGTGGGTAACCCGTGGGGTGACTCGGTTCATAAGTATCCGGTACACGTGACATAACTTTAAATATTATTACACGTGGGAAGTGAAGTGAAGTGACAAGGTGTCATTAGGTCAATAATATATATTTATCTCGCTTTCTATTTAACCTTTACCCAAAAAATATGTATTAGACGAATCATCATCGATTTATTATTTATTCGTATTATTTTCCAAGCATATTTTTATATTAAAGGAAAGAAATTACAACGAGAGTTTCAAAG
Source organism: Streptanthus diversifolius (assembly GCA_039880935.1). Taxonomy (NCBI): domain Eukaryota; kingdom Viridiplantae; phylum Streptophyta; class Magnoliopsida; order Brassicales; family Brassicaceae; genus Streptanthus; species Streptanthus diversifolius. Next base: position 867,915 of record JAXGFM010000018.1, on the reverse strand, counting down.
AGAAAGTCACAATATCCTTAACGTATGTGGCTATGCTAATTATCGAAGAGATGTTGACGGAATTTTTGAAGAGATGTTCATGAAATTATAGTTGTTTGGATATTAGTAAAAGTAAAATGGTTATCTACTTATTAAAAACAAAAGTATTTTTGAAAAAAATATGTGATTAAAAGTGATATTCCAAAACTATATTTCTAGCAGTTCCGCCAATTTTTTTCAAAGTAAATTAAAAATTTAATTCATTATTTTTTTTGTATAAATTAATAAAATGTCATATTGATAATTTATAGGGGTATATATATAGGTATATACGATCGAAGTGTACGTATATACGATCAATATGCTGGACCTTACGGTTTGCTTTGTTCCCCAAGTTTAGATATACGTAATCATATCGGGACACGTGAATAAGACCAGACTTCCAATTCACGTTATTATCGATAAGAATATATGCCATCGCGCACACGTCTCTCACAAGCTGTTCTTTGCATACTCAAAAGATTTAGACAAAGTCCATGAGAGTATATCTTAATAAGTGATGTGGTCAATGAATTACTAACATTCGTTTTAAGATCTTACTGATGCACATTCTTCTTTCTTTAAATAATTTATGAACATGCGTAACGTATAATTCATATATACCGCGACAACCATCGGAATCAGTTGGCGAATAAAGCCAAAATAAAATCTTCTTTCGCATTGCCGATTAAAACCCTAAATTCTTGATTGTATATATTTTTTCAAACGATATACTAAAAAGATTCAACGAGCATTTACATAACTCTAGTGAAATTATTAGGCTTCAAGGCCTCACGAAAATTCCAATTTTTATTGAAGCCGGACATTATTATTTACAACAACGGCTTTCTGATATATGAAGCAATGAAGATTAATAACTTACTGACTGAGATCCAAATTTATGCCACTGACACGTGTACAGACCCTAGCCTCTTTGTAAACTTTTCCCGGTCGACACAAATATCCTTTGGCAGGAGCACAATGAGCATCCGTCGAACATATAAACAAACCCTCCAATGCGCATCCATTTTTTACTATCGTCGCGTTTCCTCTGATCCCTAAGATCTGATCGGTCCATTCAGTCGAGAATAAACCGGTCGGATCATAACTCTCTTTTACTTTCAAAAATGCTGGCACGTTCTTATACTTTTTAATCACTCCATCAAAGGCTAAGTTTCTGTTTTTACCCCAATGTGGCAATGCGTTATATTTGAACAATGCAATTTGCTCGATTTCTTCGATGAAATCCTCGTAGAGTCGTGGTGTTAATGGATCTTTGGCTCGGTAATATGTTATGTCACAGTCTAGGGCTTCCGTTTCTTTCCCAAGATAAGCCGGAGAGGATGTGACATAACGCATCAAAATACCATAGTGGAGCTCAAGGCCGCATAGAGACTTTGGTTCGATTTTGACAAGAGATTTGACGTCTTCAATAAAACTTTTGACTTGTGTGAGAGAAACACTAAAAGTTGTCTGATGAAAAAATTCACCGTTTATACGCGAATCCCACGCACACGCCGTGATTAATCCATCTTGCAGGCTATCTAGACATGATCCTGACGACATTATACGGTTTTGGCTTCCAATGACCGGATAACCAGTGAATATAATACCTAAAGCCGGTTAATATTTAAAACATCGAGGGACGAGTAAGTAAATATTTTGTGTGACATCAATAAAAATGAAAAATGAAAAAAAAAAGTTTAAGTACGTACCATTGTTGGTCAAACCGTATGAGGTAGCAAACAGTGTAGATGAAATTAGTGTGGCTCCTACACACTTCCCATTCGCATCCCTGAACGTCTCTTGAGTTTCCTCTGTAATAGTATACAAGAAAACAAATTAAAGTTACGTGTAGCATTTTATCTGGAAAGAGAAATGAAACTTATTCAAACAAAATTGTGGAATCGTAAGTCACTTGATAATCTCTTGGCAACCATACATTAAGAATACTATTATTTAAATATCGGTTTTGGATCCAAGAGTTATATACTTTTATACAATACTAATTCAAGAATCACCTGATTAAATTTGTCTCTCTTCTTCAATGAAAATGAAACATATTGAGTAAAAATGTGAACAAAGTAAGATTTTGGTTTAGATCATGCTTTCTTCTGTTAAGGAAAAACGAGATGAACAAGATAGTATCTATATTTATTTTATTAATTAGATGCAAACATTTCCAAAAAAAAAAAAAAGGTAGAAGAATGATAGGTACTAAAGTACGTACCTGATGATCTTATGATCGCTATAGCCGCAGAGAGTTGCGAACGAAATGGCAAAAAATCAAACAAACCGTTGCCAGACGTGTTGACTGCAGCTCGGTCATCCCTTCGATACACCACTTTGCCTTGGCTCGGTAACCATAAGATATCCGCAAACTCATGTTTCTTTCCAAAATTCACGGCTTGATCCCCAAAATCCGAATCATTTCTCATTGTATATGTTAACGATCTCTTGAACATCGGTTGCAATTTAAAAGTCACCTTTTAGAAAAAAGAAGTATATACAACCAAATTTTTTTTTATTAAAATGACTTAGAACGATATTGTCCGTTTGTAGTAAACCCAAAAAGAAATATAACAAAAAAAAAAAAAAAACCAATCCAACCTGAGAGATAACCCCGAGAACACCAAGAGAAACCTTGGCCGCGTTGAACTCGTTAGGAGTCGTAGTCTCGCTTAAAACTCTAACCTTTGCAAACCCATCATTGACTGAGCCAGGAATAACCATCCTGATCTCGGTCACATAATCATGGACGGCACTTCCTTTACCCCACAATGAGCTCCCATGAGCACCGGTTCCCATCATACCACCCACGGTAAGTCCCCACCAATATGGTGCATAAGGCAACGCCAATCCGATCTTAGCCGCTTCAGCGATCAACTGCCTAAGTGTCACGCCGCTCTCAACCGTCAGGGTCATGGCCTCTTCATCGGCTCGCACAGTGTGGTTTAAAAACTTTGTGCTTATGAACAAACCGTTGGTTCCGTCGGTACACACGAGCTTAGTTATGCTATGCGAATAACGAGTGGTTACACGCATTTTCTGTCCGATTTTAGTCGCTGCAGCCACGATAGAGACGAGTTCAGCTTCGGTTGTTGGGTAGGCCACGCTGGCGGCTCGACAAGTGGAACGGTCAGGGAAGGCTCCATATGAGTTTGTGACCGTACAATTCGTATTTCCGATCACACACTTAACAGGATCTTCAGGTGGTGTTGAGACCGCCGTAAGCACAAGTGTAAATATACAAAGTAACCCGAGGAGGGTGTGCCCGTTTTGGGATCCATACGTACGAGAATAAATAAGTACCATAAGTTTTGATTGACTTTTGTTGACTCTTACCAAATGTATTGCTAATGGCTCCTTTGTTAACATGCTTGCTATGTATAGAGGTTGTGTGGTTTAAAAGGCTGGCTCATCACGATTTAAATAAAAATATTTCGGTTAAAAACTAGAAAAGATTGAAATTCTTCCATCATTGCTAGCTTGTAAGAATATATTAACGACTATTCCCACTCGATCCATCAACTTTTGACCTAACATGTTAATTAATTTAATTTGTATCATATGGTCTGAAAAACATGGCCATATTCTTATCATTGTCGCAATCCCATTGCCGCTGGGACGTTTGTTGTTTCTCTTTATTTTCAAAATGGTTTTAGTCAAAATATTCGCCTCGTCTGCTTATGCAATTCTGTTTATTTAAAACTGTGACTTGAAAAAGTTTATCAACTACATACACGCAAAATTCAACTAGAAAATATCATACTCAACTAGTTAACAGCTTAAAATTTTCGTAACATTCAAGGAAAAAAATATTGTTTAATAATACATCGGATATTTAAATGACCTAATAAGGATTTATGAACATTTTTACTCTTAAACTAAGAATTATGATTCATGAACCTGCGGAACCGCAACGTTGATTATATCTGGATGACTGGACCCAGTTCATAATTGAGCTGTCGGGTCGGATCAATCGTGTTGGAAGATGGATCCACCGTCGGGTCCATGGAAGCCGTCGTGCTATAGGCGATGCAGAGGGCTGAAAGATCGATCGAACGCGGATAGGCGATAAGATACTTTGACTTTGACCTTTTCTTATTTCCTTCGTAAAATATTTGACTAACCATCCTGATCTCGGTCACATAATCATGGACCGCACTTCCTTTACCCCACAATGAGCTCCCGTGAGCACCGGTTCCCATCATGCCACCCATGGTCAGTCCCCACCAATATGGTGCATAAGGCAACGCCAACCCAATCTTAGCCGCTTCAGCGACTGTCTAAGTGTCACGCCGCTATCAACCGTCAGTGTCATGGCCTCTGCATCAGCTCGCACATGTCGTTTAAAAACTTTGTGCTTATGAACAAACCGTCGGTTCCGTCGGTACACACGAGCTTAGTGATGCTATGGGAATATCGAGTTGTTACACGCATTTTCCGTCCGGCTTTAGTGGCTGAAGCCACGGTAGAGATGAGGTCCGCTTCGGTGGATGGATACACCACATTGGCGGCTCGACAAGTGGACCTATCTGGAAAGACTCCATATGAGTTTGTGACCGTACAATCCGAGTTTCCAGACGCACACTTGACAGGATCTTCAGGTGGTGTTGACATGGTAGTGAAGACTAATGTAGATATACATTGTAAAACGAGAAGAATGCGCCAAACCGCGGCGTTTTGGGAACCATACTTAGGTATAGAAGTAAATGCCATTGAATGAGGTAACTTTTCACATGTATTTTCAACCTCTATATGCATTTAGTATACATGTAGAGGTTGTGTGACGTAAAAGGCCAGCTTTAGTGTGATTTAATTTATAATATCCGGTTGATAAGAAAAGAACTGAGATAGGAGATGCTTGTAAGATTAGATTAATCATCATGTTCTGATCATCTCCTCTCATTATTATGTCATCGACTCTCTCCATTTCATATTTATAAATTATATAAATCGAGATTTTGTTTTAATCATTTTGTATATTATTACGTCATACAAAGAATGTTCAGATAGAAAAGTATTTATATTGGGTCTACATATATTTTTGTCTCGATTGAGCCAAGTGTCTTAAATGATATATCCAGCAAAATCAAGTTCTACAATACTATACTTTGTGCTATCTTCCATAAATTATTTTTGTAATAACCAAAGAAATGTGTGGGTTTGTTTAAATTATATAGTTTTTTTTTTACTTATATATTTTGATGATCTTATGTACGAGCAAAAGGAAACAAATGATCTTATGTGTTTTAGTTGTCGTGTTCCATATATAAAGGTTGTTCATATATCACGAATTCGTAAATTAATATTTTTTAAAAAATGGGGTAAAAGTAAACACATTCTTAGCCAACAGAAAATGGTATTTGAGTGAGTAAATAGTCTAATTACTCATTTTCTGATCTTAATTTTTTTGAATACAAATTTTAGATATAGAAATATTAAAATGGTTTTCTTTCAACTGACTTGGAGCGGTATAGTATTTTCTGTTGGCTTTATGGGCTGGTATTAAAGATATTTAGAGTCGATTTTTTGTTATTTTTTTTTCTTTACATTAATTACTATTATTACATTGACTTATATCACAATTTAAATTAACATTAATACATATCATATCAAGATAAATTAATTATTTTATATGTCATATTTACATCAAACATATTTAATTTTATATAATAAGGTTGACTATATATTAAACCGGATTGTTTTTGGTCCAGTCCGGTACGAAATTATATGTTGTCATTGTAAAAACTAGTCAATAAGTCGACATGTCAATCAATTCTAAAGAAAGTGACGCTTTCTCTTATAAGGTAAACATTATCAAGGGGTTGCCCAAGCCAGTACTATAAGTAGATTGTTTTTAAAAAATATATATTTAATTATTATTATAGTTTTATAAGTAAGCCACACCTGAACAACCATCTGATTATTATGAAACAAATAACTATAGTTATAGGCAGCGTAACTAAAATATAAAAATGAGACGTTTAAGAAAATATAAGACGAGGATCATATCATAGACGGTTAAAAAAACCTAAGACGAAAATCATATCATATTATTTTCAATGCATACAATAATTGATGAGCAAATTTTCATGCTACTTCTTAGTATTAATGAGTAAACTCTCTCTTGTTTAACTTGTAGAACTTGAATTTTGGCATTGTTGTTCTTACCTTCAGCAGAACTAAAGAGTGGATATTTATCTCCACTCTAATCTTTTAGTACTTGTAAACTAATTTTTGTAAATCCGCTCCTCCAGATTAGTCGAGCAATCATGGAGTTGATATTATTATTATCTCAATTATAAATAAGTCATTTTAAAATTCATATCAGTTTTAAATTTCTTTCTAGTTTTCATAAAACTATTAATCTTAAATGACTAATTGTTTTGTATTCATTATTCTAAAAACATTTAAATACATATGATATGATTTAACATACATCAAAAACTAAAATTTGGTGTTGAAATTATATAAATCAATCTTTATCTTAATTTAATATGAAAGATCTTAAAAGATCTTAATATGCCTTGAGATAATTATCCTCTAAATTCGTTAGTGTAAGATAAAGAAGTGACAAAAGAGAGGAAAATAAAAACATAACTTAACCAAAAGGCTTTGATAAGAACTGAGATTAGAAAGTGATAAACTTTAGGGGTTAATTTTTGTCGGCAAATCCGTTCTGTTCGGACTGTCTCCTTTTTGAAGCGATTTTAGCTTCTATTGTCGCGATCGGAAAAGATGGTGTGTTATAATCATCATTTGTATGCTAGTGTATTTGCATATACGTGCATGTACTTAAGGTGAAACATATATCATAACTTCTTTTTTTTTCTTTCGGAGTTTGCTTTTTTTTTTTCTGGGGTTGAAGAAGGAATGAATCTTTCGAGACCAATGTATGTGTTACTCCGTTTAATTTTTTATTTTGTATCTAAGTTGTTTGTAATTTTCATATTTTTGTTAAAATATTGAAATAATAAAGTTTTATCTTGTGTAGACTTTCTTGGTGGCGTAATATGGTCTACTTCTTTATCTAATTTTAGGTCTATTTTCTCAACCAATTTAACTTCTATATATATAGTCAAGACGAAGAATAATAGGTTGCCTTATCTTCAGTACCACATCACTCGATACTATATTTGAGATCGATTAATAGATTATGATTGATTTATAATTTTAAAATAATTGTACTATCGTGTGTGAGTTTTTAAACCTACTTGAGTAAGAACAAAAAAAAACATAGTACTCTGGTGTCATTAATTAATGATACTCAATCGTAATCTCTTAAAGTCCAACATAGAATCGACTGATAGTACTTAAGATGAGATCATATATATATATATATATATATATTATTTTCTTTCCCTGCTTAATAAACACGTATACGTATAAGTCGTATCTATCTACGAAGATAAATGTATTATAAGTTCTTTTTCTAATTCTCGTTCGAAGTCCTGACAAACTGTATATTATTATCGCCTTTTGGTTACTTTCCAAATATTAGTTCCTGGAAAAATAAAAATTCTTTTTTGCGATCATGTGTTACATATAGTTTCTCGGAATCGATTCATCTAATTCTTCTAGAAGCAAAACCATGAAAAATAATAAATGGAAGACATTTTGATTAATGATATATAATGCTAACCCCATCTATAACTAAATTTCACCTTTTTGAGATCTTTATTCTCCTCTTTTTAATTTCTTTAGTTTTATATCATCTATTTTACAATATTTCACATAACCACTGTAATTATCACAAATCTGACTTTCTTTTTAATGTCTCAACAACCATATGGTATGATTATATCTTTCTACACAAATGTGAATGTCTTCTCTGTGTGTGTCTCTTTTTCCCTCCATTTCCCTTATCCACTACCTTTAGACACGTGGCAAAATGGGTCAGACGATGCTGATAGAGATGACGTCGTCGTGTTCCATAGCTCCATCTCCGGTGTATAATCCTGCGATATATCGGCGTGGTACGAACCGGAGCGGTTTAGGCTATGGTACGGAGATCGGAGGGAAGGCAAGGCGAGGTGATCTTGATCCGCGTGGCTCTCATCGACGGCTGCGATTGAGTACGATATGGGTCCGTTTAGCTGCGAGGCCACAAGCCGGTCTAAAGCGGACCAGCTAGTAACGAAGCTAGTGTCGACAACGTTGCTGACAACATGATTTGTGTCAGGAGAGCTTACGTGGCAGTTATTGTTGACTGTTTGACTGTTAGGGCTCTCGAGGTTTGGGAGTTTCATGAAAGGATCTAGATTTAGCTCTTCTTTACAAGATCGCCCCATAAGTTCTAGGAATTGGTCGAGAGTGTCATCGTTGAAGATCTGATGAGACGATGACGCCGTCCTCGCTGTGTCTCCGCCGCCACTTAGGGAAGCTCCTCCGATGGGACTGTTTAGGTTTTTGTGAAGATACTTCTTCTTGAAAATACGACACACTACCCATCCTTCGTCTTGTGATGCCTCCCCAATAATACTCACCACCTTAAATATTTTCAAAAACAAAAATAAATTATATCAGAGAAATTCATATTTTAGATCTTGTTTCAAGAGAGCTTGCTTCATCCCTTTAGGTCCTCGCTTCACTTGCAATTCGTGTGAGTCATGGTTTCTCGTGTTTTTTCAAGTATCAAAAGAGAAATATATTAAAATAGTATCTTTGTAATTTACATATGAAATTATTTTGTAATTATATATCTTTTATAATTATAATGAAAACATAGAAAAAAAAATTTCTATAATATATATGTACACATGACAGTTTTTATGATAAATTCAAAATGAAATCACGAAAATAGAAAATGTTAACTTGAAGAAAATACTAGTACATGTCATTAGTAATAACTTTTATAAGGGTCAGTGGGTCATCATTAAAAAAAAATAAAAAAATCGAGACTGTGATGTCCAATGAGACTTAACAGTCTCACCATATTCAAGGGACAAAAAAATATATGATTGAATCATATATATATAGTCCGTATAAATGTTATGAAATTGATACATACCTCACGAACGGTGACATCCTCAGGGGAATCAATGTTGTAGTCGAGTCTATATTCATGCATGATCCAATCAGATTTTTGGCCGTGAGGAGCTCGACCTTTGTAGAAAACCAGAGTCTTTCTCATCCCAATCCTACGGCCATTACTATATATGATCTTGTCGCGGCCCGTTGCTTTCCAAAATCCGGTCGCCGTAGCTCGGTTAGTTCTTGTCCCCGTCGGATATTTTTTGTCCTTGTGGCTAAAGAAGTACCAGTCGTTTTGAGGCGTTGTTCCTATTTTACACATCTCTGCATAACGACAAAAACAATCAGAAAAACTTTAACATGAATTATATAATTAACCAAGCCTATCTTGGATCTTTGTAGTAACTAACTAACTCCTAATATAAACAAGCAGCAACAACGACTAAGTGTAGATTCTTTTCACTTTAGTCATATTCTCGTAAAAGGATACAAGAGAACGTCATGTATCCAAAGTAGTATAAACAAGACAACCATTTATATAAAAGTAAACTCTTATCAAATTCAAAAATTGAACTAAGAAGAGATTTGTGAAAAGAGAGAAAATTAACCCATAAAGAATTCTATTCATCTTGTACCGAAAAAAGTAAATTTTTATTTATGGAAATAAACCTTGAATATCCCAAGGCTCGAGCTTGTTGAGATCAACGTCGCGAATAACGTCGAGATCGATCTTGATGCTATTTACTTTCTTCCGGAGATAATTCTGCAGCAGCTCTTCCTCGGTCGGGTGAAACCTAAACCCAAGAGGCACTTGAGATTGTCCGTTCACTGATATGCTCATAGATTCCGACATCATGATCAACAGATTTCAAGATTATCTAAATCAAGAACCAAGATCAAGAGAACAGAGCATTTACTGTTTTTAAAAAATCTTAAAGTACCAATATGAAGGTTCGAGAATGAGAGAGCTAGAATGAGTCAATATAGATATATATATATTGTTGTCTAAAACAAGATGCATGAGGAAAACGCATGTGTATTTTTGTCCACCTTTTTTTGTTTTCTCGATTAATAAATTGAACTCTTACTATAGCTTTTCCATTTTGTTTTCATTTATTAGTTTGAAATAAGAGCCTGTCAAATGAAATTTAGTTTCACATTTCACTTTTCAATAATTAATGATTATAATACTTTTGTGTTTCTTCTCAATTATTGTTTCTAACTCTTGTTATAGTTTTGCTATTATTTTTGTCATTAGTTAATTAGTTTACAAATTAAAAGACGAGCCTCTCTGTAAGACCATTTGATTTCGCTTGTCTTTTTCAATAACTTATATCATCATATGTACCATTATGTGAATGCTATCTTGTCCATTTATTCATTTATTTTTCTAGAACGTAAAACAAACATTATAAAAACATCTGCCGATACAGTTAACTCCAATTCATGAATGTAAATATTTTGATCTTGATCTCTTTTATATGTTTTCAAGACCTTATTCACATATATGGCGACGAGTAAATATCGTGAAGATTAAAAAAAATCAGAAAAATGGAAAACAAAAAATGTGATGTAGTTATCATAAGAAAATAAAAAAATAGTAGGGCCCATAAGGCAACTAGATTGTAGGAAGCAAGCCCACATCGTAACGATGACCCTTGACCTTAAAAATCTCTTAGAAAAGCTCCCTTTAAACAAATTAACAACCCACAGTCATCGTAATAGTAATGCATTCTTCTTCTTCTTTTTTCTTTTTCTTGAGAAACGATTTTCAAAATACATTCCGTCTTCTTCTTCTTTCTTTTTGCTCTCTTCAAATCTGTTGATATTTATAAATGAGCTCTCGATTTAAATGCATACATTTTATTTAAGAAAAAGTTGAAATGTGGCATGTTAGAAAGCTTCCCTCCGGAAGATGTGGCTTTTTCATCGATAATTAAACATTTCACTACATATTTGGGTATTTTGAACCCACAAAAAGTTGATCACTATTAAAAATTATTTGATTTGACAGAGAGTGTTCTTTTAATGTGACGAAGTATTTATATATACACTATTTGCTAATTTAACTTGTCGTAGTTCTTTCGATTCCAGAATTCTATCTTCTAATCGTATTCTTTTAACTTTATTAATGACATTGCACCTAACTTTTATTGTGTCTCTCAATTCCATGTGTTTATTGGGTGAGCTTTGAAAAATTCGAAAATTATAGTTAGTATAAAAACATACAAAAAGTTTAAATTAAAGGTCATAAATTATTTTCAGTGACGAAGACAAATTTGCTTTGCAGTAAATTTGGTTGATAAAGTATTTTTCTAGTTTAAACGTAACTTTTCTAGTAGTAAATAATTAGTATATGCGAAAGTTTTAACACATCAATTTCAGAATATAAGAATTAAATAAAAGAAAGCTTTGTTGTTTAATAATATACATATTCGTATATTACCTGTTATAAACAAATTTATAGTAATAACAGTGAATTTTCAGAAAAAAAAATAACGAAAATTCTCCAACAACTTTAGTTTATAAGGTATGAGATTTCGTAAGCAATCAAATTAATAAGTTATATTTTTAATTCATTAATTAGTTATATTGAAAACCTCATTTTATAACCGTCGATATGCGTATCTTTACGTATGTATGTTTCGGCGCATTAGGTATACTATAGAGTTGGTGTTTGGTTTTTTTTTTCCATTGGCACGTTAAGAAATGTAGTTTTCTTTTATGCCTTTGTCAATTATTTGGCTTACATGTTGATGTCGTAAATCTATCACATGCATATTCTATATCCATGTACGTTCTCAACAACACGCGCCCATTTTTAAGCGCTATGGATGAATAAATTAAGAAGACAAAGAGTATGGAAATTTTTGTTATAGTACTCAATACATTATATACACATGCGGCAGTGATTCTTTAATTTGGTGACGGATAATAAATAACGAAATACACTGGTCATAATTATGAGTTTTAATAACTTAGAAAAAAAAAAACAAATTTGGAAACTCTCTAGAAGATGAAGAAAATTTGCATGGAAGCAATCTGAGTTTGGTGAATTTTCGTCAAAATTTGTTAATGCGTAAGACGTCATGACTCCACACTCCATTTTCTCTAATTGCGACTGCCGAGGGGCAAATCTGTAGTTTCCATCGTATTTGGACCATTTCATATCCACGTGTTTCATACCACTTAAGAGTATCATTATCTTTCAGATTCTTAAAATTTTAAATTAAATATTAATTTATTGTTTGAATCTCAATTAAAAAACTGTTGAATTTTTTTTTTTTTGGGTGAAATGCTGATATTGAGTGCAATGTTGTGGTTTTTGTAAAAACTTAATTCTATAATTTTGATTATATTAGATTGATTGGAGAAGAAGGTAACACAAGGGTAACAATAACTTACATCATGCTTTTGAAGTATTATGATTGGTTAATGCAGGAACCGCCTTGTTGAACGGTGGATGTCAGCTCAGGGCAAGCCGCGGTGATATCACGGCTTGAACAGTTGTAGGAAATACCATACTCGTCCCAACTGCATGCTCTTCACTGCAACAAGGTCGTCGCTAGTGGATATGTAGAAATTTTATATACATATATTAGAGCTAGAATCTGTGGCATACACCAGTCGATGATTTGAAACGTAACAGAACTTAATTAAGTGAATAGGGATATTGATGAAACATGGATCAGTTCCATCGGTGTTTGGAGAATCAGTTGGAGCGAGGATGGTAACGTGATGAACTATAACTATAAGAAAAGAGCTACAAATAATTAAATAATTTATCAAAGTGCTTATTTCAAGTTCATAAGATGCTTTTCTTTTGTTTTTCATATAAAACGAGAGAAGAGATTTGTAAAGAGATTACTAATTAGTGAAACTGAAACCCTAATCAAAAATGTAGTGTACGAATGAAGTTATAAACAACCAACGGGCCATGCATAAATAGCTTAATACAGCGTAAAACTAATTAAATGGGCTTCAGGCTACGTACTATAACAAATGGACTTAAAAGCCCAGAGAGAAAGAGAGTCTCGCTTCTCGTAATCAAATATATTTCTTTTTGAAAAACGATTTTCCCTTTTATATTAGTATTTATAAAAGTCCAATTTGCTGTGAAGGAATATTCCACCACGTGGCGAATAAGCGTTGACGGTCAAAACGACGGAGCCCGTATCACACGCTGTCACGTTCATACGCAACGACACAATAAACCAATCAACAGCGTTTGTAACGGATTTTCAGTCTTCAAGGAAACAAAATCGCTGGACACGTCACGCGTCAATTACTGTTTTTTAAAATAAAAAAAAAATTAACATATCACTGAGATCAATTATCCCATGCACGCGGGACCACGTACGCGTGGGAAAGTATAATCATTTATACCGTTGGATGAAAAAGTGCGATCCATCTAACGGTAATCTTGTGCAAGTAGAGAAAAAAGAAAAAAAGTCCATCTAATTTTTTTTGTTTTTAATAATAATATTGGAAAGTGGCTGAGCACAAACATGTGCATGCCTGCCTGTATCTTGCAGCCTTCATGTGGATTTATCAGTGCGACACTATCCATCATCAAATAACTCTTAATATACGCTTTCTTATATGAATAATATACGTACATTAAAAAAAAAAATATTTATTAGCATATTCGAAAATCAATGCACTAGACGTGCTTCAAAAAAAATGCGAAACCCAGGATTTATACTAGAGATTACTTATTACTGCAAATGTGTTGTTAATTGCTTCCAAATAGAGCCAAATTAATCTGAAGGTGAAAGATTTTTATACAAAAAAAAACATTTTTCTGTTGATAAAACGGCTAATGATTGGTAGACAAATCGACCATTCTTTAAGAGATTTCAAACAAATCTGAACATGTAGTATAGAGTAGTGTATTATAATATGGAAAACAAAAACAAAAATGGATGTATTTCCACAATTACCGTTAAGACTTAATAGTACTGCATTTGACGGCTATGTTTATTCGAATATATAAAAAAAAAACAAAGAAATTAAGTAAAAGAAAAGCTAATTTGGAAAATTAGAAGGAATAGTAGTATCTGACAAGGGCATCTCTGTGATGTTTTTGAGGAGGACAACCTGGCTTGGTTCTGTGTTATTAAAACCAGGTGTGTCCTACAAAGCTACAACTACAACTGTAATTATCTTAATGTTTTATAATACATAATTCATTGTTAAAATTCTAAGAAAAAATAACAAACCATCCAAAAAAAATTTGAAACAAAAGAAAAGAAGAAAAGAGAGAATTTAGAAAGTCGAGATCCACAAAAGAAAAAACATCATCCATATCCAATTACAAGATTATACCATTACCTATAAATTATATTTTTATTTTCCGTTATACAGATATCTCTAATAATGCACAAAGGTCAGATATTAACTAGCTAAAACAGAACAAAAATTTGGAAAAACCTTTACGTGAGAATAAAATTGTGTAGAAAAATCACCAGATTATTCTCTTGTGTATACAGAGAAACGAAAAATATATCAGACTTAAAAAAAAAAAAAAAGATTCAAACTTTTCTCACGGTTATTTATTTATTATTGGAGACGAACGGTCAAATTTTTGGTTTTTTGTCTTTATTTTATTTTTAAGAATTTGCAGATTTCAAGAGAGGAGGTTGAAGACAGCGAGGCAAATGTTTATGCAGCGGACCCAATATACACGCATATATATATATACAGCGAAAAAGGTGAAATTGGGTCTCTGGCTTTTCTCATTTATTTCAATTTGCTAGCCATTGTCGTGGGTTCCCACTAGCAGCTTTCTTGTCTTCTCCATTGGTTTCTCACTCTCTTTTTTTTTTTGTTCCTTCAATTAACACAAACAGAGGTTTCTGCTCTTCTTCTATTGTTTCACTCTTCGGGTACAAAGAGATCATTTTTTTTCTTTTCTTTTTCTATTGTTTGATTCGTTGGGAGGGGAAAAGTTACAGTTTTTTCTTTTGTAAATCTCATATTTCGGAACCATAGAGAGCAGAAAGGTTGAAACTTTGATGTGGGTTTTGATTTGAGCGAAATAATCAAATGGCTCAACAGAGACAGTTTCAGATGGAAGGTGGTAATAACAATAATAACGATACGAAGCTGACGAAAATCTTTGTGGGAGGATTAGCGTGGGAGACGCAGAGAGATGCAATGAGACGTTACTTTGAACAGTTTGGTGAAATCGTTGAAGCAGTCGTCATTACTGACAAGAACACTGGAAGATCCAAAGGCTATGGATTTGTATGTTCTTCTTCTCCCTTGTATCTCTTTCGGTTAAAGTGTTTTTTTTTTTAATTTTGCTTTTTTCTTAAATCGGATTTATTTGTTGATCAGGTGACGTTCAAAGAAGCGGACGCAGCGATGAGAGCTTGTCAGAATATGAATCCTGTGATCGATGGAAGAAGAGCTAATTGCAATCTTGCTTGTCTTGGTGCTCAGAAATCTCGTCCTCCTACTTCTCCAAGACATGGTTTCTCTCTCTCTCTCTCTCTCTCTAGAATGCAATGGGAACATCTAGTTATCTAACTTATAGGATGATACAGAAAAATATGATCTTTGGATCTTCTTTTACTTGATTAGCACGTGAAGGTTGAGTCTTTTTGATGAATTTTGAGGAAACTTGATTTGCAGGAACAGGGAGATTTAGGTCACCGGGAGGAGCAGGATTAGTTGCTCCTTCTCCTCAGTTTCGAGGCTCTTCTTCCTCTGCTTTTGATCATCATCATCAACATCAACAACAACACGCTGGTCAATTCCCATATCCTTACTCTGCTTACGGGTAAGTATTATCATCACATCAACAACAATCGATCTTGTTTATGTGTGTTTCTTTTTCTTGTGACAAAATGTTGTGTTTCTTCTTCTGCAGATTTTCTGGTTATTCTCAAGAGGGAGTGTACCCAATGGTTAGTTAATATCATTGATCTTTCACAATGTGGATTGTCTCCGTTTCACTGAATGTTGAAGTTCTTATGTATTTTCTTGCAGAATTACTACAATCATCATCTCTATGGAGGACAACAGTATTCTCCTTATATGGGACCTCCATCATCAGGATCAACAGGAATGTTCCATGGTTACTATCCTTTCTATCCTCAATACAATCCAGCACCAAGTAGCAATCAAGCTCAAACTCATCACCAACATCATCAAGGTTTCAGCTTTCAATACACTACTACTCCTCCTCCTCTGTTGCAATACCCTTACTTGCCTCATCAGCAATTCAGTTCTCAGCCGCCTCCGCCACCAATCCTCTCCCTCCCAACCTCTTTGGCTCTATCATTAGCATCTTCAGCTTCATCTTCATCCTCTTCGTCAACCTCCACCTCAGGTGTGATTTCACAACTCAAACCTAGATTGAAACCATTGTTTTTGATTCATATTCTTGACTGTTTGTTTTGTTTTGTATTAGCTGCAATAACTGCAACAAAAACAGTAGTTATTACTACAACAGCGACGAAAGCAGCAGCTGAAGCTAGCAACAAAGATGGTCATGTAGCAATTACATCATCATCCATCAAGATAGAGGATTGATTCAGTACTACAATAGCAAAACAAGGGAATACTTCATTGTACACTAACTCATCATCAATCTTTCCAGCATGTTCTAGAAACATTAATTCATATCGTTATAGGATTCTAGAATCTTAATTAGTACCTAGGAAGAGGAAGAAGAAGAAGAAAAAGAAGAAAGAAACCATCAATCACATTCTTTGTTTTATTTATTTTTCAAGATTCATATTGCATTTTAGGTTAAAGAATCAAAGAGAAGGCATTGGAGGCCTTTTTTGGATTCTTGGATGGATGCAGAAAGCATCATCCAAAGTTACATTAAATTTGGGGATTATTTTTCAGGTTCAGAAGAATTGTTTTATGTCTTCTTTTGAATCCCAAACAGGATTTTAAAGCTTCGGATAAGCTTGGAAGCCCTTTTTCACATTTGTAATTCTTGAAATTGTTTTACTTAAGTCTCATTGCTTGTTCTTGTTCTTCATTATGATGACTATAAACTTTTCGATGATAAGATCTTAAATTTCAGCTGGAATTTTCTCGTTTGTTTTTTGTCAACTTGTTGATCATATGAAACTACCTAGCTTTTTCTTAATATAAAATTTTCAACTTTTTAAATTATTGATTTGAATTACCATGATTATTTATTTTAATGGATCTCAGTGTAAAATGATCATTGTCTTGGATTCCAAAGGGGATCTTATGAAGACAAAAGTACTGGTCAAAAGACCGTTGGGCAAAACGGACTTTTTCTTCGCCTATGGATAAAATATCATGATTATTATTGTTAAATAATTTTGTAATAATCTAAGCACCTACTTTAACACACAGATACATCAAAACTTTTTTTTTTTTCTTTTTACTTATGTGAATGTTTTAGCAGAAGGAAAACAAATTCTTATTAGTTTGTAAATATAAATAGCAAATGGACAAATAATCCTTTTAGGGACTTTATTTTGGGTCAACATCTCTGAGATTTCAAAAATAAGTTTTGCTGATTTTCAAATGAAATTGTGTAAAATCGCCAGGTTGAGTAAAACAAGTAGTTTGAACCAACCAAAGAAAATATAGCCAAGGAAAATTTATGTGAACTCAGACTTTGGGTTTCAGTTCTAGAGCCTAAGTATACAAAATGATGGGCTTTTATACATGTAAGGCCTAAGTTTTTATAAAGCCTATTAAGTTTGTTAGTGTGGACAACCAAGTTGACTATAAAAACTTATAGCCTTATATATGTAAACACGCAAGCATACGTGAAGTTGTTTATTATGTACTAATTGTCCATATCATAGACCAATAATTTTTTTTGTTTTTTTTATTATTATGATTGATGGACATTTTTTATACGCAAAGCAAAGTTTATAGATTGTTCTAGAACTCTTCTGGTTTCCACACAAAATTATTATATACTTAAACAACGTAAAAATATTTATTTTCATTTGGGATCGAATTTACACGGCCACCACCAATTACGATTTAATCAATGCTGGCATCTAATATTGAAGTCAATGGGTCCAATTTTAATTCCAAAAGAAAAAAAAATTAAATATATTTAAAACGATATATAAATTTGCTTTTTGAAAACGAAAGAAGCAAATGCAATTTGAATAATACATAGAGCGCTGCTGAGAGGAAATAAAAAGATCTACTTTTGAAACCAATCAAAACCCTTAAAATCAAACTTAGCCGCACAAATACACTAGAACCCTCGTGTCATCCTCATGACCACTATCTCCGTCACTGACACGTGGACTGTGGACCTGCGAAGCAGAGGACTATCTCCCACCGAATCTGTCGCGATACAAAAAAAAATCAAAATAATGGCCCATATTCAGCCACGTCAGCCCAATGACGGCCCGCCTTATTATTCACCGTTAATTAGATTTTCCCGAATTGTTTATATCTATTCTCGTTTTCCTCCGAGCAAAGAAGTCATCTTTCTGAAGATATTTTCGCGATTTTGAGCGGCTGTGATCGAAAGTCGAATTAGATACTAATAATATACAAAAAGAAAGAGTTCTTCTTACCTTCTTCCTCACTACGATAAATCAGATATCTTTTTCTTCTTCAATACTTATCGGAAACGACTTTCTCGGCGAATTAAGATCTAACTCTCGTTGATCGAGGGTTTTTTTGTTTCGTGTGCTGTGTTCTTTTTGACTTTATTGCTGCTACCGAGTTCTGCTTTTCTCTGTAAATCGTCTGTTCTGAGGAGCTCCGATCGATGGGGGAGATTGTGGTCTTAAGTAGCGACGATGGTACGGAGACGAATGAAGAGACGATGATGAACAGAGGCAAGTCATCGGATGTTGTCCGGTGGGAGAAGTATCTTCCGAAAACGGTGCTTACGGTTTTGCTAGTCGAATCCGATGATTCAACTCGCCAAATCATCACTGCCCTTCTTCGCAAATGCTGTTACAAAGGTCGATTGATCATTTCTTTCCTTTTATCTGTTTTATAGGATGTTTTAACTTTCGTTTTATGTCTTGATTTGAAGTTAGAAGTATGTTCGATCTGTGAAACTAAACTCGACTCTGGTTTTGATTCATAACAGTTGTAGCTGTTTCCGATGGCTTAGCTGCGTGGGAGACTCTAAAGGAGAAGTCACATAACATTGACCTTATACTTACCGAGCTGGAGTTGCCATCTATATCTGGTTTTGCTCTCCTTGCCTTGGTGATGGAGCATGAAGCTTGCAAGAACATTCCTGTCATAAGTACGATGGTGATCCCCTAAGTCCTTTATATCTCTGGAAACGCTTCTCTTGAATATTTTTGTTCTGATGCTTTTTTGTCTCTTGTGTTGCAAAATGAATAGTGATGTCTTCGCAAGATTCGATAACAATGGTCTTGAAGTGTATGCTTAGAGGTGCTGCTGATTATCTAATTAAACCCATGAGGAAAAACGAGTTGAAAAATCTATGGCAACATGTATGGAGAAGACTTACTGTAAGTTATTTTCCCTGCTTTCTTTTGTCTCCACTTCTGTGATTCCTTGTGTTGGTTTTATTGTTTAAAAGACTTATTATTGTCTTTTTGGTTATGAATCAGTTGCGTGATGATCCTAATGCTCATGCTCATAGCTTACCAGCTTCACAGCAGAACCTTGAAGATACTGATGAAACTAGTGCAGATTCCAGATATCATTCTGATCATGGAAGTGGTGCTCAGGTACCAATACCAAATTGTTACTTTTCCAGACCTTTTGTTCATTGTATTTCAACAGATGCTGAAATCGTGTGATTTGTAAATTACGCAGACTATCAGCTACAACGGTCACAATAAGCTGATGGCGGATGTCAAACCGCTGGTTGAAATAAACGGGTTTAAGGATTCTGGTATCAATGACAAAAAGCTTGAATCTTTTGATCTGACAATGGATTTGATCGGTGGAATGGAGAAACGGCCTGAGTGTTTCTATGGAGACAACACTCATGACCAGCATGTTGGTCCCGACCTTGGGCTTTCTCTGAAAAGATCTTGCTCTGGAAGTTTCGAGAACCAAGATGAAACCAAGCATCAAAAGCTTAGCCTCTCTGATGCATCAGCCTTCTCACGGTTGGTGTGCTTGCTTGAAAAAAACATAAAATGTCTCAAATCATTGATTAGCTTTTTAATCGATAACATTACTTATAACTTGCAGATATGAGACTAGCAAGCTAGCAGAGAAAGCAATCGTTGCTGTAGAGGCAAGTAGTTCAGCTGAGCCCAAGACACCAAGCGAATCACATGAAAAGCTAAGAAAAGTAAGATCTGATCACGGAAGCGCTACAACGAGCAGCAACCATGAGCATATCGGATCATCAAGCGTAAGCGGACAAAACGAGTTAAGCTTCCGTGACCAAGTTCTTCAATCGCGGGTTACGAAACAGAAGCAACACCCGCAAGATTTTCCCTTTGCAATAGAATCAAATCGCCTGAAAGCAAGCAAAGAAGTGGAAGTTGGTTCCCAAAGCAACTGCAACACCAATGAGGGGATCGCAGGACAAAGTACTAGCAGCACAGAGAAACCAAAGGAAGAAGGTGCTCTCACTGTCCAGCAACGCTGGAGTCTGAGAGAAGCTGCACTGATGAAGTTCCGGTTGAAGAGGAAAGATCGATGCTTTGATAAAAAGGTAAAGAGACCCACAAGTTATATGGATTCTTCATCAAATACAAGATCAAATTGATTCAATTGGCGATGTATAAAATGGATTACAGGTTCGATATCAGAGCAGGAAGAAGCTAGCAGAGCAGCGTCCACGAGTGAAAGGCCAGTTCGTGCGTGCTGTGAATTCAGATGCGTCTACTAAATAAAGTCTGAAGCCGAACAAAAAACTCTTGAAGTTTGGTTTATAATAGAGACTTATTTAGATTTGTTGTTATATTTAGTGTGGTGTTTTGTAATTGAGCGTTTTCTTCTCAGCAAATCCGAGAAACTAGTGTAATTTTTCCCCTTTTGTATATATAGATAGATCATCTCTATTCTCTGCGAATGATCAAGCTACGCTTAAACCGTAACTGTCAAAATCCATATCTTTCAAAAAAAAATTCCTTGCATGATGTACATGATTTGATTCAAAGTATCTAAGTATTTTCCATTTTTGTTTTTATGTTAAAATTCATCCGAATGATTTGGACATGTTTGGTTAAAGAAACCTGAGTTTTATTTTGACGATGTTTTTTTCGGCAAAAATGATGATGGCTATTAGCCTATATTGATTTATTATTGCAAAAAATGATTATAAAATCTTAGGATTAAAAGTTAGATATTAAATATTATAATTTAAAAATGAAATGAAATATAAATCTATTCAAAAAAAATTAAAAATCAAATGAATTGTAAAAATCTATCAAATATGTATAACACAAGATTATAATTATTGTATTAAAAATCTCAATTGAATAACAATATATATCAAATTCTTTTAATGAACATATTGTAAATATAAAAACTAATGACACTATATTTCGATTTTTTATAGAAATAATATAAATACAATAACTAATAATACTAGATTTTAATTTAAAAAATTGCAATCAATCATTGAATAACAAAAGATAATAAAATATATAGAATTAGCTGTAAGTTCATTATTGAATAACACTAATATTTTCCATTGTTTTTATGCTAAAATTCATCAGAAACTTAAAGAAAAAAAATTATTCTCAAAACTGTGTAAACCAATAAAAAAATATGTAAGAAAAACAGTGGAAAACCAAAAGGACGTACTCTCGGTTAATTAGTAAACCGCTAATTAAATCCCGAGTCAGTCGCTAAACATACTCTCGGTTAATTAGTAAACTTGCCAAAAGGACAAGAGAGCAATATTTACGGTGTCTAGATTCGCCACGTGTATGTTAATTTGACCGTCAAAGAAAGAAGAAAAAAAGCAACCATACAGATTGGAGATCTGGAAGCTAGGAAGGAAGGAAGGAAGGAGGATAAGAGAGAAAAGGGTCCCAGAAGAAAAGGTGCATCTCGTGAAATCGGTGGCGGCCGATATTTTATCAAAGGCTCATCTTTCTCTTGAGATTCTTTAAAGTTGAAGTAGTGTGAATCAATCAATGGTGAATCAATCAATGGTGAATCATCTCCAACCTTGAACTTGAACCTCGACTCTCTCCTGGTGGGTTTTTTTTTTTTGGTTTTACAGGCTCTTTATTAGGGTTTTCGAGGTTCTTTGAACTCATCTTCCTCACGTTGTTTTGGGTTTGTGGGTTTCTTTACAATAATCATATCTGGAATTGGTCTGATGGGAACGCTGCAATTTTAAATTATTATCGTTTATTATTATTTGGGTCGAACGTGAATCAGTCTTTGCCGATGCATATCTGTAGATTAATATATATATATATATATATATTCTTTCGTATGTGTTTGTGCTTGAAGAACCTCCTTCTTCTGTACTAGACTAGTAGTGCGATACATGTCCTTGTCCTCTGATTTGACCTTTGTGGATAAAGTTGCTTCTTCTTTTTTTGTCGAAACAGGTTTACCAAATTTGGAAAACTATTGTGCTTCTCTCGGATTCTAATTCCTCTATCTTATTGTAGAGGTAACTAATTTGTGGTTTAATGTCATATTAATATTGAGTTCTAAAGCTCCTTTTTTTGTTCTTGTCTCATTCTCGCTTAGCCCCTTTCTTCTTTTCAGATGGAGTCCTCAAGCCCCCGACATAGTCACATCATTGAGGTTAATGTACGAAAATCTGATGAAGAAAGAACAAGTGGGGGAAGTAAAGCCTGTGGAGAAGCACCGTGTGGGTTCTCAGATCTTAAGAATGCCTCTGGTGATGCCGAGGAACGCAATGCTTCCATGCGAAAGCTTTGTATCGCTGTGGTGTTATGTCTTTTGTTCATGACCGTAGAAGTTTTTGGTGGAATCAAAGCTAATAGCTTGGCTATACTAACTGATGCAGCCCATCTTCTCTCTGATGTTGCTGCCTTTGCGATCTCCTTGTTCTCCTTGTGGGCTGCTGGTTGGGAAGCGACCCCGAGGCAAACTTATGGGTTTTTCCGGATTGAGATTCTCGGAGCTCTTGTATCTATCCAGCTCATTTGGTTGCTCACGGGTATTCTGGTCTATGAAGCCATTACCAGACTTCTTACCGAGACCAGTGAGGTTAATGGATTCCTCATGTTTCTTGTTGCTGCTTTCGGTCTAGTGGTGAATATCATAATGGCTGTTCTGCTCGGGCATGATCATGGTCACAGTCACGACCATGGCCATGGCCATGGTCATGACCATCACAATCACGGCGGAAACCATAGTCATGGGGTGACTGTTACCACCCATCACCATCATGATCATGATCATGGTCATAGTCATGGAGAGGACAAGTACCACGCTCATGGGGATGTTACTGAGCAATTGTTGGACAAATCAAAGCCCGCAGTCACGGATAAAGAGAAAAGAAAGAGAAACATCAATGTTCAAGGAGCTTATCTTCATGTCCTTGGGGATTCCATCCAGAGCGTTGGTGTTATGATTGGAGGAGCTATCATTTGGTACAACCCGAAATGGAAGATAGTCGATCTGATCTGCACTCTTGTCTTTTCGGTTATTGTCTTGGGAACAACTATTAACATGATTCGAAGCATTCTAGAAGTTTTGATGGAGAGTACACCCAGAGAGATTGACGCTACAAAGCTGGAAAAGGGTTTGCTCGAAATGGAAGAAGTGGTGGCTGTTCATGAGCTTCACATTTGGGCTATCACAGTGGGAAAAGTGCTGCTTGCTTGCCATGTCAATATCAGACCAGAAGCAGATGCCGATATGGTGCTCAACAAGGTAATTGATTACATCCGCAGGGAGTACAATATCAGTCATGTCACAATACAGATCGAGCGCTAAAAGCAAAGCAAAAATCTGAAGAGTATTTTGTATAAGCATTGTCATTGACGATAACAAAATCAATAAAGTTTCTCTTTTTTTCACTTTCTCTTGTTCCTCTGCTTTAGGTATTATATTGGTATAGTTATATGTCATCTTCGTTAGGTTGAGCTCAAGTAAGCACTATTCCTCTTCGAGGAAGAAGCTTTTTGTCCTTTTTTCAAAATTTGTTGAAAGGACACAACTTGCTTAACACAGATACGTCATCTCAACTTTTCTGAGATTAGGTCTGCCTTCAGTTAGATTCATCTTCATCCTAGGAGTCACCGGGCTTGTTATTGTGTTAGAAGCAGGATCTGATTGATTCTGAGAGTTTTAATTGATTTGTCACAAGTGGGCCATGTTTGTCCTGATAGTTGGTAACAAGAGTTCGTAAGTTACATGAGCAAGTACACACAGAGATGAAATCTCCAAACACCTAAGTTGTTGTTGATAAGGCTTCTATAGCATTATTTTAAAGGACTATGTAAAGGTTGGATCTTCGTAACTTGCTTAGGCCGTTCTGGTTCTTATCACAATAGTATGAACGAGATCTCGAGAATGCAGACAGATTGATTTCGTGTTTCTGAGTAAAATGTGTTTGGATCTCGTCGAGGAAAGGGACTAGTTTTGGCTGTGTTAGACGTAACACGTGAGATAAACAGAGGCCACAACTGAGAACATGGATAAGGTTTTTCTTGTGAGCTTTGATGATCAAATCTGCGTTCTTGTTTGTCCTCAAAAGAGATATAATTTTACGGATTTGATCGATAGCAAAGTGTAGTTATCTGGAATGACGAAGATCCAAGAATCCTGTAAATATTGCAGAGAAGTAAGGGACAGAAAGGGAAATTGGATCCGTTTGATTAAGACTTGTGCAAAAGAAGGGAAACAAATTTACCGTTAATTTTTTACAGCTCGTAAATATAAATGATGAATGAAGAAAATAAAGATATTTAGAGGCAAACACTGGTTAGTATCCTTAAAGCCAAGGCATCGACACTTCTATGCTTAACAGATAAGAAGCCCAAATGCACGCGTTAATGAATTGAGAGGGGATGAATGAACACTTCCTTGGACTTCAAAAGGTTCAATATTTTTATTCATTGAGTTTCATTAAAAGTTAAAGCTTTCTTTGAGGAATCTCTCATCTTCTTCTTCTTCTTCTTCTTCATCTTCTGTGTATTAACGAAAGTCCCCACAACTGACTGTCTTCGCTGCCAGACAAAACTGCCACAGCCAATAATGTTTCTTTGAGGGACCTTTCTTCTGTCAGATAAACACACACACACTCTCTCTCTCTCCTCTTTCTTTCTCTCTCCTGTTCTATGCTCTGCTCAGTCTCACCAAACATCTGTTGTCATCTCTGTTATTTTTATTTTACCTCTTTGTTTCCTTCCCTTTCTCTCTCATATCTCACTTTCAGTTTCCCATTTTCTCTTCAACATCTTCATAGCAATCTAAGACCACTGTTCTATATAAAGCTAACGGCTTTAGCCTCAGAAGCTTTCATAACCAGAAGTGAGTACATGAGTTTCTTGTTTTTAACTCTTTAAAACCCCCTCACATTTATTTTCCCTCCATCATCCTAGAGAGATACAAACAAGAGAGAGAGAGAGAGAGAGAGAGAGAGGCAGACCTCAGCTTCTAATGGAGAGGATTCAAGGACAAAACAAGCTCTGTGTAATGTATCTTATCTCAGTTTGGAACGTTTTTCTATTTGTCTATCTTCTTTACCACTATTTTAGTCTGTAATCAAAGATGTGGACTTGTATTTACTCCTTCCCAAATGGTCCAGAATGGGTTGCATTCAATGCTGTGGATGTTTGTTATACCGAAAACACTAACAAATCTGCTCTCAACTGTTTCCCTCTCTTTGAAACATTCCATTTTTCATTCTAGTTTTGTTTCTCTACACTGACCCACTAACCAAAACCCACAGTAGAAGAATACCCAATTTCACTGCAATTCTCTTCTCAATTTCACTTCTTTCCTTTTTCTCTCTCACTCACTTGGTAGGTACCTCCTTCCTCTGTTCTCTCGTTCTTGCAGTCTTTGGATCAAAAAGTGAAGGTGAACAGAAGTCTACAAGTTCAAGGATCTGCAGAGGATCAAAGCTTTCCCCTTGAGGAAGATCAATCCTCAACTCCGAGCTTACAAGGTACAAGAATTCCATTTCTACAAATGCTGCAAGAAAGTGAAGACCCTTCTTCGGTTTTGTCCTTCAAAGACCCAAACTTTCTAGCACTACTTTCTTTCCAGACACTCGAAAAGCCTTGGGAAATCGGAAACTATCTCCCGCATGAAGTTCCAGAGTTTCATTCACCGATCCACTCAGAAACCAACCACTACTATCAGAACCCATTTTTGGAAGAAATCAATGAAGCCATCTCAAGCCAAAAAATTCAGTTAAACCCACTAGACAATGCGAATTCAAGACGCAAGCGCAGAAACAACAACATGGCGACATCAATGAGCAGAGAAAAGAAAAAGAGAAGAAGAACCAAACCAACAAAAAACACAGAAGAGATGGAGAATCAGAGAATGACACACATTGCCGTTGAACGAAACCGCAGACGCCAAATGAACGTCCATCTCAACTCACTCCGCTCCCTCATTCCATCTTCCTACATCCTTAGGGTATATATAACAAAAAAAAAAAACTTGTAAAAGTTTCAACCTTTATATTAATAATGTTGAAGTCTTTAACAAGTTTTGTTGTTTCTCATAGGGAGACCAAGCGTCGATAGTAGGAGGAGCAATAGACTTCGTGAAGATCCTCGAGCAACACTTGCAATCCCTTGAAGCGCAAAAGATAACCCAACAAACCGATAGCAAAAATAATAATCTCAGGAAAATTTCGTCGAATGAGTTGCGTGCGACTAATGAAGAACAAACTACTAAACTCAGAATTGATGCCACAGTGATAGAGAGCCACGTCAATCTGAAAATCCAATGCCCGAGGAAACAAGGACAACTTATCAGATCAATCATATTGCTAGAGAAACTTCGATTCACTGTTCTTCATCTCAACATCACATCTCCGTGCAATACATCTGTCTCTTATTCCTTCAACCTCAAGGTACTTGCTTAATGACTACTTACAAAACAAAGACCCAGATTATTGAAAACAAAACACATCCTTTCAAAACATTTCGACACGGGGGGGGGGAAACTCAATCTTCTTTTTGTTGTATATTTCTCAGATGGAAGACGACTGCAATTTGGGATCGGCCGATGAGATAACGGCGGCGGTTCGTCAGATATTTGACTGGTGATTATTGGATTAAAAAGCACGAAAAATCCAAAAAGGAAAAGTAACGTGTATGTAATTGGAGTCTTTTGGGCATGGCACTTTGACTTGGTTTAAAGGTACTCCACAGAATTGGGCCCCACCTGATTGATGTATATCAAGTTTGACATTTGTGTCTTTATATCCATCAAGAAGATAAAAACATGCCATCTGATATTACAAGTGTCTTGAAAAGCATTTTGATGATGATGATACATAAACAATAACACTTTTGTAAATCACATGTAATGATAATGGTTAGTCTTTAAAATTGCTATCTCAAAATAATATACTAATATATAGGAGTTCAGATGGCATTAGGTTTACTTTTTTTTTTATATCAACATCTTACATTTTGACAAGTTTCTTGTCATCTAAAAGCATTAATAATAACTTAATTCGACATGAAAAACCATTGACCAAATCGCTATGGTTAGTTTACCTTAGCCGATTTTGTTCGTTAGAATATGCACGAGTGTAATACAAATTGAAATGTCATCTCTTTTCACATGCACTCCATCCAATCTTTTTCCCTGAACAATCTTTCCTTTTCAGCTTTCGAGGATCTGATGATGAGCCACTGAGACTTGAAAGTGTTTTCTTTAAAACTTTCATATGTGTGGGGTTAACAAAGGAAATGATGGATCTTTTGTGTCTGTAGTCTTCTTCAGTCCGGAATTTGCATGTGATTTATCCCTTATTTAAAGGCCTTAAACATCCCTTATATTTTCCTAACAATGCTCAAACTTGGGAGCAAAGTGCAAATCTTCTATGGAATGTTATTCAAGAGCTACCTACATTTTAGTATTTTAGAAACTTTCATCTATGGGTTTGAGTTTTGAATTATTCTTACGCATTGTTTTACATAACTTTTGAAGGACACAAGTATGCGATAGATAGGGTGATGGATGAAATCAAACTATGCATAAATACTAAAAAGTAGCATCTAGATAGCAGCAATTCACTTGAGTATTTTAGTAGTAATACATTGATTCAGTGGTTTTCTTCATTCGAAAAGAGATCTAAAACTGTTTTAAAAAATTCAGTCCAAAATTTGTAAAACACCAAATAAGCAATCCTATCCAATGAAAACTCCAAGATCGCCTCTACGTCCGCCACGTCAGCATTATCCTGATCGGGAAACCCAAATCGAGTGGTGGAATCGTTCCCGACTGCTCATAGAGAAACCATCTCCACAACCCCCAAAAGAGTTATAGTATCTCTCTCAACACTTCTTCTCCATTAATCTCAAGATAATAATACTAACTGCTTCTGATTTGTTTCCAACAAACATTGTTGGATTTTCTGTGATTGAAGCGCCGAGCCATGGCTTCCCTTTCAATCTCTTCCTCTTCGACAATCATCGATTCAAGAGCTCCTCCTCGACAAGCCTCCGCCTCTTCTCCGTCATGTATTTCCCTTCCGACTCTTCCTCATCAGCCGCTTCAGTCTGATAACCGCGCCGCGAAGACCACTGCTTACTGTCCGTTTTCCACTCCCGATAAATCTGAAACCTTTTTATTTCGCACTTATTAGTGTCCGATTCCGAGTTTAATAAAAATGCGAAATTTCGAAATGGGTTTTGACTTCTTAGGTCGGAAGATTGTGAGGAACGTTTTCACGAGAGCTACCGAAGTTGAAGCTCCTGCCACTACCGAAGTTGCGACTACAGAGTTACCTGAAATCGTCAAGACCGCTCAAGAAGCTGTAAAGACTTTTACTTTACCTTCTTCACAATTGCCTTTAATGATTCTGCTCTTGTTTCTGGGTATTGTCTTTCCTATGAACTGATTTGGATTGTTTCGATTCGTTATTGAAGTGGGACAAAGTGGAGGACAAGTATGCAATTGGTTCTCTCGCATTTGCTGGTGTGGTGGCTCTTTGGGGATCTACAGGACTGATCTCGGTGAGGAGAATCACATTCTATCTTCATAGCTCTTACTGTTAAGTTCCTTTTTTTTTATACCAAATTTAAATATTTTCGAAACAGGCAATCGACAGGCTTCCATTGGTTCCTGGTGTTCTTGAACTTGTAGGCATTGGTTACACAGGGGTGAGTTTCTACTTCTATCATCTTTGTCTTTGTTTTATAGTTTGAATCATTACCAGATTCAGCGAACCTGTTTTGAGGATTAAGACGATTTGTCGTCATCACTTTTGGATTTAGGATTAGTCCTCTGATTCGATGTATCCTAAAAAAACATGCAATTTAGTGCTTTCCAGATCTGATTTTACAAATGGATTGCTGGTTTGCTCATGAGTGATCTTGAATCTCAAGACTTGTACACATTTTATTTGATGGACCTTAACGTGTGGTTTAAATTCTGTTGTTTTTTTTTTACAGTGGTTCGCTTACAAGAACCTGATCTTTAAACCAGACAGGTCAAGCATTTCCGTATACCATGTGTTTGGTTTCGTCTTTTTTTTTGAGAAAATGAAACTCAGATTTCTATCGTGTTTCAGGGAGGTTCTGTTTCAGAAGGTCAAGGACACATACAGAGACATATTAGGGAGCAGCTGAATCAGAGGAAGAAGAAGAAGAAGAAGTGAGAGCCGTTCTAGGCCATTCATGAAGGAAAATCAAAGAATCTAACACAAGCCACACACACCCTTCCTTCGATCTTTCGTTCTTGTAACTAAATAATTTCCATCCTCTCTCTCTGTGTCTCTGTGCTCCTTTTAGCTCAAAATATCATCCATTTTTATGTCAGTGTTGCCTCAAGACTATGCATGATGAGATTTTATTTCATTTTTCTGAAGTTTTCAAACTCTCGTCTCCATTTAGTGTTGCCTTCAGGTATACTTTAGGAGATCAACCGAGATTACGAACCCAAGTCACTAAAATTTGATTATAGACAAAGCAAATAGCAATATGTCGCTCTGTGTTACTGTTTTATTTGTCCCTTAAGCAAAGCTTATTTATCTAAATTGCTGATTCTCCTCGAGCAAAGCCCTTTTTGGCTCCAAAACGATTAAGCCCAATAAATATATAGGATTTATGCATTCGGCCCATTCGATTACATATCGTGTGCGTGAAACTCACGATGCGCGTAGCCACGTACCATTGTTCGAGAAGTTATATAGATTCCGGGCTCCACCGATGATTCTAAGACACGTGTCGAAAAATTGGTGGGAGAGAGGTACGAGCGTTTTGACCTTTATAACCTTTCAGGTAGTCCTGAATTCGTGGCCTGTATGCGGAGATGGTTGTGAACTAGTTAGGCTTGAGATGGATAAGAATGGAAATTCAAACAAAGCTGTTTCAAGGCATCAGCCACTAAGTTACAGACATGTGGCAGCTTCACGGTATCAGTTTTTTTTCATAGCCTCGAATATTAAAATATTAAATTTGATATTAAAATATAAAAAAATATTAAATAGTTTGGGAAAAAAAAATAATTATAGTGGCTGAGATTTCTCCATTTTCGCAGCTTCTGGTCTCTTCGCTGCTTCCTTGATCAAAAGTACGAGGGTGTCTGCTTCCTCTTCTCCTTCTTCTTCGTCATCTCATCCTCTAGATTTCGTTTTTACTGTTTTCTTCCCCGAGGTATAGAAAACTTAAGATTCTAATCTCCAAATTTTCCGAAAACCATGAGATCTTCAGCGAGTCCAGACTGAGTTTGCTTCTTCGATTGTCCGATCGCTGCGAGCTCTTCAGAAGATTCCATCTTCACTGGAATCTCTTTAAGGTACATAATTCAAGATTGGTTTTGGCCTCACGCTCTTCTAATTTCTCAACCGATGTAAACCTTAATTGATTGTCTGTTTTTGTGTATTAGTGGATATCGAAGAAGCTGCGTAAGTAGAATATCTGAAGTTATGTTTAGATTCTCAGGATCAGTGATGAAGACAAACTCGTCTGGAGAAGATCTGGTCATTAAGGTAACTATATTAGGTAAATGTTTGTTAGGTGAAAGAAAAGATGGAAAATTTCTGAACTTTTGTGTGAGTGTTTTTTATTTTATTTTGTTGAAATAAATCAATCTAGACGAAGAAGCCATATACGATAACAAAGCAACGTGAACGATGGACTGAGGAAGAACATAATAGATTTCTTGAAGCCTTGAGGTTTTATGGTAGAGCATGGAAGAAGATAAAAGGTTTTTGATTTTCTTTTTATGTACTTGTCTTGCACAGGTTTTTCTTGCTCTGTTTCTTCCAACTGATGCTTTTTTCCATCATTTTTACAGAACATGTAGCAACGAAAACTGCTGTGTAGATTAGAAGTCATGCTCAGAAATTTTTCTCCAAGGTAACAGTGAAATCGGTTGATTTGAACTGCTGTTGAGACAGACAGGCAAATTTCTGCATCTTGCTTTAGTCATGAGACAGAGATAGATGACGTACTAGTAATGAGCAATAAGTCTATAAGATAGTTGGAGAATTAATGCGAGATGAGGTAACAGAGTAGTAGAGATAGAGAGTGTAATCATTTTGTCTGGTCTTTATGCCTATATGTTGTTAATCTACACGTGTTGTGTAGTTGTATCTTCAGAAGAATGTTAGCTTCTATTGAAAATCAGGGGAGAGCAACTTCTGCCTTATTTTTGAAAGTCTTATTATCGACTCCGAGGTAGTGGAAAAAGCGGGGTAGCTCCTAGAATAATCTGTTTCTATCCAATTATGTTAATTTTTCTTTGTGATGAGCCATAGAGGTAACGATTTTGATTTTCCATTTCTGTCATTTAAACTTCTTACTAGTGTCATTAGATCCCAATAAATTTATGTCTGTTTGCGTTTGTCTAGAAGGTAACAAGATACTCTCTCTCATTTCTCAGGTAGAGAAAGAGGCTGAAGTTAAAGGTGTACCAATGGGTCAAGAGCTAGACATAGCTATTCCTCCTTCACGGCCTAAACGAAAACCAAGCAATCCCTATCCGAGAAAGACTGGAAGTGGAACTATCCCGATGTTAAAAACAGGTGTGAGTGATGGAAAATAGTCCCTTGGATCAGATGAAGTTTTGCTTCCTGAGGTGAAATTCATGGTCAATGATATCTTGTTGTAGTCTGTCATACTGCTCCTCATGTAACTGATACAGATTGTGTGCTTTGTTTTTAGATGGCCAATGAAGATCCGCGTGAAGACAACTGTTCAGATTGTCTCACTCATCAACACCTCTCTGCTGCATCTTCTATGTATAAAAGGTCTATGGAGACATCAAACACAAGCACTTTTCGGGAGTTCTTACCTTCAGGGGAAGAGGTAAAACCAGTCTTACATTGCTATTTGAGGTTTAAGACGATTAGTAATTTTCATAAAACTAAATATGGGGGGAACAACAGGGGAGTCACTATAACAGGATAAGAAAGGAGTCAAACTCAGAGAGTTACAATGATTTGAATGCAAAATATCTGGAAAACGATGTGGTAAATAATGAGCAAGGACCTCAGACTTTTCCAAGGCGTATCCCCATGATAATGCCATTGCGGAGCTCGATAACAAGCTCTTTATCACATCCTCTTTCGATGCCAGACGAGAAAAGTCATCCCACACAGTTGCAGGCGATTATCAGTCATTTCCTGACCATATTATGTCAACCCTTTTACAGACACCAGCTCTCTATACCGCTGCAACTTTCGCCTCATCGTTTTGGCTTCCCGATTCTGCTGGTGGTCCACAAGGGAACTTACCTCCGAATCTGGCTGCCATGGCTGCAGCAACTGTTGCAGCTGCAAGTGCTTGGTGGGCTGCCAATGGGTTGCTACCCTTATGTCCTCCCTTTAGTTCAGGTGGTTTGACTTGTCACCCTCCAACTACTTTGGGACCTTCCGGTGAAGTAGACCACACAAAAACAAGTCCTTCACAAAATCTTTCTGGGCAGAGCCGAGAGAGGATGGATCAAGAGCACTCTGAGGCATCTAAGGCTCGAGCTTCGTTGGACTCAGAGGAGATTGAAAATGGGAGTAAACCAGATTGTCATGAGCAGCCTTCTGCAACAGCTGAGACTGATGCAAAGGGATCAGATGGAGCTAGAGACAGAAAACAAGTTGACCGGTCTTCGTGTGGTTCAAACACTCCCTCGAGTAGTGATGAAGTCGAGGAGGATGCATCAGAGAGGCAAGAAAACGGCACCAATGCTGAAGTGAAAGAAGTGAATGCACAACATAAATATCCAATAGAACTTGATCTTAACTGCACAGCTCAACTAACTCCAGTTGATGATGATCATCATCAAGAGGAGAAGAAAAGCATAGGATTTTTGGGAATGGGATTGGGTGGTTCAAAGATAAGTAGAGACAGAACAGGTTTCAAACCCTACAAAAGATATTCAATGGAAGCCAAAGAAAGTAGAATCATCAACACCAATCCTATCATCCATGTGGAACATAAAGATCCCAAACGGATTCGGTTGGAAACCCAAGCTTCCACATGATAAGTTGAAACTCCCTTTTGCTATGTCTGTTGTGCTCTGTTTTCATTCAAATTTCAAGATCACTGATACATCTTCTTTGTTTTTTGAGGCCTTTGTATTTTGTCCACACACTTTCCCTTGTCCATAGTCTTCCTGTAACATGTGACTCTGTATTATCAACAAATTGTTTAATTCGACGTCCTCCAAAAACCCTTTGACGCTGAAATTGAAAGATGGAAACTTTGGCCGAGATGTTAAGTATATTAGTGAACGAGTGTCTCAAGTTTTAGAGCTCTCTTGATTTTAAACGTTCTTAATAGAAGATTACAATGAATTGTTATTAGTGTTCTTGCTTTAGAGGTCTCTTACAAACATCAAATTTCAAATGGTAATAATGGCGAAGTGAGAGAGTATGTGATTTTACCCAATTGCTTTATTAAAAAGGCCAAGCAACACCATGGGGGACTTTTCAATGGAACTTAATAGGACTTGACTTGCCCCACAAAGCCACAATTATTCCATGACCGGGCCAGCGTAATACGACGACCAATGTAAGGCCCCATGAGGCCTTAATAACGTTTGGTAACGAAGCTCAGCCAATCCTCGGTTGTAATAATAAGTATAGTCCGGATTATGTGTATGATTGTCACTGTTACCAAACGTAAGTGTAATAGGAGTCCGTGAGTACTGTTCCCAAAGTTTTTTTTTTTTTTTTTGGTGCGAAGAGAATGAATAACCTTTAGATCTGACATTCCGTAATTCTTAATCTTTGTTTCATAAATAAAATACAAATCTTCTTTTCTACATTTTGTGTCTCTGTTGTTACACGGATTACTTATACATAATATCGATGGAAAATTGTTTATTATAAAACGTTGATTAAAACAAGATATTAGCGTTTTGGAGTAAAAATAGGAGAGCTCGAGGTCCAATGGTGCAAAGTGTTAGCTATTCAACGGACCATTAGTCTCCAATTCCCCAACTTCTATAATCTCCCTCCTTCGCATCTCCACCCTCCATTTTTTCACCTATACCTCTTACGATCTTGACACGTGACATATCTCTTTCGCGCTCTTTGGGTTTAAAATCCTATTTTTCTTTATAATACCATAATAATTCGGAACCAAAGTGATTTACAAGACAACTGTGCACACACACGCATGTCGATATTCAATATTTTCACAATTCCCAAACTAAAAAAAAAAAAAAAAAGTATTTCATAAGTCTAAAACCCACGAATGTAGCTTTTGATGCATTAATACAAAGTCTTAAATATTCATTTACATTATAGAAACATCTTTTACTCATTGATTGTTCGCCGAGAAACCTGAAATGCATCCTCTGTTTCTCCCTTCTTCTTCTTCCTCCTCTGCTCTGTTTCTACTTCTTCTCTTCCTCCTTACTCTCCAAACCCTAACCTCCATCTCTCTCTCTCAGCCGGAAGCTTTCCGTTCACCAGAAAAGTGCGGAGACTTCTCCATCTCCTTCCCTTTCCACCTCTCTTCCTCCTCCTCCTCCTCCTCCGCCGTCGCTTTTCGCCTCTCCTGCACAAACTCATCCATTCTGTTTCTCCACATAAACCACCAGACTTACCGAGTCATCGAATTCTTCACCGACGGTCTCCTCGTAGACTTCCCTTCCTCTCCTTGTCGTCAATTTAACGACTTACGCTCTTTCCCTTTCTCCACGAACCAATTCTTCTCCATCTCTTTCGAAAACGTAGTCGGTCTTTACGACTGTGAAGATTCCTCTCTCTGCAAAGCCGGTTGCGAAACCAACGATCTCTTCGGTTGCGACGGTAGAGAAGAAGACGAAACCTCCGGCGGAGATATAGGATGCTGCTATCCTTTGTCCGATCACAGCGCGTGGCGTGCAGGTGACGATTTCTCTGTTTTTGGCAAATACGGATGTAGAGGATTCTCTTCGTGGGTTGTTCCGAGAGGTACGAACAGAGGAAAACGAGGAGTTAAGTTAGAGTGGGCGATTCCGAGAAACTCTTCGGAGGCTATTTGCGATGGTGAGGCTCGAACTGTTAACGCTACGGCCATTCAAGGAAGTGTTCGATGTGTGTGCCGAGATGGGTTCGTTGGCGATGGCTTCGTCCATGGAACCGGTTGCTTAAAATGTGAGTTCTTGGATACATATTCTTATTCTTGATTCACATATATATATATTTTTTATTTTAATCTGAAAAATTCTTTCTTTCTTAAAATAATCTCATTTTCTTCCGCTAATTCGGTTCGGTTGGAGTGAATCTCGACTGGGGCGTTTAATATCAAGTTTAGGCTCAGTAATTTTGGTTTACCCTTAATTAAATCAGTGAGTCTTTCGTGAGTCTTAAGCAAGTAACTTGATCTACTGTTCCAGCTTGCTACAGAGACAAAAATGAAGTATATGGAAACAAATGCGAGATCAAGAAACACAACGGGAAGAAACTCACCATTTTAGCTGGTAATTAACATAATCTCAACGATTAAATTCAGAAATTCTTAGTACCAGACCTGTTTCTAAAATCATATTATTCGTATGCAGGAGTTTTAGCTCCTCTGTTCATACTCGGCTCACTCTTAGCACTCTTCTGTCTCCTAAAACGTCCGGTAACAGCAACTCACGAAGGCCAACATTTGGATCACTCTACGACAACTACTAGTAGTGTTTCGTTTCGCAAAGGTTACAACAAGACTCGTTTATTCACATACCGTGAGCTGGAAGAAGCTACCAAAGGGTTTCAAGATTCACAAAAAGTCACACAAGGCAAAACCGGAACAATCTACTCAGGCAATCTAACAAACGGAACACGCGTGATCGTCCACAAGGTTCTCTGTGAAAACCAGAGAGAATTCTTGGAGATTTCGTCTCAGATCGATCATCTATCCGCGGTATTGCATAGAAACCTCGCAAGAATCATAGGTTTCTGTATGGATATTGGATATAATCCAGTCGTTGTTTACGAGTATCCCGTAAACGGATCGCTTGAGGATAGATTACGTCTAGGGCTTGATTGGTTCAAGAGAGTTAACATTGTAGCTGAAGTAGCTGGCTTACTTGCTCTACTTCAGTACGAGAATTATCCACCGATTCTACACAACAACATTAGTTCTGGTTACATCTTCTTAGACGAAGATTTTCAAGCTAAAGTTACAGGTTTTGGATTACAGAGGAAACAGAGGACTGACAGTAGTATGTACGATTTCGCGGTTTTGCTATTGGAGATTGTGACTGGATCAAAGCAGAGAGAAGAGACGATGACTCAAGCGTTGCAGAGGATTAGAAGCGGCAAGCTTGAAGAAATCGTTGATCCTTCTTTGTATTTTCATGAGCAGCCACTGGCTTTTAGAGAGCAGATTGGCATAGTTGCTGATATCGCAACTCGGTGCGTTTTGTTTGGTGGTGATGGAAAATTTGGGATGGTTGATGCAGCTAGAGAGCTGTTGCAAATCGCTGGAACTAACGGTGGAGGCGGTTGCGATAAAAAAGGAGATGGAATTGAGGAAACGTTTTCGAATTCGAGTTTGCTTCAGATGATTTCTATGTCTCCTGATTCTATCTATCTCCCTAAGACTTGAAAGATCAGAGGAAGGTTTTTTAGTTTGTTTTGAATGTATGTAATTTAAAACGCTTTGCTTGAGAGTAAAGAAACGTCTTTTTTTTCTTTCTCTTTTTTCAATCAAGAGATCGTGTTCTGAAAAATAATCGTGGTAGCAATTGGTAGTCACGATTATAACAACGTCCAGGCAAAGAGAAAGAAGAAACACCTTAAATAAGTTCAATGTTTTGTTTTGCAATTATTTCTAAATTAAAATATTGAATTTTCTGCAAAAAAATATATATATAAATCGAAAGGCTGAGAAAGAATATCTCTGGTATCAAAGTTGATTTTGACCAAATCGTGATGCTATTATTAAACTCTGGTTTCTCGTATATATAAACCTAGCTCTGTTTTTTTGCAGAAGTTACATTTGTTTTTGTCCCTTTTAAACGAAAGAAGTTCCAAAGGTAATTTATACAATCCTATTTGTGATTTCTATTAGATCTTAACAAAAGGTCAAAGCGTTTTGAATCTTCTCCTGTAATATATCATTATGAGCTGTTTCTTCTTTAAAATCCTATTTGTGATTGCTGTGATCACAGATGAGTGAAGAAACATATGAAGAAACCCAGGAATCAAGTCAATCTCCTCGTCCTGTTCCAAAACTTAACGAGAGGATCCTCTCAACTCTATCCAGGAGATCTGTAGCTGCGCATCCATGGCACGACCTTGAGATCGGTAACTTCACTTTTTCAATAACACATACAATCACATCTGATTCTCCACCAATTCTCAAAAAAAAATTATGAGTTTTTTTTTTTCAGGTCCTGAAGCTCCATTGGTCTTCAACGTGGTATGTCTCTTATACCTAATAACCCATATAAACATTTTTTTTTCTCATTTCTCTTTTAGTATGTTAACAAGAGCCTCTCGGGTCAGGTGGTTGAGATCACAAAGGGAAGCAAGGTGAAATATGAACTGGACAAAAAGACCGGTCTTATTAAAGTAAGTAAAATGGAATCCCTAGATTGTGATCTTCTTCTCTACCAACAATCCTGATTGATGACGTCCAATTCAATCTCAGGTCGACCGGATCTTGTACTCATCGGTTGTTTATCCTCACAACTACGGATTCATCCCCCGGACATTGTGTGAAGACAACGATCCTCTTGATGTTCTTGTCCTCATGCAGGCAAATGTCTTTTCATAACATCAAAATCACCAGAGAAATGTTCCATCCATTTCCCATATAGTTTTAACCTGTTTCAGCTTCTGATTCGTGTAGGAACCAGTGCTTCCAGGTTGTTTTCTCCGTGCGCGAGCCATTGGATTAATGCCCATGATTGATCAGGTTTCTCCTCTGCAATTTTCACACAATGCGATATTTCTTATTTCTCACAAAACGTTAAAAGCTAAAGGTGAAAGCTTTAGCATTGTGAGAGCACAAGAATCCAAAAAATCTGATATTTCAGTGACCCATCTGAGAAAATGACTCATCATCAGAGGTTTTGGTATAAAAGTAAAAGCTTTGGATAAGAATCAAACCTGAAAATCAGAAGTTTGAGTGACCAATATGAGAGAAGATGACTCACAATCATCAGAGCTTTTGATCGTCATTCTAATTTTTGGCTTATCTGACGAACATTTCAGGGAGAGAAAGACGACAAGATCATCGCCGTTTGTGCTGACGATCCTGAGTACAAGCATTTCACCGACATCAAACAACTCGCTCCTCATCGCCTCTCAGAAATCCGCCGTTTCTTCGAAGACTGTAAGATTCTTTTGATTCACATCTCCAATTTCAGATATGTGAAGAAACCAATTAATTCATTTGGATCACATTTTTTAAAAGATCCTCCTTTATCGTGTTTTGATTTCAGACAAGAAGAACGAGAACAAGAAGGTGGCTGTGAACGATTTCTTGCCATCAGAGAGCGCACATGAAGCAATCCAGTACTCCATGTAAGATTCCGACAAAACTCTAAACCTGAAAAATCGCAAACTTTGATAAAATCATTGGAAAAAAAAAAAAAAATTTGAGTAACGAATCTACTACCGTTTTATGAATTTACAGGGATCTATACGCAGAGTATATTCTCCATAGCTTGAGGAGATGAACGAACAACAACACGTTATCTTCCCATACGGGAAAGAAGATGATTCTTCGCAGCATCCCGCCTATAAAATATTCTAACGAATATTATTTTGAATATTTCATATTTATATATATGTTCGGCTTTTGCAGTTTTCTCTTGTTAATTTTTTTTTTTTCTTGCGATGTTTCAATTTTGTTGAATTGTGTAATTTGAAACTGGCACAAAGACAAATAATGTTTTCTTTTTCCTTTTTGCTTACTCACTGATTATTACGCAAGATGTAGTTAGTTAACTCGTTCACTAATGGGCTTTAAAAGCTCTTTAGGCCCAAATATACTTCTTCGTTTTATATATAAAACGAATATTTAGCAAAAAAACAATTTGTGAATCGAAAGTAAAGTTGTACTAGCTTGAGTGACACGTACTAAAATTGGTTTTATTTTAGTTTGTTATTTATATTAAGACGTAAAAGAAAAACCAAAAAAATCATAAATACTGAAGAAAAGAAAAAGAAAAAAAAATTGTAATGAAAGTTCTCTCTGTACACGACACTACAGGACAGTGAACATAAACAGGTTTTTTTTATAGTTGGCAAATATTGTGTAGTGTGGATCCAAATGAGAAAGCGACTAAACGTGAGTAGCACATAGATAGATAGAGAATGGGCTTTTGGATTTGTCATCTATATCGTATTTATTTTGGGCCTCACTTTCTTTTTTTTTAGGGACCACACTATAGTCCCCTCCAATTTTTTTTTTTTTTATAGTTCTTTTAAATTGTAATCAACTAAATGACGAATTAATTGTAAAATATGGTCCGACATGTGTACTTGAGTATATATATATTTTTTATAAATATATATATAATTATCAAGATTTAAGGGTGTGAACAGTGAATGAATGAATGAATGAAATCAATATATAGTGTTTTTGGCCTTCATAGTTGAGACAACCTGAGCGAGTTGATTCCTTTGTATCCATCCTTGCATACAAACCGACCCCACCTTATATATTTTCATTTCTGTTTCATCCACATCGTAAACAAATCTAACATATTTTCACTTTCACTAAATAGTTTGTTTTGCTTTTTTGTTATGATTTAAGCTAAGTGACACCATAAACATTAGATCATAATTAAAAATGTACTTAAAACTATGTACCGAAAAGGAGGATGAAACCCAATTCTGTGAAAATATATTGGAGAATATTGATTGTTTTTTCTTTTTCTTTTTGCACATGAACTTTTCAAGAAGATGCATGCTTAAAAGACTAATTATATATGGTTTTCTATTTTTTTTTTTAAAGGAGAAGGTTGGCTATAGAGAGAGAGATAGTCCTAGATTCTGGGGGCAAATTGACAACTGGAGCATGTTGTTGCCATTATCGCACCACTGATTCTCCATTTTTTAAAAAAAAATTATAATTTTAAGTTAAGCAAAATAAATTTATAAAAAAAAAAAAAAATTGTACCGCCTTCTACTTCACCACTACCTCTTCGATGGCGACCGATCTTATATGTATTATTATAATACCTTTTTTAATAATCAATAATGGTCGATTTCATTAAATTAACACGAGTGACTCTACGGAGATCGCGTCGGTCCAAAATTCCTACAACTAATATATATTATAAACAATTTCTTTATAGAAAACAGAGAAACCCTAATTTTCTAAAGGCTACGTTTTCTTGTCTTGCCCCCATACACACCTCGATGGATCGAGCAAAAGCCAGGCATGCCATACCCCAAATCTATTTGATCAAACTATTCATAGTTATATGTAATACTGAAAGTTAATTATTATTGAAATTTACATATAATTTAAAATAATGAAAGTTACATATTACTGGATTTGAAAGGCAAAAGGCAAGAAAAAGCAAGACAATGCAAAAATGGATTGTGAGAGGTTTTCAGAAGAGTAAAGTTTGATTCAGTGATTACTGAAAAAGTTGACTGTGAAATCTGTATATGATTTTCTAATTTTAATGCTCTAAGGATAAATACAAGTCAACCCCCTTAATCAAATAAAACTGACAGAAATATATGTTGAGAAAAGACTGTCAACTATTAAATTAATGTGATTGCATATATATATTTTTAAATTTTGATGTTTAAGTTTAGTGTGGGTATTGTCGATTATAGTCTGTCAAATGAAGCAACAGTACGTTTTGTAACAGTACTGGTAAAACTATCAATGTGATCCGTTGTGAATTAGTCTCAAGCTAGACGACTCAGCTATTGATATTTATACAAACTACATGATCATTTAAGGCATTAACAGTTGGATCTAGAAGTCTAAAGATCGAAACCAAGTTGGTTCATTTTGTGGATTCAATTCATATTTAAAATTAAGAAATAGGTTGATAGGAATTGAAGAGTGGTATGAATAGAAATAGAGAGGTCCCCTTGGCTAATAGGGCACAGCTTTGAAAAGGACGACGCTACGGTTTCCTCGTAATTTTTTTTTGACAATTATTGTATTTTGTTTTTCTCTCTTTCTCTACACATAAAAATTATAGAACTAGAGAGATGATAATATGTAAGCATTGACATAAAAAAAAAGGTAAAAAGGAGAACAAAAGTAATTGTATTCATTTATATAGAGAAAGATTTAATCGGATTGCCTCTCTTGTGCTTCGCTACTTTTACATATCAAAGTAATATTATCACTCATATTTATTTTGCTGATAGCCTGATATTATCCAGCCTATTATTTCAATCAATTATATATAATAATTAGGGGCGTCATATTATAAGATGCGCATGAAAGAAAACATAACCCATTAATTGGATTTAGAAAGTTACAAAGAAAAGACGGTAAGCCATGCAAATAGTTATGTATACAATTATATCAAAGCAAATGCAATTTGATATATATCATTATTGTAATTTTGATTAAGATACGAAAAAGTTCGATCTGATTAAGATTCGAATCAATAAAGATAAAACAGAAGCAAACAATGTATCGAGTAGAGGCTTTGTGTCCAGCCAATTATAGACTGAGGATGAGATTTTGGACCACGTTTATGAATGTTCCATTACCTACTGCATGCTTTATGATTTCAATTTTTATAAAAAATTTCTTATAATCGAATTCTGTGAACCCAACTTAATATATAAGCTCAACCGTGAATGAAATTTTGTGACAGACTGATAGTAAGGAAATGGTTTAAGTAGAATTTACTATGATAGCGTCGATTAACATGAAATAGACTATATATTTAGTACAATTCTTCTTAATAAATTCATAAATTTTGATCATTAACCAGCTAGCCGTTGATTACTGCTAACCGAAATTGGACAAAGGGACATGAAGGGTGCTTAGTCTCTGTCAGGACCACGTACTTAATAAAATTGTAAGATTAACCAAATACGTGAAAACAATTAATTTACCTAGTTATCAAGGGTATGTGAGGATCCAGTTGACACATGTCATGTTGTAGAGTAACATATGTAATGTTCCTATACTAAAGAGCATCTTAATTTCTCATGAGAGGTTTTTCAGCAGTAAATGATAATACTTTTGCAAAATTTTAATTATGTTATTATTTTAAAAAAATAATTAATTACAACGAGATATATGTCTTTGTAATCTCTCAGAAACGTTGTAAAAAAAAAAAATCTCAGAAACATTTTCATTGGTAGTTACGAAGAGTATTTAACTATTAAAAGTATTTTGAAAATGAAGAAGGAAAAGAGAAAGATATATAAAAAATATATATATGAGATACTCTTGTAACATTTGTCATTTTGTAATTAGTTCAACATTTTTATCATTTAAAATTTAGTAATCTAATTAATTAATAATAAAATTATTATAGCTATTTAGAGATTCTCTTTCTTTTTATTTATTTTTTACTTTTTATTTATTTTTATTTTTTTTGAATAGATTAGAAATCCAACAAGAAACTCCCATATGGAGATGGCTTTACAAGCTGTTAGTACGATGCGCTGGAACAAACAAAATGTATCGATTTTAGTTTTATGCGAAAAGTTATATATCTTGAGCCTTAAACTCTTAAGATTATTTGGCCGGTTCAAGAACAGTATTATACCAAGTCTATTTTAATTAGTTTTTTCGATTGATTAAGAGGTTCCTATATTTTGTTTTCTCTCTCCTAGATGGATTTTGTGACATTGGAAGTGATCATCATTATTTTGTGAATTCCGTGGAACTATAGGCATATGCAGTGTATATAAATTTGGTAACTTGCCAAATGATAGAAAATAATAAATAATTTTGTTAAAAAAACTTATATCTACTATGCAATTGTACATAATTCTGATTTATATTTATGGATTCTATAATTAAATATATAATCGTATTTTGTAGTTTAATTTTGATTTTGTTACATAATAATTATGCAGTTTAGTTTATTTTATAATTTTAAAAGATTTTTTCATCCTAAAATGTAATAAAGGAAAGCGAGTAGGTCATATACATTGTAGTGACTTTATCTGTTTTACTAAACTATATACGGTGTTTTTGTTTTTAACATAAAACTTTCTTTCAATAAGTCAATGAGTAAACTTTGTTTTGTCAACTACTGTGATTAAGCTTGTGTATCCAAGTTTTAAACTGGCCTCGCCAATTCTTTTGAAGAATTCGAAAAAGTAATCGGCCAACCAAACATATATATATATACATATTAAAATGGCGATTGATACAGCATAATAGATTATATGTTCTCAATCCGGAAATGAAAAGTGACTATTCAAACAATTTTTATATCTTAAAGAAATTATTTAAATTTCAAACTAGCTAGAAAATATCGATAAGTGGGGCAGTTTAACCAGAATCTTTAATTTTATGATTGTTGGTCTCACACTCGAACCCCAAACAAGAATTCAGTCTCACACGATATATTTTACATTTTTTTATAAGAATCATTATTGTGATTATTACCGAATAATCTTTTTGATCAAATCCATGATTTTGAGTTTTTATTATTTTAATGTCATATATATAAAATACATATAAATAACAACTAATACACAAAAAAATGTAAGTAAACAACAATAAAATAATATTAAAGTGGTTATAAACTGTAAATTGTTAAAAAGGACAGGGTAAGTGGTATAAATGTGTTGAGTATATAACAAGTGTTGCAAATGGCAATAGTTAAACATGTAACACTCAATCACACACACACACACACACAATATTATACATAAATATGTATAAATGTATACACCAAGAAGAAATTAAGAGAGAGAAGGGGAAGCATATCAAAGTCAACAGTAAAGACCAAGACTAAAACAACATGCCAATCTTGTCTTTGCGAAACCAAATTTGCAGCAAACCTATAAAAAAGGGTTCCCCATTCGATACTTAGCATTTATTAAGGCCAGATTGTTTATTAAGTAGTAGTAATTGTTAATCATTTGATTGTTTATAGTTTCAAGATTCTAACTATTTAAAGTAAAACAAATTTTTCTCCCTAAGAACGCGACATTATCATCTCCTTTCTCCTCATATTCCAACCATTTACGATCTGTATTCGTTAGACAAATCTGATTTCTTTGGCTTATTTAAACAGTTTATGTATGGAAAATTAATTAAAAAGGAGTATAATTTATGGAAGGAGAAAGAAGAAGAAACTAAGATAGTGGTGAAAGGACAATAAGGTCACATGAACTGAACCAGATTATTCATG
The DNA here is from genome assembly GCA_039880935.1 of Streptanthus diversifolius. NCBI lineage: Eukaryota > Viridiplantae > Streptophyta > Magnoliopsida > Brassicales > Brassicaceae > Streptanthus > Streptanthus diversifolius. Next base: position 823,122 of record JAXGFM010000018.1, on the reverse strand, counting down.
GGTCCCTCTAAATAGGTTCTCTCTTGCCAATATCTTCATCATAACATTATATCATTCAAGATTTCTCTTCTTTTTCTCTCATTCTTCTTCTTCTTCTAAAAAATCTGAACAATACTTTTTTGTATTGTTTTCTTCCTCAATATTTTTGAGAGCTACAGTTATTACAGAAAAACAGTGAGAGATAGAGAAGAGAGAGAGAGAGAGATCGTGCTGATGATTAGTGAAGAAGTTAGGCAAAACCAACTTTCTATTTATGTATAATTAGGTCAATCACATCACCAATTTAACCTTTTTCCTCCTCTAAATCTCCTTCAATTCTCATTTTCTCCGTCCAAAATTAGGGTTTTTGCTTCTCTCCTCATTTCTTAATTTTCGAAGTCACCCAATCAGATTACTGTGAAATCATCGAATTCAAGTCAAAAACCCAATCTTGGCCACACCATTAAGAGATCTGACTTCTAAAGATGATGACGAACTTGTCTCTTGCAAGAGAAGGAGAAGAAGACGAAGAGGCAGAAGTAAAGAAGCCTATAGAAGAAGTTGAGAGAGAGCACATGTTCGACAAAGTGGTGACTCCAAGCGACGTCGGGAAACTAAACCGACTCGTGATCCCAAAGCAACACGCAGAGAGATACTTCCCTTTAGATTCATCCTCAAACGAGAAAGGTTTGCTTTTAAACTTTGAAGATCTCACAGGAAAGTCATGGAGGTTCCGTTACTCTTACTGGAACAGTAGCCAGAGCTATGTCATGACTAAAGGTTGGAGCCGTTTCGTTAAAGACAAAAAGCTCGACGCCGGAGATATTGTCTCTTTCCAGAGATGTGTCGGACATTCAGGAAGAGACAGCCGCTTGTTTATCGATTGGAAGCGACGATCCAAAGTCCCTGACCATCCGACATCGATTGCTCACTTTGCTGCCGGAGCTATGTTCCCTAGGTTTTACAGTTTTCCGACAACAACTGCTTCCGCAAGTTACAATCTTTATAATCATCAGCAGCCACGTCATCTTTACAGTGGTTTTAATTACCCTCAGATTCCGAGAGAATTTGGATATGGATATTTCGTTAGCTCAGTAGATCAGAGGGCGGTGGTGGCTGATCCTTTAGTGATCGAATCTGTGCCAGTGATTATGCACGGAGGAGCTCGAGTTAATCAGGCGGTTGTTGGAACAGCCGGGAAGAGGCTGAGGCTCTTTGGAGTCGATATGGAATGTGGTGAGAGCGGAGTAACCAACAGTACGGAGGAAGAAACTTCATCTTCCGGTGGGAGTTTGCCGCGTGCCGGAAGTGGCGGTGCTTCTTCATCTTCCTCTTTATTTCAACTGAGACTTGGACGCAGCAGTGAACATGATCACTTCTCTAAGAAAGGAAAGTCTTCATTGCCTTTTGATATGGATCAATAATGATGATGAGATAAGTTGGTATTATAAACTTAAACCATACATAATTCTATATATATGACAACATAATGCACTGATTTCATCATAAATTTATCGAAATATATATATATATATATATTTGTGTGTGTGTGTGTGTGCTTTAATAATATGCGTAGTCGATATAGAGAAATTTTTATGGATACAAATAGTCTTTTGTCAAGTGTTCTTGAAAAAGTTGTTGATTGTGTATACAGATGAATTACCTCCAGCACTTGTTAGTCTTTTCTTTTAACCCTTTCTCTCAATATATCATGTATCAATTGATTAAATTATTAAAGTTACATCTGGCAAAACATATCATAGGTTATGTAACAAGATTGCAAGGTGCATAGAGTAGAAAACTTGGGTACAAATAAGTGAGATTTGTAAGAAGAGACATGAACTAGGATTGGGATCAGTGTAAACCCATATCTCTCTTCTATGTCTCTGGGGTCAGAAAGTTTCAGAGTTTGATGGGCTGTCTTAGAAAAGTGAATTGTCTCTATATAGGATTGCTGCATTATATATATATGTGTCATTAATTATTGTCCCTCCAATTAATTTGTTATGGGTTTCTATGTTTGGTTACTAAATATGGCTGCTGATGCTGCTTTTCTCTGAAGCTATTGCTGGATATATATTAGTTAGGAAGGTAGGCTTGCAGGAGATGGGCAGTGACAAAACAATAATTAAAAAAAAATCTTGTTTCTTTTATATAACTGTGATGTCTATATTAGCAAAAAACGAAAAAGGAGAAGAGTTTTCTTTTTTTTCTTTTTCATCTTGGGGCGATTGAAAAAGGTATGATCTGCTTTAACATATATTTTCTGATGCAGTGATTAAATAATACTATATATTACAAAAGCTGAAGGCTTTGAAAATTAGGAAATTAACAAAGCAGTATTTTTGGTTGTCAGGTATGTATTGTATTTTGGATTTCTCTTTTCGTCTCTTGGTCTGAACTCTGCAATGTCTATATCTAGATATCATTGCAGAAGCATATTTAATGTAAATATATGTTATAATTATACACTTTACGTAAGATGTGATGATATCTATATCATATCCGATCATCTAGTAAGATTTTATTATCACATGTGTATATATACAATATAGCTAATTTTATATTCTGGTTAGTGACTTACATGGTTTTGTTATAAACGCATACATTCATTATTCTATTTCAAACGTTAAATTTAGATTTTATATAGTATATATACATATATAGCTAACTAAATTCACCTTAAATGTTTGGAAATGAAATGTGGTGACGTTTCAAAGATGCATATGTAAATATATTTGTACGTCTAAGTCGTGGTATCAATACATAATCATCAAACACATGTTGTCGTATTTTAATGAAATTCCATTTAAACTAACTCTGTTCAGAGCTTGCCAATCTTAATATACAGTATAGTTAAATATACATACATCTATGTTAAGTCTCTTTTTAGCAAGTTGTAAATATGTATACAAATACAATTAATTTCAATAAAGGTAAAATCACTCTTTGTTCATTTAGGCATGGTCTAAAAAATTGCTACAAATTTAGGCTTAGTATGCAAATTACGATAATTATTTTCAATACAAATATTTAAAATCATTCTTATCTCGATTGGTGGATGTGAATCAAGACTACATTGAGATGATGTCAAGACTGAAACCCTAGGAGATTGAGAATTTTGTCGACATTTTTTTGGCGGTAAAACTTCAGTAAACAACGTGCAGCTTTTTATTTAAACATTCAAATGTCTCGGCGTTTCAACGAGACAAAGTAAAGTGATATTCAAGCCTGATTCACTCTTCCGAAGATCTCACTCGGTCCCTACATTATAAACTATTTCTTATATTTCTTGAAATTATTAAATTTACAGAAGCATAGACATTGACCATGTTTATAGATAAAAAATCAAATGATATCTTGAAGGAAATAAAGATAATATAGTAGAAAGGAAACTCACAAGCTAAATTGTTTTCTGTCTTATTCAAAATAAATAATAAATCGTAAATAAACTAAATAAAAATAAAGGAAAAACAATTTATAATTCTACAAAAACTCCGCTTAAGATCAGTGATGTTTTATAAGAGTGCAAGTAAACCTATAATTTGACTCAGCAGCTGCAATAAACGAGAGCACCAAAATTAAGATCAGAGAACATCAACTCGAAATAATATTCAATTTAAGTTTTATTAGTCGAACATCAACTAAAAATTATAAATGATTTTTCTTACTTGTGTTCTTGGACCAAAGAAGTTGAGTATCAATCAAAGAATGATTCTTATCATCGAGCCGTTTCCACGTTGTAATTGCATCAACGGCTCCCCAACGTCCATACTTAGTCTTCTCAAGCTGAAATTCGACTAATCTTACTCTCCTTGCCCACCCAGCCTTTCGGTACCCCATGACACCTAACGTGTGTTACAAATAATTAATTAAGGGTTTACAAAAAAAAATGAGAAAGCTTGTGATACAAGTTAAGTCGTGATTATTTGGTACCCGGCACCGCCTGCGTAACAAAGGTTGATTCCATTGAGGGTAGCACAGAAGTCGTTGACGTGGTCGTGACCGCTGAAAACACCTTTGGCAGGTTTCGACAATTTTGGTGAAGAAACCAGAGTTCACAGGTGGAGAACATGTACTTTTCTTGTCTCACTCCAGTAATGTCCGTCGGTTTGGTGAACTTTGCAAATTCTGGCATCGGAATGTGGAGGTAAAACAGTCCCTATGCGGTACTATTCTGTGGAAATGGCCACCTCTTGTATTCCATCTGACGAAAAAATTATTTTTTTACCGTCAGAACAAATCGAACAAAATTTGCTTTTATAATAAATTTGATATTTTATTTAAAAGATTAATGCAAAAAATCCTAACAAGAATGAAATATAATTCGAGATGATATAAATATTTAATGTAAAAATGAATACAACTACGAACAAAATTAAAATTAACTTGAGAAGAAAATATTTATCACAGTAAACGTAACAACTTCTAATATCAAATTTCAGTATTATATTATACTCAAACAGCTAGTAATTTTTAATGCTCAAAACTAAAACACTAATACAAATGAAGTAAAATTTAATTAAAAAGGTAACTTGGAGTTAAACTATCACATTATATTTAGAGCACTGACAACAAATCTCAAATCATTTCTCAATAATAATGCTTACCTCTAGCCATTTAGAAGTGTGTTCGTACCAGTTGTGTTGAGAGGTTTTGACCCAATCATACTGGAATGCAAACCCGTCGAGTTTGGAGTAATCTCCACCGTCAACTAGAAAGAGATTGAGAATGGATTTGAAAAAGAGAGGCGACCCAAAAGGACCCTCGATTTGTAGATTGTACTTACCGAAACCGTCGATTGGGTATAGCCAAGCACCGGGAGGGTTTACTTGAGACAGCGAGTTAGGGCATTTTCTCCATGTATTTCATCAAATATTTATATATATTTTTTTTATTATTTTCTAATATAAATCTGGACAAAACTGTCTTATGATGTATAAAAAAGTTAGTTTTCTTCTTTTTTTTCCCTCTGAAGTTTCATTTATGGATATCAATGAGAAAAAAGGATCCGTATACAAAAATCAAAGGATAAAACCAGAGCATGATACTCGTTGTCCATGCACACATCAAAACTCCTAATGATAATAATAATAGAAAAAATGCAGATTAAGCCTCTTCGCTTATGCGGTCTTGTAACCATGATGGACCCCCAGAACTAGGTATATGCTTTTATTTTGTTTTTTGCTGAAAATATATCAAACGAAGAAACAGTTAGAATATGATTCTTTGAAACAAACAGATCCTTAATATTCACTTTTATTACATTTTTATTTTCCAGCTAAATAAATAAAATAAACTCCATAAAAATACACTATTTAGACATGAAGAGGCCATATAACAGAGAGAATAAAAAACCCGTTTTTAATGCGAATTTACCGAGACGAAATGAAACATCTCATGAAAACATAAACGAAAAGAAGAAAACAAAAAAAGAACACAAAACAATGCCAATAAATACACAATTAAAGGACCTCTTGAGACCCAATTGAAACAAACTAATCACAGCTTCTTCAAGTGTTCTTATCTTTAGTGGTAGCAGCATGAGACTTGAACCATGGAATCCACACCGAGGTTGTCTTCTGATACGCTCTATAAGCTTCAGCTCTGTATTCTTGTTTCACCATCCGACGCTCTACAAGGATTGTTACATAGACTAAACAGAGAGTATTGACCAATGCACCTATCAAAGTCCATCCTTGACCAAGGTTCCAAGCAAATACGACCAATCCCCACCACCACAATTGTTCTCCCAAATAATTAGGATGTCTTGAGTAATGCCACAAACCCGTGTCTAGATTGGGGATTTTGGGCATTCCTTGCTCCTTGAGTTTCTGGTTTCCGGTTACAAACTCGTGAAGTTGCGTGTCTGCGTAGTAAGCCATGGCAATGCCCGTCAAACAGATAGCCGAGGAGATGAAGTCCCAGATGTTTAGTGGTGCATCAATGGAATGGATGATGTATAAAGGTAGACATATCCCAATGAGGAAGATCTGAGCAAATTTCGGATAAAAAAAAAGAAATGAGAAACCAAAGCTACCTAGCAAAAGTATTTACTTGAAGAAAATGCAAATCCTGGAATTGAAGGACACAATAATAATTCAATCCTTACTAACGAAAAGAATCTACTTTTCTCCAAATCATCCTCATATAGACAGATAAGTTTACAATTTTAGAACTCGTAGCAATAATTCACATAGATGATCAAGATATCTCCTTCTCTTGTTGATTAAACCACTCCGAAACTCACTAAAAACACCAAAACGGAAGAAAAGCAAAGCTCGTTCAGGCAATTCATTGAACAGTTGGTGGATAAAATACCTGCTGCGAAACGTAGACGGAGAAGAAAGAGAGCCACCACCAGTGCTTCCCGTATTGCTTTCTTAAGTCGTTGAATCTCCAGTCTTCTCTAGCACCCCATTCCCAATTTTCCCGCCGGAAATAGTTATGAGTTAGCCTAATACTCCAAATCCATGTCAGAATCACGACAATCATGGATCTCCATTTATTGTACTGTCCCAATGGATGCGACGCGAAGTAATGAACCAGCATTACGGGTATCACAGTCCAATACACATCGATCATCTGTGAAATTAATAGTCAAGAAAAATATACCATTTTTAAAAAGAGATCAAATTTCAAGATTTTGACAAATGTGTAGGATTATGGATGCGTACCCAGTGGCTAGATTGGAGTAAACCGATGACCCAGAAGAGCACATTGACGTTAAAGAAGAAGAGAAGGTTTGCCAGTAGAAGCGGGTGATTCGAACACCATGAATGAATATAGGAGAGCTCGGCATCGGAGGTTGAAGAGTAATTACGAAGAAAGGAAAGGTAGAAGACGATAGAAGGGAGTGGAGCAAGGAATGCGACAATGGCGTTTCTTAAGTTCCGATTCATTTTCTCGATGTGTTTGACGATTGCCAATAAGAAGAGTGGAATTTATATAAACTGATAAAAAAAAAAAAATCTTTGTGGGCTTCTGGGTTGGGTTCTCTGTCGTATATGGGCCCACTTTGATCACTGCTATGATTAGAGTCTTCTGTCTATTTCTACTTTTGGTGAAAATTAAAAAATATCATTCACTGTAGATAAAGTCCATCTTTTTGAAAAAGAGCCGAAAAAGTCAGTGATTACAAAATAATTTAAATCAATTGGACTATGATTTTTATCGTAATGATGATGGTTTGAAATTTCTGACTATTAACTAGTAGATCAGAACATGAAAGCAATAGTGTAAAATATACGTTAATCGATATAAAATCCAAAACAATAAATGCTAGTTGTCAAGCATTAATAGGGACAAATAATGATAAAAAAATTCAGAGCATGGGAGATTGATAATCATCGTGAATTCGTGATTTTACTTTTTAAGTAAAAGTGAAGATATCACTAGGAGATAATTAGTCGTGTTCGTGGTGACTCTAATTATTAGCTTAGCCGAAAGCATTGGATTCTAAACTAATCAGATTCTCAAAATAAAAGTTAACAATTTCCTCTGCCCTCCAAATTTGAACTTTAGTATAATTTAATAAACCTACATCTTTAAACTTTACACCATGGACGAGTTCGATTAAGTGTGGAACAAAAGAAATAAACGAACTCCGTTCATGGGAAAAGCGCTATAAACGGCGTCGTTCACTGGTTTATCAAATTGATTCGACCGGTTTATCAATTTTGAAGTATAAACCGAAAAAAGGTCAATTGAGAGCATATCGTATCGTCGGTCGAGATATCATCTAATCGGTGTTTCCGCCGTCCTTTAATTAACTTTGTCGGATTTCGAGACGACGAAGCAGTAGTAGAGATGTCTGGGAGGTTGCTGAAGAAGGTTCTCAAGGAACATGAAGAATCGAAACACCGGAATCATCACGATGGAGATGAAGAAGAAGAAGAAGAAGAAGAAGACGACGATGAGAATATTGGTGGTTCGAGAGGCCGTTCTTCGATTAATCCATTTGATCTCTTGAACGAAGGTGATGAAGATCCTGATTCCGAAAAGGTGAGTATATTGGATATTGCCCTCCAACTTTGGCAATTAGATTGTGCCTATGTATATGATGTTGATAAGTGCAACCGTAGATGTTGAATTGGGTATGACGTGAGGAAAATGGAATCTAGATAGTGTAATTAGGCTGACCGTAGATGTTTCTGATAATCTGTGATTCATGTTTTCTTGGTGGTTGACGTAATGCTTAAAACTAATATGATTTTGGGTTTGATTACAGGAGACAGAGATTGATGATGAGGCTATAGTTGAAAAGAAGAACGAAGATGCTGACATTGTGCAGCCGGCTTCAAAGAATAGGTCGAAGAAAAAGAAAAAGAAGAAAAACAAAGAGAGTCGTTCTAATGTGGCAAAGCCTGAAATCACTATGGATGATACCTTAGAAGCACTTTCTCTCGATGCTAAATCTAAGCAAGAGGAGGTTCAGGAAACAAAACTGCATTCTGATTCTGCGAAAAAGCCTTCTTCACGATCAGTGTTGGAAATAGATCCTAAGTATCTGAATCTCCAAAACGAACTGAAGAGAATGTATGGTTCAAAGGTCGTTAGATCACTTGAGAGTAGCAGTCAGGTTGGTGGTGGTAGCTCTAGACAGGGACGAGGGGGAAGACGTGGACTCCATCACATTACGAAGACGGTTTTGATTTCTCCAATGGAGAATTGGGCTCGCTGGGATCGGTCTTTCTCAATGGAGTTTCTAGAGACTAAAGATGGATACAACTACTTCAGGTAATACCATCTTTGGAGGTTTTTCTTTGTTTCCTTTCTGGTGTGTGGCTATAGAAATTGTAAGTCTGATGAAAGACTTTTCTTTTATGCAACAGATATATCCATTCATCCTCATATGAGCAGGCTCAGAGAGCATTTCAGGCCGCCCAAGCTCTTCATGATCTAAATGGTGTAGCAAGTGTCCTTATACACCATCCTTACCATACTGATTCGCTTGTAACTATGGCGGACTACTTTAAGTTTGTGGGTGAGCATCAAATGGCTGCAAATGCCATCGGAAAATGCTTGTACGGTTTAGAGCGTGCGTGGCATCCAATGTTTACTCCATTCCAGGGTAATTGCCGGTTGAAGTTTACTCATGAGACAAACAAGCCGTTTTTCACGACACTTTTCACTCACATGAGGAATATGGATAGGCGTGGCTGTCATAGATCAGCTTTGGAGGCCTGCAAACTGTTGCTTTCGCTGGACACAGACAATCCAGTAGGTGCATTGTTTTGTGTAGACTATTTTGCATTGAGAGCAGAGGAGTATGCGTGGTTGGAGCAATTCTCGGAGGAGTATCAAAGCGAGAACTCCTTATGGCTCTTACCGAATTTCTCGTATTCGCTTGCTATTGCCCGGGTTTACCTCGAGAAAATGGAGTCTTCCTCCTCCTCCTCAGAAGCCACTCATATAGATACTTTGAAGTCAAGCTCTTTAGATCTCATGATGCAAGCTTTGAAGCTTCATCCGACAGTACTCAAGAAACTAGTGGACAAGGTGCCTTTAAAAGATCAGGCATGGACAAAGATACTCAAGCATTCATACTTCCGACCAGATCAATCAAAGAACCCGTCGTTGGATCACCTTATCAACATATATGTCGAGAGGAATTACCTTATATGGAGGCTTCCAGATGTCCAAAAACTGCTTCGGAGTGCTGCTGAGTTAGTCATTAAGTCACTGGAAGAAAACGAAAGCGAAGCAGAGGACTTCTTTCGTGCCAGGGAAGAAGCTTTCCCTGCTAAGAATAACGAGTAAGTGTTTTCAAATCTTAACTTCTCTCAGTTTCCTTTTGGCTTAGAGCTGATCACTTGTGGTTCTAATATGATTACAGGTACTCTCATTTATCAACCCATGATTTCTCTGATTCGATGCCGACTCTCCCACCAGACAATTTACAGAACTTTGTAGCTGATCCGAGAATGGGAGGAGATCAAGTGGCTGCAGGAGGCGGTGGTCACCACCAAGCACTACCGCCACGTGATGTGGCGAATCGGAATCAATTGGCTGTGTTCTTAGAGTCAATGCTTCCATGGGTTAATCTTGGAGATGGAAATGATGAGATTGCACATGATGCTGATCACCAACCAGACAACAATGGCTAACATGGGTTCGACTGAAAGAAAAGAAGAAAACTGCAACAAGTTTTGGTTCGTTAATCGAGATATGATATGCCAAATGTTTTGCTGAGGATGAGAAGAGATACAACATGTGTCCTCGCTTTTGTTGTACAGCGCCATTTTTATGGTTTATTAGTCTTAAAAGGATCATTTTCTTACTACTCTTATGATCTTTGATACTTTTAATTATCTAGTCATGTTTATTTATTTCTGGTGTAATCATTGATAGCTTTTCAATTTTCATTCGTCAAACTCCGGCTCAGTTTAGCTTGAGCCAGTTCAGTGTCAGCCATGTAAGGTCGATATTCAGCCACGTAACGCGCAAATGAGTATATATCTTTTTTTGCCTCAGTAAGGTCGATATTCAGCCAAGACATTTTTACTCTGATAAATAAAGCAGATTGAATTTTGGAGAAGAAAACAAAAATTTGATATCGGGTAGTGATTGTTCGCTTGGCGCCTTTTCCCGTGAAGAAAATGGATCAAATTATGTCTGCGACTTTCTCTTTCCCAGCGATTTCATTGCCTCGCGTCTGTAGAATCAAACCTTTCGGCCTAAACATGACTACCGATCATAGAAAGAGATTTTCGGACCCTCTTTGTCCGTCAGAGACGCCAAGCACAGGAAAACCTTCTTGTTCTTCTAGAGGATCTGGTTTTAGTTGTTAATTTTCGTTAATACATTTTTCTCCCTATTTAGAGAAAAAGATAAATAGAAGAATCTTGAACCATCTTCTAACAAAGATCAGATTCTGGATGTGAATAGAAATAGAATTAGGCCTTTCCTTTTTTTACTTCTGGAAACTGAAAGATTGTTTGAAAACAATAAGCCAACTACGCGAAACCCTACTTTTTTGTTCTTTTTGTTGTTAAATCATCTATTAAATTTTGGTTTTTTCTCTGGATAATATTGTCCAGACGACCGCCAAATCCTTCCTTCAAGCGACACAACCATCACAGAGACATCATCATGGTACTTCCTTCGATCTCCTTGAGGTATATCCAACAGATCATGAAACTCCATCCCTGCAAACAGATCACAAACCCCACAGAAATGCTGGTTTAGTTTTTACAAGAACAGGCTGGCTTAACCAAAAATTGTACCAAACCGATTTCCAAACTGTACCGTTCTTGGTGGCTGCACGAGAGAGAAGCTCTGCAATGAGGTATTGAGCAGGATCGCCTTCAGGAACGTTTTCGATGAACCAAGTCACGTGAGCGACAACCTCTTCGTTGCTGAAGTATTCATACAATCCATCAGAGCATAAAACCAAGAAACGATCGCTTGAAGTGAGCCTGTGATGGACAATACACGGTTCGCAGGTGATGTACGGATCTGTTCCAATGTAGTCTACTCGGAACATCTCAAGCAAAGCTTCATTGAAATTCGGCTGCAACGATATGAAATGTTCAGAAGATGAATGAGCCTATATAAAGTAATTGGTTATGAAAGTTTGAGGATTTTTCTCTACCTTTTTGAGAAATCCAGCACCGAAAGCTCTAGTGACTTTGAGTTGGCCTTTGACTCTGTCTTTGAGTATGGACTGGTCATCTTCTGGATGTTCAGATCTAATTCGTGAAACTTCCTGAAACATATAAACAAACTTGCTTTTGACAAACCAGAGCTACAATGGAGTTGGCAATTCATAATTTTTTTACGAAAACTAAGATTCCTCAATTCAGATGTATACATATGCATTTACCTCTTCCACACTCGTGCTATGGTCACTTGAGAGTTGAACAGCTCTCATCTTTAACCGGTAAGAAGTTACATCTCTGTTTTTGTTTGAGACACTGATCTGAGTGGTTTGATTGTGTATTGGAGATTCTTCTGATATTCTATCCAATTCCATGCGCACAAGTGATTCTCTGGACCTACTCTTATGCCCCATGCCCTCGTCAATTCCAAACCCGGGATTAGAGTGACGATCATGGAGCCTTTCTTGGGCTAAGATAGCCCGACTATCTCCAACATTCATCACGTAAACATCTTGATCCTTCATAAGCATTACGAGAACACATGAACCCATTAAAGCAAGCTCTGGGTTTATGTCAAGAGACTTCTCTACCATTTCCATGTAAGCCTCTTCAGTACTTTCTAGCGCTCTAGCCATTGCTCTTAGAACAGCATCATGGTCAACAGTTCCTGACCAGCGTCTCCTAATCGGTCCTGATGACTCCACTATCTTCTCTTCAACGCAAGTCCCTTCTTCCCTGTGCCAATCATAACTCCAAGGAAACAGTTTTTTCCGTAAAGACTTCTGTTTTTGATACATTCTTTTTATCTTAGAGCTTATCTGCGATTTTCTAGTCCCATGGCTTTGTCCCGAGTTCGGAATCCCATCAAGAACGCTATGCTCGCTGGTACACGGATCATTTCCCGCTCCTCCACCCGAAGTAGATGGATTATCAACCTGATTGGTCATATCATATAGAGCCACACTCCCTCCATGAGAATGTTTAAGTCCCATTTCTTCTCCGTCCCACCGTTCCAACTGAAGTAGCTCGTAAAGTCTCATGCTTTTCTTGCCAGGACCTGGTAAATTTCCAGTTGGACCATCAGCAATCTGAGTATCGGCATTTCCAAGGCTACTGTTATTATCAGTCATAACCTCCTCACTTCCTGCCAGTACTGACTTTAATTGCGGCTCACTGATAGTTTCTGGAACAAACAAGTTATCTTGCGTAGAATGAGGTTCCTGGTCTGGTTGCAGTGGATTATCTACAGATGGCTCGTCATAATCCCAGAGAAGACCTTCCAGTTCCTTGTCTATAGCTTTGTATAGATGACTCATTACGAAATCTGGAGCATCTGGTCCACTAAACCCATCATATATCCCTATGAAGAGCCATCCCTGTTCCTCTGAAAGCACAACATGAACCCTGTCTTCTCCAGCTTTCCCATGAGCCCATTGCAAGTTACGATTGCTCTCTAGACAACTTTCCGGGTCTTCACCATGTAAGTTACCTTCTTTTCCACCCTGCCAGGACACCCTAGTCTCTGGATGCACGAAGAAGCGATGCATCCAACTTAAACCTCCAGACCGTCTAGAAAAAGTCCTTGCTAATGTACTTTTCATTGGTCCGCTTACACTCTTCATAAACCGCTGAAACCGAGGCTTTCTGCGTCTAAAAGAAAGCGGTGCTGAGAAATTAGATTTATCAGATACATCAAGAGGTCCAGACATTACTCCTTTTTCTATAGGCCCTGACATGAAACCGTTGTTTCTGTCCAAAGGACCAGATGCAAAACCTCTCTCTAGAGGCCCGGACATAAAGCCGTTTAACGGTCCCGAACCACCACGAGGTACCGGCTGCAAAGGAATTGAGGCAAACGAGGATGTGCTCTCAAATGAAGCAGCAGGCTCCAACACCTCACTAGAACACAATGCCGTTTGATTCCCAGTCCTAGCTGTGGAAACATTGGCACTAACTGAAGCACCTGAGATTGCCTTAAACGTAGTTTCCGCCAAACCTTTACTGTTGTGTCTATTCGAGAAAGAAGGATCATCAACGACCTCGTTTCGAAAAGATCCACTGAGTGTCTCGGAGTCAAGGTTGCTTGAATTAATCGTGAACCTCTCCGAGTTAGACGGAGTAATATCCGGAGACTCGAAGATGCTTGGCCTAACGTAGCAAAAGGAATGGCCTAAACCTTCATCTAAAGGTTCCAGAAACTCCAAATCGACGCCGTTTTTCTCATTTGACGGCACGAAACAACCGACAACACGGGAAGTTCCGTTTCCCATCACTCAGGCAATACTACAAACACCTTCGGGACACAATCCCATGATAAACCTCTAAAGAGTTTCCACAATTTCCAGCACCACAACACATAACAAATAGAAGAACAAGAGGCGATATACCGGGAAATTTTTTAAAACCCTACAAAGATCCGACGCGTTTTGCAGAATCGAAGCATCATCTGAGGTTCAATCGCTGGACATTGAAACGCAAACAAGCACCTGCTAGTATCAGATTGGGTTTTGAAAGGGAAAACCACAACAAAAAACAATCAGCTGAATGTTCCCAAAATCTTTGGTTCAGAGCTCTTGAAATGGAAGCGAAAAGGGTTTAAAGAGATAAAATTTTCAGTGATCTGACCTTTTGACTGCTGTTCGAAGCTTGACTAAGGAGATGAATCAAGCAGAATCTGGAAACAAATCTAGAGGAGCGGCAAAGAGACAGTGTATAGAACACATCGGAAGCAAATAGAGACGGTAAGGGGGAAAAAACACCCCTTTAGATTTCTATGAGAATCTGACAAAAAGTACCCATTTTAAAAATTATACAAAATAACAGAAAAATTAAACGAGAAAAATATAAATAAAAGCAAGAAGACCCAGATTGAGATTGAACCATGCAGATACGACCAGCTGTTAAAGATCCAACCTTTTCAGGAAAAAAAAAAAGCTAAAACCCAGAACGGTAGTTTAAAGTTTTCCCCTTCTTACAGATGTACGGAGAAATCGAGATTCAAAATCGACAAAACGAGAAACGCAAGAGCTGAAGAGGAGGAGGAAGAAGAAACAGAAATGGGTTTGATTTTGATATTTCTTTAAGGAGGGCTTAAGAATGATAATTTCTAAACTTATTTAATAGCTCATCGGGGAGCAGAGAAGAAAAGAGGTCTCTTCTCTCTTTCTCGGGGTTTTCAAATGGTTTGGGAGGGTAAGAAAACAAAAATAGAGATTAAAAAAATTAAAATTAAAATCAATACTAAAAAAAAAAAAGTTGGAAGAAAGAAAAAGAAACAGAGTAAAAATTCTAGCAATTGCGTTGAAAAATGCAAAAAAGTGAAGACCGTCTTTTAAGGGGTTTATTAGTATATTTTTTCCTTTCGATTATCGAATTTACAAAAATGAAAGCTTTTAGAATTTATATTAATGGGGTTTGCAAATGATTGGAGGTATACAATTACAGGTGATTCACGTCATTATTGTTCTCATCGATGGACCCTTTGCATGGGTTGAAGTTTTGTTTGTGGGGCCCTTTTTATTCACACCGATTTTTAATTTTCTCTGTTCTTAGTTTTTAAAAAAAATATATATATATATTTCGTTCTTTTTGTTATGTCCTTGAATTTTTTATAATTGGTTGCATTGAATCTTGCTCCTCATTTCAAAAGATTTGACCGGTGTTAATTTTATTATATTGTTTGAACGTTGAAGTATGTTAGTTAACATGTTAGTCTTGTTTCTTATATTATCATATTCTGCCTCGCAATTTTGTTTTAAATTACAAGTGGCTCAATAAATTTATTAAACATTTCTAATATGCTATTAAACCGAAATGGTACATGGACGTCTTATTCATATTTCTGTTTATTAAAAGTATTATTCATTTTTCAAAAAATGTTACAAAATTAATGAATGAATGTAACTTTGTATTTTTGATATTCACTTTCTACAAAATAACAAAATTCGGAAGATTGCAGGAGAGGCCAACTCCACGAGCAAATAGAGTCACATCTAAAGAAGAACAAAATTGTTGACTTAAACCAAATCCACTCTTTCCTTTTGCCTTTGAGTTTCTGACTACTGACAAACTCTTTCAACGCCCAAGAAAATTATGCTTTTGGTTTCACATTGTTTTTTTTTTTTTTTGGGTTTTATATATCCATCTGCATCAATGATCCACAAATCCGAAACCGGAGCCATTATCAAATCACCCACTAAATTAACTATTTCTTTTCAATATCCCAAAATAAAACAAAAGTAATTGGAGTGGACATCTGCATCTGCATCTCCATCAAAATATAAAACTGTCTGCCATAAGTTTTTGTAACCAAGTAGAGTCTCAGTTGTTTATTTTTTCATATAGTTCTTTTCATCATTTATAGTAATAAATAATCGTTCAGATGATAATATAAATGTTTGCATAATATGTACTATATATTAATATCATCCAAAATATATATATATATATATATGTTTACAGTTGATTATAAATACAAATGAAAACAGTGTTTTATATACATTTACATTTTTTATGAAAAAATATATTAAAAATTTGGACAATATATTAAAAAAAAACTAATGTACTAACTGCTTTTTAAATAATAAAACATCACTCCATTAAATATAAAATTTGAACTAAGCTGGAATTTCTAAATGGACCAGATAGTGAAATGGTCTATGTGATCGTTAAATAGGCCCAATAATTATAAAAGCCCCGTTTTGGGCCAAGCCCACCACGTGTGGGATGCGTATGCAGTGTAAGATGATGTTAAACGGTGTCGATGCCGATGCCGACAAAATGGAGGAAAAATATAAAATATAAAAGTTAGGGAAAACTTATAAAAAAATACTTTATTTAATTTTTAATACATATATTATCGTTTGTTTATAAATGTATATAAAAGTGAAAAATATTCACAATCCAAAATAATGCTATATATAATATACGGAACTTTTTTAAAGCTGATGTTATGTTTGTATACAAAACTAGATTTAGCGCTATTCTAAAGTACTTATATCTCAACTTTTCAATTATGATTTATTAATTGACTTTTGCAATAATTGAGGAGGAACATTCAACGACAGACACGCTCTTGTCAAGTAGTAAGATAATTAATTAAATTAAAAATATGATTCAGTATCTTATATTAATAAAATCATATTTTTGGCTACGTAAATCAAATATTACCACAAAAAAAAAAAAGAGAAATGCAAGTGTGAAGTGTGATTGAATATATAATCGGCATCACACATGGAGTGAGAAAATTCGTTGATCCAAAACGATACTAAATCACCTTTTTCAGCTCAGTTCAGTCTTTGCTCAGCTCCAGCTTACGACACCGGCGGAGATGAAGAGCGTGTTGCGGATTGTGGCGGCGATATGGTGGCTTTCCGTCGTAGGTGTGATTGGGAGCGGATCTAGCGATGGAATGGGTAAAGTGAGAGACACTGATGATGCGATCTCTTTACTGGAAAGTCAATTGATGGCGACATCTTCGTCGCAACTTCTCATGGTGGCTCTCACCTTGATTCAGGGAGCTGCCTCCAAAGGAGCAGGTACTCACTAACTTCACTCTCTTTCTCTTTCTCTCTAGTTGTTCATATGAGGTTTGAGAATCCTAGTGTTGATTTTAAGTTATTTCCAGAATACTAAAGTTTTATTATACCTGAAGCAGAATCGTGAACATAGATTCTCAATTTCCTTGACTTAGGGAGATTACTAAAACCAATTTGATTGAATACGTTACTTTGAAGCTTGAAACTTTGATGAACATTCTTTCTGATACCCTTGTGGCTCTTTGAGTCTGTTCATGTTGATGAATACGAGTTTGAATATTTCATCCAACACTATATCGGATGCAGTTTGCCTGGATGGAACGCTACCTGGTTATCATCTACACCGTGGTTCTGGATCAGGGACTAACCGGTGGCTGATCCAACTCGAGGTATATATAACGAATGCTATAGTCTCTGCTTATTTGTTCACAATTGTAGTTTCGACTATAGAAGATTTGTTTATCAGTCTTCTTCTTTTTTGTAATTGGTTTACTTGTGATCCAGGGTGGAGGATGGTGCAACACACGCAGGAGCTGTGTCTTCCGGAAAACCACACGCCGTGGTTCATCAAAATACATGGAGAAATCTTTGGCCTTCACTGGAATTTTGAGCAATAAAGATGATGAGAATCCTGGTTAGTCCAAATCTATCATGAGCTTTATCATTTATACAGATTTGCTTGCAGGGACTAATATCTTTACATGCATTTAATTTTCTTCTGTTTATGGGCTGGCAGACTTCTTCAACTGGAACAGAGTCAAGTTGCGTTACTGTGATGGTGCCTCTTTCACAGGCGATAGTGAGGACCAGGTTAGTCAGAGTATTTCAGTGTTTCTGGAACTTAGGATATAAGCTGGTTCATGCTATTTCACTTCCCTTTCTCTTGGCTTATTATGTAATTTTTTTGTTTAATCTAGAGTCCCCAACTTTACTATAGAGGACAACGAATCTGGCAAGTAGCTATGGAAGAATTGCTGTCTAATGGCATGCAAAACGCAGAGCAGGTTTTTCAATATTTTCAACACTATCATCTTTGCTATATATGGTTTGATGTTTTAATCACTAATTGTGAGTAAAAATATCTGTCACAGGCTCTACTTTCTGGATGTTCAGCCGGAGGATTAGCTTCCATCCTGCACTGTGATCAGTTTAAGGAACTATTACCGGGTACTACGAAAGTGAAATGCTTAAGTGATGCTGGAATGTTTATGGATGCGTAAGTATCTTAAACTTGGATTGATTTTTTTATAGTTAACTCGTCATCAAGTCTTTCAACACATACAGAACTTATCACGTTCTTTGATTGAAAATGTAGAGTGGATGTCTCTGGAGGCCACTCGCTCCGGAATATGTTCCAAGGTGTTGTTACAATACAGGTAATCTCAGAATCAGAGGAGTTATTGCACCTGAGAATTGATACTATTTAATCATTTACCCTTACTGTAAATCTTGATTGTTTTTATGTCAAAACCTAGAACCTCCAAAAGGACCTGTCCACTACTTGTACGGAGCATTTAGATCCAACTTCGGTATATTTCTTCACTCTATTAATTAACTAATTATATTCACTGGTTCACGATAAAAGTTTCTATCAGACAGGACTTGAGCATCTTCAACCCTAATCCTTTTGCTCTGTTTCATTTTTTCCTCAGTGCTTCTTTCCCCAGAACTTGGTATCAGACATTAAGACTCCCATGTTTCTTCTAAATGCAGCTTACGACGCTTGGCAGGTAATAATTAATCCCTTTCTTCATATCTGATCATCACTCATTTTGGTTCTCTCTTTCACTTCTATCAGAAGTTTCATTCTCACGGAACAGAAGGAATTGTCTACATCAGGTACAAGAGAGCTTAGCTCCTCCATCTGCTGACCTAGGTGGCTTTTGGAAAGCATGTAAATCAGATCACTCGCATTGTAATTCATCTCAAATCCAATTCTTCCAAGGTGACTTCTTTGACTCACATCTCTTACAGCATCCCTCACTCTATAACTGTATCATCGTGATTAGTGGTTGTTAATTCTATATTATTTTCTTCTATTCAAATATAGACTTCAGGAGTCAAATGGTGGATGCTGTAAAATCTTTCTCGACCTCGACTCGTAACGGTCTGTTCATAAACTCATGCTTCGCGCACTGCCAGTCCGAAAGACAGGACACTTGGTTTGCACCAGATTCTCCTAGGCTTCATGGCAAGGTATACATATATTTTGATAGAATCGTAAATGGGTTTATATTTCTTCAAAAAATTCTTAGCTTCTTCGTCTTTGCTTGCTTCTTGTTTTGCAGACGGTAGCTGAATCTATTGGTGATTGGTACTTTGACCGAACAACAGTCAAAGCCATTGACTGTCCTTACCCTTGTGACAAAACATGTCACGATCTCATCTTCAACTGAGTTAACAACATCATCAACTCAACAGCTACCTGATTCTTTCATGCCAATACCATTTAGCTTTTAAAAACACACAAATCCACCGCGCCATATCGTCTTTACATTATTTCTGCAAAAAGTTCCTTTAACTATCTTTGCTTGCTCCGTTAAATTCTTTTTGCAGACGGTTGGTGATTGGTACTTTGACTGAACATCAGTCAAAGCTATTGACTGTCCTTACCCTTGTAAGAAAACATGTCACGTTTCTCATCTTCCTGAAAGATTTCAAAGCTGAAAGATTTAGTGAGTGAATCAGCGAATCTTATTAGTGAGTGATGATGATGACAAATTCATATACATGCATTTATAATATTCAGTTGAATTCCTTTGATTCATTGGACTCTTCAAACTCTGCTTTTGATAAAAGTGAACCCTTTCTTCGGGTGATTTGATTTTGGGTGCTTGGGCTTTTAGTCTTTAGAGGGTCCCTTATGTGTTGAAATTCAATATTCTGATCACTTTCCACACTAAAGTTGAGTAGATCACAGACCAGAAAGACCCAGTTTATTTATGTTCAAAAGGGATCACAGAACAAAAAAAGATAAAAACAGAGTTACACATAATCCACGTGAATGGTTTACAAGTAATTGTGTACTTTTTTTCAACATTGAATGAAACAATATATAGCTTTCATATTTACAAACCTAGTAGAAGAGCTACCGATTCAAGAAAAACTCGTAATAACTCGTAAGCCTATGGGACAAAAACCTAAATTTTTTGAAAGACAAGCCCTAACATAAGAAACTTAACGTGACGCAGAAGCTAAAGCTACTGCGTGTGCCCACATCTTGAGTCTCGCCTTAACCTCCTTGGGATCATCTCCTAAATAATCATACAAAATGAAATTAATATTTTTTTCTCTGTGGATTAGAAATGATAGATGTTTGATTATATTAATTTTTAAATGATTATACCAGGACTTGAGATACGCCAGTTGGCAATCGGAGAGTTGCCGCCACTACTAGTCTGAGTCTCCCGGTTTAACCCGGCGGATACTGAAACCCGACCCGGAATTTCCAGATCAAACCCGAGGTCTCTACAAGCCTTCACTTCCTCAAAACCCATCTTCATCGACTTCTTTCCTCCTTTCACCTTCGTTAACACCGTCAACTCACCTTCCCCTCCTCCGCCGTAACGGTTTCCATCTCCGTCTCTGTCTCCCTCCACACCGTTATAACCGTGACCGTACTGATTCCCTCTTTTACTCTTTTCCCTTAAAACCCTTCTTTGCTTAACTAAGTTACACTTACTGCCATCGACGTTCATCATATCATTCTCTTTGTCTAAACCCGTCGAAACAGTGACTTTTCTTCTCCGGCGTGACATGATCGTCGGGAGAGAGTAAAATTCTACAGATTCCTTGTCGGAATCGGAATGTTCACCGTCATCGGAGAATTCTCCGTCCGCCTCGGCTCCGACGTCGTCGAAGCTCTCTAGCGACAGCTCAGAGATGAAAGTACCCAATTCCGAAGGGTTATTTGTGCAGTTATCTTCATTGTCGTCTTGGAAGGAGCTCGTGCAGAGAGATAACCTAGACAAACTGCTTTGCCTGGTCTGAGAATGAAACCCATCATCTGTATCGTCGTAGTCTGCGTCTTGAACTGAAGAAGAATGGATCATCAAGCTCTCTTCAGACGCCATTAAAGATTGCAAGAAGAAGAAATTGAAAAGGTATTGTAACGTTTTGAGAGTGTTTCTATTTTTTTTTTTGGCCAAAAGAGTTTTTTGTTTTTGTTTTTCCTCTGTTTCTTTTCTTCTTCCACAATATTGAGTTAAGAATAAGTCAACTCGAGCTTTACCCAGATGATCTTATTTATATCGAGTTTCAGATTTTGTGCGATTTACGCATTTGCCCTCTGTACCTGATATTATTTTATTTACATATACCAAAAAATATATAAATGTCGTAAATCTGAATTTCGTCCAAGGAGTTTCGTATAAACTCACCATGGTTGGAGAGGTTATAATATATCGACTGTGTTCTAATATGATTAGAAAATTCTACACTTTTCGATCTTTAACGTCACCAAATTAGTGACCCCTTTTAATATATTGTCTTAATTAAGAGACTGACTATTCAGACAATTAACAAAGCTATCACTCTCACCATTATAAGAAGCGACACCTGTAACGCGTGTTTAAATGCATAATCCAAAATTGTAGCTTTAGGTAATCGACCGTTTGTTACATATACCTTTGCTATGTTTTCTACATTCAATAATAAACAATTACTATTTTCACAATATAATTAGTAATTTTGAATGCATATTTGACCAATTAACACACCCACAAAGTGAGAAAACGGACTGTAACCGTAATAAATGAATGAAAAATGGTAATATAGAAGCATGTGTGTATGAATATGTTTGGCCTATTTTGAAGGGAATAAAAAGATGTGTGGTGTGAACCAATAGTAGAGGAGATATCATTCTCAAACTTAATTACACAATAAATGTTAAGAGAGTTAGTGGTGCCGGCAGGGATGGTCGTATGTGGCTTACACTTTTCTCCGTCACTCCTATATATATATATGCGAAAGTTTATTAACTTTTACATTTTTTTGTATTTTTGTTTTATGTAGTTTTATTTTGTTTTCACTATTTTTTTTTTTAACTTATGGGTTTTCAATGATAAAATATTCTTCATCGAATCATGAACCAACGTGTATGCGTATCGGACTGGACACCAATAAGATGTTAACGCCTTGTTATATAAACTAACAGATTATTTCTTTACAATATATTCGTAACTTTCTAATTTAAATATAATTACGTACTAGAGCGATATTTGTATAAATTATTAGATGGATGTAGATTTATTTGATAGTTGTTCGTTGCTAAAATATGGGAGCACGCTGACCCTAGGATTATTTGACCAAAATGATTCATAACTGAAGCCCAATATATTCAGCCCATATGGAAATAGTAGGATTCAAATTCAATCACTCCGAGACCCAAGGCCCAAATTAAAGCCCAGAGACAACAACACAACGTAGTCGATATCATCAACTAGATATCTTCTTAAGTTACACCGAGCGATGATTAATAACCATTACTTCCTCTAAATTGCACCGCATCGTCCAAGTCTGAGGTCGACGCAGACTTTGGAAATAGAGCAAAGGAGGTAGCCTGAGTCTCAGGAAAGCACGAAGGCACGACGAATTGCTGAGAGCAACATTCCAATGGAGAAGAGATGGGAGATGAGTTTGGGATTAGTCCTGTGGGGTGATTAAGAAAGGCGCTAAGCATTTGTGACGATGCATTGTTAATCCCAGGAACACTAGTTCCTTGAACATGCATAGGCAGATATTGCGGTACTGATCTTGTTGCTGCTGTTGATGCCCCCATATGCATTCCTAGACCCAATGGAGAGTAATTACCAATTGGCAGCATCATAGATGGTTGTACTAATCCATTTGCCATACTCATCCTCTGTAAACCATTATTACAACATGTTACTTATCTAATATGTTAACAAAAAATAGCTCTTAGTAATTTAATCGAGAATCTTTTTTAAATCCTAAAGGCAAAAAAATATTGGTAAGAAAAACACTTAGTACTAAACGTGTACTGTTGAAAAAAACGCAAATCTGTGCTTGAAACAAATGACACATGAATCATTATAATGATAAAAGTCCAAGAAATTTTACTGAATTGATGTATTATTTTGATTACCTGAACTTGAAGTTGAAGGGTCCTCATATATTTGATAGCCTCATCCAACAATGATACATTGTCATCCTATAAACAATTAAACAAATTCAGAAATCTCCACCAAGAGAAGATTAACTCTCTAACGTAATTTTAAGTTAATCTCAGACCTTGTAACAGTTAGGTAGTAGATCCTGCAAAGCACGCATTTTCTTGCTGATCTTGTTTCTTCGCTTCTGTTTTACATATTAATGCCATTAGTTTGATTTCATTTTCATTCATACCATTTTTTTTGTTAAGGTGAAGTTTCTTGAGATTAGATTTTATATATATAAACTCACTCTTTCAGATAACTTATGGACTTCAGTGCTTCGTTTTCTCTTAGTCATAGTCTTTCTTGTTCTCGCAGGAACTCGTGTCTTAGCATCATCTGATTCATCATCCGTATTCTGCATAACAAGAAAAACAAAAATAAACAAATTATGATCCACCATGTGAAAAAATTAAGACAGAAATCTAATGAACTATCTAATTAATCTTACATTACTTAGATAGGTTGATTCTTCTTCTTCTTCAATGTCTCCATACTTCCTCCTTTTTAAAGAACAACAACTAAGATCTCTCGAAGTTCCTCGAGAAAACATAGATGAAGGCGCAAAATACAATTCTGTGGATCTTTCAACAGCTACAGATTGCTCATCAGGAGGAGCTGTGATAACTTTAACATTCTTTAAACCTTTCAAAGAATCATCATTTAATGTTGATGACTCAAAGCGTTTGTTGCCTTTCAAAACATCTCTCTCAAGTCCCATCGTGGAGGACCTAATCTTCTTCTTATTATTATTGTTCGTTTCTTCATCAATTTCTTGATCTTGTTTCGGCTGCTGAGACTCACTCACAGGAACAACTTGTGAGTCTCCAAGATTCTTGATGTTTTTCTTGAAACCCTCATCGTACTCGGTCTCATACAAATCCAAGATAGATTGCGTACGTTGATTCTGAAAAGATCCGTTGTTTTTAGGTCTTCGACTCTTTGCAAAAATCTGGCCATTTTCACAAACAAGTTCCAGATAATCTTGATCGTTTAATCTGCAAAAACAAAGTCACGTATATAAAAACATAACTCCACTATGTACTTTTACATATATATACGTGTGTATATATCATATTTGTGATATGTGTATAGAAAATAGTACTGTAAATTAAATGAAAGAAACAAACTTACTTTGGTTTGAAGCTCGATGATGGAGAAATCATGTTTGGTTGGGATGATGACGCATAGGGGTTCTTTCCCATCGAAGTAAATTGAACAAAGTTTTTTATTTTGTTTTTGGTATTATGAATTGCAGAATGGGAGAGATTGGGAAATAACACGTTGGTCTTCTTTCTTGTAGTTCATAAGGAGGTGTCTCTATATATATATTATATTCTGATGCTCCAATCCGTACTTGCAACCTTTTTTTGTAAATTTTAATTTTCATATATTACAACAAACAATGATTTTTGTTACAAAAAATAGTAATATACTCGTTATTTTATGATTGAGTTCGACGGTAAAACTTCAGATTTACCGTATTTCTGGTGTAATGATGGTGAAGGTATATATGTTGTGTTTGTTAAATGAGTTTGTTAAATGAGTTTTCACATTATTTTATAACTATAAGAAAATCATAATAATAAAGGTTAATTTGGAATTGACGGACATTTAGTATAGTAGAGTTATCTAGCAAAAATAATGAATATATTTATTAGTTTAGTTGTTAATAATATTAGTGGAATTGATATGTAAGAAGATTCATATAAGAAGGGTAATTCCAAGACTAGTTGGGTTTCCTCGACCTCGTATATAGTATGGGAGAAGACAAGAATGTATGTGCGATAGTGAAACACAAAGAAAGACTCCAACGATGACCAACCTCTCTTCTCCACCGCTCTCTCTTTTTTTTTCTCTGCTTCAAAAATAATAAGTCAAATCTACAGAGACAATAAAAGCTATCTTTTCACCCTCTACAATGACAAAATAATAATATTCAATTTGGATTTAGAATATGTTTATTTAAGAAAGGACGTCTCATCAGTAAATTTTGTGATTCGATTTATCAGATTTTATTTAATTATTTTTGTACAATACACTGTCAGATATTGTTTTATGTATGTTTCCTATATGAACTAAAGCTCGTTGACAAAAAAAAATAATAATAAACAAAGCTCAGGAAACAAATTACACTTCTCGCTTTTTTTATTATGACATTTTTCCATGACATGTAAAGGTGGACCATACAAATATATAACGGTGGACCAAAAATCGCTCCCACGATGCTCCAACAATAATGCAACTAATTTCTTTTCAGCATATATTTTTCTAATCTAGAGATTTAGGACCAAAATCAAATTTATTCCACTACATGAAGCGTAGTCAGAAACTAATAAATAATCTGGAAAACCATTTTTCAATATATATTATACCGTACTAAAAGGTAAATATTTTGGCGTAGCAAATACACGTTTAACAAAATTGTCCCCACCTTAAGTAATTTTTTGTTCCCAAAAAAATTTATCTTCCATGTCAAATAAGCAAAATATGTATATATATAAAGTCCAAAGTTATCTATAATTGTATTGAGTGAATAGTAAATACTCTCCATTAAAATCATTGAACTACGATGTGTGATGTGTGATTTGTGACAGAGAGATGGGCACACCAAAAAAAAAAAGGCCCACATGAGTGGAAGGAACCATGAAGACATGGACTCATGCCTCATCTTAAAAATTGGGGCCCATAGGAAAAAGCAAGTTTAAATGGGACCCACAATTGGCTTTTTGGCCAACTTTCACGTGCACTTCACGTGATGCCGCGTGATGAATCAACCCTTTGTGCTATTTTTCTCTTCTTTCAGGGACTAACCACCAGTACTAGTACTTTCGTCGTTTTCTGCGTGAAAGAAGAATTTGTCGTTTTGCGCATTCTTACTTTCCGACACTCTCTATTACTACACTGTTCTAGATAAGAAAAGAATATTCTCTTTTATATGAAAAAAAAAAGAAAGCAAATATCACTATTTGTGATATTTCCGAAAGAAAATATCATTACAGTTTGATTCAATGGTTACTGAATTATAACCAATATATTACTTGTTAAATTTGGTTTAAGCAAATTGTTCGTTTTCGTTTGGTTTGACTTTTCATACCAATATGACCAAATACATGTAAACAAATAAAAAAACGTGCGCTTGCCTTAATCTAGTTGATATTAGTTTGGTTTTGTTTCGGTTGAGAGATGTATAGAACGATCCATTTATACAATTATTGGTCGAATGACAAAACCTTTTAGTTGTTGACAAAAGAAAACATTATCACTATAAAAAAGGCTCTTGGGTTATATATGCTGTTTGTAAGTGGTTCACATAATACAGTAAAGTATCTCAATAGTGAAAGAAGTAGCAAAACATCTACTTATCTTTTGTTCACGTGAACTCATGATAGACCACTACACAGAATATATAACCTAAAAGGTTAGTTGGCTTGAGACGGTTTCTTCTGGTTTTGTGTTTAAAATTACTAAAAAAGGAAAATTAAGACACCGTTCATCTAATAAATGCAAGGTATGAGCTTACGTGTGATTGATTCTGCGAGAGTCGTGTCAATCTAACACATCATCCTTCAAACATTCTGTGAGGATCATCTTCAGCTGCAGCATCTTCCCTCTCCCAGACTGTTAACAAAGACACCAATTAATAAGATATTGCTTGACGATGATGGTTTAATATTAGAAGTGATTCTTAAGCGCCAGAACAAGGCTTGCCTCGTTGACAGAATTAATTCTTTTTGTCGCATTGTCAAGTTTTGTCTCCATGCCTCCTTCAAAATGCGCTATGAGTTTTTGGTGTGATGTTCCTGTAAACAAGAGATATAACTTCAAGTGAGTTTAGGCAAGACGTGTCCTTATGGAATATCAAAACTCTCTTGCCAAAAAGAATCTAACTTTGATACTTGTTCTAATAGTGTTCATCATACTCGATCAGGTTTCATAGCAGTTCCAATGTTAGAAAGCAAGAATTACAGATCTGAACATACTTTGCTTCTTTATGCTTCGTTTCAACTCTGAATGGTTTGCTTCAAGCCCTTCCATAATATTCTTGAAATCTTCAAGATGATGGCCGACTTCGTCCTCGAACTTTTCATGGATCATTCTCAATTTCTCTTGTTGCTCTGTAATACGGTCAGATTATCAGGGAACATAGTAGATCGATAGTTCTTGCATATTCTCATTAAGCATGTGGACATATGAAGACAATTTAACAATCTTAAGACAAGACACGCAAGTTTATATCTCGAATTGAGCATATAGCTCTGTCTTGAGGAACTATGTTAATAGCAAGTTTCGTGTCAATATGAGACTCTAAATCAAAGGTATATATAGTATCCACTGAACAATAGATAGGTGGATGGTGTGTCTCCCTTGAAGGAAAAAAGACGGTACTAGAATGAAGCAAGATTGTTAGTATTTGCAAGAGTATAAGAGCAAGAGTTGATATCAACCCTGAATCAGGAGTAGACTACTAAGATAGTATTTTGAGTAAATGGAAAAGTTTTAAGCTCTCCTAACGTTTATAGCTGTGAAATAAATTACAGTGATCAAGATATGATGCAATGCCGTACCTTTTAATCTTGTTTCAGCATGCTTTCTCTTAGTTTTGGCTAGGTTACTCGCCTTTTCCCTATACCAGAATTAACAATATGACTGATTGAATACTAAAAAGGAGCAATGCAGAATCAATTGAAGAAATATACGCTTCTGTTATGATGTGAGACTTGACATTCTCCAACTCTAGCTCTATCTCCTCGGAGACTGATGCTATAATTTCTGAGGACTTCTTTTTCGCTGCAGATTTCAGCTTTTTCTCAAAGTTTTGAAGAGCCACAGCAAACAATGCAACAGCCCTGAGACATGATAAGTAATCAGATCAAGACAGGAAAGAAGATATAAGGTAGAAACAAAATATTAGTTATGTCTAACAAGTGACCTTCCCAAGCCTTCATCTTCATCCATCTTTGAAAACCGCTGGAAGGAATCAGTTTTATGGATCACTGCTCAGTTTCAAGGACAAAACAAATGAGGGTCTAGAGTTATAGTATGAAACGCCACAACGATGACATACAATTGAGCATTATACCGTTAGACAAAGACGACGTAGGACTCAACACGACACGTCCATTGCCCTTAAGGTTAGAGTTCCGTTTAGCTGAGCTAAAGCCTAGCTTAGATTTCTCATTACTCCAAATGGCAGTTTCTCTTTCTTCTGGACCTGAATCAGAAGATCAATAATATAAGTAAAACATGGATATTGTTAAGAAGAAACTAAGATCCTCCAGTTTGTAAACGGTCAAGGAAAAAAAAGAAAAAAGCATACTGTTGTCATGGCCCAACACTGGTGAATCTTCTCTTGTACCATCTGAATCTTTCTCATCAGACGACGGATCTGACAGAACTAAGTCTTCATTTGGCTCGGTAGAACTCTCTCTTCCGAAAGAATAATCTCCTTTCTTCTCCAAGAAGTCCTGAAATTAATAAGGAAACACAAAGGTCGAAGAAGAATATGTAAAGTCAAACATGCATAGATCTTAAATGAACATAAAGCAGCTTGAGTTTATGAAAGTTACAGGCAATCTCTTCTCGGTATCTGACTCTTGGCCTTTTGTTCCTTGAGAAGTTTTCTTGATACCGAAGCTATATATTGGTGTTTCCGTCTCATCAAAAGCGGGACTAATATTCCTAGGATGCAAAGGAGATGCGTGGGGAGAAAAACAGGGGGAAGGACTTGAGATTGGTGCTTTATATCCAAACGTTGGACTCTGGAATAAGTTTTCTGGCTCAACAGACTTTTCTCTGAGAACATTACTCGACCTTTCCTGTTCATCGCCATTTTTGGATAATCCATGGAACATCGCTGGCGTAGCTGCTGTTTCAGCCTCTGGCGATGGATGAAAAACTTCTTCCCTTGTGCTAATATCTTGTTTCTGTTTCCGGGCTTTGCTGTGTTGATTAAACTCAAGGGAACTTCCCTTTTTGTCTGATAATGAAGGCCTTTTGCCAGTTCTCGTGCTCTCGGAACGTGGTGGAGTTTTACTCTTACTCATCTCCTTCAGAATCTCATAAGCTTCATCTTTTTCACGAGACTGAACCTTACGGCTTTTAACAACAGTATTTTTTCTCCTACCCCTTTGTTTCTTCGGCATAACACTGGAATTCATAGCGGTGCCAATTTTTCCGCGCAAACCTTCTTCAAAAGAGAAGATATTGTTTATTTCTTCTGCGCTTTTGCCATCTAAGTTAGCACCAGATTTAGTTCTCTTCTGAACACCTTTTGCTCCTGCCCTCCTCCGCAACAAAGATCTAGTTACCGGCCTTCTGGTTGCATTTTCAGGGCTTTCAGAATCAGTTTCAATAGAATCTGAATTGTGTCTAGGCTTAATAAGATGATCATTATTTGAACCCTTGTCTTGACTCAACTTGAAGTTGGTCTTAACCACTTCAGGGGTCTCAGAATTCACATCTTCATTATTTGCTGGCGAAGCTTTCCCCAAAATTTCCCACAGTTTTGATCTCAAAAGATCAGTTCTTCCATTTTTATCCTTCTCTGGTTTATCCGTCTCCTCTCTCTGTGACGCAGGCTTCTGGTGGAAGACTGCAGATGGAGGTTCTTCCATCCTCTCTCGACTCCTATCCATATCTTTATCGTTCCCGCCACCGTCCCGCTCATCAACACTGTGCTGAGGACTAGAGATGGGAGAGTTTTGAAATGAGTCACGAGCTGTTGCCTGATGTGCTCTATTAAGTTCCTTGTTTAATCCTTTGCTACCAGACAAACTAGATGTTTGCTTACAAAGAACATTCTCCAGAGTCCCCATTTTCCGATAAGAAGATCTGGGAGACCTCCAAGGTGAGGTCACATGTTCAGCGCCCTTATCTGGACTCCTCTGCTTGGCAGCAAAATCGCCTCTAACTTTCATTTTAGCTGCAGATTTCAACTTTTCAGCTCTTGCAATAACATCTCCATTACCATTATCTGGCCCAGGGTTTCTCTTTGGCTGTGAGTTGGCCATAACTCCTATAGAAATTTTTCTAGATTGACTTGATGGGTGATAGTTACTACCGAAGCTTCTATAATCGCTCATCTTTTCCTGAAAATAGTCACCACAGAAGGTTAAACATTCTTCTGAGAAAAGAATGCAATATCAACGAACAACATGTAAAGATGACAATTTATTCTGACTGGGTGTATGTTTCTCTGTGATATCAACACAAGATTGTTATCTTAGGCATATTGCTAAATCACTGAAACGCAGGATATGATGGATAATAATCAATGAGAACGTCAAATTTACAACCCAGAGAAACAACACTAGGATCATTGTATACCTAATTTGAAAAAGAATGACACCTTTTCCAGATTTTTTAGAAGTTCGAAGCTCTGCAATAGAGATACCCAACAAAAGACGGCGTTAGATCTGGGTATTATAATGAAACCAAGAGGAAAAACAGATTACAGATGCCAAATTCGAACCGATGAATACAAATGGAAAATAGCTAACATAGAAAAAATCTAAAGACAGTCGACAGAGAGGAGACTAACAAAATTCGAAATTAGCAAATCCTAATCATATCTCCCGCAACAAAATTCCACACGAGGAACAATTGTTACGCAGGTACTAATAAACTGGTCTCGAATCGAGACTCGATATAAACGAAAGGGAACATAGATCGCAGCGATTTGCCACCGAAGATGGTAGAAAAAAAAGCAATGAATCGAAAACGAAATCAGAGAAAATCAAGCGACAGTGTCAATAAGGAAGAATTGCTTACTCAAAAACAAAACTCTCGCGGGTTGATGTGAGGAATCTGAGAGATAAGCAGAAATTTTAAATGTCTACACTGAGAGAAAGAGAAAGGCGGGCAAAACTGAAATTTTTTTGATTTCGCAAAACCGCCTCTAGCTGAATTGCGTATATACAAAGTGGACGATTTTGACCCTAAATTAAACTATATACCGTCACCGTACGATTGAGGCGGATACACGTGTCCTCATCTCCTTATTATTTTCAAATATTTGCCGCCTTCTCAGATATTTTCAACTGCTACATACGGAGACGTGAAAAATTTCGTTAAAGTTGACGGTCAAGCTCAGACCGTTTATAGCGTTAAAAAGATCCGACAAAAATATCCGGTGAGAAGCGTTCATCATATGCATGTGACGTAACCGATTACTTATTTCAGTTCTCTTTAACATTCATTGAATAGTTATTCGATATTTTATGATCACATCCATAACATAAATATATAGGTATACATTGATCATATTTGATATTTTAAATATATCATACAGAAATAGAGTTAAAACAAAAAAAAAAAAATTCGTTGCTATGTAGATATGGAACAATATACATATACACCACATCTTAAACTTATCCTACGCATGTTAGTCAAATATAGCAAAACTCTCTACTTATCCAGATTTTCTTACAACCATTAGCACAATCTATAACATATATAAAAAGAAAAAAAAAGAACTCAGTACATAGCCCCAAAATAGAGTTGAGCCGAGCCTGCTTGCCATTACGAGAAGGTGACTGAGCCCATGATACAATCCTTTCTAACGAAGATTGGTTTAAAATATTAAAGTAGTCGGTATCAAATGTAGTTACAATAAAGATTAGGTTAAAATCAATTATGTGGGAAACGAGATTACGTCATATAGAATCTTCAGGGACAAAGTATGACACTACCCAAACCCACTGTTTTTGCTTTGCAAGAAACTAGAAATCATTTCAAGATTTGGTAAATCTATAAACAATTCATGAATTGTGGGCGTAAACCAAGCATTTTAAGGAGTTTGATGAATATTATATAGTATCTATAAAAAGACACGCACGTAACATCTCGACTCAATACCCGCACGCATGCACGTATTTATGTTTTATAAACGCATTAAGCTTGAGAATAATAAACAAATATGACCTCCGCTTGACTGCCTTCATCGACTACCCTTTTTATTTTTTAAAAAATTCTTCATACAAGTATTTTCGCAACACCCTAATTAAGAATCAAGGTTTTTTTGTTTTTTCTTCCAAACTTGCATTGTATTCGAAAATGTCAGTATCTCTCTGTTAGTTGGACATCGTCTTTCCAATATTATAGTTTTTTTTTTGTTGGTTTTCCGTAATTAAGAGATGGTTTCGCTTAAACTTTTTTTTTCACTGAAAGACTTGTATTCCAGTTCTCACCGTACCAAAAGACGGCACAAAAGATAATTTAAACTTAATAAAAAACCAGATGCCCGTATAACAAGAGATAACAAGGTCGAGGAAACAAATATAAGTTTGGTTTTAAGAAAGCAAAACATAGATAATCATACATACAAATTCAAAATTAAAATTTATTGTTAAAGTTTTATATATGCTAATTCACCATTAAATAACGTGGATCACGTTATATATCGATCAGTTTTTAATTACAACCCATGATACTGAAATTTATATTTTTTTAATAAATTTGGCTTTATTCAATTTGAACAGTAATTCATTAACAGATTAAAAAAAAATCAAACAGTAGATTTTATCGATTCATGCAAGATTCTTAAATTAGTAAAAAAAAAAATGTTAAGCATGTATTAGTGAATTGTATATCCCTATAACGTATCTTTAATAGGTCTATTTTAAAGCATTTGGTAAGGGAACGTGATTGAGTAACATTTTCAATTTGCAATTATAATGAAAAAATCAATACATGTAGATGTATCTATATTCAGTGAAAAAAAAAAAACAATCGACTATTTCAGTAATCTTAAAGCAAAGGGGAAAACAAAAGGCTATGATTAGTCCAACAAGAGGGGCTATAAAATAAAAGCCACGAGACATGCAAATGCAATCACGCATCTTAAAAAAGCAAGCCCAAGTTTTGACTGACAAGCAACCACGACGCAGTAAAGTTAAGTTCTCAAAATTAGCGCGCGGATAAAGAAATATATGAAAAAAGTATTTGAACTATGTATGTATGTTTCCAATAAAATGCAATTCTATTTATATAATAATTGCCGAAATTATAGTAGAAACATTCTTTTGTAGAGAACTGTATATTTATTTATACTACCTTCCGTACAAATATGTGGCTGCAAAATTCGAGAGAAATTTTATTTTTGTTGTAAGGAAAATAATGAAAAACGGAGGGGACAGAGAGGAGGCGGAGGCAGTAAGAAAATTATAAAGTGGAGGAAATTGTAATTTGTAGTGTTGTTAGGGAACATCTCTCCTTTATTATTATTATTTTTTTCATCTCCAAAACTCAAAACAAATAGACTGGAAAGTTTAGAACTCGAACAAAGAGGAACCAAGCCGAGTATAAGTTTCGGCTCCAATTGTGGTGTGTCTAAGTCTCAATTTTGTTTACATGGTTCAAGCCAAACCAAAGCGAACTGGATTTAATTCGAAATATATAAATTATCAAAACATAGTTTTTTGTAAGTAAATCAATGTATTATTTTCAACCCAACCAAAGGAAACTGAATATACAAAGATTAAATTGTAGAATCTAATTATATAACATATCAGAAAGAATATATGTATAGTTTTAAATAAAATTAAGTTCATATTAGTTTTTAGTTATATTTTCGTCAAGTTCTTGCTCAAAATATAAGAATGTTAATATTATAACGACATAATTTGATTCGTTACATTGAATTTTACTCTCAATACAATGTACATGCTGACATGTTGTGTTTAAGGGAGTCCACGTAATATATAAAAGTGTCACGTGTAAAATGACAAGAAATATAGTCGTTGGTCGTTGTGTCGTGTGTGTGTGTGTGTCCTCTTTCTCGTGCTTGCAAATATGAGAATTGAGACGTCTCCTTAAGTTCCATAGACAAAGGAACTCTCATTAGGTCCTCCCTTTAAGGTGAACCATTCATTACTCATGCCCCCTCGCTTCCTTCGCCTTTTTCTTTCGAATTTTCAATTTTATTTTTCTGTTTACTTATTTCTTACTGTGCATGTTTTCACCATTTGCGGACGGTCCATTTAGACCGATTATGTTTAATAAAATCTTCTTTACGGAAACTTTATGATTTTATGTTTGGTCAGCTCTTATACCGCGAACAAAAATCTATAGTCAACCGTCAAATACAAAACAAAACAAAAATTAATGGATGATTCGATTCTGTGTTCAAATTAGAATGGATCGACAGAAATATTCGAAATCGGCTACTCTACTTTCGGGAAACAGGATAAACAAGATATGAGGATGCATTACTAAATTGGCTAGCAACAAGATAAACAAAAAAGTCCACACAAAAAAACATGTTTAGCTTTCTTCTCTTTTGTTTAAAAGCTTTAGCAAATTAGAAACAGTAGATACATTTATTGTACAAAACGATTTTTTGGTTTAATAAATTTGAAATTCATATCACATCAAACTTGCCCCAGTAAAATAGTGCCATCTGTATGTTTTTGGATCACTAGAACATTTATTTTTGATATAATTAACTGTTAACGTTTTTTTATTGTATACGTTTTTTCAACAGAAATTTATCTACTATTTATTGAATTCTGATTCTTATCTTCTTGTGGAATTAAATCGCGTCGTTTTATGTTTAAATACCGACGTATAATCGAATAATCGTTGGTTCAAACGTCTGTCATGCTTGCAGGCCCACTTCGTTATTTTCGTCAAATTTTTAAAAATTGAATTAGACCTAATTAACTCAAGGGCAAGTGTTAAACCGATGATTAAGCAAGCATTCA
This sequence comes from Streptanthus diversifolius, assembly GCA_039880935.1. Classification (NCBI taxonomy): domain Eukaryota; kingdom Viridiplantae; phylum Streptophyta; class Magnoliopsida; order Brassicales; family Brassicaceae; genus Streptanthus; species Streptanthus diversifolius. The sequence continues at coordinate 788,125 of JAXGFM010000018.1, read as the reverse complement.
CCTTAAGAGTTAAGACTTTTTAAAAAGAATCTGTTTGATTAAACTGTTAAGTGTATCGAGGTTATATTAAAAAAAGTAAACAAAAAAAATTAATTCTGGAAATGGGGATAGTACTGTAAAAGTAGTTCAACGAACGCCTCAATGCGTCACGATAATCTCGCATGAACATGATATAGGACAATGAAATTTCCCAATATTCATTTGTAAACCTCGTAACAATCATTTATATATATATATATATTTTATTCTGTGGAACAAAAAATATATATGTTTCTTTTTCTCAAAGTTTCTATAATTTCTAGTGTACTTATTAAAAAAAAAGTTTTTAGATTTGTCCCTCAAACTTGTATATGTTCATGCTATCGCTAAAATAATCCAGGCTAAAATGAACAGAAAAACAGGTTACCTTTGTGTCGTTTATCACACTTTATAAAAGAAATCATCACCTCTTAACCTAATTTTTCTAGTTGATATTAACCTATCTATTTTCAGATATAATATATATACGATAAATGTGTTTGTAAGACTGAATTTTACCCGATTGTTTTAAAAATAACGAAGATTTAAGTAAACAGGAGATATATTAACTGTCTTTAAATAAAACGATGTAGTAACTGTCATAAATTCCTTTTTAAAACTAATGTTACTATAGATAACCTCGTATAGCATATGATTCATAAACGATATATAAGTCTAAAAAAGTCAATAGTAAAATATACTTAAGAACATTTTACTCGTCATTTAAATCTAATGTACATACTTACTAGAGTATATAACGATATAACTAATCTAAAATTTAAATTGGAAACTGTTCGCTTGATACAATGAATTTTTGTTTCTACTAACTTGTTCGTCGATTGTTTACTTTTAGTCTTATATTTAGTCTTAGAGAGAAACCCGAACCCACAAAATCATAAACAACACTTCGACCGAATCACAATTCGACACGTGTTTCTGTCTGCTACATTAACAACATCTTTAGCGGACGCTGTCTCATCGTTCCACTGTGGCTTTTGTACTTGTGACCGTATAATTTATAAAACAAAATACGAAGACCACACCAAACTATAATAAAATAAATTGATATTCCTAGTCTTGATCTTCTATATAAACAGACACGTACAAACCAAGCATGGCGGCTCATTACTCATCTGTCTCAACCTAAAAAGGAAAAAATAAAAAATAAGAAAATTAAGATAGAAAGATAGAGAGAGATATGGGAAGAGGAAGAAGTTCGTCGCCTTCTTCGATAGAGAGTAGCAGTAAGAGCAACCCATTCGGTGGCTCGTCAAGTACTCGAAACCTAAGCACGGATCTGAGGCTCGGACTCAACTTCGGGACATCCTCAGGGACGCAATATTTCAACGGTGGTTACGGGTATTCCGTTGTAGATCAGGCAGCAGAGGAGGCAGAGTATGCGGTTGCGGTGGCGGAGGAGGAGGAAGAAGAGAACGAGTGTAACAGCGTAGGGAGCTTCTACGTGAAAGTGAACATGGATGGAGTTCCAATTGGAAGAAAGATCGATCTCATGTCTCTTAATGGCTACCATGACTTGATCAGAACCCTAGATTTCATGTTCAACACATCCATTCTCTGTAAGTATAGATATTCACATATATTTATGTATATATATATATATGTCTGTGTGTGTTTATGTCTACATAGCTCCGGCTGGTGAGTCGACTTTAGAGGAATCCGCTGATAATAAAAAAAAAACTATGTTGCCATATATAAAGATGTTTCTTGTACAAAAATGATTCACTAGCTATTGTTTTTCTTTTAAATCGTGTTGAAATTGTTTCCCCATCAAAACATAAATTAATAATTTGACGGAAATAAAATACAAGCGCCCATTACTATTTCACAGGGGTTTTTTGTTTGTTTGTCAAAGTTATTATCCAATAGGTTAAGTTTATGATGAAAAGTGATGGCAATTTATGAATAAAAAATGGAAACAACAGGGGCTGAAGAAGAAGAAGAGATGTGCAGCGAGAAGAGTCATGTGCTAACGTACGCGGACAAGGAAGGTGACTGGATGATGGTTGGGGATGTTCCGTGGGAGTACGTATTCTTGTTCCTCCATTGATGTTATTATTTCCTTAATTAGATTTGTTCTGTTGAAATTAAAATATATGTATATTAATCTGGGGTTTTGTTTTGTAGAATGTTTTTGTCTACCGTGAGAAGACTGAAGATTTCTAGAGCTTACCACTACTGATGTATAAGTCTACTTGTGTTTTATTAAAAGTACTGCCAAGAAAAAAGTTTTTGTCTTATGTAAATCAATCGTCAGGTATTTACTATTAAATTATTTCGTTTTTCGTTTACGATGATAGTACATAAATTCTGAACTCACTCTGATTATTCTCCTCGGTAATACAAGATAATTGATTATTCTCCTCGGCAATACAAAAAAAAAATACAAGAAAATTGAAAAAAATACACTTAGCTGTGGAACAAACCATTCTTGATTCGAGATATTGTTTCAGCGGATCGAACCAATCACACTATTGAATTTAATTATTTTACTTGAACTATATATATACTTGATATACAGTTCAGTTTTCATAACATAATGGTCAAGAACGTCGGCCGATAAATTGAGCTAATTTAACACATATACACGATTGGTGAGAGTGAATTAATAAGTAGTATTCACCAGTTAAGAAGATTGCAAATGGATGATCAAAGACGAATCAGCTCGGATATGCTCCGGTTGAAAGATGAAGACGGCTCTATTTGTTTCGACTCAATAGCTCAAACAAGCAAACCCATATATCCCGATATGTGCCTTATCATGAGTCAGGCTTTGGTTATTTTGTAGGTCGGTTAGGGTAGGTATGGACGTTCGGGTATCTGTTCAGTTTTGGTTCGAGTAATTTGGTTTTTAGATTTTTTTTTGGTTTAGAGAATAAAAATCGTTAAGGTATTTTTTATTTTCGGTTCGAGTTCGGTTCGATTCCATCCAAATTTGGGTCGGGTCCAAGTACTCATAATATATTTTAAAAAATAAAAATTAATTAAATTTAAATAAAAATTGTTTAAATTTTGACAAATATAATTTTTTTTTTGTAAATATTTCAATTTTTGTATATTTTAATTATTTTAATATTAAATTAACTAATAATTTAAATTTATTATTATAATTTAGGTATTTAAATTAATATAAGCCTAAATATAATTAATATATTTGAAAATATAATTTTATTTTAAATATTTCGGGTACCTATTCGGTTCTCGGTTTGGTTCGGATTCAGATTCGGTTTTTCGAATATAAGAACTTAGGACCCGTTTGACTATTTATCAATTCTAAATTTGGTTCGGTACTATTTGACCAGCCATAGTTTAGGTTTTCTAGAATTCTTTTAAGTTAATCCGGTTCTATTTTTTTTGTTTATTTGGACATGACAAAATTATAACGGTAAATTGACGTCGCTTTAACGACTTTAATGCTGGATGGGCCAAATTTATTATTAGGCCTGTCATATTGGGCCTGTAACATAGTCCACTAAAACTCACATTTTTGTTTTGACCATTCAATCTCAAATTGTATTTATATCTACACAGTCGTTGATATATACGACAAATAACAAAAGATAAAAAATGTCATCAATAATATATAACACAGCATAATTACTGACCAAAAATAAAACAAAATTTTTTTTTTTTAAGAAGCGGCACTCACATGAAGCTGCACTAACGAAGCATAAACTCCGTCTTTGATATTGATCAAAGTCTCGTGCTTCCCTTTCTCTACGATAATTCCGTTTTTAACGACTGCAATTACATCAGCATTTTTAATGGTAGATAACCGGTGAGCCACCACAATTGTGGTCCGGTTTACCATAACCCGGTCAAGTGCGTCTTGAACCACGCGTTCAGATTCAGCGTCGAGAGCGCTAGTTGCTTCGTCAAGTAGCAATACCTTAGGATCCTTGACGATGGCTCTCGCTATGGCCACTCGTTGCTTTTGCCCACCCGATAACTGGATTCCTCTTTCTCCCACCATTGTCTCGTAACCCTAAACCAGTAAACCAACATCGGATTATTTTGACCGGACCCAAGATCCTAATTCCATGGAATTTAGTAAATGGAATAAAAGAAAGCCTAAAGCTTTAGTTATTATTTTTACCTGTTGCAGACCACTGATGAATCCATGGGCGTTTGATAGTTCAGCTGCAGACACGATTTCGGACTCACTAGCGTCTCCGCCTTTTCCGTAAGCAATGTTGGCTCTGATTGTTTCGTTAAACAAGATCGGTTCTTGGCTCACAAGTCCCGTTTGTTGTCTCAGCCATTTTAGTCTCAAGCTCTTGATTTCTACACCGTCGAGAGTGATCTCTCCTGAATCTGGATCGTAAAACCTCTGTAGCAAAGCGATTACCGTTGATTTCCCGCTGCCGCTTTCTCCAACCAAAGCAACGGTCTAAAAAATGAATAAAAAAAAAAACAGAGTTTTTCTTAAAAGGTTGTGTCTTTTGTTTGACGATTATTAAAAAATGCAAAGTTTTGGAGTCCTAACCTTTCCAGCTCGAATACTTAGACAAAGATCTTGGAAGATTTGAACATCTGGTCTTGCTGGGTATTTGAAACTAACATGACGAAGCTCAATGTCTCCTCTAACATTATCCAACACTCTTCCAGATTCCACACTTGGGTCAATCTTCGATTCCCTATCTATAATCGCGAAAATCGAAGCAGCGGCTATATCGGCTTTGCTGGAATCAGGAGACAATGAGCTCGATTGAGATATCGCCATAGCCGCCATTGTCAAAGCAAAGAAAACCTGCATTGTATAAACATCACAAGAATCAAGAATACCCTGAGAAAACAAACATATAAATCATCTAATCGTTGTGTTTTTCTTTATATATATATACCCTGAAAACAGCGTCGAAGGTTGTTTTGCCATCATCGACCAGTCGTGCGCCCACGTAGAAACTGGTAGCGTAGGAAGCGAAGAGGACAAAGAAAGAAAACCCGAAACCAATTCCACTGACTATGCCTTGGCGTATCCCTGTCTTCATAGGACCTTCACATTTCTTTGTGTACATGTTCATCACTTTGTCTTCTGCGCAGAATGAAGCAACGGTTCTTATGCTCCCAACCGCGTCATTCGCCACCTGGCTAGCTTCCCCGTACATTTTCTACCAATGATTACAAAAACCTTAATCAAATGATTTCTGGAATGAGAGATAGAGCTTAGAGCTTAAAGCTTTGCAGTATTATATGTATGAAAAGTAACTATTTTACCTTTGCATCTGCGCTGAAACCTTTCATGAACACCATGTAAAGATATGTATTGAGTGCAATAAGCGGAAGCATCGCAAGGACGACGAAAGCCAACTGCCAACAAGCCAAAAACGCAATGATCAAACCAGCCAATATAGACGACAAATTCTGAACCGTCTGAGCCAAAGCATCTCCAACTAGACCACGGATCGCGGCTGCATCTGCCGATAGCCTTGCTCCAATGGTTCCACTAGAATGCTCTGACTCATCGAACCATCCAACTTCCATGTGAACCACTTTCTCAAAACACATGCTTCTTATCCTCTGCACCAGTTTACATCCAGCTATGGCAAAGAAGAAGGTTTGCGCTGGATATGCTATGATGGAGGCGATACCAAGAACCATGAATATGATTGCCCAGAAGCTCGTATCTTCTTTTAGCTCTTTTGGTGGTTTGAAAAACGCTTTGATTACGCTTGCAATTAGTATTCCGAACAGAGGAAGTATAACTCCATTTGCTGCTGCGGATATCGCTCCAAGTATAAGAACCGGAATCTCTGGTTTGTTTAGAGCTGCGATTCTGCGAATCGAGACTTTCTTTTGTTCGGTCTTGGGTTCTGTAGTACCCTCTTCTTGATCTTGAGCGACGTCGTTTCCATCAATTCCTGCTGGAAAACCAAACATATTAAAAGAATGGCGGCTGCTATTTCCTCTGGATGATCCTCCTTTGCTAAGTGAGCGGCCTAGAGACGATTTTCTCAAACTAGATTGTTTGAATGACTCAATTGATGACATCTTTTGATCACCGGCTGGATTCTCCTCAGATTTCTTCTCCTCTTGAATACGTATGAGCTGAGAATAAGCTCCTTCAGGGTCCTTGAGTAGTTCCGTGTGAGAACCTGATCATCAAATTGGCCAAATCAGATCACATGTATACATATGCAAGTGTGTATAAGAATGTTAGTTTCATTACCTTTCTCTACGATCTTTCCTTGGTGAATCACAGCGATCATATCAGCGTTTCTCACCGTGCTTAACCGATGAGCAACCACAATTGTAGTACGGTTAACCATGATTCTATCTAGTGCTTCTTGAACCACTCTCTCAGATTCTGCATCAAGCGCGCTTGTAGCTTCGTCTAAAAGCAAGATTCTTGGATCTTTTAGAATTGCTCTGGCCACAGCGATCCTCTGTTTCTGTCCGCCTGAGAGCTGAGTACCGTGCTCTCCAACCATTGTATCCAAACCCTGAGGAAGCTTATCCACAAATTTAGAAGCGTTTGCAAGCTCCGCAGCCGACTTAATCTCTTCGATTGTCGCGTCTTCTTTACCGTAGGCGATGTTGTCCTTGATACTTGAAGTGAACAAAACCGGTTCTTGACTCACAAGTCCAATCTTGCTTCTGATCCATTTTAGCTGAAACTCTTTTAGGTTAATCCCATCTATCAGAACTTCACCGGCTTGCGGATCATAAAACCTCTCGATTAGACTCACAACAGTAGATTTCCCGCTCCCGCTCTCTCCAACTAAAGCCACGGTTGTACCACTCGAGATAAACAGCGAAAACCCGCGAAATATTTGTTCATCGGGTCTTGCCGGGTAAGTAAAGTAGACATCTTTAAGCTCAATGTCTCCTTTAATGTCATCCAACACTTTACCATCTGTACTATAAGAATCAATGTCAGGTCTTCTCTCTATTGTCTCAAACATCTTGTAAGCCGCAGCTTGTCCAGCTGCAAACGCGCTTAAGCAAGGAGATGCTTGACCTAACGACCTAAGAAAGGAACAAAACAAGTCTCAGACTGGGTTTCAGGAAAGTTAAGACACAAAAGACACATTGTTGATAAAAGGTCCTTACATGGATCCAGTTAAAACAGAGATGATGATATTGAGAACTTGTCCTCCTGTGTACCCTTTATCCAGAATCAACTTTCCTCCATACCAAACCGCCAAAGCGTAGCTACAAAAGATTACAAGAAAGAGCGTTCCAAGTCCCAATCCAGTTGAACCACCTTCAATGACTCCTGCTTTATAAGCAGTGACAAGATGTTTATTGTAATTGCTTATTGCTTGTTTCTCTCCAGTAAACGACGCAACCTGATTAATCATATAAGAAATGCCTCGGTAATTATTCTACGTGTTTGCTATTTTGTGGCTAAGCAAATGTGTATAGGGTAAGCCTAATTACCGTTCTTATGGAACCGATAGTTTGCTCAACTACAATCGCAGCTTTTGCATAAGCGGTTTGTCCACGAGAAGCTGTTTTAGCAATGACAATAGCCAAAGCCGCACCCGCCATTACAAGAAGAGGAATTGAAGATAACATGACTAAAGTTAGCAGCCATCCTTTTAGGAAAGCTATCACAAAGCCTGCAACAAATGTTGATAGAAGTTGCAAAGCTTTCCCCACCTGCCGAAAAGGTCGTTCCTTTGTTCAAAATCTAATTTTGAAAGGGAAATAAACCAAAGAATTTTGTTTGACTTTATGCATACCTTCTCTCCCATAGCGTCTTGGATTAGCACAGTGTCACCGGACATTCTTCCAACGACTTCACCGGTATTTGTATCGACGTCGAAAAAGGCAATATCTTGTCTTAATATTGTCTTTAGATACATACTCCTTATTCTTGCTGCTTGTCTCTCTCCAGAAATCATCCAACCAGACAACTCTGAATATTCATAGACATCAAGAATATTAAAACTCTGTTTTACTTAAGATCTTTACCAAAGGTTTAATTGAATCTTTGACAGATCTAACAACTTACGGAGAAAAGCAGCCGCAAAAGTACCGATTCCAAGCCATACAAACTTCAAAGCTACCTGTGAGTGCGTTAATAGACTGTTATTAGCAAAAGTCAAATCTTGAATCGATCCTTATTAAGACACAAAAACATCATTTGGTTTACTTTGGAGACTTTGTCAGAAACATTTGTATCATTCTGATTCTGTCCAAAAGCATCTATTAGATCTCCGAACAGTACGGTCATGATAGGGAACCCGAGACCGTTTCCAATAGATCCAAGCGTCCCGAGGATTATCAAGAGGAAATCAAAGGAATCTGCAAAAGCAAATAGCTTGTAAAAGGGCACCGTCTTGGTTTTCTCATGATCTTCGTCGTTCTTCTCCCTTTTCTTCACTTCTTTGTCTTCTTCTTCTTCTTCTTCTCTGCTTCTTTTGGTCTCAGAAACATCTTCTACTATATTTGCATCTCCGTTTAAGCCGCTCTCTGAAGCCATTAGATTTTCCACAATGTCCTTATGATCCTAAGCGTTTAAAAAGGAGAGGGGAGACATTAGAATAAGTTTCCAAATCTATGAGTTGAGATCTTTAAGAGAGAGTATCTAAATGGGGAACATAAAGGTCAGACCAAGAAGGACAAAACATAAAGGAAACAAAACAAAAGCTTTCACAATCAGAAGTTTCCTTTGCTATTCAGTATCAATCTTCACCAACCATTAGAATACCCTAAAGATCTGCATTTCTTTTTTCTAAATCCTTTTTGTTGTTCAAGAACATCTGAGAAAATGATGAAACCTGAAGGAAGATCTGTCAGTTACAGTAAAGCTTCACAGAAGCTTCAGTCCAGACAAAACCCAGAACTATAAAGTAGATAATATATATATTTACATGTGTATATATATATATATAAAGCAGAGAATAAATATACATGTATGTCTACCTATATATGTACCTTGAACAGGATCAAGAAGAAACTGAAAAGTGAAAATGGGTTTAGCGACTCTCTTGGCGTCTGCCGTATAAGCTGTTGAATAATGTGCAGAGATCTCTATGCCTATATCCTTTTTTTATATATAATATATATAATTGGTAGTGAAGATTGTAAAAGACTCATGTGAGTTTATATATGCTCTGTTTATTTCTTGACGAACAAGCCGTGACTTGTTCAAGTTAGAGAATTTGAACAGATAATAAACTAATTCATGGAAATCAATAGATATGGTCATATGAATCTAATATTATACTCTTTGATTTTGTTTAACTTCTTGAAAGAATTCGTAAAATATTTTGTGCTTGTCTTAATTTTAAAATATTTTATCTGCCCCATTCTTGTCTGATAATGCTGACCAAATTATTACTTATCACAAACATAATGAAAAAGGAATTAATGATAGCGAGTAGTAGTAATCTAGCTGTTTGTTCAACTACAACTCTATTATTTTAACATAAAGTTTTGATACGCAGGACCGGTTGATAATTTATGATCCAGTGTAGCTGCATGTGTCCTCCTAATTCATTTTTCTTTGGGTTAAAACTCGTATTTCCTAAGTACGTGTTTGTTAGTTTTGATCTCTCACCAGCTATGAATTATTATCATTATATGTACTGTATACCACAAATAAATCAATAGAAAAAACCGTTGAATGATTGTAATTTTTTCCCATCAGTTTTAGTTGACTTTCTCGCTCGGATTAGTTGTGACTGACAAGTGCAAAATCCCATTTCTTAGTAAGTTTTTGTGATCATAGTTGCGTTTTGACAAGGGATATAAAGCATTGTGCACATAATTATGCGCTTCTATCTTTAAGCAAAGAAAATCAATGTCATAAATTATTCTGCAGTCCAGCCAAAATTTTGATAGAATAAAATTAAAATTTATAATGTTAGCCGGGGAACCACGTGATTCTGATTTGCTTTATGAGCAAGCAACAAGTCAAAATTAATTGTTGATCAATAAAGAAAGAAAGTTAAACATATAGTGAGAGACTCCCAAGAGATGCTCTGATCTATCTAACGAATTTACGAGACTGACGTCATTCATGACATAAATGCTCTTTCCATATTTATCTCTTTCCCACGTACAAGAAGAAAATTACTACTGCTTGCAATATTTTTCCAAACATTGATGTCACAACGTTTACACACCATTTCCTAAACCATGTGAGGCGCTAATAAGACATATCCTATGTCAAATAGACCCAAACTCTTGGCCTACCTGTTTCAAACTACACATATGTATATTCCCGACGTAATCGCAGTTAAATCTTGACCCGGTCCGACAACCCAATTCCATGGATCTTGAATTTGGAAACTTTTACATCCACTTACAAATGGAAACAGAATAATTTTTTTTGAAATATCATGTTTCTTTTTTTTTTTTTTTTGCTGGATCCTCCTCTTTAGTGCAATCAAGAGCAGTATAGTTGTATTCACAAACCAAAACATCGGTTATTTTGGGTTCAACTGAATCTGTAATTCATCTTGGTTTAACCCTCTTAAAATGCTTATGATTATGGCAGCAACAGGTATGTGTCTTAAGCATAGTTGTATCTTTTTTCAGACCTTTGATTATAGTAAATCGATCTAGTATAGATATTAATGGATTTTATGATATTTTCGGACCTTTTTATATGCATTGCTTTAATATGGGATCAGGAAGAGCAAGTCATAGATTATTCCTCATTTGTCGCCACTAAGATAACAAAGAAGACTACCTGCTTACTTGAATTTTTAAGCATTTATTACACATTGAATCATTCACCAACTACCACTATAGTCCACCAAAAAAAGCTCCTCTTACAGATTAAAACAAGGGAAACTAAATGAAGAAATAGAGGAAAATAAAAACAAAATGAAGCAATTGGCTCTAATCCTCGCCGTGATAAACTTGCTTCTCCTGGTTCACGGAGATGACGTGTCCACATCATCAGCGGTGGGAGATCCCGGGATGAAGAGAGACGGTCTCAGAGTGGCGTTTGAAGCTTGGAACTTCTGCAATGAGGTTGGTTTCGAAGCTCCTCGCATGGGTAGTCCTCGAGCCGCCGATTGCTTCGATGTCTCCTCTAAATGTAATAAAGCACACAGAAAATACCAAGTAAACAACAAAAGTAAGCTCTGCTTCTTCTTCTTCCACTCTGTTTCTCATATCTCTGTTTCCTCTGTTTCTTCTGTTTATAAACTATAGTTTCGAGTAGGTGGTTATTCATTGGTGCACAAGGTCTCAGAGTCGGATAACAAGCTAGGGATCGGAAAGCGTAAATCAGGAATCATATCAGAATCAGCATTACATAACCCTGACCTTTACGCTGTCGAAAAAGAGCTCTATCTAGGTTCTCTCTGTCAGGTCTCAGACAAACCAAACCCATGGAGTTTCTGGATGATTATGCTCAAAAACGGAAATTACGACACAAAATCCGGTCTTTGCCCTCAAAACGGTAAAAAAATCCCACCTTTCGTTCAACCAGGAAAATTCCCCTGTTTCGGAACCGATTGTATGAACCAACCGGTGTTGAACCACGGGAAGACCCAGCTTGATGGACACAGCATGAGGGGATGGTTCAACGGAACGTATGAGCTTGATGCAGATTTGGGAAATGGGTTCGATGGGATGAGTTATTACGAGGTTGTGTGGGAGAAGAGAATTGGTGTTGGTGGTTGGATGTTTAAACATAAGCTGAAGACTTCATCAAAGTATCCATGGCTTATGCTTTACCTTAGAGCCGATGCAACTAAAGGGTTCTCTGGTGGATACCATTATGACACTAGAGGAATGCTAAAAACAGTAACAAGCACTCAACATTTTTCTTGTCTAAAACTAATCTCTTATTTCGAAAAAAGAATTGATCTTTTTGTGTTCATGTGTTTGTTTTTAGCTTCCGGAATCACCAAACTTCAAGGTAAGACTTACCTTAGACATCAAACAAGGAGGAGGACCCAAGAGTCAATTCTACCTTCTCGACATCGGAAGCTGCTGGAAAAACAACGGCGAGCCTTGCGACGGTGACGTAACCACCGACGTCACTCGTTACACGGAAATGATCATAAACCCAGAAACCTCGCTTTGGTGCAACACCAAGGCTCTATTCAATTGCCCACCGTACCACACGTATCGAAACGGCACCAGAGTCCACCGTACGGACAATCGGAGATTCCCTTACGAGGCTTACCACGTTTACTGTGCGCCGGGAAACGCCGAGCATCTGGAGCTTCCGGTGGGGACTTGCGATGCTTTTAGTAACCCACAGGCTCAGGAGATTCTTCAGCTTTTGCCTCACCCGGTTTGGGGTGAATATGGATATCCGACCCGGATGAGTGATGGTTGGGTGGGTGACCCGAGAACTTGGGAGCTTGATGTTGGTGCTTTGTCTAGTAGGCTTTACTTCTACCAGGTGGTTAAACAAAAACCGGTGTTTTTTCTTCTATTTTTCCGGTTTGGGTTTTCATATGGTTAATTTTGGTTCTGTTGTAGGATCCCGGTACGACTCCGGCGAGGAGGATATGGACATCGGTGGATGTTGGTACGGAGATTTATAAAGATGAAGCAATTGCAGAATGGCATCTTTCAGATTTCGATGTTCTTATTACTTGATTTAACTTCCCTGATTAAGTTCTTCATGAATTTTTTTTTTGGTGTTTCCTAAATTGAAACAGAGGAGAATTTTGCAGATGATGAAATAGGTTTTCTAAGCGAAACCAATATACACAAAACTAAATCCAACCTAACAAAAAAATTGTAAATAAAAGTATTGAAATTGTAAGTAATCATATTCATTTGCTTATGATTTTTAGTTAAATTTTTTCATAAGAAACCGAACCAAACTAACCAATACAAACACTAAGAAAGTTTTTCAAATCAAACAACATAAATTCGGATGTATAGATGTTGTGTACTGTGTAGTAGCGCTGTACTAGTTATAACTTTTAATCATCAATCCAATAATAATACTTGCGAGATGATTGGTCCTACCACGTGGCACCTTAATTATTCTCTACCTTCCGATTTGCCAATGTCCAAACACACAAAGTCGTATAAAGTACAACCTAGAGGGTTAGTAAATACAAATGAAAAAATAATAATAAAATGTGTGTACTCTTTAGCTAGATCGCAGTACAAGAGTTTGCAAAACAAGGAGTACAAATATTTCTGTTGACATCTCGTGCAGTACATCACAAAACACGGTTCCAAAATCTATTTAAACCTATGACCCTAAACAGCAACAAAAAGAAACTCAAGGAACTGCCAAGTTTCAAAGGTAAGCCTTTCTTTAATCGGTCTTGCAATGAAAGAAGAAGACAAAGTGGTAATGAGACAGACAGGGAACAAGCAGAGCATGGATTGAGTTTACTAAAACATCAAACGACTATGTTTTGTCTCTTCCCATGCACTGCCTCTTCCCTGGCTCCCTCTTTCTCTTCCCTGGCTCCCTCTTTCTCTCTTCTCTTTTTCTCCTTCAATTTCACAGCTTCCTTTCCATGGATTTTTGTTTATTACTACTGCTAACGCCCTTTTGACAGCTGATGATGAACTTAAGACAAGCTTAGCGTTCTGGGTTTGGTCTGCCTCTGTATTCATGAAGTGGAGCTGAAAGAAGCAATGGCGTCCATTTCTTGGCGCAAGAGAAGGGCGTCGATGAAGGAGTCCAGATTTTCTCCCTGCATCATATCTTCAATGGCATGGTGAGTGATTCCCACACGATGATCCGTGACTCTCCCTTGTGGAAAATTGTATGTACGGATACGTCCAGATCGGTCTCCGCTGCCAATCTTAATGGGATTACACATCGATCAGCTAGAATAGTAAATGGTGTAAGATTGACTGAAAACATAAGAAAAAGATTGTTCATTACGTATGTACCTGCTCCGACCGTAGCTTTGATCGACTGCTCTGCAATCTCAACCTTTCGATTTCGTAGAGCTTTGCACAGAGTACTTTAAGTGCTTTGGCTTTGTTCTGTTATAAACAAATAAGTAAAAAATGTGGAAACTTTTTTTATTAAGTAGGAAGTAAAAAAATTTTGAGGAGTGAATGAAGGGCAGTGGTTGAAGTGTTTAACTACCATATGTTGTGATCTTTCGTCTTGGATGGAGACCATAATCCCGGTTGGAAGATGGATTATTCGGACTGCGCTGTTTGTTGTGTTGGCATGTTGACCACCGCAGCCACCAGACCTGTAAGTATCAATCCTCAAATCTTCATTCCTTAGCTGAACATCTACCTGCAAGCAGCCACCAGTAAGACAGATGATCAAAGAGTATGCAAGTTCGTAAGATTAAATGATAGTCAAGAAAATAAAAAGTTTGCATGATAAAATTAATGAGAGGTGTCAAAAGTAAGATTGGAGAAACTTTGGTACCTCATCAGCCTGGGGGAGGATGGCAACAGATACAGCGCTGGTGTGAATCCGTCCAGATTTCTCAGTGATAGGAATACGCTGTGGAAAAATGTTCAAGAAAATAACTAAGAGACCATCATTATATGCAAATGTATGGAGAGTAAAAAATAAATATCAGAATGTAAAGATACCTGAACCCTGTGAATTCCACTCTCGAACTTAAGTTTTCCATAAACTCTGGCTCCACTAATTGCAGCACTGGCTTCCTGGCAATTACATGTAAAATCTTAGCTGCACTAAAGCAGAGCAATGGTGGAATAATGATAATACCCACACAAGGAAGAGCGAGAAAAAAAAAATACTTACTTTATATCCTTTCATATCTGACTCGGTGATGTCTACAATTTCAAACTTCCAACCTTTCTTCTGTGAATACCTTTCGTACCTACCAATATTCCAAAAGCCGGTTTTACAAAAAAAAGAGTCAACATTCAAGTAGAAAGAAGGATACTAGCTTCTACGTACATTATATAGATGAACTTACATTCTGAATATGTCCATGGCAAACAAAGAAGCCTCTTCTCCACCAGTACCTAACCAAGATATCTAATTGTCAAAAAGAAGAAAAAAACACAGACAGCTTTTTGAAATTCATGGACAATGTTGGAAGCGCAGGGTGTTTAAGAACCAATAACATTTCATAAGTCTGTCTACCTGCTCTCACCTCCAAAATGCAGTCCCTCTCATCAGCTTCATCTTTGGGAAGCAAAGACTTAAGCAGCAAAGTTTGAAGTCTTTTTTCTTCTTCCATGGTCTCATCTAATTCACAAACAGCCATATCAAGCAAGTCCTTATCATCCGAGCTCTCTGACACCAGAGATTTCAGCCCATCAATCTCCTGCGAAAAGGAACTACACTTTATGAATGATGACCCTTGCGCCGTAAAGACATAATTAGAGACTGTTACAAGGAGGAAATTCACTACCTTTTGTATGGTCCTCAAACCATTGATCAGCTCCATTGACTCTCTCAGCTTCCGAAGTTCCTTGTTAGCTCTTGAAAACTCTTCTTGCGAGTACTCAGGCTGTCTTCAATCAACAGAGGTAAGAAGCCTCATAACAACAATGAGGTGATATGGATTTGAAATATTTAACAAAATCTTTGTATTACCTGGTTAATAAGCCTCTCAAGAACAGCATTTCGGTGTTCTATTGCCGATAGTCTCTGATTCATTATCTTAATAAGATCTGGAGACAACTGAGGTTCCATTTCTGCCATCATAGAGCCCATTTCAATCAATACTAAAATGAAGTAACTTTTTCAGATATATAGGGAAAAAAAAACCTACCAGTGGAGTACAGACGAACCATCTTCGACGAGAGAGACGATCGTATGGTACGATCAATTGGAAGCGTTACTCTCGAGCAGGATCGAATCAGATTACTCAAAATAAGTGGCCAAAAACTCCCCCTCATGATTTTATTTTAGCAGTAATCTTCGGAAATCTTAGATTCTGTCTGGATATTCTTCAGACCGAACGGTGAAGGTGAAGAACTTTGGCCTGAGCTCGTGACGGCGTTCGCTTTCGTCGCCGTCTAAAAAAAAAGATGAAATGGAAGGACGAGGGCTTTGGTAAATTGGAAATTCCAAATTTTACTAAGGGTAATTTCGTCATATTTTTGGGCTCTCTGTCTTTCTTTCTCTATTTTGGACACCTATTGGGCTTTCCCTCAACACACTAATTCAAAATTGGCTATAGTATACAGGTCCATAATTTCAGTAAACTACACACACAAAAAGAAAATGTATAAATTATAAAATTATATATTTTTTTATAAAATTATTAGACATAGATACAACACTGTAGATAAATTTCATACTTTGCAAATATAAAATTAAAATCAAACAACATAAATTTTAAATTTTTTCTTTCCTCATCTTTCAAACGTGAGACAAACAAAAAGGAAATTTTACAACTTCATCCCCGCGAATATTATTCTATCGAAAGTGAACGTTGTATTTTTCACCTTTTACATGAACACGTGCTAGTCTTTTATATTAATTAAACGTGTTACAATCCAAGCGTGACAGGCACGTTAGCTTCTTGGATCCAGTTAACGGGACCTAACCAGTTAGCCACAGTGAAGTCGTTAACCTCAGCTGCAGACTTAGCAATCTTAACCCAGTTAACTCTCCTATTAGTAATAGCTCCTGGTCCACGGTTGTTGTACTCCACGTACCTACATGACTTGTGGAAATTTTCCCCATCCCAGATTTTCCAACCTTCTGGTCTAATCAAATCTCCGATCTCGGTGTTGATGATCACGGTGGTCGAGTATTGCTTCCACGGCCTTCCCAAGTATGACTCAACTGTCAACCTCTCTGCCGCTAGTTTCTTGTCTGGAACGATGCGGCAGTTTTGGAGGACGATACCGATTTTCATGGCTAATCCCTTTTCGTTTCCGTCGGCTGTGACGGTGTTGAATTGTCCTTTGTTTCCTTTACGGACGACGATGAGTGAGTTTTGGATAACTGTCGCGGATTTCCCGAAGATGAAGTCGACTGTTCCGGAGACGACGATGTTTCTGTAGAATTGACGGCCGTTGTTGACGTATAGAGTGTCTTGGTAACCGTCGAACCTACAGTTGAAGATCACGGCACGGTCTCCGTTCACTCGGATTGCCACGGCTTGGTGTCCCATTGGACCGGCTGTGTTCTTGAATCCGATCCATTTTGCCATGAACCCTTCAGATTCGACCTCTACACAAATACATAACAGGTAATAAATGAGTTATTTATATAAAGAGAAATATTTGATTAGGATTTGTAATAGTAATTTTCAAATTAGGGCGTGGTGAGACTTACGGACTGTGCCACTAAGAGAAGTGGTGGTTCCAGGGCTGAGTTTAACACTTCTGTTGTAAGTAATAACGGTCTTTCTTGCACCATCTCCGAACATGAAGATGTTGTTCTTTTTCTTAGGGATCACAACTTGCTCTCTGTAGACGCCAGCCTTGATGTGGATGATGCATCGGCCTGGGTTTTTCTCGGGACAAGCGTTAACGGCTTCTTGGACCGACTTAAACTGTCCGCTTCCGTCCTTAGCCACCACAAAGTTGGCTTTGATTCTAGCACCACCACCGCCGCCTCTTTGGCCACGTCCAGCGTTAGCCATGAGCTTCCTGTCTGCACCTGAAACCCATGTTGGGACTCCAGTCTCGTCAATGTCTTCAAGAAGACGACGAGCAGGACCATCTGGATCGGCCACGGGAGATTCATCAACGACAGGAGGGGCGTCTTTGTTGGCGGGAGCTGCTCCTTTGTCAGAGGGAGCGAAGACTCCACCTGTCATGTTCTTGAATTCGTCGACTTTGAGGTTAAGCTTGGCCATCGCGCTGACGACTGTGTGGAAGATGTCGATAGCGTTGCTAGTTAGAATCTTGGAGCTTGCAATGCCTTCTCCAATTGTCTTTCTTAAATCATCTTCTTCGATATCGTCAAGACAATCGGTTTGGTAGTTGTAAACACCGGTTAACCATTGTTTAAGCTGGTCGATTTTGCTACCGATCTGGTTAAGATCTTCACCCATTTCCTCAACAATAGTACCGAGATCCTCAAGCGCGTACATGAAAACTCTCTTACAGTAATCAAGAACGGCTTTGTTGTTTGGCGAGATGCTCGAACCCATGTTTCCTTCGGTTTTACCCGTGAAGTTTGATGATTTGGTTAGTGCATCTTGTGTAGCGAGCATGAAAGCCTTGATCAGCTTGTTTGGGTCATCGCTCTTGACCGGCTCGAGAGTTTTGACACATGAGGCTTTGTCGGAAGTCGCTTGGCAAATTCCTTGAACGGCTTTCATCTGTGGAGACAGAGGAGTGTCGCCGTTTTTATTAATGATGGCAACGACTCCTATAGCTACTCCGACCAATAAAAGGACGGAGGCCACCGAGACAACAATTTTTCCAATCATTTTGTTAGATTTTTATTAATTTTTCTTTTAGTATTTTGTTTTGTGTCTTGATTTTTTTTTTTTTGGCTCCCTCCGGTTTTATTTAGAGGTTAATCGGAGAGGGAGGGGCTTTATTAGAGAAAAAGCCAAGTTGTTTAATGACTTGGGCCAGTGAATATTTGTGATGGATTCTGGAGGCTTTTATAGAAGCTTTTGGTATCTATAATTAGGGACGTGCATGGATTTTGCATGGAGGGAGAGATCTACGGTCGACGAATGGCTGAGAATATCTGGTCAAAAAAACAAGATCTAATCAACTTACGGGGCTATGCAATTGCTTTTTTTTTGTGAGGTTTAAAATTGGTCACCGCAAGATAAATATGGCGTACGTTCCTGATTTGAGGGTGTGTTGGCTTGATTATCTACAAATAAAAATAACATAGGTAGACATAATTAGTAAGTGCGGTAATTAACAATAGTAAGTGATATTCAGGGCCAGTCCTACAATATCTGAAGCTCTATATGAAAAGTATTCAAAAAAAGGGGGGGGGGGGCTATGATATGTATAAAACCAAAAGTACAGTTTACCTATAATTTGTTTTTCAGGCTAAGAAATATATTCTCTTGTATTTGTAAATGAATACTTGATCACCTCCAATGGGGGATTTTAAGAGTTTTTAGGATAGTTTTAAAATTAAAACAATAAAAATTGAGAAACTTAAAAGCTAATTAAGAACATTAAATGGAGAAACTTATTAAGAGTTTTCTACCAATATTTTATTAATAAATTTTAAGAAACTTATTAAGAATTGAATCTTAAAGTTCTTATTTAATAACTGTTTTTTTTAAAAATTCCTAAGTTTCTCATTTTTCATTTATTTTAATGTTAAGAAACTCTTTTAAGATATCTTTTAAAATTCCCATTGGAACTGTCTCTTGCGACATATCACTTTCCAATTGATTAAGTTATAAAATATTAATATTTTAATTTTTTAAGAAATTATTTTTAAGTTTCTTATTAATGGAGATTATCTTAGGACCACATAAAACATTTAGGCAAATGTAACATGTTTTGTAGTGAATTTTAAATCTGCAAATCAACCTGACTCAACTGGGTTAACTCGGATCAGACCAAAACTATGGGACTTTGAAGAAAATATGTAGGCTGCCATAAAAAATGTCCAAATAAAGTTAGTTATGTAAAACCCGGAATATATATTGAACCAATACGTGAGTATTGCAGCATGCTTTCAATTGTAATTGATTGATTAAATGGTCATGCGAAATTGTATGAATAGACCAAATTATATCTAAACAATTATTTTTGTGTGTGTGTGTAGTAAATCTGTTATGCATATTGCCACAAACTCTGTTTACATGACAAGAGTTATGTAAAAAACCGGAATATATACTGAACCAGTATACAGAGCATTAAACCAGGTTTTACATTGCATTTGATTGATTAATTGGTCTGAGAATCGTATGAATGGATCACCAAGCTTTTATCTTCCTTGTGACCGTTCCATTTAAAAGCTTCTGGTGGTGTATTATTAGTGGTAGTTTTCTAGCTTGAGGTTATTAGTTATGTTGTTAAGATTGATAATTACACATTTTGGTAATTAATGTTATGTATATAAACAAAGCTACTTTACAGTCTGGTTAATTAATTACTGAGACATTTTTTTTTGGCATTTCTCTCGGTTGAGGTAAATACATTATTACACTATGTGATCCACAAAAGATGAAAAATTCTAAATTGCATTTTTTTTCTTCTCTGTGTCTCTGTCTATAAAATATTTAAACCTACATAATTTGCATATTTGCTAAGACAAATTAATAGAAAGAATGTATCTTTTTAAAAAACATAGAAAGAGTGTATCACTGCTTAGAAGAAGGAAAAGAAAACACACAGTCACACACACACACAACAAACAGGATTGTAGCAAAAAATAAATAAAATTTAGCAATAAAATGGTATTCATCTTCGGCAAAGTAGTATGTTTAGTAAAATTGATGACCTGTAATGATTAAAAAAAAAAAGTATACCAGATACGTTTTTAATTAAGTTTATTATTATTATTCGATAATCACATTTTTCCCGTATCCTTTCCAACCACGAGGTCCATACATGATTATCATCTATGACAGATTAATTACAAACATACATCAAAAGGAACCTTTCTTAACAAGATTCCTAAGATATCTGAAGAACCCAATCGATGCAAATTATTCATCACCATCGACGACGTCGTACATTTTTTCTTTGCTTTTATATATATAAATATAATTATATATGTTAAATAAATATATCAATAGTAGTAAAACGACAAAGGTGGTGGGAGCAACGTATCGGTATCTTTCTGGTTAAGTTTGGTCTTAATGTGGAAAGTGTTAAAGACTTTGCCCATTCCAGCGAACACATCCACTGACTCACCACTCATTCTTTTCCCAAGCCCAATCCCTCCTTCAACCTCTTTCAACAACGTTTTGTCGTAAATGTCATCGAGACAAGTCGAGTGGTAAGTGAAGATCGAAGTCAGCTTCTTCTTACATGTGAAGTAATTATCAGCTATGCTCGTTAGGTTTTTTCCCGCGGCTTTCCAGAAATCTGCAAAGTCTTCCATGGCGTTTTGTAGCTGTTTTTCGCAACCGGTGATGCAAGTTGTCGCAAAGGCGTTTCCTTTGTATTTCGGTTTGATTCCGGCGAGGAACTTCAAGCCCTTTTTAACGGAGGTTTCTGCCGCCGTCGCTAAGTAACGGACCAAATCGGCTGGATCATCGCTTGGGACGCTTCTCAAGGTTATGCTACAGAGACGTTTGTCTTGGACAACGCTGCAGATTCCTTCGACGGCTTTTTCGTGTTCTGGTGTAACGGCGGCACGTTTGGTTGGGATTACGTATGCGGTTGCTGTTAGGGCGATGCAGAGAATGAGAAAGGCGAGTTTTATTGGAGTGTTCATTTTTTTTTTTTTGGTTTTTTTTTTTATTTGGACGTGGATTGGAAAGGATTAGATAGAAAAAAAAAGAAGAAGAAAGGTTACGTATATATATATATAGATGTTTATATGGTTTTGCTAAAATTGGTTGTTTTTTTTGTTATTGGTTTTGACTATTTTCGAAGATTAATGGATGATAACGAGTGAATTGTGGCGTTTTTAATCTGTGGACAATTTAGGCGAGAGTGAGACTAAATATTTTTATTTTTTAAAAAAAGCTGAGACTATAAGAAACCTATCTTAAAAATATAAGAAATAACCATAGTAACAGAAATACACATAAAATTCATAAGTTCATAATAGAAAGATTAACCAAAAGAATGTATGATGCTTTTTCGCTTTAACCAAAAAATCAATGAAAAAGAAAATTAGGCAATTTCAGAAATTGTATGGAGAAAAAACAGTTCAGTAGTAAAGCTAGAATCCAAATAAGGTAACGGGTTTAATTTTGTAGGAGAATATATATATTTTTAAAAAATAACACATTACGAAGATTTTATGCACATTAAGTTTTATTACTGTATATGGTATTCAACTATTCAGGTAAACGGCGGATAAAGTGGTGTGGCTAATGTAATCTTGGAGCTACGGCTCGAGCGTTCAACAAAGGTTGGAGAGCTTTAACAACAATACTCATATTCGGCCTAAAGTCTGCTTCATACTGCACACACAACGCTGCAACCGCCGCTAACTGCGTTTCATAATCGAACCACATGCATTAGGTAAAAGCAATTTATGATTATTCAAAAAAGATACTTGAAGTCAAAAGACAGTTTATGTTTTCAATACCTTAGCAACAGCTTTTGGGGGGTAATCACCACCAAGTCTTGCATCAACGCATTGTTTAACCTTGTCTTCGCTCAGTTTAGGTGTAGCCTGATGCATAAGTAACAGGTTTTACTGAGACGATCATTACGCTATATGGAAAAGAAAGATGTGTAAGACAGAGAGGAATTAGTACCCAAGTGACTAAACTTTGTTGGCCTCTGGGTAATCTATGATCAACAGGTTTTCGACCTGTAAGAAGTTCGAGTAAGACAACCCCGAAGCTGTACACATCACTCTTGGCATTTAATTGCCCGGTCATCGCATATCTGTTAAGAAAAAAAAAGGAAGAGCATTTGAGACATGAGAGCTCACACTAATACATTTGTTTTCACAAGCAGCTCAGTCTACTTACTCAGGGGCATGGTAACCGAAAGTTCCAAGAACACGGGTTGAATGAAGGCGAGCTGCCATATCAGGAGCTTGATTAGAGAGATCAAAGTCAGCAATTTTGGCAACATCATCATCAAAGAGCAGGACATTGCTGGATTTAATATCACGGTGAATGATGTGAGTATTTGCTTTTTCATGCAAATACTCAAGCCCTCTTGCAGCTCCTACTGCAATTTTCACTCGTTGATACCACGACAAAACAGGACCTGGCTCAGCTCCCTTCACGCCTTTTCTCCCTGAGGACTCATAAGACGATGTTAAAGCAAAGTGATGCCAACAAAATAGATCTATATAAGTGTGCGTGGACTAGTTTGATTTTCAACACTGTACCATGAAGAATATCATGAAGAGAGCCATTTTTGGCAAACTCATAGACAAGAATCCTAGAATTCCCGTCAACACAGTAGCCAAGGAGTTGAACAAAGTTATCATGCTTTAGCCTCGAGACCATGGAAACCTACAAGCAGTAAAAAAAATCCAAGTTAAGCTGCAAAGTTTAGACATTTGAGAAAACATTGATACTGACTATATGGAGAATAGTAGGAAACCTGAGCAAGAAATTCATTGTCAGGCTGTTTGTTAGAATCCAGCTTTTTAATAGCAGCAGGCTGATCATAAGTTAGCAGACCGTAAAAAACTCTTCCATAGGAGCCTTCACCGATGAGAGAAGAGGATCCAAAATCATATGTTGCTTCCTTGAGTTGACTAACAGGGATAGTAGGTACTTCAATAGGCTGCACCTTCACAGTTTGAGCCCCCTTTTGTGTAGTTTCAGAGTCATGGTGCCTCCCATCATTTCCTGCGCCAGAATCAATAAGGAAACCAAAAAAAAAAAAACTACGAATTTAAACTATACCAAGCTTTCATTTTTGCTTATACACCATTTCTGCATAAATCTTAGTCCTATGCATAAAAACAACATTCCCTTCAAAATACCTCCAAAATGTTTGGCTGTGTTCTGGCCTCCGTAATCAACAGCTTTACGCATATCATCTTCCTCGCAACAGCCGAAGCAGCTCATTTCTTTTATTTATCTGCACGACAACTCTCCATCGTGAATTCAAAATCATAATTGGGATTCACCTTTCAAAAGAAACAGTATGGAACACACAAAGGCCACAAACTCAACACAAAGCATCGCATCCTCTAGCATTTCTAGTGACGAAAAAACCTCACAATCACAGATCATTGTTTACTACATTGACCAAATACGAGAATTCAAATCTGAGATATGAAACAATTAAAGGTCCGAATAGGGATCAGAACAAGAAGGAAAGCTAGTACCTCTCGATCGAAGCAGAGTGAAAGGGAATGTGAGAGGTTCTTGTGGAGATCTGGAAACGGCGAAACTGGTGCGTACAAATCTTTGAGCGTAAAACCAAATTAATTAACGCGGAAACTTCGTTTTAATATAAAAATTAAAATAATATATAATATTTACTAGTAGTAATTACTATTTTATCGGAAGCAGGGGATTTAGCTCTCCCAACTTTGACTGGATTCAACGATGTCACTTGACAGCGTGTTAATGTATACACCGTTGGATTATGTGACAAAACTAAAACCCAACGACCAGATTGTCACCTCATTTTAATTTAGATTCAAATGGAAAAATAAACCCGGAATAATCGTTTTAAATTAACGGCGTGAGTTCCGCCGTCTGCCGCCATTCAACGGACCTTTTTTTTTTTTTTTTTCATTTGGGCCGTTGGTAGTTGGGATTATTTCGTCTTTTTTTTTATATATCCCTATATGATTTAGATATTTTAAAATATTAATTTCAGTCACATGATTTATCAAAAGAATAGCTTTGGTCGCAAAAAGCACATTATATTGTAGTAATGAAAACAAAACAGATTATTTTCTTAACATTAGTCAATGTATTAAATTTTGATAGAGACGTCTCTTAAAGAAATAGTCATAGCAATCATACGTCATCTTGAAAAATCACAATTTCCATTTTGTTATAGTTAAGTAGTGCCATCTTTTAATATATGGATTCCTAAAAACATTAACTATGACTTCGTATCCATATATATAGTCTTACTAGCTAGCTTTCTGTGTTACGTATCATTTTATGTTTTCCGCGTTATATTTTGATATTGCGTTAACCAACGAACAAAGTATAAATAAATGATAAATGGGGTTTGGTGAGTTGTGGGTCGTATGTATATATGAAGTCATTATCGTGCATGTGAACAAAATATGGGCATGTTCGAGAGGAATCATGGTGTCTTTTTGGTGACCAGCATTATTTTAACACTAGTTATTCAATATCCTTGTCGAATCATATATGATTATGATTAGCCGTTTCATATTTTCTTGGGTTTTTTGTTTCTTTCTTTCTTTTTAGATTATGGGAATTATTTGCCGAAACCTTTTCCGCTGCGGTTGGTAGTACTTTTACAAAATTTATACTTTAGGGTTTAAGGCTTGTTCAGGGCTTAAAGAATAGACTCTACTAGCTTTGATTTCTTTTAAAAATTTAGGGTTTTGGTTTCCCGTAAAACCTTCGGACTTTGTTACTGGTTTTTCCGGTTTTGTAATCCTGTTGTGTATCTTTGTATGTTCACTTAAACAATCTTCCAATGAAAAAAAAAATCATAATTATTAGTGTCTATTTATTCGGCTCCTAATTCAATATATTTTTTTTAGTTTTCTTCTTGAAAATGGTTTGAGTTAGAACGGAATCTCACATACAACCAATAACTATCAGCATCATGATTATAAAAAGAATGTGGAACAAATCATACTTTAGGACGATTATAAAAGTGCATAATTATTATTTTTTTGGAATGATATCGGTTGAGATTCTAAAGCTACCAAGACCAGGAACATGGAAGAATATGATCCGACGTGGCGCATTGGATTCTCCGTTCTAATTTCTCATGTGACTCGTATCTTTTTCGTACTCACCCTAATAAAATTCGATTTTATTTTTCATTATTCTTCCTTAAATTATTAGAGGTCCATCGTAAACAAGGATGAAAACAAAACTAGATTAACAAAATCTATATAATATGTATTTTATTAATTTAAGTGGGCCTTATATAAGTAGGCCTTATATAGGTGGGCCAATAAAGCCCAAACCATTATGACCACATGGAGACGGAAGTCAAACCGCGTTCACTCTCACACACCGACACTTTCTTTGTCAACTAGCGATTACTACGGTTGTTCACTAGTCGCTGAAACACTCGATTCTGCCCCCCAAAGCTTTATCGTACACCGCCCCACAGACAACAGAACTTGTAAGTGCAGGAAATCGTTATATGTTCGCGAAGCAGTTGATTATTGACTTCCATTTGTAGACTGCTTCACATGGGAGAAGAAAAGAGGTAGACAACGTCACAAAATAATTAAATTATCTTATAGATTTTTTCGTATACTATTTTTTTTATCAGTGTACAAGTGGTCCCACCACTATTTTGTTTGTCCTAAAAATTAAAATTATTTCTTCTGTACTAATTTGGTTTCTCTCTCCTTCCATCTTTCTTTCTTTCTTTCTTTCTTTCTTTCTTTCTCTCCCCTAACCTTTTGTACTACCCATAACCATTACCATACATACTCTCACGCCACAAACGCAGATTCACATAATCATCATCTTCTTCTTCTTCTTCTTCTTCTTCTTCATCGCATCCCCATCACCAGTGGCTGTTCGGAGGTGTCGCCAGTTGTAATCTGGAGTTACTTTTCTTTGTATTGATTATCAGTGTCGTGACAGGTCAGTTTTCTCTTCTTGTTGTGGGGTTGAAGAGCTATTGGGATTAAATTATAGGGCTATTAAGAGGTTATCAGGGGTCTTCTATGGCGAAAGTTCTTTAATTTATCGGTGTTTTGGATTATGGGCGTGTGTGTTGGGGTTAATTGGAACCATGGATCTGTCACACTGTTCCTTTCTAGATTTTTGGGGAAGAATCGAGATTGATGAAGAAGAAGCCTGAAATTTTCTGTTTTTCCTTTACCTTCCGATCTACAAAGATCAATTGGTTTTTGTTGTACATCTTCTGCTACTCTGTTTGATTTGGGATCAATTGGTTGAAGTTATCTGTGATGGAAGCTAGATTTGAAGGTGAGGCTCAACATTTCTATGAGTTTAGAGCCATGGATCTAAAGTCGATTGGTAAAAGGAGTGTGGAGTGGGATTTGAATGATTGGAAATGGGATGGTGATCTCTTCGTAGCTACACAACTGAATCCTGGTGGTAGCAAGACGATGGGGCGTCAGTTTTTCCCGCTAGGAAACTCGTCGAATAGCTCTTCGTCGTGCTCCGATGAAGGGAATGATACTGAGTTAACGGTGAGGAGAACAAGAGAAGTTGAGAAGAAAAGAAGAGTTGCTATGACTGGGGAAGATAATAATGGTGGTGGCCTTACTTTGAAGCTAGGAGAAAATGGTTATGATCTTAACGGTGAAAGAGAAGGGAACTCTGCGGCTAAGAAGACCAAAGTCGGAGGAGGTGTGACAAATCGCTCGGTTTGTCAGGTGGAGAACTGTGAAGCTGATCTTAGCAAAGTTAAGGATTATCATAGGCGTCATAAGGTGTGTGAGATGCATTCTAAGGCTACTAGTGCAATTGTCGGAGGAATTATGCAGCGCTTTTGTCAGCAATGTAGTAGGTATGCTTCCTTTATAAGCCTCTCTAAAACCTGATGAAGTAAGTATATCGAAAAAATGAATTAACTTTTATTGTTCTATCTTGCAGGTTCCATGTTCTTCAGGAGTTTGATGAAGGTAAGAGAAGTTGTCGTAGACGTTTGGCTGGGCATAATAAACGTAGGAGGAAAACAAATCCCGAACCTGACGCTAACGGGAATCCTCTGAGTGATGATCATCAATCAAGCAATTATCTGTTGATTAGTCTCTTGAAGATACTCTCCAATATGCATTGTATGTTACTTAATCTATCATCAAACATTCCAGATTTGTTTTGCAGTTTTTGTTAATTAAGTTTTTGTTCTGTTGCAGCCAATCGATCAGACCATCCAGGTGGTCAAGATTTGATGTCTCATCTTCTGAAGAGCCTTGTCAGCCATGCTGGTGAACAGTTAGGGAAAAACTTGATTGAACTTCTTCTACAAGGAGGATCTCAAGCTTCCTTAAATATTGGAAAGTCGGGTTTGCTTGCAATCGAGCAAGCTCATCAAGAGGATTTAAAGCAAGCTCCTGAAATTCCTCCGCAAGAATTGTATGCCAATGGGACAGCTACCGAGAACAAATTAGAAAAGCAGGCTAAAGTAAATGATTTTGATTTGAATGACGTCTATATAGACTCAGATGATGGTACAGATATCGAAAGATCTCCTCCTCCTACGAATCCGGCAACCAGTTCTCTAGATTATCCTTCGTGGATACATCAGTCTAGTCCACCTCAGACAAGTAGGAATTCAGATTCAGCATCTGACCAGTCACCAACAAGTTCCAGCGAAGATGCTCAGGTCTATAAATCTCTTTGCTCACCACTATTGTTTGGATCCATTTGCTCGCTGATAATAACCCCTTTTTCTGACTCCATCTTCAGATGCGCACAGGTCGGATTGTGTTCAAACTATTTGGGAAAGAGCCAAATGATTTTCCTGTTGTCTTGCGTGGACAGGTACTGTTCTGCTTCAGAACTCAAGTTCTTACTTTGTGATGTTGGAACTTCTTATATTGATGTGTTAATCTCTGGATATTCAGATTCTTGACTGGTTATCGCATAGTCCAACTGACATGGAGAGCTACATTAGGCCGGGTTGTATCGTATTAACTATATATCTTCGTCAAGCTGAAACTGCTTGGGAAGAAGTAAGCTTACTTTCGAATTTCTTTCTCTCCTCTTTCACAGTTCATCTTGTCCTGTTTATAAGTTCCAGACTCATGAACTTGCATTCCCTTTTGTTTTTGCTTTACAGCTTTCTGATGACCTGGGCTTTAGCCTAAGGAATCTTCTAGATCTCTCAGATGATCCTTTATGGACAACTGGATGGATTTATGTTAGGGTGCAAAACCAACTTGCATTTGTATTTGACGGTTAGTTTCGACATTACATTCATCAGTTGAAGATTTCTCTGCAATTGTAAGTATTTATTGTGAATTCGGGTTTACAGGTCAGGTTGTTGTTGACACTTCCTTACCGCTAAAAAGTCGTGATTACAGCCACATTATTAGTGTTCGACCGCTCGCTGTAGCTGCAACAGGAAAGGCTCAATTTACAGTAAAAGGCATCAATCTTCGTCGAACTGGCACAAGGTTCTATGTCCTTTGAAGTCGTGGCCTTCCGTATCTTCTTCTTCTTCCTTCCTTTTAATATCTAACAGTCTTTGATCAATTTTTTTTCAGGTTACTTTGTGCTGTAGAAGGAAAATACTTAATTCAGGAAACAACACATGATTCAACGAAAGAGAATGATGATCTCAAGGAGAATAATGAGATTGTTGAGTGTGTCAGTTTTTCTTGTGATTTGCCTATAACAAGCGGTCGAGGATTCATGGAGGTGAAAGAACTTTCTGTTTCTGGACTGATCATGAATTAACTGTAACCTGTTTATTCATTTCACTCAAGCTTGCTTGATGACTATTTCAGATTGAAGACCAAGGACTCAGCAGCAGTTTCTTCCCTTTCATAGTGGTTGAGGAGGATGATGTTTGTTCTGAAATCCGTGTACTTGAAACAACATTAGAGTTCACTGAAACTGATTCTGCTAACCAAGCTATGGAATTCATTCATGAAATCGGTTGGCTTCTTCACAGAAGTAAGCTCGGGGAATTAGACCCAAACCCAGACGTTTTCCCAATAACACGATTCAAGTGGCTCATCGAGTTCTCAATGGACCGAGAGTGGTGCGCTGTGATCCGAAAGCTATTGAACATGTTCTTTGAAGGAGCTGTTGGTGATACTTCCTCTGATACTGCGCTATTAGAACTGTGCCTTCTTCATAGAGCCGTCAGGAAAAACTCTAAGCCTATGGTCGAAATGCTCTTGAGATACGTTCCCAAGCTGCAAAGACACAGCTTGTTTAGACCCGATGCTGCTGGTCCAGCCGGTTTAACACCTCTTCACATTGCAGCCGGTAAAGATGGTTCAGAAGATGTGTTGGACGCTCTAACAGAAGATCCCGCAATGGTGATTTTGATATATTCCTCTTTTCTTCTGCCATGAATTTTATTCTCAGAACAAAAACCTTATCTTTTTTGCATCTGATTCAGGTGGGGATTGAAGCGTGGAGAACATCTCGGGACAGCACAGGCTTCACACCAGAAGACTACGCACGCTTACGCGGTCACTTTTCATACATCCACTTGATTCAACGCAAGATCAATAAAAAGTCAACAACTGAAGATCATGTTGTGGTCAATATCCCTGTTTCTTTCTCAGACAGAGAGCAGAAAGAACCAAAATCAGGTCCGAAGGCTTCAGCCTTGGAGATCACACATACTAACCACCAGCTTCAATGCAAGCTCTGTGACCATAAACTGGTGTATGTGACAGCACGCCGGTCTGTAGCATATAGACCAGCTATGTTGTCAATGGTGGCGATTGCTGCGGTTTGCGTCTGTGTGGCACTTCTCTTCAAGAGTTGCCCAGAAGTGCTCTATGTGTTTCAACCGTTTAGGTGGGAGTTGTTGGACTATGGAACAAGATGAGTGTAAGTCTACGTTGAAGAATCTTCAAAGATTTAAATAGAAAGGTTTCTTATATAAAAGTATGATTTCAATATGTAACTATGTGAGTGTACGATATAGAGACATGTTGGGTTTAGAAGATTGCTGTTGTTGTGTGTAAAAGCCTCTGCTTTATCTCTGGAACCTGAGGATTCTCTCTCTGAATAGTATATTTTTTGTTGACATAATTATATTTTTCTTTTTTGTAATTTTACAATGGAGATGATGTTGTACTAGTTATATTTCTTCTTTTTGGGTTTTAGAGGTAAAAATAAATACTATAAAACTATGATTCATACTTTTGAAGCTTTAGACAAATCATCACTTAACAAATTAATACATTTATGACTTCCTCAGTGGTTGCTTCGATGCACATTCCAATATAACGACAATCCATGCGGATTCCAATACAAGGGTTACCTGAGTATCATTCTATCACGTTTACTGTCGAAACCGTTTGAACGACAATCCATGCGGATTCCATTAAAAAAAGAGTTGAGAGAAAAAAGAGAGTGACAGATTCAGACAGAAACAGAACATCATATCCAAACCAAAGAGTACATAACATCACATTTATAATAGAAAACAACCAAACCAGATCGAGACTGAAAACCTCAAAAAGCGATTTAAAGAGTTTCAAACAACATAACGTAATTAAACGATAAGCGACTCTTAAGCCTTCTCTGCCTTGAGTGGCTTAACAACCTCCCAGGTAAAGTCAGGATCGTCCCGGCCAAAGTGCCCGTACGCAGCAGTCTTCAAGAACCTCCCATTGCCACCTCTCGTGAGGTCAAGGTTAATTGTCATCATGCCTGGCCTGAAATCGAAGTTCTCCTTCACAATCTTGAGAATTTCCTTGTCTGGAATCTTTCCGGTTCCATATGTATCGACAAAAACGGACAATGGCTCGGGAACACCAATTGCGTAAGAGACCTGAACAAGGGCCCTGCGAGCTAGATCGCTGGCTACAATGCTCTTGGCTGCTTGTCTAGCTATGTATGCACCGCTTCTATCCACTTTCGATGGGTCTTTACCCGAGAATGCACCACCACCATGAGCTCCCCAGCCACCGTATGTGTCAATGATGATCTTGCGTCCGGTCAGACCAGCGTCACCATGTGGGCCACCAATGACAAATCTGCCAGATGGGTTTAGGTGGAAGATGGTTTTCTCGTCTAGATACTTTTCAGGAATCACTGGCTTGATGACATGCTCTTTGAGGTCACGGGCGATTTCATCGTTGGTAACAGTTTCGTCGTGTTGGGTCGAAATAAGAACAGTGTGCACACGGACAGGGACCATAGCACCGTTCTCATTGTAGTACTCAACAGTGACTTGAGTCTTCCCGTCAGGTCTGACCCATGGGCAAGTCCCGTTCTTCCTAACCTCAGTGAGACGCGCACCAAGCTTTGTGGCCAAGACATGGCTCAAGGGCATCAGCTCAGGAGTCTCATCTGTGGCATACCCAAACATGTGACCTTGATCACCAGCTCCAATCTCTTCAGGGCGTTTGGTGAAATGACCATGAACACCCTGAGCAATGTCAGGGCTCTGCTCCTCGATGTTGACCAATACTTTGCAGTTGTCAGCATCGAGACCGACGTCGGCTGAGACGAAGCCAATAGCGCGACAAGTGTCACGGACAATCTTCTCGTAGTCAACTTTGGCCTTAGTGGTGATTTCTCCAAAAACCATAACCATGTTGGTCTTGGTGCAAGTCTCACATGCGACTTTGCTTTCAGGGTCTTGCTCGAGGCAAGCGTCAAGGACTGCATCAGAGACTTGGTCACAGAGTTTGTCTGGGTGTCCCTCGTTCACAGACTCTGATGTAAACAGAAACGACTCCATAATCTTACAAAAGTCTGCAATAGTTTTTTTTTTATAACAAAGATAAGAAGATACAAAATCAAAATCAAACATAGTGGAGTCTCATCCATATGACGAATTAAAGGAAGTGAAAGAGCCCACAAATCATTTTAATAATTAGATGCTCGAACCCAGAAGCAAAACGGAATTTCATCGACTGAAGATTTTCCGATGCAGATTAAAAAGGATATCAGTAACTGGAAACAGAGATTAAATCTAGAAATCAATATTGGATAATGAAACGAAAATTTCACTTAATCATTATTAAATTAGTAAAAGATCAAACCCAATATCTTTCCTATGTAAAGCAAACAAAATTGGCAATGATCTGTGAAGGAAGGAGAATGAAGAGAGACCTGTGAAGAGCAAATCTGAGGGAGAAGCAGCCGACACACCAAAGCACTGGACGCAACCCTTAACGCCACTGCACGTCTTCCTTTTATACACCCTTCACTCTTTTTAACTTTAAGTTACTGGTTACCGGCTGAATAGGTTGGATCTTTTCCACTTAAGAAAACAAGTTACTCCAATTACTTGATTTATTTTATAATTAATCTGAAATTTTACCATTATACAATATGAAGTACAGAATTATAAAATATGCAAGTCTTCCTAAAATTATATAAATAGTGGACACACTAACTTTTGTTGTGATCTTGAGCTCCAATAGGATAAATAGCAGGTTTATTTATTTATTTATTTTATATTAGTTTTGAGAATCTACTTGATTTATATCTTTATGGTGAATGATAGTCGTTGGATGCAATACCTTAACGGTTGAGATATGTGGTAGTTGGTTACAGAGAATGACATTTACCAGTTCCCTCTTATTTCTATCCAAATAAATATATATTTTTTGTGGATGATATATGGTTTTCTAAACTATTTATTGGTCTGACACAATGGTGATCACCTCTGAAATTCATGACACATGTATGAGGTTTGAACCCAACAACTCTCAATATTACGAAGGATATTAAAACCACTTGACATAAAAAAAAAAAAACTATTTATCCTTTTTGTAAAGTGCGCGAATCTTGCTTTTTCATCAAGTCAACCACCAACCGCAGCCGGTCAATTCAGCTTGACGGCATGGAATGAATCCGATGTTGCATGAGTCAGCACGAGACACCAAAATAACCAAATATCTTCTTTTTGCCTCAAAATCAGTGTAAAGTAACCAGCAGGCACCAACCAAACCGTAGCCTTAAACCGGATATACTGTGTTTAAGCCGATGTGACCTGTCCTTCTCATGGTGCGTACGGTTGGTGTGATTAGTAGTTTTATACCTCAGCAATCATGACTTAGCTTATCTCACCGTATGTTTATATTGAATATTATAAAGATGTTTCAATATAGTCCATATGCTTCAACATAAGCTTTTTCACTACATCAAAAAAACCCAAAACATTTGCAAGTTTACGCAACAACAACCACAAAGAAAACCCATAGACAACAAGTGAGAAGAAAGGTACGGGAAATAGGCAGGCAAAAGCTCCGAAAGACGAATACAAAGTCCGTTAATAAATTTAATGCGCAAGAAAAGAACATTACGGGGTTGTAGCTCAAATGGTAGAGCGCTCGCTTTGCATGCGAGAGGCACGGGGTTCGATCCCCCGCAGCTCCACAGTTTACCTTTTTTGTTTTCAAATTACAAGCCCAGACCCAATCTGCTAAACGTAAAGCCCATTTGATTTTTTTTTCTTAGGCAAATAGTCGGAGAGGGTAATTACGTAACTTCGTGGGAAATCCAAAACCCTAGCCTCTTCCTCACCCATATAGAAGAAGCGCATAATTTGTTAAATCTGCCGTTCGCTAGCCAGAAGCAAAGATGCAGATCTTCGTGAAAACCCTAACGGGGAAGACAATCACCCTTGAGGTCGAGTCCTCCGACACCATCGATAATGTCAAGGCCAAGATCCAGGACAAGGAAGGAATCCCTCCGGACCAGCAGCGATTGATTTTCGCCGGAAAGCAGCTCGAGGACGGACGCACCCTCGCCGACTACAACATCCAGAAGGAATCGACCCTTCACCTCGTTCTCCGTCTACGTGGTGGCGCCAAGAAGAGGAAGAAGAAGACCTACACCAAGCCTAAGAAGATCAAGCATAAGCACAAGAAGGTGAAACTTGCCGTTCTCCAGTTCTACAAGGTAGATGGCTCAGGCAAGGTTCAGCGTCTGAGGAAGGAGTGCCCTAACGCAACCTGTGGCGCTGGGACTTTCATGGCTAGCCATTTTGATCGTCACTACTGCGGTAAGTGTGGTCTCACATACGTCTACCAGAAAGAAGGAGGCGAAGAATGATCTCGCTTATCGTTAGATCTCTATCTTTGAATACTACTCCCTTTTTTTTTTGAAGTGTTTTTGCTGTTATGTTGAACATCTTTGGCTCTGGATTTCGCATCTTCATGGACCATAATTTCTAGGTTTATTTAATGGATATTATGCTCTGCTTTTTCGTTAATGCTTGATGCTAATTCACTACTCATATCACCGTCGTTTGAAATTGCTCCAAACTTCCATAATCATCTGTTTAAAATCTTAATACGTGCTTCGATTGGAATAGATTGATTGTGGATGATGATCCATTGGAAGACAATATAGAGACTATATAATTTTTATTCAACAAAAATGCAACAGTCACCATTTTTATTCATTAGACGAGAGTAGTATTTAATTTTTCCTTTCTTTTCCTCATGGCTTAACGACACTGTAACCACCATCCACCGCCAAATTCTGACCGCTAATATAAAGCGAATCATCAGAAGCCAAAAACAAAGCCACGTGTGCCACGTGACGAGCGTTAAGAACCACACCCTTGAGAATCGCCTTAGCGGCAAATTCTTCCTCCACCTGCTTCGCCGTTTCACCGTCATCGCTAGTCATCGGTGTCGCCAATGCATATGGTGCGACGCCATTGACTCTAATCCCGTACTTCCCCAGCTCTCCACACGCCGATCTAATCAGCCCGAGAAGTCCGTGTTTAGACGCTGTGTATCCGTGGCGTCCCCGACCACCGATCTCCGACGCGACGCTCGTAGTACATACGATTGACCCACGCGTGCCTTTCTCCACCATCGCACGTGCCGCGTGTTTGATAAACGCAGCCGCACCGCGAACGTTAACCTTCATTATGCGGTCAAACTGTTCGAGTTCCAAGTCGAGGATGCTTACCTGTGGATCCAAGACGCCGGCGTTGCTGAACAGAACGTCGAGCTTTCCGGGCTTTTCGACGGTGAACTTAATGGCGTTCTCTAATTCATTCTCCTCTGTTACATCGCAACGGTAGAAACTGGCTCTGTCTTTGCCGATTGAAACGGCGACGTTATAACCTAGCTCCTCTTGTATATCGACTATGACCACTTTAGCTCCGTGATCAGTGAATAGCCTAGCCGCTTCGGCTCCGATCCCGCTGGCTCCGCCTGTTATAATTATGATCTTGCCATCCAATCTTTATTCGTATATAGACAAGTAAGAATCAATCAACATCTATGAATGTATGTAAATATGCAAAATTGAATAGTGAGAAATGACGCACTTGCCTTAGTCCTGACATTGTTGTTGAGGGATTCGAAAGGATGTATACACGGAGATATAATGTCGAGGGGAGTCTATATATACGCACGTTTTTAACCAAGACTTACATTTCACAATTATTTACTTTTATAAAGTTCCTTATTGCCATTGCTGCTTTCTATTTATTTATTTTTTTTTACAATAAGCTAACATTATTTTTTAAAAAAATATATTAAAAAGTTTATATATTTTATTTATGGGCCATCATATTGATTAAGTCAACCTTGTTTAAAAGTTTTAAACCACGAATTTTTTTCTTTAAAGGGGTTTAACGACGCTAAATCCACCGTCCACGGCTAAATTATGACCACTTATATAAACCGAATCATCAGAAGCAAGAAACAGAGCAGCCTCCGCTACGTGATGAGCCTTCAACACAACACCTTTCAAAATCCCTTTGGCTTCGCAATATCCCTCCACATGCTTTGCCGTCTCCTCGTCATGGCTAGTCATCGCCGTTGCCACCGCAAACGGCGCGACACCGTTTACTCTAATCCCATGTTTCCCCAACTCGCCACAAGTCGATTTAATCAGCCCGAGGAGCCCATGCTTCGACGCTGTGTACCCATGAGGTCCCTGACCACCGATTTCCGCCGTAATGCTAGTCGTACAAACGATGGAGCCACGTATCCCACCAGCCACCATGGCACGTGCCGCGTGTTTGATAAACGCAGCCGCACCGTGTACGTTGACTGCCATTATGCGGTCAAACTGTTCGAGATCCAAGTCGAGGATGCTTCCCGGCGGATCTAAGATGCCGGCGTTGCTGAACAGAACATCGAGTTTTCCGTGTTTTTTTAGGGTGAAATTAACAGCATTTTCTATCTCTGTTTCGTTCGTGATATCGCAGTTGTAATAACTTGCTTTGTTTTCACCGATTGAAACAGCAACACTTTGCCCTAACTTTTCTTGTACGTCAACTATAACCACTTTAGCTCCATGGTCGGTGAATAGCTTCGCGGATTCTGCTCCAATCCCGCTGGCTCCGCCTGTTATAATCACGATTTTGCCATCCAATCTTCTGTAATATATAGTCAAAGCTTATAATTAGATATGTAATTGT
The DNA here is from genome assembly GCA_039880935.1 of Streptanthus diversifolius. Lineage (NCBI taxonomy): Eukaryota > Viridiplantae > Streptophyta > Magnoliopsida > Brassicales > Brassicaceae > Streptanthus > Streptanthus diversifolius. The sequence continues at coordinate 751,510 of JAXGFM010000018.1, read as the reverse complement.
CAAATAAATCATGAAAGAGATGAAGCACTTGCCTGCTTCCTGACATTGTTAGATATCCTTCAAAGGATACATACAATTTCAAAGATGAATTTATACACTAAATCATATCCATCACACAATAATTAAGAAAGATAAATAATAGTTATTTCTGTTAATTTTTTTATGTTATTATTTATAATTTTATCTAAACATCTTCTTTTTCCATATCACATCACTGAATTTTAAAATAATAATTTAATATTGATATTAAAATTATATTAATATATCAATTAAAGACTTACTCTTATGGTTTTGATATATAGATTTCTTCCACCTATGCAATATACATATTCTATTTGTTGTATATTTATTATATAATTTTCCTTGATGAATAATTTTATGTCTAGTATGAAATTATAAATAATAACATAAGAAAATTAACAGAAATAACTATTATTTATCTTAATTACTGTGTGATGGATATCACATCACTGAATTTTAAAATAATAATTTAATATTGATATTAAAATTATATTAATATATCAATTAAAGACTTACTCCTATGGTTTTGATATATAGATTTCTTCCACCTATGCAATATACATATTCTACTTGTTGTATATTTATTATATAATTTTCCTTGATGAATAATTTTATGTCTAGTATGAAATTAGGCGATAATGAAATATTTATTAATTATGTAATAATATTTAACTTTTAGATTATATTTGAATCTTTATAAAATATTGAGAACAAAAATATTTAATAGATATTGTTTTTTTTTAACGTTTATCTCAGTGGTTATACCACATCAATACATGTAAGTGATCCATTTTGGATAAGATGCAGGGATCGAACTCCGACTATGAAGTGATATTAGAAATTTCAGAGGTAGCGACTTACCGACTGCACTACTTGTTTCCATCACCTAAAGTGGTACCGGAAACTCGAACTCAGGTGGAAGGACTCCCGCCCCCACTTATCACTGGACTACGAGCTTTTTCGCTAATAAAAAATTGTTTAATTTTGATACTTTTTTATTCAAACTACTTTCTCTAATAAAATATAATACAAAAGAGTTTAACTAAAAAAATAAATAAAAAATGTTAATTGATATTTTGTAATTCTATTTTAAAAATATGTAAAACTTTCCCCACGACATGTTAAAGAATATTCACATGTTGGTGGATGCTTATAGACATATTACCGAATTAAAATTTTATAAAATATTAGAATTCTAATTGTATTTTGCTTGTAAAAAGAATGTGTCTAGAGGAGAATAACATTCCCAGTTTAAAAATCAACTATCCAACGATTTGTCTTCGTAAACTTGAATCGATGTAGATACTAACACAATCTACATCGGAAAAAACGCATCATCTATCCTATCCTATCTTGTCCTGTCATGTTCTGTTATGTTATGTTATGTTATGTTCTGTTCTGTTCTGTTCTGTTTTGTACTATTCTGTTCTGTTTTGTTATGTTCTGTTCTGTTCTATTCTGTTCTGTTCTATTTTATTCTGTTCTATTCTGTTCTGTTCTATTATGTTCTATTATGTTCTATTCTGTTATTTTCTATTCTATTCTATTCTGTTCTATTATGTTCTATTCTGTTTTATTCTGTTTTGTTCAGTTCTGTTGTGTTTTGTTTTGTTCTATTTTATTCTGTTCTGTTCTGTTCTATTCTGTTATGTTCTATTCTGTTTTATTCTATTTTGTTCTATTCTATTATGTTCTATTATATTCTATTATATTCTATTCTATTATATTCTATTCTATTATGTTATGTTCTATCATGTTCTATTCTATCATGTTCTATTCTATTCTATTCTATTCTATCCTATTTTGTTCTATTATGTTCTGTTCTATCATGTTCTGTCCTGTCCTATTCTGTTTTATTCTTTCCTATTTTTTTCTATTCTGTTTTATTATGTCCTATTATGTTCTATTCTGTTCTATTATGTTCTATTCTGTTCTGTTCTATTCTGTTCTGTTCTATTCTATTCTATTATATTCTATTATATTATATTCCATTTTATTCTATTTTATTCTATTCTATTATATTATATTATATTCTATTATATTCTATTCTATTCTATTCTAATTCTAATTCTATTCTAATTCTATTCTAATTCTAATTCTAATTCTATTTCTAATTCTAATCTAATTCTAATTTTATTCTAATTCTTATTCTATTCTAATTCTATTCTAATTCTATTCTAATTCTATTCTAATTTTATTCTAAGTCTAATTCTATTCTAATTCTATTTTAATTCTATTCTAATTTTATTCTAAGTCTAATTCTATTCTAATTCTATTCTAATTCTATTCTAATTCTAATTCTATTCTAATTCTATTCTATTCTAATTCTATTCTAATTCTAATTATATTCTAATTATATTATAATTCTAATTCTATTCTAATTCTATTCTAATTCTAATTATAATTCTAATTCTAATTCTAATTCTATTTATAATTCTAATTCTATTCTAATTCTATTCTAATTCTATTCTAATTCTATTCTAATTCTATTCTAATTCTAATTCTATTCTAATTCTATTCTAATTCTAATTATAATTCTATTCTATTTCTAATTCTATTTCTAATTCTAATTCTATTCTAATTCTATTCTAATTCTATTCTAATTCTAATTATAATTATAATTCTAATTCTAATTCTATTTATAATTCTAATTCTAATTCTAATTCTATTCTAATTCTATTTCTAATTCTAATTATATTCTAATTCTATTCTAATTCTATTCTAATTTTAATTCTAATTCTAATTCTATTTTTAATTCTAATTCTATTCTAATTCTATTCTAATTCTATTCTAATTCTATTCTAATTGTAATTCTATTCTATTTCTAATTCTATTTCTAATTCTAATTCTATTCTAATTCTAATTCTAATTATAATTCTATTTCTAATTCTAATTATATTCTAATTCTATTCTAATTCTATTCTAATTCTATTCTAATTCTAATTCTAATTTTATTCTAATTCTATTATAATTCTAATTATATTCTAATTCTATTCTAATTCAATTATAATTCTAATTATAATTGTATTCTATTTCTAATTCCATTTCTAATTCTAATTATATTCTAATTCTAATTCTAATTCTAATTCTATTTCTAATTCTAATTCTATTCTAATTCTAATTCTAATTCTAATTCTAATTCTAATTCTATTCTATTTCTAATTCTAATTCTATTATAATTCTAATTCTATTTCTAATTCTATTTTAATTCTATTCTAATTCTAATTCTAATTCTAATTCTATTTCTAATTCTAATTCTATTATAATTCTATTCTAATTCTATTCTAATTCGAATTCTAATTATAATTCTATTCTAATTCTATTTCTAATTCTAATTCTATTTTAATTCTATTCTAATTCTATTTCTAATTCTAATTCTAATTCTAATCTAATTCTAATTCTATTCTAATTCTTACTCTATTCTAATTCTATTTCTAATTCTATTCTAATTCTAATTCTAATTCTATTCTATTTATAATTCTATTTCTAATTCTAATTCTAATGCTATTTCTATTTCTAATTCTAATTCTATTCTAATTCTAATTCTAATTCTAATTCTATTCTAATTCTAATTCTATTTCTAATTCTATTCTAATTCTATTCTAATTCTATTCTAAATCTATTCTAATTCTAATTCTATTTCTAATTCTATTCTAATTCTATTCTAATTCTAATTCTAATTCTAATTCTATTCTAATTCTATTTCTAATTCTATTCTAATTCTATTCTAATTCTATTTCTATTTCTAATTCTATTCTAATTCTAATTCTAATTCTAATTCTATTTCTATTTCTAATTCTAATTCTATTCTAATTCTAATTCTAATTCTAATTCTAATTCTATTCTAATTCTATTCTAATTCTATTATAATTCTATTCTAATTCTAATTATAATTCTATTCTATTTCTAATTCTATGTCTAATTCTAATTCTATTCTAATTCTAATTCTAATTCTAATTCTATTTCTAATTCTAATTCTATTCTAATTCTAATTCTAATTCTAATTCTAATTCTAATTCTAATTCTATTTCTAATTCTATTTCTAATTCTAATTCTATTCTAATTCTAATTCTATTCTAATTTTATTCTAATTTTATTCTAATTCTAATTCTATTCTAATTCTATTCTAATTCTATTCTAATTCTAATTATAATTCTATTCTATTTCTAATTCTATTTCTAATTATAATTCTATTCTAATTCTAATTCTAATTCTAATTCTATTCTAATTTTATTTTAATTCTATTCTAATTCTAATTCTAATTCTATTCTATTTCTAATTCTATTTCTAATTCTAATCCTAATTCTATTTCTATTTCTAATTCTAATTCTATTCTAATTCTAATTCTAATTCTAATTCTAATTCTATTCTAATTCTAATTCTATTTCTAATTCTATTCTAATTCTAATTCTAATTCTATTTATAATTCTATTCTAATTCTATTCTAATTCTATTTCTAATTCTATTTCTAATTCTAATTCTAATTCTAATTCTATTTCTAATTCTATTCTAATTCTATTCTAATTCTATTCTAATTCTAATTCTATTTCTAATCTAATTCTAATTCTAATTCTAATTCTAATTCTAATTCTATTCTATTTCTAATTCTATTTCTAATTCTAATTCTATTCTAATTCTAATTCTAATTATAATTCTATTCTAATTCTATTCTAATTCTATTCTAATTCTATTCTAATTCTAATTCTAATTCTAATTCTATTCTAATTCTATTTCTAATTCTAATTCTAATTCTAATTCTATTCTAATTCTATTTCTAATTCTAATTCTATTCTAATTCTAATTCTAATTCTAATTCTATTTCTAATTCTAATTATATTCTAATTCTATTCTAATTCTAATTCTATTTCTATTCTAATTCTATTCTAATTCAATTCTAATTCTATTCTAATTCTATTCTAATTCTTTTCTAATTCTATTCTATTTTTATTCTAATTATAATTCTATTTCTAATCTAATTCTAATTCTAATTCTAATTCTAATTCTATTCTATTTCTAATTCTATTTCTAATTCTAATTCTATTCTAATTCTAATTCTAATTCTATTCTAATTCTATTTCTAATTCTATTTCTAATTCTAATTCAATTCTAATTCTAATTCTAATTCTAATTCTATTTCTATTTCTAATTCTAATTCTATTCTAATTCTAATTCTAATTCTAATTCTAATTCTAATTCTATTCTAATTTTATTCTAATTCTATTCTAATTCTAATTCTATTCTAATTCTATTCTCATTCAATTCTAATTCTAATTATAATTCTATTCTATTACTAATTCCATTTCTAATTCTAATTATATTCTAATTCTAATTCTAATTCTAATTATATTCTAATTCTAATTCTAATTATATTTCTAATTCTAATTCTATTCTAATTCTAATTCCATTTCTAATTCTAATTATATTCTAATTCTAATTCTAATTCTATTCTAATTCTAATTCTAATTCTAATTCTAATTCTATTCTATTTCTAATTCTAATTCTATTCTAATTCTAATTCTATTTCTAATTCTATTCTAATTCTATTCTAATTCTAATTCTAATTCTAATTATATTTCTAATTCTAATTCTATTCTAATTCTATTCTAATTCTATTCTAATTCTATTCTAATTCTAATTCTAATTATAATTCTATTCTAATTCTATTTCTAATTCTAATTCTATTTTAATTCTATTCTAATTCTATTTCTAATTCTAATTCTAATTCTAATCTAATTCTAATTCTATTCTAATTCTTACTCTATTCTAATTCTATTTCTAATTCTATTCTAATTCTAATTCTAATTCTATTCTATTTCTAATTCTATTTCTAATTCTAATTCTAATGCTATTTCTATTTCTAATTCTAATTCTATTCTAATTCTAATTCTAATTCTAATTCTATTCTAATTCTAATTCTATTTCTAATTCTATTCTAATTCTATTCTAATTCTATTCTAATTCTATTCTAATTCTTTTCTAATTCTATTCTATTTTTATTCTAATTATAATTCTATTTCTAATCTAATTCTAATTCTAATTCTAATTCTAATTCTATTCTATTTCTAATTCTATTTCTAATTCTAATTCTATTCTAATTCTAATTCTAATTCTATTCTAATTCTATTTCTAATTCTATTTCTAATTCTAATTCAATTCTAATTCTAATTCTAATTCTAATTCTATTTCTATTTCTAATTCTAATTCTATTCTAATTCTAATTCTAATTCTAATTCTAATTCTAATTCTATTCTAATTTTATTCTAATTCTATTCTAATTCTAATTCTATTCTAATTCTATTCTCATTCAATTCTAATTCTAATTATAATTCTATTCTATTACTAATTCCATTTCTAATTCTAATTATATTCTAATTCTAATTCTAATTCTAATTATATTCTAATTCTAATTCTAATTATATTTCTAATTCTAATTCTATTCTAATTCTAATTCCATTTCTAATTCTAATTATATTCTAATTCTAATTCTAATTCTATTCTAATTCTAATTCTAATTCTAATTCTAATTCTATTCTATTTCTAATTCTAATTCTATTCTAATTCTAATTCTATTTCTAATTCTATTCTAATTCTATTCTAATTCTAATTCTAATTCTAATTATATTTCTAATTCTAATTCTATTCTAATTCTATTCTAATTCTATTCTAATTCTATTCTAATTCTAATTCTAATTATAATTCTATTCTAATTCTATTTCTAATTCTAATTCTATTTTAATTCTATTCTAATTCTATTTCTAATTCTAATTCTAATTCTAATCTAATTCTAATTCTATTCTAATTCTTACTCTATTCTAATTCTATTTCTAATTCTATTCTAATTCTAATTCTAATTCTATTCTATTTCTAATTCTATTTCTAATTCTAATTCTAATGCTATTTCTATTTCTAATTCTAATTCTATTCTAATTCTAATTCTAATTCTAATTCTATTCTAATTCTAATTCTATTTCTAATTCTATTCTAATTCTATTCTAATTCTATTCTAATTCTATTCTAATTCTAATTCTATTTCTAATTCTATTCTAATTCTATTCTAATTCTAATTCTAATTCTAATTCTATTCTAATTCTATTTCTAATTCTATTCTAATTCTATTCTAATTCTATTTCTAATTCTAATTCTATTCTAATTCTAATTCTAATTCTAATTCTATTTCTATTTCTAATTCTAATTCTATTCTAATTCTAATTCTAATTCTAATTCTAATTCTATTCTAATTCTATTCTAATTCTATTCTAATTCTATTCTAATTCTAATTATAATTCTATTCTATTTCTAATTCTATGTCTAATTCTAATTCTATACTAATTCTAATTCTAATTCTAATTCTATTTCTAATTCTAATTCTATTCTAATTCTAATTCTAATTCTAATTCTAATTCTAATTCTATTTCTAATTCTATTTCTAATTCTAATTCTATTCTAATTCTAATTCTATTCTAATTTTATTCTAATTTTATTCTAATTTTATTCTAATTCTAATTCTATTCTAATTCTATTCTAATTCTAATTATAATTCTATTCTATTTCTAATTCTATTTCTAATTCCAATTCTATTCTAATTCTAATTCTAATTCTAATTCTATTCTAATTTTATTTTAATTCTATTCTAATTCTAATTCTAATTCTATTCTATTTCTAATTCTATTTCTAATTCTAATCCTAATTCTATTTCTATTTCTAATTCTAATTCTATTCTAATTCTAATTCTAATTCTAATTCTAATTCTAATTCTATTCTAATTCTAATTCTATTTCTAATTCTATTCTAATTCTAATTCTAATTCTATTTCTAATTCTATTCTAATTCTATTCTAATTCTATTTCTAATTCTATTTCTAATTCTAATTCTAATTCTAATTCTATTTCTAATTCTATTCTAATTCTATTCTAATTCTATTCTAATTCTAATTCTATTTCTAATCTAATTCTAATTCTAATTCTAATTCTAATTCTAATTCTATTCTATTTCTAATTCTATTTCTAATTCTAATTCTATTCTAATTCTAATTCTAATTATAATTCTATTCTAATTCTATTCTAATTCTATTCTAATTCTAATTCTAATTCTAATTCTATTCTAATTCTATTTCTAATTGTAATTCTAATTCTAATTCTATTCTAATTCTATTTCTATTTCTAATTCTATTCTAATTCTAATTCTAATTCTAATTCTATTTCTAATTCTAATTCTAATTCTATTCTAATTCTAATTCTATTCTATTCTATTTCTAATTCTAATTCTATTTCTAATTCTATTTATAATTCTATTTCTATTCTATTTCTAATTCTATTTCTATTTCTAATTCTATTTCTATTTCTAATTCTATTTCTAATTCTAATTCTAATTCTATTCTAATTCTAATTATAATTCTATTCTATTTCTAATTCTATGTCTAATTCTAATTCTATTCTAATTCTAATTCTAATTCTAATTCTATTTCTAATTCTAATTCTATTCTAATTCTAATTCTAATTCTAATTCTAATTCTAATTCTATTTCTAATTCTGTTTCTAATTCTAATTCTATTCTAATTCTAATTCTATTCTAATTTTATTCTAATTTTATTCTAATTCTAATTCTATTCTAATTCTATTCTAATTCTATTCTAATTCTAATTATAATTCTATTCTATTTCTAATTCTATTTCTAATTATAATTCTATTCTAATTCTAATTCTAATTCTAATTCTATTCTAATTTTATTTTAATTCTATTCTAATTCTAATTCTAATTCTATTCTATTTCTAATTCTATTTCTAATTCTAATCCTAATTCTATTTCTATTTCTAATTCTAATTCTATTCTAATTCTAATTCTAATTCTAATTCTAATTCTAATTCTAATTCTATTCTAATTCTAATTCTATTTCTAATTCTATTCTAATTCTAATTCTAATTCTATTTCTAATTCTATTCTAATTCTAATTCTAATTCTATTTCTAATTCTATTCTAATTCTAATTCTAATTCTATTCTAATTCTATTCTAATTCTATTCTAATTCTATTCTAATTCTAATTCTATTTCTAATCTAATTCTAATTCTAATTCTAATTCTAATTCTAATTCTATTCTATTTCTAATTCTATTTCTAATTCTAATTCTATTCTAATTCTAATTCTAATTATAATTCTATTCTAATTCTATTCTAATTCTATTCTAATTCTATTCTAATTCTAATTCTAATTCTAATTCTATTCTAATTCTATTTCTAATTCTAATTCTAATTCTAATTCTATTCTAATTCTATTTCTAATTCTAATTCTATTCTAATTCTAATTCTAATTCTAATTCTATTTCTAATTCTAATTATATTCTAATTCTATTCTAATTCTAATTCTATTTCTATTCTAATTCTATTCTAATTCAATTCTAATTCTATTCTAATTCTATTCTAATTCTTTTCTAATTCTATTCTAATTTTATTCTAATTATAATTCTATTTCTAATCTAATTCTAATTCTAATTCTAATTCTAATTCTATTCTATTTCTAATTCTATTTCTAATTCTAATTCTATTCTAATTCTAATTCTAATTCTATTCTAATTCTATTTCTAATTCTATTTCTAATTCTAATTCAATTCTAATTCTAATTCTAATTCTAATTCTATTTCTATTTCTAATTCTAATTCTATTCTAATTCTAATTCTAATTCTAATTCTAATTCTAATTCTATTCTAATTTTATTCTAATTCTATTCTAATTCTAATTCTATTCTAATTCTATTCTCATTCAATTCTAATTCTAATTATAATTCTATTCTATTACTAATTCCATTTCTAATTCTAATTATATTCTAATTCTAATTCTAATTCTAATTATATTCTAATTCTAATTCTAATTATATTTCTAATTCTAATTCTATTCTAATTCTAATTCCATTTCTAATTCTAATTATATTCTAATTCTAATTCTAATTCTATTCTAATTCTAATTCTAATTCTAATTCTAATTCTATTCTATTTCTAATTCTAATTCTATTCTAATTCTAATTCTATTTCTAATTCTATTCTAATTCTATTCTAATTCTAATTCTAATTCTAATTATATTTCTAATTCTAATTCTATTCTAATTCTATTCTAATTCTATTCTAATTCTATTCTAATTCTAATTCTAATTATAATTCTATTCTAATTCTATTTCTAATTCTAATTCTATTTTAATTCTATTCTAATTCTATTTCTAATTCTAATTCTAATTCTAATCTAATTCTAATTCTATTCTAATTCTTACTCTATTCTAATTCTATTTCTAATTCTATTCTAATTCTAATTCTAATTCTATTCTATTTCTAATTCTATTTCTAATTCTAATTCTAATGCTATTTCTATTTCTAATTCTAATTCTATTCTAATTCTAATTCTAATTCTAATTCTATTCTAATTCTAATTCTATTTCTAATTCTATTCTAATTCTATTCTAATTCTATTCTAATTCTATTCTAATTCTTTTCTAATTCTATTTCTATTTCTAATTCTAATTCTATTCTAATTCTAATTCTAATTCTAATTCTAATTCTAATTCTAATTCTAATTCTATTCTAATTCTAATTCTATTTCTAATTCTATTCTAATTCTAATTCTAATTCTATTTCTAATTCTATTCTAATTCTAATTCTAATTCTATTTCTAATTCTATTCTAATTCTAATTCTAATTCTATTCTAATTCTATTCTAATTCTATTCTAATTCTATTCTAATTCTAATTCTATTTCTAATCTAATTCTAATTCTAATTCTAATTCTAATTCTAATTCTATTCTATTTCTAATTCTATTTCTAATTCTAATTCTATTCTAATTCTAATTCTAATTATAATTCTATTCTAATTCTATTCTAATTCTATTCTAATTCTATTCTAATTCTAATTCTAATTCTATTCTAATTCTATTTCTAATTCTAATTCTAATTCTAATTCTATTCTAATTCTATTTCTAATTCTAATTCTATTCTAATTCTAATTCTAATTCTAATTCTATTTCTAATTCTAATTATATTCTAATTCTATTCTAATTCTAATTCTATTTCTATTCTAATTCTATTCTAATTCAATTCTAATTCTATTCTAATTCTATTCTAATTCTTTTCTAATTCTATTCTAATTTTATTCTAATTATAATTCTATTTCTAATCTAATTCTAATTCTAATTCTAATTCTAATTCTATTCTATTTCTAATTCTATTTCTAATTCTAATTCTATTCTAATTCTAATTCTAATTCTATTCTAATTCTATTTCTAATTCTATTTCTAATTCTAATTCAATTCTAATTCTAATTCTAATTCTAATTCTATTTCTATTTCTAATTCTAATTCTATTCTAATTCTAATTCTAATTCTAATTCTAATTCTAATTCTATTCTAATTTTATTCTAATTCTATTCTAATTCTAATTCTATTCTAATTCTATTCTCATTCAATTCTAATTCTAATTATAATTCTATTCTATTACTAATTCCATTTCTAATTCTAATTATATTCTAATTCTAATTCTAATTCTAATTATATTCTAATTCTAATTCTAATTATATTTCTAATTCTAATTCTATTCTAATTCTAATTCCATTTCTAATTCTAATTATATTCTAATTCTAATTCTAATTCTATTCTAATTCTAATTCTAATTCTAATTCTAATTCTATTCTATTTCTAATTCTAATTCTATTCTAATTCTAATTCTATTTCTAATTCTATTCTAATTCTATTCTAATTCTAATTCTAATTCTAATTATATTTCTAATTCTAATTCTATTCTAATTCTATTCTAATTCTATTCTAATTCTATTCTAATTCTAATTCTAATTATAATTCTATTCTAATTCTATTTCTAATTCTAATTCTATTTTAATTCTATTCTAATTCTATTTCTAATTCTAATTCTAATTCTAATCTAATTCTAATTCTATTCTAATTCTTACTCTATTCTAATTCTATTTCTAATTCTATTCTAATTCTAATTCTAATTCTATTCTATTTCTAATTCTATTTCTAATTCTAATTCTAATGCTATTTCTATTTCTAATTCTAATTCTATTCTAATTCTAATTCTAATTCTAATTCTATTCTAATTCTAATTCTATTTCTAATTCTATTCTAATTCTATTCTAATTCTATTCTAATTCTATTCTAATTCTAATTCTATTTCTAATTCTATTCTAATTCTATTCTAATTCTAATTCTAATTCTAATTCTATTCTAATTCTATTTCTAATTCTATTCTAATTCTATTCTAATTCTATTTCTAATTCTAATTCTATTCTAATTCTAATTCTAATTCTAATTCTATTTCTATTTCTAATTCTAATTCTATTCTAATTCTAATTCTAATTCTAATTCTAATTCTATTCTAATTCTATTCTAATTCTATTCTAATTCTATTCTAATTCTAATTATAATTCTATTCTATTTCTAATTCTATGTCTAATTCTAATTCTATACTAATTCTAATTCTAATTCTAATTCTATTTCTAATTCTAATTCTATTCTAATTCTAATTCTAATTCTAATTCTAATTCTAATTCTATTTCTAATTCTATTTCTAATTCTAATTCTATTCTAATTCTAATTCTATTCTAATTTTATTCTAATTTTATTCTAATTTTATTCTAATTCTAATTCTATTCTAATTCTATTCTAATTCTAATTATAATTCTATTCTATTTCTAATTCTATTTCTAATTCCAATTCTATTCTAATTCTAATTCTAATTCTAATTCTATTCTAATTTTATTTTAATTCTATTCTAATTCTAATTCTAATTCTATTCTATTTCTAATTCTATTTCTAATTCTAATCCTAATTCTATTTCTATTTCTAATTCTAATTCTATTCTAATTCTAATTCTAATTCTAATTCTAATTCTAATTCTATTCTAATTCTAATTCTATTTCTAATTCTATTCTAATTCTAATTCTAATTCTATTTCTAATTCTATTCTAATTCTATTCTAATTCTATTTCTAATTCTATTTCTAATTCTAATTCTAATTCTAATTCTATTTCTAATTCTATTCTAATTCTATTCTAATTCTATTCTAATTCTAATTCTATTTCTAATCTAATTCTAATTCTAATTCTAATTCTAATTCTAATTCTATTCTATTTCTAATTCTATTTCTAATTCTAATTCTATTCTAATTCTAATTCTAATTATAATTCTATTCTAATTCTATTCTAATTCTATTCTAATTCTAATTCTAATTCTAATTCTATTCTAATTCTATTTCTAATTGTAATTCTAATTCTAATTCTATTCTAATTCTATTTCTATTTCTAATTCTATTCTAATTCTAATTCTAATTCTAATTCTATTTCTAATTCTAATTCTAATTCTATTCTAATTCTAATTCTATTCTATTCTATTTCTAATTCTAATTCTATTTCTAATTCTATTTATAATTCTATTTCTATTCTATTTCTAATTCTATTTCTATTTCTAATTCTATTTCTATTTCTAATTCTATTTCTAATTCTAATTCTAATTCTATTCTAATTCTAATTATAATTCTATTCTATTTCTAATTCTATGTCTAATTCTAATTCTATTCTAATTCTAATTCTAATTCTAATTCTATTTCTAATTCTAATTCTATTCTAATTCTAATTCTAATTCTAATTCTAATTCTAATTCTATTTCTAATTCTGTTTCTAATTCTAATTCTATTCTAATTCTAATTCTATTCTAATTTTATTCTAATTTTATTCTAATTCTAATTCTATTTCTAATTCTATTCTAATTCTATTCTAATTCTATTCTAATTCTAATTCTATTTCTAATCTAATTCTAATTCTAATTCTAATTCTAATTCTAATTCTAATTCTATTCTATTTCTAATTCTATTTCTAATTCTAATTCTAATTCTATTCTATTTCTAATTCTATTTCTAATTCTAATTCTATTCTAATTCTAATTCTAATTATAATTCTATTCTAATTCTATTCTAATTCTAATTCTAATTCTAATTCTATTCTAATTCTATTTCTAATTGTAATTCTAATTCTAATTCTATTCTAATTCTATTTCTATTTCTAATTCTATTCTAATTCTAATTCTAATTCTAATTCTATTTCTAATTCTAATTCTAATTCTATTCTAATTCTAATTCTATTCTATTCTATTTCTAATTCTAATTCTATTTCTAATTCTATTTATAATTCTATTTCTATTCTATTTCTAATTCTATTTCTATTTCTAATTCTATTTCTATTTCTAATTCTATTTCTAATTCTAATTCTAATTCTATTCTAATTCTAATTATAATTCTATTCTATTTCTAATTCTATGTCTAATTCTAATTCTATTCTAATTCTAATTCTAATTCTAATTCTATTTCTAATTCTAATTCTATTCTAATTCTAATTCTAATTCTAATTCTAATTCTAATTCTATTTCTAATTCTGTTTCTAATTCTAATTCTATTCTAATTCTAATTCTATTCTAATTTTATTCTAATTTTATTCTAATTCTAATTCTATTCTAATTCTATTCTAATTCTATTCTAATTCTAATTATAATTCTATTCTATTTCTAATTCTATTTCTAATTATAATTCTATTCTAATTCTAATTCTAATTCTAATTCTATTCTAATTTTATTTTAATTCTATTCTAATTATAATTCTAATTCTATTCTATTTCTAATTCTATTTCTAATTCTAATCCTAATTCTATTTCTATTTCTAATTCTAATTCTATTCTAATTCTAATTCTAATTCTAATTCTAATTCTAATTCTATTCTAATTCTAATTCTATTTCTAATTCTATTCTAATTCTAATTCTAATTCTATTTCTAATTCTATTCTAATTCTAATTCTAATTCTATTTCTAATTCTATTCTAATTCTAATTCTAATTCTATTCTAATTCTATTCTAATTCTAATTCTATTCTGTTTCTAATTCTATTTCTAATTCTAATTCTATTCTAATTCTAATTCTAATTCTAATTCTAATTCTATTCTAATTCTATTCCTAATTCTAATTCTATTCTAATTCTAATTCTATTCTAATTTTATTCTAATTTTATTCTAATTTTATTCTAATTCTAATTCTATTCTAATTCTATTCTAATTCTAATTATAATTCTATTCTATTTCTAATTCTATTTCTAATTCCAATTCTATTCTAATTCTAATTCTAATTCTAATTCTAATTCTAATTCTATTCTAATTTTATTTTAATTCTATTCTAATTCTAATTCTAATTCTATTCTATTTCTAATTCTATTTCTAATTCTAATCCTAATTCTATTTCTATTTCTAATTCTAATTCTATTCTAATTCTAATTCTAATTCTAATTCTAATTCTAATTCTATTCTAATTCTAATTCTATTTCTAATTCTATTCTAATTCTAATTCTAATTCTATTTCTAATTCTATTCTAATTCTATTCTAATTCTATTTCTAATTCTATTTCTAATTCTAATTCTAATTCTAATTCTATTTCTAATTCTATTCTAATTCTATTCTAATTCTATTCTAATTCTAATTCTATTTCTAATCTAATTCTAATTCTAATTCTAATTCTAATTCTAATTCTATTCTATTTCTAATTCTATTTCTAATTCTAATTCTATTCTAATTCTAATTCTAATTATAATTCTATTCTAATTCTATTCTAATTCTATTCTAATTCTAATTCTAATTCTAATTCTATTCTAATTCTATTTCTAATTGTAATTCTAATTCTAATTCTATTCTAATTCTATTTCTATTTCTAATTCTATTCTAATTCTAATTCTAATTCTAATTCTATTTCTAATTCTAATTCTAATTCTATTCTAATTCTAATTCTATTCTATTCTATTTCTAATTCTAATTCTATTTCTAATTCTATTTATAATTCTATTTCTATTCTATTTCTAATTCTATTTCTATTTCTAATTCTATTTCTATTTCTAATTCTATTTCTAATTCTAATTCTAATTCTATTCTAATTCTAATTATAATTCTATTCTATTTCTAATTCTATGTCTAATTCTAATTCTATTCTAATTCTAATTCTAATTCTAATTCTATTTCTAATTCTAATTCTATTCTAATTCTAATTCTAATTCTAATTCTAATTCTAATTCTATTTCTAATTCTGTTTCTAATTCTAATTCTATTCTAATTCTAATTCTATTCTAATTTTATTCTAATTTTATTCTAATTCTAATTCTATTTCTAATTCTATTCTAATTCTATTCTAATTCTATTCTAATTCTAATTCTATTTCTAATCTAATTCTAATTCTAATTCTAATTCTAATTCTAATTCTATTCTATTTCTAATTCTATTTCTAATTCTAATTCTATTCTAATTCTAATTCTAATTATAATTCTATTCTAATTCTATTCTAATTCTATTCTAATTCTAATTCTAATTCTAATTCTATTCTAATTCTATTTCTAATTGTAATTCTAATTCTAATTCTATTCTAATTCTATTTCTATTTCTAATTCTATTCTAATTCTAATTCTAATTCTAATTCTATTTCTAATTCTAATTCTAATTCTATTCTAATTCTAATTCTATTCTATTCTATTTCTAATTCTAATTCTATTTCTAATTCTATTTATAATTCTATTTCTATTCTATTTCTAATTCTATTTCTATTTCTAATTCTATTTCTAATTCTAATTCTAATTCTATTCTAATTCTAATTATAATTCTATTCTATTTCTAATTCTATGTCTAATTCTAATTCTATTCTAATTCTAATTCTAATTCTAATTCTATTTCTAATTCTAATTCTATTCTAATTCTAATTCTAATTCTAATTCTAATTCTAATTCTATTTCTAATTCTGTTTCTAATTCTAATTCTATTCTAATTCTAATTCTATTCTAATTTTATTCTAATTTTATTCTAATTCTAATTCTATTCTAATTCTATTCTAATTCTATTCTAATTCTAATTATAATTCTATTCTATTTCTAATTCTATTTCTAATTATAATTCTATTCTAATTCTAATTCTAATTCTAATTCTATTCTAATTTTATTTTAATTCTATTCTAATTATAATTCTAATTCTATTCTATTTCTAATTCTATTTCTAATTCTAATCCTAATTCTATTTCTATTTCTAATTCTAATTCTATTCTAATTCTAATTCTAATTCTAATTCTAATTCTAATTCTAATTCTATTCTAATTCTAATTCTATTTCTAATTCTATTCTAATTCTAATTCTAATTCTATTTCTAATTCTATTCTAATTCTAATTCTAATTCTATTTCTAATTCTATTCTAATTCTAATTCTAATTCTATTCTAATTCTATTCTAATTCTATTCTAATTCTATTCTAATTCTAATTCTATTTCTAATCTAATTCTAATTCTAATTCTAATTCTAATTCTAATTCTATTCTATTTCTAATTCTATTTCTAATTCTAATTCTATTCTAATTCTAATTCTAATTATAATTCTATTCTAATTCTATTCTAATTCTATTCTAATTCTAATTCTAATTCTAATTCTATTCTAATTCTATTTCTAATTCTAATTCTAATTCTAATTCTATTCTAATTCTATTTCTAATTCTAATTCTATTCTAATTCTAATTCTAATTCTAATTCTATTTCTAATTCTAATTATATTCTAATTCTATTCTAATTCTAATTCTATTTCTATTCTAATTCTATTCTAATTCAATTCTAATTCTATTCTAATTCTATTCTAATTCTTTTCTAATTCTATTCTAATTTTATTCTAATTATAATTCTATTTCTAATCTAATTCTAATTCTAATTCTAATTCTAATTCTATTCTATTTCTAATTCTATTTCTAATTCTAATTCTATTCTAATTCTAATTCTAATTCTATTCTAATTCTATTTCTAATTCTATTTCTAATTCTAATTCAATTCTAATTCTAATTCTAATTCTAATTCTATTTCTATTTCTAATTCTAATTCTATTCTAATTCTAATTCTAATTCTAATTCTAATTCTAATTCTATTCTAATTTTATTCTAATTCTATTCTAATTCTAATTCTATTCTAATTCTATTCTCATTCAATTCTAATTCTATTTATAATTCTATTTCTATTCTATTTCTAATTCTATTTCTATTTCTAATTCTATTTCTATTTCTAATTCTATTTCTAATTCTAATTCTAATTCTATTCTAATTCTAATTATAATTCTATTCTATTTCTAATTCTATGTCTAATTCTAATTCTATTCTAATTCTAATTCTAATTCTAATTCTATTTCTAATTCTAATTCTATTCTAATTCTAATTCTAATTCTAATTCTAATTCTAATTCTATTTCTAATTCTGTTTCTAATTCTAATTCTATTCTAATTCTAATTCTATTCTAATTTTATTCTAATTTTATTCTAATTCTAATTCTATTTCTAATTCTATTCTAATTCTATTCTAATTCTATTCTAATTCTAATTCTATTTCTAATCTAATTCTAATTCTAATTCTAATTCTAATTCTAATTCTATTCTATTTCTAATTCTATTTCTAATTCTAATTCTATTCTAATTCTAATTCTAATTATAATTCTATTCTAATTCTATTCTAATTCTATTCTAATTCTAATTCTAATTCTAATTCTATTCTAATTCTATTTCTAATTGTAATTCTAATTCTAATTCTATTCTAATTCTATTTCTATTTCTAATTCTATTCTAATTCTAATTCTAATTCTAATTCTATTTCTAATTCTAATTCTAATTCTATTCTAATTCTAATTCTATTCTATTCTATTTCTAATTCTAATTCTATTTCTAATTCTATTTATAATTCTATTTCTATTCTATTTCTAATTCTATTTCTATTTCTAATTCTATTTCTATTTCTAATTCTATTTCTAATTCTAATTCTAATTCTATTCTAATTCTAATTATAATTCTATTCTATTTCTAATTCTATGTCTAATTCTAATTCTATTCTAATTCTAATTCTAATTCTAATTCTATTTCTAATTCTAATTCTATTCTAATTCTAATTCTAATTCTAATTCTAATTCTAATTCTATTTCTAATTCTATTTCTAATTCTGTTTCTAATTCTAATTCTATTCTAATTCTAATTCTATTCTAATTTTATTCTAATTTTATTCTAATTCTAATTCTATTCTAATTCTATTCTAATTCTAATTATAATTCTATTCTATTTCTAATTCTATTTCTAATTATAATTCTATTCTAATTCTAATTCTAATTCTAATTCTATTCTAATTTTATTTTAATTCTATTCTAATTCTAATTCTAATTCTATTCTATTTCTAATTCTATTTCTAATTCTAATCCTAATTCTATTTCTATTTCTAATTCTAATTCTATTCTAATTCTAATTCTAATTCTAATTCTAATTCTAATTCTAATTCTAATTCTATTCTAATTCTAATTCTATTTCTAATTCTATTCTAATTCTAATTCTAATTCTATTTCTAATTCTATTCTAATTCTAATTCTAATTCTATTTCTAATTCTATTCTAATTCTAATTCTAATTCTATTCTAATTCTATTCTAATTCTATTCTAATTCTATTCTAATTCTAATTCTATTTCTAATCTAATTCTAATTCTAATTCTAATTCTAATTCTAATTCTATTCTATTTCTAATTCTATTTCTAATTCTAATTCTATTCTAATTCTAATTCTAATTATAATTCTATTCTAATTCTATTCTAATTCTATTCTAATTCTATTCTAATTCTAATTCTAATTCTAATTCTATTCTAATTCTATTTCTAATTCTAATTCTAATTCTAATTCTATTCTAATTCTATTTCTAATTCTAATTCTATTCTAATTCTAATTCTAATTCTAATTCTATTTCTAATTCTAATTATATTCTAATTCTATTCTAATTCTAATTCTATTTCTATTCTAATTCAATTCTAATTCAATTCTAATTCTATTCTAATTCTTTTCTAATTCTATTCTAATTTTATTCTAATTATAATTCTATTTCTAATCTAATTCTAATTCTAATTCTAATTCTAATTCTATTCTATTTCTAATTCTATTTCTAATTCTAATTCTATTCTAATTCTAATTCTAATTCTATTCTAATTCTATTTCTAATTCTATTTCTAATTCTAATTCAATTCTAGTTCTAATTCTAATTCTAATTCTATTTCTATTTCTAATTCTAATTCTATTCTAATTCTAATTCTAATTCTAATTCTAATTCTAATTCTATTCTAATTTTATTCTAATTCTATTCTAATTCTAATTCTATTCTAATTCTATTCTCATTCAATTCTAATTCTAATTATAATTCTATTCTATTACTAATTCCATTTCTAATTCTAATTATATTCTAATTCTAATTCTAATTCTAATTATATTCTAATTCTAATTCTAATTATATTTCTAATTCTAATTCTATTCTAATTCTAATTCCATTTCTAATTCTAATTATATTCTAATTCTAATTCTAATTCTATTCTAATTCTAATTCTAATTCTAATTCTAATTCTATTCTATTTCTAATTCTAATTCTATTCTAATTCTAATTCTATTTCTAATTCTATTCTAATTCTATTCTAATTCTAATTCTAATTCTAATTATATTTCTAATTCTAATTCTATTCTAATTCTATTCTAATTCTATTCTAATTCTATTCTAATTCTAATTCTAATTATAATTCTATTCTAATTCTATTTCTAATTCTAATTCTATTTTAATTCTATTCTAATTCTATTTCTAATTCTAATTCTAATTCTAATCTAATTCTAATTCTATTCTAATTCTTACTCTATTCTAATTCTATTTCTAATTCTATTCTAATTCTAATTCTAATTCTATTCTATTTCTAATTCTATTTCTAATTCTAATTCTAATGCTATTTCTATTTCTAATTCTAATTCTATTCTAATTCTAATTCTAATTCTAATTCTATTCTAATTCTAATTCTATTTCTAATTCTATTCTAATTCTATTCTAATTCTATTCTAATTCTATTCTAATTCTATTCTAATTCTAATTCTATTTCTAATTCTATTCTAATTCTATTCTAATTCTAATTCTAATTCTAATTCTATTCTAATTCTATTTCTAATTCTATTCTAATTCTATTCTAATTCTAATTCTAATTCTAATTCTATTTCTAATTCTAATTCTATTCTAATTCTATTCTAATTCTATTCTAATTCTATATTAATTCTATTATAATTCTAATTCTAATTCTAATTCTATTCTAATTCTATTTCTAATTCTAATTATATTCTAATTCTATTCTAATTCTATTCTAATTTTAATTCTAATTCTAATTCTATTTTTAATTCTAATTCTATTCTAATTCTATTCTAATTCTAATTCTATTCTATTTCTAATTCTATTTCTAATTCTAATTCTATTCTAATTCTAATTCTAATTATAATTCTATTTCTAATTCTAATTCTATTCTAATTCTATTCTAATTCTAATTCTAATTTTATTCTAATTCTATTCTAATTCTAATTATATTCTAATTCTATTCTAATTCAATTATAATTCTAATTATAATTCTATTCTATTTCTAATTCCATTTCTAATTCTAATTATATTCTAATTCTAATTCTAATTCTAATTCTATTTCTAATTCTAATTCTATTCTAATTCTAATTCTAATTCTAATTCTAATTCTAATTCTATTTCTAATTCTAATTCTATTCTAATTCTAATTCTATTTCTAATTCTATTTTAATTCTATTCTAATTCTAATTCTAATTCTAATTCTATTTCTAATTCTAATTCTATTCTAATTCTATTCTAATTCTATTCTAATTCTATTCTAATTCTAATTCTAATTATAATTCTATTCTAATTCTATTTCTAATTCTAATTCTATTTTAATTCTATTTTAATTCTATTTCTAATTCTAATTCTAATTCTAATCTAATTCTAATTCTATTCTAATTCTTACTCTATTCTAATTCTATTTCTAATTCTATTCTAATTCTAATTCTAATTCTTTTCTATTTCTAATTCTATTTTAATTCTATTCTAATTCTAATTCTAATTCTTTTCTATTTCTAATTTTATTTCTAATTCTAATCCTAATTCTATTTCTATTTCTAATTCTAATTCTATTCTAATTCTAATTCTAATTCTAATTCTAATTCTAATTCTAATTCTATTCTAATTCTAATTCTATTTCTAATTCTATTCTAATTCTAATTCTAATTCTATTTCTAATTCTATTCTAATTCTATTCTTATTCTATTTCTAATTCTATTTCTAATTCTAATTCTAATTCTAATTCTATTTCTAATTCTATTCTAATTCTATTCTAATTTTATTCTAATTCTAATTCTATTTCTAATCTAATTCTAATTCTAATTCTAATTCTAATTCTATTCTATTTCTAATTCTATTTCTAATTCTAATTCTATTCTAATTCTAATTCTATTCTAATTCTATTCTTATTCTATTTCTAATTCTATTTCTAATTCTAATTCTAATTCTAATTCTATTTCTAATTCTATTCTAATTCTATTCTAATTCTATTCTAATTCTAATTCTATTCTAATTCTATTCTAATTCTATTCTAATTCTATTCTAATTCTAATTATAATTCTATTCTATTTCTAATTCTATGTCTAATTCTAATTCTATTCTAATTCTAATTCTAATTCTAATTCTATTTCTAATTCTAATTCTATTCTAATTCTAATTCTAATTCTAATTCTAATTCTAATTCTAATTCTATTTCAAATTCTATTTCTAATTCTAATTCTATTCTAATTCTAATTCTATTCTAATTTTATTCTAATTTTATTCTAATTCTAATTCTATTCTAATTCTATTCTAATTCTATTCTAATTTTAATTATAATTATATTCTATTTCTAATTCTATTTCTAATTCTAATTCTATTCTAATTCTAATTCTAATTCTAATTCTAATTCTATTCTAATTTTATTTTAATTCTATTCTAATTCTAATTCTAATTCTTTTCTATTTCTAATTCTATTTCTAATTCTAATCCTAATTCTATTTCTATTTCTAATTCTAATTCTATTCTAATTCTAATTCTAATTCTAATTCTAATTCTAATTCTATTCTAATTCTAATTCTTTTTCTAATTCTATTCTAATTCTAAT
Organism: Streptanthus diversifolius; assembly: GCA_039880935.1. Classification (NCBI taxonomy): domain Eukaryota; kingdom Viridiplantae; phylum Streptophyta; class Magnoliopsida; order Brassicales; family Brassicaceae; genus Streptanthus; species Streptanthus diversifolius. The sequence goes on along the minus strand of JAXGFM010000018.1, from coordinate 728,439 downwards.
TCTAATTCTATTTCTAATTCTATTCTAATTCTATTCTTATTCTATTTCTAATTCTATTTCTAATTCTAATTCTAATTCTAATTCTATTTCTAATTCTATTCTAATTCTATTCTAATTCTATTCTAATTCTAATTCTATTTCTAATCTAAATCTAATTCTAATTCTAATTCTAATTCTATTCTATTTCTAATTCTATTTCTAATTCTAATTCCATTCTAATTCTAATTCTAATTATAATTCTATTCTAATTCTATTCTAATTCTATTCTAATTCTAATTCTAATTCTAATTCTATTCTAATTCTATTTCTAATTCTAATTCTAATTCTAATTCTATTCTAATTCAATTTCTAATTCTAATTCTATTCTAATTCTAATTCTAATTCTAATTCTATTTCTAATTCTAATTATATTCTAATTCTATTCTAATTCTATTCTATTTCTAATTCTATTTCTATTCTAATTCTATTCTAATTCTGTTCTAATTCTATTCTAATTCTATTCTAATTCTTTACTAATTCTATTCTAATTTTATTCTAATTATAATTCTATTTCTAATCTAATTCTAATTCTAATTCTAATTCTAATTCTATTCTATTTCTAATTCTATTTCTAATTCTAATTCTATTCTAATTCTAATTCTAATTCTATTCTAATTCTATTTCTAATTCTATTTCTAATTCTAATTCAATTCTAATTCTAATTCTAATTCTAATTCTATTTCTATTTCTAATTCTAATTCTATTCGAATTCTAATTCTAATTCTAATTCTAATTCTAATTCTATTCTAATTTTATTCTAATTCTATTCTAATTCTAATTCTATTTCTAATTCTATTTCTAATTCTAATTCTATTCTAATTCTAATTCTATTCTAATTTTATTCTAATTTTATTCTAATTCTAATTCTATTCTAATTCTATTCTAATTCTAATTATAATTCTATTCTATTTCTAATTCTATTTCTAATTCTAATTCTATTCTAATTCTAATTCTAATTCTAATTCTATTCTAATTTTATTTTAATTCTATTCTAATTCTAATTCTAATTCTATTCTATTTCTAATTCTATTTCTAATTCTAATCCTAATTCTATTTCTATTTCTAATTCTAATTCTATTCTAATTCTAATTCTAATTCTAATTCTAATTCTAATTCTATTCTAATTCTAATTCTATTTCTAATTCTATTCTAATTATAATTCTAATTCTATTTCTAATTCTATTCTAATTCTATTCTAATTCTATTTCTAATTCTATTTCTAATTCTAATTCTAATTCTAATTCTATTTCTAATTCTATTCTAATTCTATTCTAATTCTATTCTAATTCTAATTCTATTTCTAATCTAATCTAATTCTATTCTAATTCTAATTCTATTCTATTCTATTTCTAATTCTATTTCTATTTCTAATTCTATTTCTATTCTATTTCTAATTCTATTTCTATTTCTAATTCTATTTCTAATTCTAATTCTATTCTATTTCTAATTCTATTTCTAATTCTAATTCTATTCTAATTCTAATTCTATTTCTAATTCTATTTCTAATTCCATTCTAATTCTATTCTAATTCTATTCTAATTCTAATTCTAATTCTAATTCTATTTCTAATTCTAATTCTATTCTAATTCTATTCTAATTCTATTCTAATTCTATTCTAATTCTATATTAATTCTATTCTAATTCTAATTCTAATTCTAATTCTATTCTAATTCTATTTCTAATTCTAATTATATTCTAATTCTATTCTAATTCTATTCTAATTTTAATTCTAATTCTAATTCTATTTTTAATTCTAATTCTATTCTAATTCTATTCTAATTCTATTCTAATTCTATTCTAATTCTAATTCTATTCTATTTCTAATTCTATTTCTAATTCTAATTCTATTCTAATTCTAATTCTAATTATAATTCTATTTCTAATTCTAATTCTATTCTAATTCTATTCTAATTCTATTCTAATTCTATTCTAATTCTAATTCTAATTTTATTCTAATTCTATTCTAATTCTAATTATATTCTAATTCTATTCTAATTCAATTATAATTCTAATTATAATTCTATTCTATTTCTAATTCCATTTCTAATTCTAATTATATTCTAATTCTAATTCTAATTCTAATTCTATTTCTAATTCTAATTCTATTCTAATTCTAATTCTAATTCTAATTCTAATTATATTCTATTTCTAATTCTAATTCTATTCTAATTCTAATTCTATTTCTAATTCTATTTTAATTCTATTCTAATTCTAATTCTAATTCTAATTCTATTTCTAATTCTAATTCTATTCTAATTCTATTCTAATTCTATTCTAATTCTAATTCTAATTATAATTCTATTCTAATTCTATTTCTAATTCTAATTCTATTTTAATTCTATTCTAATTCTATTTCTAATTCTAATTCTAATTCTAATCTAATTCTAATTCTATTCTAATTCTTACTCTATTCTAATTCTATTTCTAATTCTATTCTAATTCTAATTCTAATTCTATTCTATTTCTAATTCTATTTCTAATTCTAATTCTAATGCTATTTCTATTTCTAATTCTAATTCTATTCTAATTCTAATTCTAATTCTATTCTAATTCTAATTCTATTTCTAATTCTATTCTAATTCTATTCTAATTCTATTCTAATTCTATTCTAATTCTAATTCTATTTCTAATTCTATTCTAATTCTATTTTAATTATAATTCTAATTCTAATTCTATTCTAATTATATTTCTAATTCTATTCTAATTCTATTCTAATTCTATTTCTTATTCTAATTCTATTCTAATTCTAATTCTAATTCTAATTCTAATTCTATTTCTATTTCTAATTCTAATTCTATTCTAATTCTAATTCTATTCTATTCTATTTCTAATTCTATTTCTATTTCTAATTCTATTTCTAATTCTATTTCTATTCTATTTCTAATTCTATTTCTATTTCTAATTCTAATTCTAATTCTAATTCTATTTCTAATTCTAATTCTATTCTAATTCTATTCTAATTCTAATTTTAATTCTAATTCTAATTCTATTCTAATTCTATTCTAATTCAATTCTAATTCTAATTATAATTCTATTTCTAATTCTATTTCTAATTCTATTCTAATTCTATTCTAATTCTATTCTAATTCTAATTCTATTTCTAATCTAATTCTAATTCTAATTCTATTTCTAATTCTATTCTAATTCTATTCTAAATCTATTCTAATTCTATTCTAATTCTATTCTAATTCTAATTCTATTTCTAATTCTATTCTAATTCTAATTCTAATTCTATTCTAATTCTATTCTAATTCTATTTCTAATTCTAATTCTATTCTAATTCTAATTCTAATTCTAATTCTATTTCTATTTCTAATTCTAATTCTAATTCTAATTCTAATTCTAATTCTATTTCTAATTCTATTTCTAATTCTAATTCTATTCTAATTCTAATTCTATTCTAATTTTATTCTAATTTTATTCTAATTTTATTCTAATTCTAATTCTATTCTAATTCTATTCTAATTCTATTCTAATTATAATTATAATTCTATTCTATTTCTAATTCTATTTCTAATTCTAATTCTATTCTAATTCTAATTCTAATTCTAATTCTATTCTAATTTTATTCTAATTCTATTCTAATTCTAATTCTAATTCTATTCTAATTCTATTCTAATTCTAATTCTAATTATAATTCTATTATATTTCTAATTCTAATTCTATTCTATTTCTAATTCTAATTCTATTCTATTTCTAATTCCATTCTAATTCTATTCTAATTCTATTCTAATTCTAATTCTAATTCTAATTCTATTTCTAATTCTAATTCTATTCTAATTCTATTCTAATTCTATTCTAATTCTATATTAATTCTATTCTAATTCTAATTCTAATTCTAATTCTATTCTAATTCTATTTCTAATTCTAATTATATTCTAATTCTATTCTAATTCTATTCTAATTTTAATTCTAATTCTAATTCTATTTTTAATTCTAATTCTATTCTAATTCTATTCTAATTCTATTCTAATTCTATTCTAATTCTAATTCTATTCTATTTCTAATTCTATTTCTAATTCTAATTCTATTCTAATTCTATTCTAATTATATTCTAATTCTATTCTAATTCTAATTCTAATTTTATTCTAATTCTATTCTAATTCTAATTTTATTCTAATTCTATTCTAATTCAATTATAATTCTAATTATAATTCTATTCTATTTCTAATTCCATTTCTAATTCTAATTATATTCTAATTCTAATTCTATTTCTAATTCTAATTCTATTCTATTTCTAATTCTAATTCTATTCTAATTCTAATTCTATTCTAATTGTAATTCTATTCTATTTCTAATTCTATTTCTAATTCTAATTCTATTCTAATTCTAATTCTAATTATAATTCTATTTCTAATTCTAATTCTATTCTAATTCTATTCTAATTCTATTCTAATTCTAATTCTAATTTTATTCTAATTCTATTCTAATTCTAATTTTATTCTAATTCTATTCTAATTCAATTATAATTCTAATTATAATTCTATTCTATTTCTAATTCGATTTCTAATTCTAATTATATTCTAATTCTAATTCTAATTCTAATTCTATTTCTAATTCTAATTCTATTCTAATTCTAATTCTAATTCTATTATATTTCTAATTCTAATTCTATTCTAATTCTAATTCTATTTCTAATTCTATTCTAATTCTATTCTAATTCTAATTTTAATTCTAATTCTATTTCTAATTCTAATTCTATTCTAATTCTATTTCTAATTCTAATTCTAATTCTAATCTAATTCTAATTCTATTCTAATTCTTACTCTATTCTAATTCTATTTCTAATTCTATTCTAATTCTAATTCTAATTCTATTCTATTTCTAATTCTATTTCTAATTCTAATTCTAATGCTATTTCTATTTCTAATTCTAATTCTATTCTAATTCTAATTCTAATTCTAATTCTATTCTAATTCTAATTCTATTTCTAATTCTATTCTAATTCTATTCTAATTCTAATTCTAATTCTAATTCTATTCTAATTCTATTTCTAATTCTATTCTAATTCTATTCTAATTCTATTTCTAATTCTAATTCTATTCTAATTCTAATTCTAATTCTAATTCTATTTCTATTTCTAATTCTAATTCTATTATAATTCTAATTCTAATTCTAATTCTAATTCTATTCTAATTCTATTCTAATTCTATTCTAATTCTATTCTAATTCTAATTATAATTCTATTCTATTTCTAATTCTATGTCTAATTCTAATTCTATTCTAATTCTAATTCTAATTCTAATTCTATTTCTAATTCTAATTCTATTCTAATTCTAATTCTAATTCTAATTCTAATTCTAATTCTAATTCTATTTCTAATTCTATTTTTAATTCTAATTCTATTTTAATTCTAATTCTATTCTAATTTTATTCTAATTTTATTCTAATTCTAATTCTATTCTAATTCTATTCTAATTCTAATTATAATTCTATTCTATTTCTAATTCTATTTCTAATTCTAATTCTATTCTAATTCTAATTCTAATTCTAATTCTATTCTAATTCTATTCTAATTCTAATTCTAATTCTATTCTAATTCTATTCTAATTCTAATTCTAATTATAATTCTATTATATTTCTAATTCTAATTCTATTCTATTTCTAATTCTAATTCTATTCTATTTCTAATTCCATTCTAATTCTATTCTAATTCTATTCTAATTCTAATTCTAATTCTAATTCTATTTCTAATTCTAATTCTATTCTAATTCTATTCTAATTCTATTCTAATTCTATATTAATTCTATTCTAATTCTAATTCTAATTCTAATTCTATTCTAATTCTATTTCTAATTCTAATTATATTCTAATTCTATTCTAATTCTATTCTAATTTTAATTCTAATTCTAATTCTATTTTTAATTCTAATTCTATTCTAATTCTATTCTAATTCTATTCTAATTCTAATTCTATTCTATTTATAATTCTATTTCTAATTCTAATTCTATTCTAATTCTAATTCTAATTATAATTCTATTTCTAATTCTAATTCTATTCTAATTCTATTCTAATTCTATTCTAATTCTATTCTAATTCTAATTCTAATTTTATTCTAATTCTATTCTAATTCTAATTGTATTCTAATTCTATTCTAATTCAATTATAATTCTAATTATAATTCTATTCTATTTCTAATTCCATTTCTAATTCTAATTATATTCTAATTCTAATTCTAATTCTAATTCTATTTCTAATTCTAATTCTATTCTAATTCTAATTCTAATTCTAATTCTAATTCTAATTCTATTCTATTTCTAATTCTAATTCTATTCTAATTCTAATTCTATTTCTAATTCTATTCTAATTCTATTCTAATTCTAATTTTAATTCTAATTCTATTTCTACTTCTAATTCTATTCTAATTCTATTCTAATTCTATTTTAATTCTATTCTAATTCTAATTCTAATTATAATTCTATTCTAATTCTATTTCTAATTCTAATTCTATTTTAATTCTATTCTAATTCTATTTCTATTTCTATTTCTAATTCTAATTCTAATTCTAATTCTAATTCTATTCTAATTCTATTCTAATTCTATTCTAATTCTATTCTAATTCTAATTATAATTCTATTCTATTTCTAATTCTATGTCTAATTCTAATTCTATTCTAATTCTAATTCTAATTCTAATTCTATTTCTAATTCTAATTCTATTCTAATTCTAATTCTAATTCTAATTCTAATTCTAATTCTAATTCTATTTCTAATTCTATTTTTAATTCTAATTCTATTCTAATTCTAATTCTATTCTAATTTTATTCTAATTTTATTCTAATTCTAATTCTATTCTAATTCTATTCTAATTCTAATTATAATTCTATTCTATTTCTAATTCTATTTCTAATTCTAATTCTATTCTAATTCTAATTCTAATTCTAATTCTATTCTAATTCTATTCTAATTCTAATTCTAATTCTATTCTAATTCTATTCTAATTCTAATTCTAATTATAATTCTATTATATTTCTAATTCTAATTCTATTCTATTTCTAATTCTAATTCTATTCTATTTCTAATTCCATTCTAATTCTATTCTAATTCTATTCTAATTCTAATTCTAATTCTAATTCTATTTCTAATTCTAATTCTATTCTAATTCTATTCTAATTCTATTCTAATTCTATATTAATTCTATTCTAATTCTAATTCTAATTCTAATTCTATTCTAATTCTATTTCTAATTCTAATTATATTCTAATTCTATTCTAATTCTATTCTAATTTTAATTCTAATTCTAATTCTATTTTTAATTCTAATTCTATTCTAATTCTATTCTAATTCTATTCTAATTCTAATTCTATTCTATTTATAATTCTATTTCTAATTCTAATTCTATTCTAATTCTAATTCTAATTATAATTCTATTTCTAATTCTAATTCTATTCTAATTCTATTCTAATTCTATTCTAATTCTATTCTAATTCTAATTCTAATTTTATTCTAATTCTATTCTAATTCTAATTTTATTCTAATTCTATTCTAATTCAATTATAATTCTAATTATAATTCTATTCTATTTCTAATTCCATTTCTAATTCTAATTATATTCTAATTCTAATTCTAATTCTAATTCTATTTCTAATTCTAATTCTATTCTAATTCTAATTCTAATTCTAATTCTAATTCTAATTCTATTCTATTTCTAATTCTAATTCTATTCTAATTCTAATTCTATTTCTAATTCTATTCTAATTCTATTCTAATTCTAATTTTAATTCTAATTCTATTTCTACTTCTAATTCTATTCTAATTCTATTTTAATTCTATTTTAATTCTATTCTAATTCTAATTCTAATTATAATTCTATTCTAATTCTATTTCTAATTCTAATTCTATTTTAATTCTATTCTAATTCTATTTCTAATTCTAATTCTAATTCTAATCTAATTCTAATTCTATTCTAATTCTTACTCTATTCTAATTCTATTTCTAATTCTATTCTAATTCTAATTCTAATTCTATTCTATTTCTAATTCTATTTCTAATTCTAATTCTAATGCTATTTCTATTTCTAATTCTAATTCTATTCTAATTCTAATTCTAATTCTATTCTAATTCTAATTCTATTTCTAATTCTATTCTAATTCTATTCTAATTCTATTCTAATTCTATTTCTAATTCTAATTCTATTTTAATTCTATTCTAATTCTAATTCTATTCTAATTCTATTTCTAATTCTATTCTAATTCTATTCTAATTCTATTTCTAATTCTAATTCTATTCTAATTCTAATTCTAATTCTAATTCTATTTCTATTTCTAATTCTAATTCTAGTATAATTCTAATTCTAATTCTAATTCTAATTCTATTCTAATTCTATTCTAATTCTATTCTAATTCTATTCTAATTCTAATTATAATTCTATTCTATTTCTAATTCTATGTCTAATTCTAATTCTATTCTAATTCTAATTCTAATTCTAATTCTATTTCTAATTCTAATTCTATTCTAATTCTAATTCTAATTCTAATTCTAATTCTAATTCTATTTCTAATTCTATTTCTAATTCTAATTCTATTCTAATTCTAATTCTAATTATAATTCTATTTCTAATTCTAATTCTATTCTAATTCTATTCTAATTCTATTCTAATTCTATTCTAATTCTAATTCTAATTTTATTCTAATTCTATTCTAATTCTAATTTTATTCTAATTCTATTCTAATTTAATTATAATTCTAATTATAATTCTATTCTATTTCTAATTCCATCTCTAATTCTAATTATATTCTAATTCTAATTCTAATTCTAATTCTATTTCTAATTCTAATTCTATTCTAATTCTAATTCTAATTCTAATTCTAATTCTATTCTATTTCTAATTCTAATTCTATTCTAATTCTATTCTAATTCTAATTCTATTCTATTTCTAATTCTATTTCTAATTCTAATTCTATTCTAATTCTAATTCTAATTATAATTCTATTTTTAATTCTAATTCTATTCTAATTCTATTCTAATTCTAATTCTAATTTTATTCTAATTCTATTCTAATTCTAATTATATTCTAATTCTATTCTAATTCAATTATAATTCTAATTATAATTCTATTCTATTTCTAATTCCATTTCTAATTCTAATTATATTCTAATTCTAATTCTAATTCTAATTCTATTTCTAATTCTAATTCTATTCTAATTCTAATTCTAATTCTAATTCTAATTCTATTCTATTTCTAATTCTAATTCTATTCTAATTCTAATTCTATTTCTAATTCTATTTTAATTCTATTCTAATTCTAATTCTAATTCTAATTCTATTTCTAATTCTAATTCTATTCTAATTCTATTCTAATTCTAATCTAATTCTAATTCTAATTATAATTCTAATCTAATTCTATTTCTAATTCTAATTCTATTTTAATTCTATTCTAATTCTATTTCTAATTCTAATTCTAATTCTAATCTAATTCTAATTCTATTCTAATTCTTACTCTATTCTAATTCTATTTCTAATTCTATTCTAATTCTAATTCTAATTCTATTCTATTTCTAATTCTATTTCTAATTCTAATTCTAATGCTATTTCTATTTCTAATTCTAATTCTATTCTAATTCTAATTCTAATTCTAATTCTATTCTAATTCTAATTCTATTTCTAATTCTATTCTAATTCTATTCTAAATCTATTCTAATTCTATTCTAATTCTATTCTAATTCTAATTCTATTTCTAATTCTATTCTAATTCTATTCTAATTCTAATTCTAATTCTAATTCTATTCTAATTCTATTTCTAATTCTATTCTAATTCTATTCTAATTCTATTTCTAATTCTAATTCTATTCTAATTCTAATTCTAATTCTAATTCTATTTCTATTTCTAATTCTAATTCTAATTCTAATTCTAATTCTAATTCTATTTCTAATTCTATTTCTAATTCTAATTCTATTCTAATTCTAATTCTATTCTAATTTTATTCTAATTTTATTCTAATTCTAATTCTATTCTAATTCTATTCTAATTCTATTCTAATTCTAATTATAATTCTATTCTATTTCTAATTCTATTTCTAATTCTAATTCTATTCTAATTCTAATTCTAATTCTAATTCTATTCTAATTTTATTCTAATTCTATTCAAATTCTAATTCTAATTCTAATTCTAATTATAATTCTATTATATTTCTAATTCTAATTCTATTCTATTTCTAATTCTAATTCTATTCTATTTCTAATTCCATTCTAATTCTATTCTAATTCTATTCTAATTCTAATTCTAATTCTAATTCTATTTCTAATTCTAATTCTATTCTAATTCTATTCTAATTCTATTCTAATTCTATATTAATTCTATTCTAATTCTAATTCTAATTCTAATTCTATTCTAATTCTATTTCTAATTCTAATTATATTCTAATTCTATTCTAATTCTATTCTAATTTTAATTCTAATTCTAATTCTATTTTTAATTCTAATTCTATTCTAATTCTATTCTAATTCTATTCTAATTCTATTCTAATTCTAATTCTATTCTATTTCTAATTCTATTTCTAATTCTAATTCTATTCTAATTCTATTCTAATTATATTCTAATTCTATTCTAATTCTAATTCTAATTTTATTCTAATTCTATTCTAATTCTAATTTTATTCTAATTCTATTCTAATTCAATTATAATTCTAATTATAATTCTATTCTATTTCTAATTCCATTTCTAATTCTAATTATATTCTAATTCTAATTCTAATTCTAATTCTATTTCTAATTCTAATTCTATTCTAATTCTAATTCTAATTCTAATTCTAATTCTATTCTATTTCTAATTCTAATTATATTCTAATTCTAATTCTATTTCTAATTCTATTCTAATTCTATTCTAATTCTAATTTTAATTCTAATTCTATTTCTAATTCTAATTCTATTCTAATTCTATTTCTAATTCTAATTCTAATTCTAATCTAATTCTAATTCTATTCTAATTGTAATTCTATTCTATTTCTAATTCTATTTCTAATTCTAATTCTATTCTAATTCTAATTCTAATTATAATTCTATTTCTAATTCTAATTCTATTCTAATTCTATTCTAATTCTATTCTAATTCTATTCTAATTCTAATTCTAATTTTATTCTAATTCTATTCTAATTCTAATTTTATTCTAATTCTATTCTAATTCAATTATAATTCTAATTATAATTCTATTCTATTTCTAATTCCATTTCTAATTCTAATTATATTCTAATTCTAATTCTAATTCTAATTCTATTTCTAATTCTAATTCTATTCTAATTCTAATTCTAATTCTAATTCTAATTCTATTCTATTTCTAATTCTAATTCTATTCTAATTCTAATTCTATTTCTAATTCTATTCTAATTCTATTCTAATTCTAATTTTAATTCTAATTCTATTTCTAATTCTATTTCTAATTCTAATTCTAATGCTATTTCTATTTCTAATTCTAATTCTATTCTAATTCTAATTCTAATTCTAATTCTATTCTAATTCTAATTCTATTTCTAATTCTATTCTAATTCTATTCTAATTCTAATTCTAATTCTAATTCTATTCTAATTCTATTTCTAATTCTATTCTAATTCTATTCTAATTCTATTTCTAATTCTAATTCTATTCTAATTCTAATTCTAATTCTTATTCTATTTCTATTTCTAATTCTAATTCTATTATAATTCTAATTCTAATTCTAATTCTAATTCTATTCTAATTCTATTCTAATTCTATTCTAATTCTATTCTAATTCTAATTATAATTCTATTCTATTTCTAATTCTATGTCTAATTCTAATTCTATTCTAATTCTAATTCTAATTCTAATTCTATTTCTAATTCTAATTCTATTCTAATTCTAATTCTAATTCTAATTCTAATTCTAATTCTATTTCTAATTCTATTTTTAATTCTAATTCTATTCTAATTCTAATTCTATTCTAATTTTATTCTAATTTTATTCTAATTCTAATTCTATTCTAATTCTATTCTAATTCTATTCTAATTCTAATTATAATTCTATTCTATTTCTAATTCTATTTCTAATTCTAATTCTATTCTAATTCTAATTCTAATTCTAATTCTATTCTAATTCTATTCTAATTCTAATTCTAATTCTATTCTAATTCTATTCTAATTCTATTCTAATTCTAATTCTAATTATAATTCTATTATATTTCTAATTCTAATTCTATTCTATTTCTAATTCTAATTCTATTCTATTTCTAATTCCATTCTAATTCTATTCTAATTCTATTCTAATTCTAATTCTAATTCTAATTCTATTTCTAATTCTAATTCTATTCTAATTCTATTCTAATTCTATTCTAATTCTATATTAATTCTATTCTAATTCTAATTCTAATTCTAATTCTATTCTAATTCTATTTCTAATTCTAATTATATTCTAATTCTATTCTAATTCTATTCTAATTTTAATTCTAATTCTAATTCTATTTTTAATTCTAATTCTATTCTAATTCTATTCTAATTCTATTCTAATTCTAATTCTATTCTATTTCTAATTCTATTTCTAATTCTAATTCTATTCTAATTCTAATTCTAATTATAATTCAATTTCTAATTCTAATTCTATTCTAATTCTATTCTAATTCTATTCTAATTCTATTCTAATTCTAATTCTAATTTTATTCTAATTCTATTCTAATTCTAATTTTATTCTAATTCAATTATAATTCTAATTATAATTCTATTCTATTTCTAATTCCATTTCTAATTCTAATTATATTCTAATTCTAATTCTAATTCTAATTCTATTTCTAATTCTAATTCTATTCTAATTCTAATTCTAATTCTAATTCTAATTCTATTCTATTTCTAATTCTAATTCTATTCTAATTCTAATTCTATTTCTAATTCTATTCTAATTCTATTCTAATTCTAATTTTAATTCTAATTCTATTTCTACTTCTAATTCTATTCTAATTCTATTCTAATTCTATTTTAATTCTATTCTAATTCTAATTCTAATTATAATTCTATTCTAATTCTATTTCTAATTCTAATTCTATTTTAATTCTATTCTAATTCTATTTCTAATTCTAATTCTAATTCTAATCTAATTCTAATTCTATTCTAATTCTTACTCTATTCTAATTCTATTTCTAATTCTATTCTAATTCTAATTCTAATTCTATTCTATTTCTAATTCTATTTCTAATTCTAATTCTAATGCTATTTCTATTTCTAATTCTAATTCTATTCTAATTCTAATTCTAATTCTATTCTAATTCTAATTCTATTTCTAATTCTATTCTAATTCTATTCTAATTCTATTCTAATTCTATTTCTAATTCTAATTCTATTTTAATTCTATTCTAATTCTAATTCTATTCTAATTCTATTTCTAATTCTATTCTAATTCTATTCTAATTCTATTTCTAATTCTAATTCTATTCTAATTCTAATTCTATTCTAATTTTATTCTAATTTTATTCTAATTCTAATTCTATTCTAATTCTATTCTAATTCTATTCTAATTCTAATTATAATTCTATTCTATTTCTAATTCTATTTCTAATTCTAATTCTATTCTAATTCTAATTCTAATTCTAATTCTATTCTAATTCTATTCTAATTCTAATTCTAATTCTATTCTAATTCTATTCTAATTCTAATTCTAATTATAATTCTATTATATTTCTAATTCTAATTCTATTCTATTTCTAATTCTAATTCTATTCTATTTCTAATTCCATTCTAATTCTATTCTAATTCTATTCTAATTCTAATTCTAATTCTAATTCTATTTCTAATTCTAATTCTATTCTAATTCTATTCTAATTCTATTCTAATTCTATATTAATTCTATTCTAATTCTAATTCTAATTCTAATTCTATTCTAATTCTATTTCTAATTCTAATTATATTCTAATTCTATTCTAATTCTATTCTAATTTTAATTCTAATTCTAATTCTATTTTTAATTCTAATTCTATTCTAATTCTATTCTAATTCTATTCTAATTCTAATTCTATTCTATTTCTAATTCTATTTCTAATTCTAATTCTATTCTAATTCTAATTCTAATTATAATTCAATTTCTAATTCTAATTCTATTCTAATTCTATTCTAATTCTATTCTAATTCTAATTCTAATTTTATTCTAATTCTATTCTAATTCTAATTTTATTCTAATTCTATTCTAATTCAATTATAATTCTAATTATAATTCTATTCTATTTCTAATTCCATTTCTAATTCTAATTATATTCTAATTCTAATTCTAATTCTAATTCTATTTCTAATTCTAATTCTATTCTAATTCTAATTCTAATTCTAATTCTAATTCTATTCTATTTCTAATTCTAATTCTATTCTAATTCTAATTCTATTTCTAATTCTATTCTAATTCTATTCTAATTCTAATTTTAATTCTAATTCTATTTCTACTTCTAATTCTATTCTAATTCTATTCTAATTCTATTTTAATTCTATTCTAATTCTAATTCTAATTATAATTCTATTCTAATTCTATTTCTAATTCTAATTCTATTTTAATTCTATTCTAATTCTATTTCTAATTCTAATTCTAATTCTAATCTAATTCTAATTCTATTCTAATTCTTACTCTATTCTAATTCTATTTCTAATTCTATTCTAATTCTAATTCTAATTCTATTCTATTTCTAATTCTATTTCTAATTCTAATTCTAATGCTATTTCTATTTCTAATTCTAATTCTATTCTAATTCTAATTCTAATTCTATTCTAATTCTAATTCTATTTCTAATTCTATTCTAATTCTATTCTAATTCTATTCTAATTCTATTTCTAATTCTAATTCTATTTTAATTCTATTCTAATTCTAATTCTATTCTAATTCTATTTCTAATTCTATTCTAATTCTATTCTAATTCTATTTCTAATTCTAATTCTATTCTAATTCTAATTCTAATTCTAATTCTATTTCTATTTCTAATTCTAATTCTAGTATAATTCTAATTCTAATTCTAATTCTAATTCTATTCTAATTCTATTCTAATTCTATTCTAATTCTAATTATAATTCTATTCTATTTCTAATTCTATGTCTAATTCTAATTCTATTCTAATTCTAATTCTAATTCTAATTCTATTTCTAATTCTATTCTAATTCTAATTCTAATTCTAATTCTAATTCTAATTCTATTTCTAATTCTATTTCTAATTCTAATTCTATTCTAATTCTAATTCTATTCTAATTTTATTCTAATTTTATTCTAATTCTAATTCTATTCTAATTCTATTCTAATTCTATTCTAATTCTAATTATAATTCTATTCTATTTCTAATTCTATTTCTAATTCTAATTCTATTATAATTCTAATTCTAATTCTAATTCTAATTCTAATTCTATTCTAATTCTATTCTAATTCTATTCTAATTCTATTCTAATTCTAATTATAATTCTATTCTATTTCTAATTCTATGTCTAATTCTAATTCTATTCTAATTCTAATTCTAATTCTAATTCTATTTCTAATTCTAATTCTATTCTAATTCTAATTCTAATTCTAATTCTAATTCTAATTCTATTTCTAATTCTATTTCTAATTCTAATTCTATTCTAATTCTAATTCTATTCTAATTTTATTCTAATTTTATTCTAATTCTAATTCTATTCTAATTCTATTCTAATTCTATTCTAATTCTATTCTAATTCTAATTATAATTCTATTCTATTTCTAATTCTATTTCTAATTCTAATTCTATTCTAATTCTAATTCTAATTCTAATTCTATCCCAATTTTATTCTAATTCTATTCTAATTCTAATTCTAATTCTATTCTAATTCTATTCTAATTCTAATTCTAATTATAATTCTATTATATTTCTAATTCTAATTCTATTCTATTTCTAATTCTAATTCTATTCTATTTCTAATTCCATTCTAATTCTATTCTAATTCTATTCTAATTCTAATTCTAATTCTAATTCTATTTCTAATTCTAATTCTATTCTAATTCTATTCTAATTCTATTCTAATTCTATATTAATTCTATTCTAATTCTAATTCTAATTCTAATTCTATTCTAATTCTATTTCTAATTCTAATTATATTCTAATTCTATTCTAATTCTATTCTAATTTTAATTCTAATTCTAATTCTATTTTTAATTCTAATTCTATTCTAATTCTATTCTAATTCTATTCTAATTCTAATTCTATTCTATTTCTAATTCTATTTCTAATTCTAATTCTATTCTAATTCTAATTCTAATTATAATTCAATTTCTAATTCTAATTCTATTCTAATTCTATTCTAATTCTATTCTAATTCTATTCTAATTCTAATTCTAATTTTATTCTAATTCTATTCTAATTCTAATTTTATTCTAATTCTATTCTAATTCAATTATAATTCTAATTATAATTCTATTCTATTTCTAATTCCATTTCTAATTCTAATTATATTCTAATTCTAATTCTAATTCTAATTCTATTTCTAATTCTAATTCTATTCTAATTCTAATTCTAATTCTAATTCTAATTCTATTCTATTTCTAATTCTAATTCTATTCTAATTCTAATTCTATTTCTAATTCTATTCTAATTCTATTCTAATTCTAATTTTAATTCTAATTCTATTTCTACTTCTAATTCTATTCTAATTCTATTCTAATTCTATTTTAATTCTATTCTAATTCTAATTCTAATTATAATTCTATTCTAATTCTATTTCTAATTCTAATTCTATTTTAATTCTATTCTAATTCTATTTCTAATTCTAATTCTAATTCTAATCTAATTCTAATTCTATTCTAATTCTTACTCTATTCTAATTCTATTTCTAATTCTATTCTAATTCTAATTCTAATTCTATTCTATTTCTAATTCTATTTCTAATTCTAATTCTAATGCTATTTCTATTTCTAATTCTAATTCTATTCTAATTCTAATTCTAATTCTATTCTAATTCTAATTCTATTTCTAATTCTATTCTAATTCTATTCTAATTCTATTTCTAATTCTAATTCTATTTTAATTCTATTCTAATTCTAATTCTATTCTAATTCTATTTCTAATTCTATTCTAATTCTATTCTAATTCTATTTCTAATTCTAATTCTATTCTAATTCTAATTCTAATTCTAATTCTATTTCTATTTCTAATTCTAATTCTAGTATAATTCTAATTCTAATTCTAATTCTAATTCTATTCTAATTCTATTCTAATTCTATTCTAATTCTATTCTAATTCTAATTATAATTCTATTCTATTTCTAATTCTATGTCTAATTCTAATTCTATTCTAATTCTAATTCTAATTTTAATTCTATTTCTAATTCTAATTCTATTCTAATTCTAATTCTAATTCTAATTCTAATTCTAATTCTATTTCTAATTCTATTTCTAATTCTAATTCTATTCTAATTCTAATTCTATTCTAATTTTATTCTAATTTTATTCTAATTCTAATTCTATTCTAATTCTATTCTAATTCTATTCTAATTCTAATTATAATTCTATTCTATTTCTAATTCTATTTCTAATTCTAATTCTATTCTAATTCTAATTCTAATTCTAATTCTATTCTAATTTTATTCTAATTCTATTCTAATTCTAATTCTAATTCTATTCTAATTCTATTCTAATTCTAATTCTAATTATAATTCTATTATATTTCTAATTCTAATTCTATTCTATTTCTAATTCTAATTCTATTCTATTTCTAATTCCATTCTAATTCTATTCTAATTCTATTCTAATTCTAATTCTAATTCTAATTCTATTTCTAATTCTAATTCTATTCTAATTCTATTCTAATTCTATCCTAATTCTATATTAATTCTATTCTAATTCTAATTCTAATTCTAATTCTATTCTAATTCTATTTCTAATTCTAATTATATTCTAATTCTATTCTAATTCTATTCTAATTTTAATTCTAATTCTAATTCTATTTTTAATTCTAATTCAATTCTAATTCTATTCTAATTCTATTCTAATTCTAATTCTATTCTATTTCTAATTCTATTTCTAATTCTAATTCTATTCTAATTCTAATTCTAATTATAATTCTATTTCTAATTCTAATTCTATTCTAATTCTATTCTAATTCTATTCTAATTCTATTCTAATTCTAATTCTAATTTTATTCTAATTCTATTCTAATTCTAATTTTATTCTAATTCTATTCTAATTTAATTATAATTCTAATTATAATTCTATTCTATTTCTAATTCCATTTCTAATTCTAATTATATTCTAATTCTAATTCTAATTCTAATTCTATTTCTAATTCTAATTCTATTTCTAATTCTAATTCTATTCTAATTCTAATTCTAATTCTAATTCTAATTCTATTCTATTTCTAATTCTAATTCTATTCTAATTCTATTCTAATTCTAATTCTATTCTATTTCTAATTCTATTTCTAATTCTAATTCTATTCTAATTCTAATTCTAATTATAATTCTATTTTTAATTCTAATTCTATTCTAATTCTATTCTAATTCTAATTCTAATTTTATTCTAATTCTGTTCTAATTCTAATTATATTCTAATTCTATTCTAATTCAATTATAATTCTAATTATAATTCTATTCTATTTCTAATTCGATTTCTAATTCTAATTATATTCTAATTCTAATTCTAATTCTAATTCTATTTCTAATTCTAATTCTATTCTAATTCTAATTCTAATTCTAATTCTAATTCTATTCTATTTCTAATTCTAATTCTATTCTAATTCTAATTCTATTTCTAATTCTATTTTAATTCTATTTTAATTCTAATTCTAATTCTAATTCTATTTCTAATTCTAATTCTATTCTAATTCTATTCTAATTCTATTCTAATTCTATTCTAATTCTATTCTAATTCTAATTTTAATTATAATTCTAATCTAATTCTATTTCTAATTCTAATTCTATTTTAATTCTATTCTAATTCTATTTCTAATTCTAATTCTAATTCTAATCTAATTCTAATTCTATTCTAATTCTTACTCTATTCTAATTCTATTTCTAATTCTATTCTAATTCTAATTCTAATTCTATTCTATTTCTAATTCTATTTCTAATTCTAATTCTAATGCTATTTCTATTTCTAATTCTAATTCTATTCTAATTCTAATTCTAATTCTAATTCTATTCTAATTCTAATTCTATTTCTAATTCTATTCTAATTCTATTCTAAATCTATTCTAATTCTATTCTAATTCTATTCTAATTCTAATTCTATTTCTAATTCTATTCTAATTCTATTCTAATTCTAATTCTAATTCTAATTCTATTCTAATTCTATTTCTAATTCTATTCTAATTCTATTTCTAATTCTAATTCTATTCTAATTCTAATTCTAATTCTAATTCTATTTCTATTTCTAATTCTAATTCTAATTCTAATTCTAATTCTAATTCTAATTCTATTTCTAATTCTATTTCTAATTCTAATTCTATTCTAATTCTAATTCTATTCTAATTTTATTCTAATTTTATTCTAATTCTAATTCTATTCTAATTCTATTCTAGTTCTATTCTAATTCTAATTATAATTCTATTCTATTTCTAATTCTATTTCTAATTCTAATTCTATTCTAATTCTAATTCTAATTCTAATTCTATTCTAATTTTATTCTAATTCTATTCTAATTCTAATTCTAATTCTATTCTAATTCTATTCTAATTCTAATTCTAATTATAATTCTATTATATTTCTAATTCTAATTCTATTCTATTTCTAATTCTAATTCTATTCTATTTCTAATTCCATTCTAATTCTATTCTAATTCTATTCTAATTCTAATTCTAATTCTAATTCTATTTCTAATTCTAATTCTATTCTAATTCTATTCTAATTCTATTCTAATTCTATATTAATTCTATTCTAATTCTAATTCTAATTCTAATTCTATTCTAATTCTATTTCTAATTCTAATTATATTCTAATTCTATTCTAATTCTATTCTAATTTTAATTCTAATTCTAATTCTATTTTTAATTCTAATTCTATTCTAATTCTATTCTAATTCTATTCTAATTCTAATTCTAAATTTATTCTAATTCTATTCTAATTCTAATTTTATTCTAATTCTATTCTAATTCAATTATAATTCTAATTATAATTCTATTCTATTTCTAATTCCATTTCTAATTCTAATTATATTCTAATTCTAATTCTAATTCTAATTCTATTTCTATTTCTAATTCTATTCTAATTCTAATTCTAATTCTAATTCTAATTCTATTCTATTTCTAATTCTAATTCTATTCTAATTCTAATTCTATTTCTAATTCTATTCTAATTCTATTCTAATTCTAATTTTAATTCTAATTCTATTTCTAATTCTAATTCTATTCTAATTCTATTTCTAATTCTAATTCTAATTCTAATCTAATTCTAATTCTATTCTAATTGTAATTCTATTCTATTTCTAATTCTATTTCTAATTCTAATTCTATTCTAATTCTAATTCTAATTATAATTCTATTTCTAATTCTAATTCTATTCTAATTCTATTCTAATTCTATTCTAATTCTATTCTAATTCTAATTCTAATTTTATTCTAATTCTATTCTAATTCTAATTTTATTCTAATTCTATTCTAATTCAATTATAATTCTAATTATAATTCTATTCTATTTCTAATTCCATTTCTAATTCTAATTATATTCTAATTCTAATTCTAATTCTAATTCTATTTCTAATTCTAATTCTATTCTAATTCTAATTCTAATTCTAATTCTAATTCTATTCTATTTCTAATTCTAATTCTATTCTAATTCTAATTCTATTTCTAATTCTATTCTAATTCTATTCTAATTATAATTTTAATTCTAATTCTATTTCTAATTCTAATTCTATTCTAATTCTATTTCTAATTCTAATTCTAATTCTAATCTAATTCTAATTCTATTCTAATTCTTACTCTATTCTAATTCTATTTCTAATTCTATTCTAATTCTAATTCTAATTCTATTCTATTTCTAATTCTATTTCTAATTCTAATTCTAATGCTATTTCTATTTCTAATTCTAATTCTATTCTAATTCTAATTCTAATTCTAATTCTATTCTAATTCTAATTCTATTTCTAATTCTATTCTAATTCTATTCTAATTCTAATTCTAATTCTAATTCTATTCTAATTCTATTTCTAATTCTATTCTAATTCTATTCTAATTCTATTTCTAATTCTAATTCTATTCTAATTCTAATTCTAATTCTAATTCTATTTCTATTTCTAGTTCTAATTCTATTATAATTCTAATTCTAATTCTAATTCTAATTCTAATTCTATTCTAATTCTATTCTAATTCTATTCTAATTCTATTCTAATTCTAATTATAATTCTATTCTATTTCTAATTCTATGTCTAATTCTAATTCTATTCTAATTCTAATTCTAATTCTAATTCTATTTCTAATTCTAATTCTATTCTAATTCTAATTCTAATTCTAATTCTAATTCTAATTCTATTTCTAATTCTATTTCTAATTCTAATTCTATTCTAATTCTAATTCTATTCTAATTTTATTCTAATTTTATTCTAATTCTAATTCTATTCTAATTCTATTCTAATTCTATTCTAATTCTAATTATAATTCTATTCTATTTCTAATTCTATTTCTAATTCTAATTCTATTCTAATTCTAATTCTAATTCTAATTCTATCCCAATTTTATTCTAATTCTATTCTAATTCTAATTCTAATTCTATTCTAATTCTATTCTAATTCTAATTCTAATTATAATTCTATTATATTTCTAATTCTAATTCTATTCTATTTCTAATTCTAATTCTATTCTATTTCTAATTCCATTCTAATTCTATTCTAATTCTATTCTAATTCTAATTCTAATTCTAATTCTATTTCTAATTCTAATTCTATTCTAATTCTATTCTAATTCTATTCTAATTCTATATTAATTCTATTCTAATTCTAATTCTAATTCTAATTCTATTCTAATTCTATTTCTAATTCTAATTATATTCTAATTCTATTCTAATTCTATTCTAATTTTAATTCTAATTCTAATTCTATTTTTAATTCTAATTCTATTCTAATTCTATTCTAATTCTATTCTAATTCTAATTCTATTCTATTTCTAATTCTATTTCTAATTCTAATTCTATTCTAATTTTTAATTCTAATTATAATTCTAATTCTAATTCTAATTCTATTCTAATTCTATTCTAATTCTATTCTAATTCTAATTCTAATTTTATTCTAATTCTATTCTAATTCTAATTTTATTCTAATTCTATTCTAATTCAATTATAATTCTAATTATAATTCTATTCTATTTCTAATTCCATTTCTAATTCTAATTATATTCTAATTCTAATTCTAATTCTAATTCTATTTCTAATTCTAATTCTATTCTAATTCTAATTCTAATTCTAATTCTAATTCTAATTCTATTCTATTTCTAATTCTAATTCTATTCTAATTCTAATTCTATTTCTAATTCTATTCTAATTCTATTCTAAATCTAATTTTAATTCTAATTCTATTTCTAATTCTATTTCTAATTCTAATTCTAATTCTAATCTAATTCTAATTCTATTCTAATTCTATTCTAATTCTAATTTTATTCTAATTCAATTATAATTCTAATTATAATTCTATTCTATTTCTAATTCCATTTCCAATTCTAATTATATTCTAATTCTAATTCTAATTCTAATTCTATTTCTAATTCTAATTCTATTCTAATTCTAATTCTAATTCTAATTCTAATTCTATTCTATTTCTAATTCTAATTCTATTCTAATTCTAATTCTATTTCTAATTCTATTCTAATTCTATTCTAATTCTAATTTTAATTCTAATTCTATTTCTAATTCTAATTCTATTCTAATTCTATTTCTAATTCTAATTCTAATTCTAATCTAATTCTAATTCTATTCTAATTGTAATTCTATTCTATTTTTAATTCTATTTCTAATTCTAATTCTATTCTAATTCTAATTCTAATTATAATTCTATTTCTAATTCTAATTCTATTCTAATTCTATTCTAATTCTATTCTAATTCTATTCTAATTCTAATTCTAATTTTATTCTAATTCTATTCTAATTCTAATTTTATTCTAATTCTATTCTAATTCAATTATAATTCTAATTATAATTCTATTCTATTTCTAATTCCATTTCTAATTCTAATTATATTCTAATTCTAATTCTAATTCTAATTCTATTTCTAATTCTAATTCTATTCTAATTCTAATTCTAATTCTAATTCTAATTCTATTCTATTTCTAATTCTAATTCTATTCTAATTCTAATTCTATTTCTAATTCTATTCTAATTCTATTCTAATTATAATTTTAATTCTAATTCTATTTCTAATTCTAATTCTATTCTAATTCTATTTCTAATTCTAATTCTAATTCTAATCTAATTCTAATTCTATTCTAATTCTTACTCTATTCTAATTCTATTTCTAATTCTATTCTAATTCTAATTCTAATTCTATTCTATTTCTAATTCTATTTCTAATTCTAATTCTAATGCTATTTCTATTTCTAATTCTAATTCTATTCTAATTCTAATTCTAATTCTAATTCTATTCTAATTCTAATTCTATTTCTAATTCTATTCTAATTCTATTCTAATTCTAATTCTAATTCTATTCTAATTCTATTTCTAATTCTATTCTAATTCTATTCTAATTCTATTTCTAATTCTAATTCTATTCTAATTCTAATTCTAATTCTAATTCTATTTCTATTTCTAATTCTAATTCTATTATAATTCTAATTCTAATTCTAATTCTAATTCTATTCTAATTCTATTCTAATTCTATTCTAATTCTATTCTAATTCTAATTATAATTCTATTCTATTTCTAATTCTATGTCTAATTCTAATTCTATTCTAATTCTAATTCTAATTCTAATTCTATTTCTAATACTAATTCTATTCTAATTCTAATTCTAATTCTAATTCTAATTCTAATTCTATTTCTAATTCTATTTCTAATTCTAATTCTATTCTAATTCTAATTCTATTCTAATTTTATTCTAATTTTATTCTAATTCTAATTCTATTCTAATTCTATTCTAATTCTATTCTAATTCTAATTATAATTCTATTCTATTTCTAATTCTATTTCTAATTCTAATTCTATTCTAATTCTAATTCTAATTCTAATTCTATCCCAATTTTATTCTAATTCTATTCTAATTCTAATTCTAATTCTATTCTAATTCTATTCTAATTCTAATTCTAATTATAATTCTATTATATTTCTAATTCTAATTCTATTCTATTTCTAATTCTAATTCTATTCTATTTCTAATTCCATTCTAATTCTATTCTAATTCTATTCTAATTCTAATTCTAATTCTAATTCTATTTCTAATTCTAATTCTATTCTAATTCTATTCTAATTCTATTCTAATTCTATATTAATTCTATTCTAATTCTAATTCTAATTCTAATTCTATTCTAATTCTATTTCTAATTCTAATTATATTCTAATTCTATTCTAATTCTATTCTAATTTTAATTCTAATTCTAATTCTATTTTTAATTCTAATTCTATTCTAATTCTATTCTAATTCTATTCTAATTCTAATTCTATTCTATTTCTAATTCTATTTCTAATTCTAATTCTATTCTAATTTTTAATTCTAATTATAATTCTAATTCTAATTCTAATTCTA
This sequence comes from Streptanthus diversifolius, assembly GCA_039880935.1. Lineage (NCBI taxonomy): Eukaryota > Viridiplantae > Streptophyta > Magnoliopsida > Brassicales > Brassicaceae > Streptanthus > Streptanthus diversifolius. Next base: position 703,832 of record JAXGFM010000018.1, on the reverse strand, counting down.
TTCTAATTCTATTCTAATTCTATTCTAATTCTAATTCTAATTTTATTCTAATTCTATTCTAATTCTAATTTTATTCTAATTCTATTCTAATTCAATTATAATTCTAATTATAATTCTATTCTATTTCTAATTCCATTTCTAATTCTAATTATATTCTAATTCTAATTCTAATTCTAATTCTATTTCTAATTCTAATTCTATTCTAATTCTAATTCTAATTCTAATTCTAATTCTAATTCTATTCTATTTCTAATTCTAATTCTATTCTAATTCTAATTCTATTTCTAATTCTATTCTAATTCTATTCTAATTCTAATTTTAATTCTAATTCTATTTCTAATTCTATTTCTAATTCTAATTCTAATTCTAATCTAATTCTAATTCTATTCTAATTCTATTCTAATTCTAATTTTATTCTAATTCAATTATAATTCTAATTATAATTCTATTCTATTTCTAATTCCATTTCCAATTCTAATTATATTCTAATTCTAATTCTAATTCTAATTCTATTTCTAATTCTAATTCTATTCTAGTTCTAATTCTAATTCTAATTCTAATTCTATTCTATTTCTAATTCTAATTCTATTCTAATTCTAATTCTATTTCTAATTCTATTCTAATTCTATTCTAATTCTAATTTTAATTCTAATTCTATTTCTAATTCTAATTCTATTCTAATTCTATTTCTAATTCTAATTCTAATTCTAATCTAATTCTAATTCTATTCTAATTGTAATTCTATTCTATTTTTAATTCTATTTCTAATTCTAATTCTATTCTAATTCTAATTCTAATTATAATTCTATTTCTAATTCTAATTCTATTCTAATTCTATTCTAATTCTATTCTAATTCTATTCTAATTCTAATTCTAATTTTATTCTAATTCTATTCTAATTCTAATTTTATTCTAATTCTATTCTAATTCAATTATAATTCTAATTATAATTCTATTCTATTTCTAATTCCATTTCTAATTCTAATTATATTCTAATTCTAATTCTAATTCTAATTCTATTTCTAATTCTAATTCTATTCTAATTCTAATTCTAATTCTAATTCTAATTCTATTCTATTTCTAATTCTAATTCTATTCTAATTCTAATTCTATTTCTAATTCTATTCTAATTCTATTCTAATTATAATTTTAATTCTAATTCTATTTCTAATTCTAATTCTATTCTAATTCTATTTCTAATTCTAATTCTAATTCTAATCTAATTCTAATTCTATTCTAATTCTTACTCTATTCTAATTCTATTTCTAATTCTATTCTAATTCTAATTCTAATTCTATTCTATTTCTAATTCTATTTCTAATTCTAATTCTAATGCTATTTCTATTTCTAATTCTAATTCTATTCTAATTCTAATTCTAATTCTAATTCTATTCTAATTCTAATTCTATTTCTAATTCTATTCTAATTCTATTCTAATTCTAATTCTAATTCTATTCTAATTCTATTTCTAATTCTATTCTAATTCTATTCTAATTCTATTTCTAATTCTAATTCTATTCTAATTCTAATTCTAATTCTAATTCTATTTCTATTTCTAATTCTAATTCTATTATAATTCTAATTCTAATTCTAATTCTAATTCTATTCTAATTCTATTCTAATTCTATTCTAATTCTATTCTAATTCTAATTATAATTCTATTCTATTTCTAATTCTATGTCTAATTCTAATTCTATTCTAATTCTAATTCTAATTCTAATTCTATTTCTAATACTAATTCTATTCTAATTCTAATTCTAATTCTAATTCTAATTCTAATTCTATTTCTAATTCTATTTCTAATTCTAATTCTATTCTAATTCTAATTCTATTCTAATTTTATTCTAATTTTATTCTAATTCTAATTCTATTCTAATTCTATTCTAATTCTATTCTAATTCTAATTATAATTCTATTCTATTTCTAATTCTATTTCTAATTCTAATTCTATTCTAATTCTAATTTTAATTCTAATTCTATCCCAATTTTATTCTAATTCTATTCTAATTCTAATTCTAATTCTATTCTAATTCTATTCTAATTCTAATTCTAATTATAATTCTATTATATTTCTAATTCTAATTCTATTCTATTTCTAATTCTAATTCTATTCTATTTCTAATTCCATTCTAATTCTATTCTAATTCTATTCTAATTCTAATTCTAATTCTAATTCTATTTCTAATTCTAATTCTATTCTAATTCTATTCTAATTCTATTCTAATTCTATATTAATTCTATTCTAATTCTAATTCTAATTCTAATTCTATTCTAATTCTATTTCTAATTCTAATTATATTCTAATTCTATTCTAATTCTATTCTAATTTTAATTCTAATTCTAATTCTATTTTTAATTCTAATTCTATTCTAATTCTATTCTAATTCTAATTCTATTCTATTTCTAATTCTATTTCTAATTCTAATTCTATTCTAATTTTTAATTCTAATTATAATTCTAATTCTAATTCTAATTCTATTCTAATTCTATTCTAATTCTATTCTAATTCTAATTCTAATTTTATTCTAATTCTATTCTAATTCTAATTTTATTCTAATTCTATTCTAATTCAATTATAATTCTAATTATAATTCTATTCTATTTCTAATTCCATTTCTAATTCTAATTATATTCTAATTCTAATTCTAATTCTAATTCTATTTCTAATTCTAATTCTATTCTAATTCTAATTCTAATTCTAATTCTAATTCTATTCTATTTCTAATTCTAATTCTATTCTAATTCTAATTCTATTTCTAATTCTATTCTAATTCTATTCTAATTCTAATTTTAATTCTAATTCTATTTCTACTTCTAATTCTATTCTAATTCTATTCTAATTCTATTTTAATTCTATTCTAATTCTAATTCTAATTATAATTCTATTCTAATTCTATTTCTAATTCTAATTCTATTTTAATTCTATTCTAATTCTATTTCTAATTCTAATTCTAATTCTAATCTAATTCTAATTCTATTCTAATTCTTACTCTATTCTAATTCTATTTCTAATTCTATTCTAATTCTAATTCTAATTCTATTCTATTTCTAATTCTATTTCTAATTCTAATTCTAATGCTATTTCTATTTCTAATTCTAATTCTATTCTAATTCTAATTCTAATTCTATTCTAATTCTAATTCTATTTCTAATTCTATTCTAATTCTATTCTAATTCTATTCTAATTCTATTTCTAATTCTAATTCTATTTTAATTCTATTCTAATTCTAATTCTATTCTAATTCTATTTCTAATTCTATTCTAATTCTATTCTAATTCTATTTCTAATTCTAATTCTATTCTAATTCTAATTCTAATTCTAATTCTATTTCTATTTCTAATTCTAATTCTAGTATAATTCTAATTCTAATTCTAATTCTAATTCTATTCTAATTCTATTCTAATTCTATTCTAATTCTAATTATAATTCTATTCTATTTCTAATTCTATGTCTAATTCTAATTCTATTCTAATTCTAATTCTAATTCTAATTCTATTTCTAATTCTATTCTAATTCTAATTCTAATTCTAATTCTAATTCTAATTCTATTTCTAATTCTATTTCTAATTCTAATTCTATTCTAATTCTAATTCTATTCTAATTTTATTCTAATTTTATTCTAATTCTAATTCTATTCTAATTCTATTCTAATTCTATTCTAATTCTAATTATAATTCTATTCTATTTCTAATTCTATTTCTAATTCTAATTCTATTATAATTCTAATTCTAATTCTAATTCTAATTCTAATTCTATTCTAATTCTATTCTAATTCTATTCTAATTCTAATTATAATTCTATTCTATTTCTAATTCTATGTCTAATTCTAATTCTATTCTAATTCTAATTCTAATTCTAATTCTATTTCTAATTCTAATTCTATTCTAATTCTAATTCTAATTCTAATTCTAATTCTAATTCTATTTCTAATTCTATTTCTAATTCTAATTCTATTCTAATTCTAATTCTATTCTAATTTTATTCTAATTTTATTCTAATGCTAATTCTATTCTAATTCTATTCTAATTCTATTCTAATTCTATTCTAATTCTAATTATAATTCTATTCTATTTCTAATTCTATTTCTAATTCTAATTCTAATTCTATTCTAATTCTATTTCTAATTCTAATTCTAATTCTAATCTAATTCTAATTCTATTCTAATTGTAATTCTATTCTATTTTTAATTCTATTTCTAATTCTAATTCTATTCTAATTCTAATTCTAATTATAATTCTATTTCTAATTCTAATTCTATTCTAATTCTATTCTAATTCTATTCTAATTCTAATTCTAATTTTATTCTAATTCTATTCTAATTCTAATTTTATTCTAATTCTATTCTAATTCAATTATAATTCTAATTATAATTCTATTCTATTTCTAATTCCATTTCTAATTCTAATTATATTCTAATTCTAATTCTAATTCTAATTCTATTTCTAATTCTAATTCTATTCTAATTCTAATTCTAATTCTAATTCTAATTCTATTCTATTTCTAATTCTAATTCTATTCTAATTCTAATTCTATTTCTAATTCTATTCTAATTCTATTCTAATTATAATTTTAATTCTAATTCTATTTCTAATTCTAATTCTATTCTAATTCTATTTCTAATTCTAATTCTAATTCTAATCTAATTCTAATTCTATTCTAATTCTTACTCTATTCTAATTCTATTTCTAATTCTATTCTAATTCTAATTCTAATTCTATTCTATTTCTAATTCTATTTCTAATTCTAATTCTAATGCTATTTCTATTTCTAATTCTAATTCTATTCTAATTCTAATTCTAATTCTAATTCTATTCTAATTCTAATTCTATTTCTAATTCTATTCTAATTCTATTCTAATTCTAATTCTAATTCTATTCTAATTCTATTTCTAATTCTATTCTAATTCTATTCTAATTCTATTTCTAATTCTAATTCTATTCTAATTCTAATTCTAATTCTAATTCTATTTCTATTTCTAATTCTAATTCTATTATAATTCTAATTCTAATTCTAATTCTAATTCTATTCTAATTCTATTCTAATTCTATTCTAATTCTATTCTAATTCTAATTATAATTCTATTCTATTTCTAATTCTATGTCTAATTCTAATTCTATTCTAATTCTAATTCTAATTCTAATTCTATTTCTAATTCTAATTCTATTCTAATTCTAATTCTAATTCTAATTCTAATTCTAATTCTATTTCTAATTCTATTTCTAATTCTAATTCTATTCTAATTCTAATTCTATTCTAATTTTATTCTAATTTTATTCTAATTCTAATTCTATTCTAATTCTATTCTAATTCTATTCTAATTCTAATTATAATTCTATTCTATTTCTAATTCTATTTCTAATTCTAATTCTATTCTAATTCTAATTCTAATTCTAATTCTATCCCAATTTTATTCTAATTCTATTCTAATTCTAATTCTAATTCTATTCTAATTCTATTCTAATTCTAATTCTAATTATAATTCTATTATATTTCTAATTCTAATTCTATTCTATTTCTAATTCTAATTCTATTCTATTTCTAATTCCATTCTAATTCTATTCTAATTCTATTCTAATTCTAATTCTAATTCTAATTCTATTTCTAATTCTAATTCTATTCTAATTCTATTCTAATTCTATTCTAATTCTATATTAATTCTATTCTAATTCTAATTCTAATTCTAATTCTATTCTAATTCTATTTCTAATTCTAATTATATTCTAATTCTATTCTAATTTTAATTCTAATTCTAATTCTATTTTTAATTCTAATTCTATTCTAATTCTATTCTAATTCTAATTCTATTCTATTTCTAATTCTATTTCTAATTCTAATTCTATTCTAATTTTTAATTCTAATTATAATTCTAATTCTAATTCTAATTCTATTCTAATTCTATTCTAATTCTATTCTAATTCTAATTCTAATTTTATTCTAATTCTATTCTAATTCTAATTTTATTCTAATTCTATTCTAATTCAATTATAATTCTAATTATAATTCTATTCTATTTCTAATTCCATTTCTAATTCTAATTATATTCTAATTCTAATTCTAATTCTAATTCTATTTCTAATTCTAATTCTATTCTAATTCTAATTCTAATTCTAATTCTAATTCTATTCTATTTCTAATTCTAATTCTATTCTAATTCTAATTCTATTTCTAATTCTATTCTAATTCTATTCTAATTCTAATTTTAATTCTAATTCTATTTCTACTTCTAATTCTATTCTAATTCTATTCTAATTCTATTTTAATTCTATTCTAATTCTAATTCTAATTATAATTCTATTCTAATTCTATTTCTAATTCTAATTCTATTTCAGTTCTATTCTAATTCTATTTCTAATTCTAATTCTAATTCTAATCTAATTCTAATTCTATTCTAATTCTTACTCTATTCTAATTCTATTTCTAATTCTATTCTAATTCTAATTCTAATTCTATTCTATTTCTAATTCTATTTCTAATTCTAATTCTAATGCTATTTCTATTTCTAATTCTAATTCTATTCTAATTCTAATTCTAATTCTAATTCTATTCTAATTCTAATTCTATTTCTAATTCTATTCTAATTATATTCTAAATCTATTCTAATTCTATTCTAATTCTATTCTAATTCTAATTCTATTTCTAATTCTATTCTAATTCTATTCTAATTCTAATTCTAATTCTATTCTAATTCTAATTCTATTTCTAATTCTATTCTAATTCTATTCTAATTCTAATTCTAATTCTAATTCTATTCTAATTCTATTATAATTCTATTTCTAATTCTATTTAATTCTATTTCTAATTCTAATTCTATTCTAATTCTAATTCTAATTCTAATTCTATTTCTATTTCTAATTCTAATTCTATTATAATTCTAATTCTAATTCTAATTCTAATTCTATTCTAATTCTATTCTAATTCTATTCTAATTCTATTCTAATTCTAATTATAATTCTATTCTATTTCTAATTCTATGTCTAATTCTAATTCTATTCTAATTCTAATTCTAATTCTAATTCTATTTCTAATTCTAATTCTATTCTAATTCTAATTCTAATTCTAATTCTAATTCTAATTCTATTTCTAATTCTATTTCTAATTCTAATTCTATTCTAATTCTAATTCTATTCTAATTTTATTCTAATTTTATTCTAATTCTAATTCTATTCTAATTCTATTCTAATTCTATTCTAATTCTAATTATAATTCTATTCTATTTCTAATTCTATTTCTAATTCTAATTCTATTCTAATTCTAATTCTAATTCTAATTCTATCCCAATTTTACTCTAATTCTATTCTAATTCTAATTCTAATTCTATTCTAATTCTATTCTAATTCTAATTCTAATTATAATTCTATTATATTTCTAATTCTAATTCTATTCTATTTCTAATTCTAATTCTATTCTATTTCTAATTCCATTCTAATTCTATTCTAATTCTATTCTAATTCTAATTCTAATTCTAATTCTATTTCTAATTCTAATTCTATTCTAATTCTATTCTAATTCTATTCTAATTCTATATTAATTCTATTCTAATTCTAATTCTAATTCTAATTCTATTCTAATTCTATTTCTAATTCTAATTATATTCTAATTCTATTCTAATTTTAATTCTAATTCTAATTCTATTTTTAATTCTAATTCTATTCTAATTCTATTCTAATTCTAATTCTATTCTATTTCTAATTCTATTTCTAATTCTAATTCTATTCTAATTCTAATTCTAATTCTATTCTAATTCTATTTCTAATTCTATTCTAATTCTATTCTAATTCTATTTCTAATTCTAATTCTATTCTAATTCTAATTCTAATTCTAATTCTATTTCTATTTCTAATTCTAATTCTATTATAATTCTAATTCTAATTCTAATTCTAATTCTATTCTAATTCTATTCTAATTCTATTCTAATTCTATTCTAATTCTAATTATAATTCTATTCTATTTCTAATTCTATGTCTAATTCTAATTCTATTCTAATTCTAATTCTAATTCTAATTCTATTTCTAATACTAATTCTATTCTAATTCTAATTCTAATTCTAATTCTAATTCTAATTCTATTTCTAATTCTATTTCTAATTCTAATTCTATTCTAATTCTAATTCTATTCTAATTTTATTCTAATTTTATTCTAATTCTAATTCTATTCTAATTCTATTCTAATTCTATTCTAATTCTAATTATAATTCTATTCTATTTCTAATTCTATTTCTAATTCTAATTCTATTCTAATTCTAATTCTAATTCTAATTCTATCCCAATTTTATTCTAATTCTATTCTAATTCTAATTCTAATTCTATTCTAATTCTATTCTAATTCTAATTCTAATTATAATTCTATTATATTTCTAATTCTAATTCTATTCTATTTCTAATTCTAATTCTATTCTATTTCTAATTCCATTCTAATTCTATTCTAATTCTATTCTAATTCTAATTATAATTCTAATTCTATTTCTAATTCTAATTCTATTCTAATTCTATTCTAATTCTATTCTAATTCTATATTAATTCTATTCTAATTCTAATTCTAATTCTAATTCTATTCTAATTCTATTTCTAATTCTAATTATATTCTAATTCTATTCTAATTCTATTCTAATTTTAATTCTAATTCTAATTCTATTTTTAATTCTAATTCTATTCTAATTCTATTCTAATTCTAATTCTATTCTATTTCTAATTCTATTTCTAATTCTAATTCTATTCTAATTTTTAATTCTAATTATAATTCTAATTCTAATTCTAATTCTATTCTAATTCTATTCTAATTCTATTCTAATTCTAATTCTAATTTTATTCTAATTCTATTCTAATTCTAATTTTATTCTAATTCTATTCTAATTCAATTATAATTCTAATTATAATTCTATTCTATTTCTAATTCCATTTCTAATTCTAATTATATTCTAATTCTAATTCTAATTCTAATTCTATTTCTAATTCTAATTCTATTCTAATTCTAATTCTAATTCTAATTCTAATTCTATTCTATTTCTAATTCTAATTCTATTCTAATTCTAATTCTATTTCTAATTCTATTCTAATTCTATTCTAATTCTAATTTTAATTCTAATTCTATTTCTACTTCTAATTCTATTCTAATTCTATTCTAATTCTATTTTAATTCTATTCTAATTCTAATTCTAATTATAATTCTATTCTAATTCTATTTCTAATTCTAATTCTATTTTAATTCTATTCTAATTCTCTTTCTAATTCTAATTCTAATTCTAATCTAATTCTAATTCTATTCTAATTCTTACTCTATTCTAATTCTATTTCTAATTCTATTCTAATTCTAATTCTAATTCTATTCTATTTCTAATTCTATTTCTAATTCTAATTCTAATGCTATTTCTATTTCTAATTCTAATTCTATTCTAATTCTAATTCTAATTCTATTCTAATTCTAATTCTATTTCTAATTCTATTCTAATTCTATTCTAATTCTATTCTAATTCTATTTCTAATTCTAATTCTATTTTAATTCTATTCTAATTCTAATTCTATTCTAATTCTATTTCTAATTCTATTCTAATTCTATTCTAATTCTATTTCTAATTCTAATTCTATTCTAATTCTAATTCTAATTCTAATTCTATTTCTATTTCTAATTCTAATTCTAGTATAATTCTAATTCTAATTCTAATTCTAATTCTATTCTAATTCTATTCTAATTCTATTCTAATTCTAATTATAATTCTATTCTATTTCTAATTCTATGTCTAATTCTAATTCTATTCTAATTCTAATTCTAATTCTAATTCTATTTCTAATTCTATTCTAATTCTAATTCTAATTCTAATTCTAATTCTAATTCTATTTCTAATTCTATTTCTAATTCTAATTCTATTCTAATTCTAATTCTATTCTAATTTTATTCTAATTTTATTCTAATTCTAATTCTATTCTAATTCTATTCTAATTCTATTCTAATTCTAATTATAATTCTATTCTATTTCTAATTCTATTTCTAATTCTAATTCTATTATAATTCTAATTCTAATTCTAATTCTAATTCTAATTCTATTCTAATTCTATTCTAATTCTATTCTAATTCTAATTATAATTCTATTCTATTTCTAATTCTATGTCTAATTCTAATTCTATTCTAATTCTAATTCTAATTCTAATTCTATTTCTAATTCTAATTCTATTCTAATTCTAATTCTAATTCTAATTCTAATTCTAATTCTATTTCTAATTCTATTTCTAATTCTAATTCTATTCTAATTCTAATTCTATTCTAATTTTATTCTAATTTTATTCTAATGCTAATTCTATTCTAATTCTATTCTAATTCTATTCTAATTCTATTCTAATTCTAATTATAATTCTATTCTATTTCTAATTCTATTTCTAATTCTAATTCTAATTCTATTCTAATTCTATTTCTAATTCTAATTCTAATTCTAATCTAATTCTAATTCTATTCTAATTGTAATTCTATTCTATTTTTAATTCTATTTCTAATTCTAATTCTATTCTAATTCTAATTCTAATTATAATTCTATTTCTAATTCTAATTCTATTCTAATTCTATTCTAATTCTATTCTAATTCTAATTCTAATTTTATTCTAATTCTATTCTAATTCTAATTTTATTCTAATTCTATTCTAATTCAATTATAATTCTAATTATAATTCTATTCTATTTCTAATTCCATTTCTAATTCTAATTATATTCTAATTCTAATTCTAATTCTAATTCTATTTCTAATTCTAATTCTATTCTAATTCTAATTCTAATTCTAATTCTAATTCTATTCTATTTCTAATTCTAATTCTATTCTAATTCTAATTCTATTTCTAATTCTATTCTAATTCTATTCTAATTATAATTTTAATTCTAATTCTATTTCTAATTCTAATTCTATTCTAATTCTATTTCTAATTCTAATTCTAATTCTAATCTAATTCTAATTCTATTCTAATTCTTACTCTATTCTAATTCTATTTCTAATTCTATTCTAATTCTAATTCTAATTCTATTCTATTTCTAATTCTATTTCTAATTCTAATTCTAATGCTATTTCTATTTCTAATTCTAATTCTATTCTAATTCTAATTCTAATTCTAATTCTATTCTAATTCTAATTCTATTTCTAATTCTATTCTAATTCTATTCTAATTCTAATTCTAATTCTATTCTAATTCTATTTCTAATTCTATTCTAATTCTATTCTAATTCTATTTCTAATTCTAATTCTATTCTAATTCTAATTCTAATTCTAATTCTATTTCTATTTCTAATTCTAATTCTATTATAATTCTAATTCTAATTCTAATTCTAATTCTATTCTAATTCTATTCTAATTCTATTCTAATTCTATTCTAATTCTAATTATAATTCTATTCTATTTCTAATTCTATGTCTAATTCTAATTCTATTCTAATTCTAATTCTAATTCTAATTCTATTTCTAATTCTAATTCTATTCTAATTCTAATTCTAATTCTAATTCTAATTCTAATTCTATTTCTAATTCTATTTCTAATTCTAATTCTATTCTAATTCTAATTCTATTCTAATTTTATTCTAATTTTATTCTAATTCTAATTCTATTCTAATTCTATTCTAATTCTATTCTAATTCTAATTATAATTCTATTCTATTTCTAATTCTATTTCTAATTCTAATTCTATTCTAATTCTAATTCTAATTCTAATTCTATCCCAATTTTATTCTAATTCTATTCTAATTCTAATTCTAATTCTATTCTAATTCTATTCTAATTCTAATTCTAATTATAATTCTATTATATTTCTAATTCTAATTCTATTCTATTTCTAATTCTAATTCTATTCTATTTCTAATTCCATTCTAATTCTATTCTAATTCTATTCTAATTCTAATTCTAATTCTAATTCTATTTCTAATTCTAATTCTATTCTAATTCTATTCTAATTCTATTCTAATTCTATATTAATTCTATTCTAATTCTAATTCTAATTCTAATTCTATTCTAATTCTATTTCTAATTCTAATTATATTCTAATTCTATTCTAATTTTAATTCTAATTCTAATTCTATTTTTAATTCTAATTCTATTCTAATTCTATTCTAATTCTAATTCTATTCTATTTCTAATTCTATTTCTAATTCTAATTCTATTCTAATTTTTAATTCTAATTATAATTCTAATTCTAATTCTAATTCTATTCTAATTCTATTCTAATTCTATTCTAATTCTAATTCTAATTTTATTCTAATTCTATTCTAATTCTAATTTTATTCTAATTCTATTCTAATTCAATTATAATTCTAATTATAATTCTATTCTATTTCTAATTCCATTTCTAATTCTATATTCTAATTCTAATTCTAATTCTAATTCTATTTCTAATTCTAATTCTATTCTAATTCTAATTCTAATTCTAATTCTAATTCTATTCTATTTCTAATTCTAATTCTATTCTAATTCTAATTCTATTTCTAATTCTATTCTAATTCTATTCTAATTCTAATTTTAATTCTAATTCTATTTCTACTTCTAATTCTATTCTAATTCTATTCTAATTCTATTTTAATTCTATTCTAATTCTAATTCTAATTATAATTCTATTCTAATTCTATTTCTAATTCTAATTCTATTTCAGTTCTATTCTAATTCTATTTCTAATTCTAATTCTAATTCTAATCTAATTCTAATTCTATTCTAATTCTTACTCTATTCTAATTCTATTTCTAATTCTATTCTAATTCTAATTCTAATTCTATTCTATTTCTAATTCTATTTCTAATTCTAATTCTAATGCTATTTCTATTTCTAATTCTAATTCTATTCTAATTCTAATTCTAATTCTAATTCTATTCTAATTCTAATTCTATTTCTAATTCTATTCTAATTATATTCTAAATCTATTCTAATTCTATTCTAATTCTATTCTAATTCTAATTCTATTTCTAATTCTATTCTAATTCTATTCTAATTCTAATTCTAATTCTATTCTAATTCTAATTCTATTTCTAATTCTATTCTAATTCTATTCTAATTCTAATTCTAATTCTAATTCTATTCTAATTCTATTATAATTCTATTTCTAATTCTATTTAATTCTATTTCTAATTCTAATTCTATTCTAATTCTAATTCTAATTCTAATTCTATTTCTATTTCTAATTCTAATTCTATTATAATTCTAATTCTAATTCTAATTCTAATTCTATTCTAATTCTATTCTAATTCTATTCTAATTCTATTCTAATTCTAATTATAATTCTATTCTATTTCTAATTCTATGTCTAATTCTAATTCTATTCTAATTCTAATTCTAATTCTAATTCTATTTCTAATTCTAATTCTATTCTAATTCTAATTCTAATTCTAATTCTAATTCTAATTCTATTTCTAATTCTATTTCTAATTCTAATTCTATTCTAATTCTAATTCTATTCTAATTTTATTCTAATTTTATTCTAATTCTAATTCTATTCTAATTCTATTCTAATTCTATTCTAATTCTAATTATAATTCTATTCTATTTCTAATTCTATTTCTAATTCTAATTCTATTCTAATTCTAATTCTAATTCTAATTCTATCCCAATTTTACTCTAATTCTATTCTAATTCTAATTCTAATTCTATTCTAATTCTATTCTAATTCTAATTCTATTCTATTTCTAATTCTAATTCTATTCTATTTCTAATTCCATTCTAATTCTATTCTAATTCTATTCTAATTCTAATTCTAATTCTAATTCTATTTCTAATTCTAATTCTATTCTAATTCTATTCTAATTCTATTCTAATTCTATATTAATTCTATTCTAATTCTAATTCTAATTCTAATTCTATTCTAATTCTATTTCTAATTCTAATTATATTCTAATTCTATTCTAATTTTAATTCTAATTCTAATTCTTTTTTTAATTCTAATTCTATTCTAATTCTATTCTAATTCTAATTCTATTCTATTTCTAATTCTATTTCTAATTCTAATTCTATTCTAATTTTTAATTCTAATTATAATTCTAATTCTAATTCTAATTCTATTCTAATTCTATTCTAATTCTATTCTAATTCTAATTCTAATTTTATTCTAATTCTATTCTAATTCTAATTTTATTCTAATTCTATTCTAATTCAATTATAATTCTAATTATAATTCTATTCTATTTCTAATTCCATTTCTAATTCTAATTATATTCTAATTCTAATTCTAATTCTAATTCTATTTCTAATTCTAATTCTATTCTAATTCTAATTCTAATTCTAATTCTAATTCTATTCTATTTCTAATTCTAATTCTATTCTAATTCTAATTCTATTTCTAATTCTATTCTAATTCTATTCTAATTCTAATTTTAATTCTAATTCTATTTCTACTTCTAATTCTATTCTAATTCTATTCTAATTCTATTTTAATTCTATTCTAATTCTAATTCTAATTATAATTCTATTCTAATTCTATTTCTAATTCTAATTCTATTTCAGTTCTATTCTAATTCTATTTCTAATTCTAATTCTAATTCTAATCTAATTCTAATTCTATTCTAATTCTTACTCTATTCTAATTCTATTTCTAATTCTATTCTAATTCTAATTCTAATTCTATTCTATTTCTAATTCTATTTCTAATTCTAATTCTAATGCTATTTCTATTTCTAATTCTAATTCTATTCTAATTCTAATTCTAATTCTAATTCTATTCTAATTCTAATTCTATTTCTAATTCTATTCTAATTATATTCTAAATCTATTCTAATTCTATTCTAATTCTATTCTAATTCTAATTCTATTTCTAATTCTATTCTAATTCTATTCTAATTCTAATTCTAATTCTAATTCTATTCTAATTCTATTTCTAATTCTATTCTAATTCTATTCTAATTCTATTTCTAATTCTAATTCTATTCTAATTCTAATTCTAATTCTAATTCTATTTCTATTTCTAATTCTAATTCTATTATAATTATAATTCTAATTCTAATTCTAATTCTATTCTAATTCTATTCTAATTCTATTCTAATTCTATTCTAATTCTAATTATAATTCTATTCTATTTCTAATTCTATGTCTAATTCTAATTCTATTCTAATTCTAATTCTAATTCTAATTCTATTTCTAATTCTAATTCTATTCTAATTCTAATTCTAATTCTAATTCTAATTCTAATTCTAATTCTATTTCTAATTTTATTTCTAATTCTAATTCTATTCTAATTCTAATTCTATTCTAATTTTATTCTAATTTTATTCTAATTCTAATTCTATTCTAATTCTATTCTAATTCTATTCTAATTCTAATTATAATTCTATTCTATTTCTAATTCTATTTCTAATTCTAATTCTATTCTAATTCTAATTCTAATTCTAATTCTATTCTAATTTTATTCTAATTCTATTCTAATTCTAATTCTAATTCTATTCTAATTCTATTCTAATTCTAATTCTAATTATAATTCTATTCTAATTCTATTTCTAATTCTAATTCTATTTTAATTCTATTCTAATTCTATTTCTAATTCTAATTCTAATTCTATTCTAATTCTAATTATATTCTAATTCTTACTCTATTCTAATTCTATTTCTAATTCTATTCTAATTCTAATTCTAATTCTATTCTATTTCTAATTCTATTTCTAATTCTAATTCTAATGCTATTTCTATTTCTAATTCTAATTCTATTCTAATTCTAATTCTAATTCTAATTCTATTCTAATTCTAATTCTATTTCTAATTCTATTCTAATTCTATTCTAATTCTATTCTAATTCTATTCTAATTCTAATTCTATTTCTAATTCTATTCTAATTCTATTCTAATTCTAATTCTAATTCTAATTCTATTCTAATTCTGTTTCTAATTCTATTCTAATTCTATTCTAATTCTATTTCTAATTCTAATTCTATTCTAATTCTAATTCTAATTCTAATTCTATTTCTATTTCTAATTCTAATTCTATTCTAATTCTAATTCTAATTCTAATTCTAATTCTATTCTAATTCTATTCTAATTCTATTCTAATTCTATTCTAATTCTATTCTAATTCTAATTGTAATTCTATTCTATTTCTAATTCTATGTCTAATTCTAATTCTATTCTAATTCTAATTCTAATTCTAATTCTATTTCTAATTCTAATTCTATTCTAATTCTAATTCTAATTCTAATTCTAATTCTATTTCTAATTCTAATTCTATTCTAATTCTAATTCTATTCTAATTTTATTCTAATTTTATTCTAATTCTAATTCTATTCTAATTCTATTCTAATTCTATTCTAATTCTAATTATAATTCTATTCTATTTCTAATTCTATTTCTAATTCTAATTCTATTCTAATTCTAATTCTAATTCTAATTCTATTCTAATTTTATTTTAATTCTATTCTAATTCTAATTCTAATTCTATTCTATTTCTAATTCTATTTCTAATTCTAATCCTAATTCTATTTCTATTTCTAATTCTAATTCTATTCTAATTCTAATTCTAATTCTAATTCTAATTCTAATTCTAATTCTATTCTAATTCTAATTCTATTTCTAATTCTATTCTAATTCTAATTCTAATTCTATTTCTAATTCTATTCTAATTCTATTCTAATTCTATTTCTAATTCTATTTCTAATTCTAATTCTAATTCTAATTCTATTTCTAATTTTATTCTAATTCTATTCTAATTCTATTCTAATTCTAATTCTATTTCTAATCTAATTCTAATTCTAATTCTAATTCTAATTCTATTCTATTTCTATTTCTATTTCAAATTCTAATTCTATTCTAATTCTAATTCTAATTATAATTCTATTCTAATTCTATTCTAATTTTATTCTAATTCTAATTCTAATTCTAATTCTATTCTAATTCTATTTCTAATTCTAATTCTAATTCTAATTCTATTCTAATTCTATTTCTAATTCTAATTCTATTCTAATTCTAATTCTAATTCTAATTCTATTTCTAATTCTAATTATATTCTAATTCTATTCTAATTCTATTCTATTTCTAATTCTATTTCTATTCTAATTCTATTCTAATTCTGTTCTAATTCTATTCTAATTCTATTCTAATTCTTTTCTAATTCTATTCTAATTTTATTCTAATTATTATTCTATTTCTAATCTAATTCTAATTCTAATTCTAATTCTAATTCTATTCTATTTCTAATTCTATTTCTAAATCTAATTCTATTCTAATTCTAATTCTAATTCTATTCTAATTCTATTTCTAATTCTATTTCTAATTCTAATTCAATTCTAATTCTAATTCTAATTCTAATTCTATTTCTATTTCTAATTCTAATTCTATTCTAATTCTAATTCTAATTCTAATTCTAATTCTAATTCTATTCTAATTTTATTCTAATTCTATTCTAATTCTAATTCTATTTCTAATTCTATTTCTAATTCTAATTCTATTCTAATTCTAATTCTATTCTAATTTTATTCTAATTTTATTCTAATTCTAATTCTATTCTAATTCTATTCTAATTCTAATTATAATTCTATTCTATTTCTAATTCTATTTCTAATTCTAATTCTATTCTAATTCTAATTCTAATTCTAATTCTATTCTAATTTTATTTTAATTCTATTCTAATTCTAATTCTAATTCTATTCTATTTCTAATTCTATTTCTAATTCTAATCCTAATTCTATTTATATTTCTAATTCTAATTCTATTCTAATTCTAATTCTAATTATAATTCTATTCTAATTCTATTCTAATTCTATTCTAATTCTAATTCTAATTCTATTCTAATTCTATTTCTAATTCTAATTCTAATTCTAATTCTATTCTAATTCTATTTCTAATTCTAATTCTATTCTAATTCTAATTCTAATTCTAATTCTATTTCTAATTCTAATTCTAATTCTATTCTAATTCTAGTTCTATTCTATTCTATTTCTAATTCTATTTCTATTTCTAATTCTATTTCTAATTCTATTTCTATTTTATTTCTAATTCTATTTCTATTTCTAATTCTATTTCTAATTCTAATTCTATTCTATTTCTAATTCTATTTCTAATTCTAATTCTATTCTAATTCTAATTCTATTTCTAATTCTATTTCTAATTCCATTCTAATTCTATTCTAATTCTATTCTAATTCTAATTCTAATTCTAATTCTATTTCTAATTCTAATTCTATTCTAATTCTATTCTAATTCTATTCTAATTCTAATTCTAATTATAATTCTATTTCTAATTCTATTTATATCTCTAATTCTATTTCTATTTCTAATTCTAATTCTATTCTAATTCTATTCTAATTCTAATTCTAATTCTAATTCTATTCTAATTCTAATTCTAATTCTATTCTAATTCTAATTCTATTCTAATTCTAATTCTAATTCTATTCTAATTCTAATTCTAATTCTATTCTAATTCTATTCTAATTCTATTCTAATTCTAATTATATTCTAATTCTATTCTAATTCTAATTATATTCTATTCTATTTCTAATTCTATTTCTATTTCTATTTCTAATTCTATTCTAATTTATTAATTCTATTCTAATTCTAATTCTATTCTAATTCTAATTCTAATTCTAATTCTAATTCTATTCTAATTCTAATTCTATTCTATTCTATTTCTAATTCTATTTCTATTTCTAATTCTAATTCTAATTCTATTCTATTTCTACTTCTAATTCTAATTCTATTCTATTCTATTTCTAATTCTAATTCTATTCTAATTCTAATTCTAATTCTAATTCTAATTCTATTCTATTTCTAATTCTAATTCTATTCTAATTCTAATTCTATTTCTAATTCTATTCTAATTCTATTCTAATTCTAATTATAATTCTATTCTATTTCTAATTCTATTTCTAATTCTAATTCTATTCTAATTCTAATTCTAATTCTATTCTAATTCTAATTCTAATTCTATTCTAATTCTAATTCTATTTCTATTTCTAATTCTAATTCTATTATAATTCTAATTTTATTCTAATTCTTATTATATTCTAATTATATTCTAATTCTATTCTAATTCTAATTCTAATTGTAATTCTATTCTATTTCTAATTCTATGTCTAATTCTAATTCTATTCTAATTCTAATTCTAATTCTAATTCTATTTCTAATTCTAATTCTATTCTAATTCTAATTCTAATTCTAATTCTAATTCTAATTCTATTTCTAATTCTATTTCTAATTCTAATTCTATTCTAATTCTAATTCTATTCTAATTTTATTCTAATTTTATTCTAATTCTAATTCTATTCTAATTCTATTCTAATTCTATTCTAATTCTAATTATAATTCTATTCTATTTCTAATTCTATTTCTAATTCTAATTCTATTCTAATTCTAATTCTAATTCTAATTCTATTCTAATTTTATTTTAATTCTATTCTAATTCTAATTCTAATTCTATTCTATTTCTAATTCTATTTCTAATTCTAATCCTAATTCTATTTCTATTTCTAATTCTAATTCTATTCTAATTCTAATTCTAATTCTAATTCTAATTCTAATTCTAATTCTATTCTAATTCTAATTCTATTTCTAATTCTATTCTAATTCTAATTCTAATTCTATTTCTAATTCTATTCTAATTCTATTCTAATTCTATTTCTAATTCTATTTCTAATTCTAATTCTAATTCTAATTCTATTTCTAATTTTATTCTAATTCTATTCTAATTCTATTCTAATTCTAATTCTATTTCTAATCTAATTCTAATTCTAATTCTAATTCTAATTCTATTCTATTTCTATTTCTATTTCTAATTCTAATTCTATTCTAATTCTAATTCTAATTATAATTCTATTCTAATTCTATTCTAATTTTATTCTAATTCTAATTCTAATTCTAATTCTATTCTAATTCTATTTCTAATTCTAATTCTAATTCTAATTCTATTCTAATTCTATTTCTAATTCTAATTCTATTCTAATTCTAATTCTAATTCTAATTCTATTTCTAATTCTAATTATATTCTAATTCTATTCTAATTCTATTCTATTTCTAATTCTATTTCTATTCTAATTCTATTCTAATTCTGTTCTAATTCTATTCTAATTCTATTCTAATTCTTTTCTAATTCTATTCTAATTTTATTCTAATTATTATTCTATTTCTAATCTAATTCTAATTCTAATTCTAATTCTAATTCTATTCTATTTCTAATTCTATTTCTAAATCTAATTCTATTCTAATTCTAATTCTAATTCTATTCTAATTCTATTTCTAATTCTATTTCTAATTCTAATTCAATTCTAATTCTAATTCTAATTCTAATTCTATTTCTATTTCTAATTCTAATTCTATTCTAATTCTAATTCTAATTCTAATTCTAATTCTAATTCTATTCTAATTTTATTCTAATTCTATTCTAATTCTAATTCTATTTCTAATTCTATTTCTAATTCTAATTCTATTCTAATTCTAATTCTATTCTAATTTTATTCTAATTTTATTCTAATTCTAATTCTATTCTAATTCTATTCTAATTCTAATTATAATTCTATTCTATTTCTAATTCTATTTCTAATTCTAATTCTATTCTAATTCTAATTCTAATTCTAATTCTATTCTAATTTTATTTTAATTCTATTCTAATTCTAATTCTAATTCTATTCTATTTCTAATTCTATTTCTAATTCTAATCCTAATTCTATTTATATTTCTAATTCTAATTCTATTCTAATTCTAATTCTAATTATAATTCTATTCTAATTCTATTCTAATTCTATTCTAATTCTAATTCTAATTCTATTCTAATTCTATTTCTAATTCTAATTCTAATTCTAATTCTATTCTAATTCTATTTCTAATTCTAATTCTATTCTAATTCTAATTCTAATTCTAATTCTATTTCTAATTCTAATTCTAATTCTATTCTAATTCTAATTCTATTCTATTCTATTTCTAATTCTATTTCTATTTCTAATTCTATTTCTAATTCTATTTCTATTTTATTTCTAATTCTATTTCTATTTCTAATTCTATTTCTAATTCTAATTCTATTCTATTTCTAATTCTATTTCTAATTCTAATTCTATTCTAATTCTAATTCTATTTCTAATTCTATTTCTAATTCCATTCTAATTCTATTCTAATTCTATTCTAATTCTAATTCTAATTCTAATTCTATTTCTAATTCTAATTCTATTCTAATTCTATTCTAATTCTATTCTAATTCTAATTCTAATTATAATTCTATTTCTAATTCTATTTATATCTCTAATTCTATTTCTATTTCTAATTCTAATTCTATTCTAATTCTATTCTAATTCTAATTCTAATTCTAATTCTATTCTAATTCTAATTCTAATTCTATTCTAATTCTAATTCTATTCTAATTCTAATTCTAATTCTATTCTAATTCTAATTCTAATTCTATTCTAATTCTATTCTAATTCTATTCTAATTCTAATTATATTCTAATTCTATTCTAATTCTAATTATATTCTATTCTATTTCTAATTCTATTTCTATTTCTATTTCTAATTCTATTCTAATTTATTAATTCTATTCTAATTCTAATTCTATTCTAATTCTAATTCTAATTCTAATTCTAATTCTATTCTAATTCTAATTCTATTCTATTCTATTTCTAATTCTATTTCTATTTCTAATTCTAATTCTAATTCTATTCTATTTCTACTTCTAATTCTAATTCTATTCTATTCTATTTCTAATTCTAATTCTATTCTAATTCTAATTCTAATTCTAATTCTAATTCTATTCTATTTCTAATTCTAATTCTATTCTAATTCTAATTCTATTTCTAATTCTATTCTAATTCTATTCTAATTCTATTCTAATTCTAATTATAATTCTATTCTATTTCTAATTCTATTTCTAATTCTAATTCTATTCTAATTCTAATTCTAATTCTATTCTAATTCTAATTCTAATTCTATTCTAATTCTAATTCTATTTCTATTTCTAATTCTAATTCTATTATAATTCTAATTTTATTCTAATTCTTATTATATTCTAATTATATTCTAATTCTATTCTAATTCTAATTCTATTCTAATTCTAATTCTAATTCTAATTCTATTCTAATTCTAATTATATTCTATTCTATTTCTAATTCTATTTCTATGTCTAGTTCTAATTTTATTCTAAGTCTAATTCTATTCTAATTCTATTCTAATTCCATTCTAATTCTAATTATATTCTAATTCTATTCTAATTCTAATTCTAATTCTCATTCTATTCTAATTCTAATTCTATTCTAATTCTAATTCTAATTCTAATTCTAATTCTATTCTAATTCTATTCTAATTCTAATTCTATTCTAATTCTAATTCTAATTCTAATTCTATTCTAATTCTAATTCTATTCTATTCTATTTCTAATTCTATTTCTATTTCTAATTCTAATTCTAATTCTATTCTAATTCTATTCTAATTCTAATTCTAATTCTATTTCTAATTCTAATTCTAATTCTAATTCTAATTCTAATTCTATTTTTAATTCTAATATAATTCTAATTTTATTCTAATTCTAATTTTATTCTAATTCTTATTCTATTCTAATTCTATTCTAATTCTATTCTAATTCTATTCTAATTCTATTTCTAATTCTATTTATATCCTAATTCTATTTCTATTTCTAATTCTAATTCTATTCTAATTCTATTCTAGTTATAATTCTAATTCTAATTCTATTCTAATTCTAATTCTAATTCTATTCTAATTCTAATTCTATTTCTAATTCTATTCTAATTCTAATTCTATTCTAATTCTAATTCTAATTCTATTCTAATTCTAATTCTATTCTAATTCTATTCTAATTCTATTCTAATTCTATTCTAATTCTAATTATATTCTAATTATATTCTAATTCTAATTATATTCTATTCTATTTCTAATTCTATTTCTATTTCTATTTCTAATTCTATTCTAATTTTTTCTAATTCTATTCTAATTCTAATTCTATTCTAATTCTATTATAATTCTAATTATAATTCTATTCTATTTCTAATTCTATTTCTAATTCTAATTCTATTCTAATTCTAATTCTAATTCTAATTCTATTCTAATTTTATTTTAATTCTATTCTAATTCTAATTCTAATTCTATTCTATTTCTAATTCTATTTCTAATTCTAATCCTAATTCTATTTATATTTCTAATTCTAATTCTATTCTAATTCTAATTCTAATTATAATTCTATTCTAATTCTATTCTAATTCTATTCTAATTCTAATTCTAATTCTAATTCTATTCTAATTCTATTTCTAATTCTAATTCTAATTCTAATTCTATTCTAATTCTATTTCTAATTCTAATTCTATTCTAATTCTAATTCTAATTCTAATTCTATTTCTAATTCTAATTCTAATTCTATTCTAATTCTAATTCTATTCTATTCTATTTCTAATTCTATTTCTATTTCTAATTCTATTTCTAATTCTATTTCTATTTTATTTCTAATTCTATTTCTATTTCTAATTCTATTTCTAATTCTAATTCTATTTCTAATTCTAATTCTAATTCTAATTCTATGTCTAATTCTAATTCTAATTCTAATTCTAATTCTATTCTAATTCTATTTCTAATTCTAATTCTATTCTAATTCTAATTATAATTCTAATTCTATTTCTAATTCTAATTCTAATTCTATTCTAATTCTAATTCTATTCTATTCTATTTCTAATTCTATTTCTATTTCTAATTCTATTTCTAATTCTATTTCTATTTTATTTCTAATTCTATTTCTATTTCTAATTTTATTTCTAATTCTAATTCTAATTCTAATTCTATTTCTAATTCTAATTCTATTCTAATTCTAATTCTAATTCTATTCTATTTCTAATTCTATTCTATTTCTAATTCTATTTCTAATTCTAATTCTAATTCTATTTCTATTTCTAATTCTAAATCTATTCTAATTCTAATTCTAATTCTAATTCTATTCTAATTCTAATTCTATTTCTAATTCTATTCTAATTCTATTTCTAATTCTAATTCTAATTCTAATTCTATTCTAATTCTATTTCTAATTCTAATTCTATTCTAATTCTAATTCTAATTCTAATTCTATTTCTAATTCTAATTCTAATTCTATTCTAATTCTAATTCTATTCTATTCTATTTCTAATTCTATTTCTATTTCTAATTCTATTTCTAATTCTATTTCTATTTTATTTCTAATTCTATTTCTATTTCTAATTCTATTTCTAATTCTAATTCTATTCTATTTTTAATTCTATTTCTAATTCTAATTCTATTCTAATTCTAATTCTATTTCTAATTCTATTTCTAATTCCATTCTAATTCTATTCTAATTCTATTCTAATTCTAATTCTAATTCTAATTCTATTTCTAATTCTAATTCTATTCTAATTCTATTCTAATTCTATTCTAATTCTATTCTAATTCTAATTCTAATTATAATTCTATTTCTAATTCTATTTATATCTCTAATTCTATTTCTATTTCTAATTCTAATTCTATTCTAATTCTATTCTAATTCTAATTCTAATTCTAATTCTATTCTAATTCTAATTCTAATTCTATTCTAATTCTAATTCTATTCTAATTCTAATTCTATTCTAATTCTAATTCTAATTCTATTCTAATTCTAATTCTATTCTAATTCTATTCTTATTCTATTCTAATTCTAATTATATTCTAATTCTATTCTAATTCTAATTATATTCTATTCTATTTCTAATTCTATTTCTATTTCTATTTCTAATTCTATTCTAATTTATTCTAATTCTATTCTAATTCTAATTCTATTCTAATTCTAATTCTAATTCTAATTCTAATTCTATTCTAATTCTAATTCTATTCTATTCTATTTCTAATTCTATTTCTATTTCTATTTCTAATTCTATTCTAATTTATTCTAATTCTATTCTAATTCTAATTCTATTCTAATTCTAATTATATTTCTAATTCTAATTCTATTCTATTTCTAATTCTATTCTAATTTATTCTAATTCTATTCTAATTCTAATTTATTCTAATTCTATTCTAATTCTAATTCTATTCTAATTCTAATTCTAATTCTAATTCTAATTCTATTCTAATTCTAATTCTATTCTATTCTATTTCTAATTCTATTTCTATTTCTAATTCTAATTCTAATTCTATTCTATTTCTACTTCTAATTCTAATTCTATTCTATTCTATTTCTAATTCTAATTCTATTCTAATTCTAATTCTAATTCTAATTCTAATTCTATTCTATTTCTAATTCTAATTCTATTCTAATTCTAATTCTATTTCTAATTCTATTCTAATTCTATTCTAATTCTATTCTAATTCTAATTATAATTCTATTCTATTTCTAATTCTATTTCTAATTCTAATTCTATTCTAATTCTAATTCTAATTCTATTCTAATTCTAATTCTAATTCTATTCTAATTCTAATTCTATTTCTATTTGTAATTCTAATTCTATTATAATTCTAATTTTATTCTAATTCTTATTATATTCTAATTATATTCTAATTCTATTCTAATTCTAATTCTATTCTAATTCTAATTCTAATTCTAATTCTATTCTAATTCTAATTATATTCTATTCTATTTCTAATTCTATTTCTATGTCTAATTCTAATTTTATTCTAAGTCTAATTCTATTCTAATTCCATTCTAATTCTAATTATATTCTAATTCTATTCTAATTCTAATTCTAATTCTCATTCTATTCTAATTCTAATTCTATTCTAATTCTAATTCTAATTCTAATTCTATTCTAATTCTATTCTAATTCTAATTCTATTCTAATTCTAATTCTAATTCTAATTCTATTCTAATTCTAATTCTATTCTATTCTATTTCTAATTCTATTTCTATTTCTAATTCTAATTCTAATTCTATTCTAATTCTATTCTAATTCTAATTCTAATTCTATTTCTAATTCTAATTCTAATTCTAATTCTAATTCTAATTCTAATTATAATTCTATTATATTTCTAATTCTAATTCTATTCTATTTCTAATTCTAATTCTATTCTATTTCTAATTCCATTCTAATTCTATTCTAATTCTATTCTAATTCTAATTCTAATTCTAATTCTATTTCTAATTCTAATTCTATTCTAATTCTATTCTAATTCTATATTAATTCTATTCTAATTCTAATTCTATTCTAATTCTATTTCTAATTCTATTTATATCCTAATTCTATTTCTATTTCTAATTCTAATTCTATTCTAATTCTATTCTAATTCTAATTCTAATTCTAATTCTATTCTAATTCTAATTCTAATTCTATTCTAATTCTAATTCTATTTCTAATTCTATTCTAATTCTAATTCTATTCTAATTCTAATTCTAATTCTATTCTAATTCTAATTCTATTCTAATTCTATTCTAATTCTATTCTAATTCTAATTATATTCTAATTATATTCTAATTCTAATTATATTCTATTCTATTTCTAATTCTATTTCTATTTCTATTTCTAATTCTATTCTAATTTATTCTAATTCTATTCTAATTCTAATTCTATTCTAATTCTAATTCTAATTCTAATTCTATTCTAATTCTAATTCTATTCTATTCTATTTCTAATTCTATTTCTATTTCTAATTCTAATTCTAATTCTATTCTATTTCTACTTCTAATTCTAATTCTATTCTATTCTATTTCTAATTCTAATTCTATTCTAATTCTAATTCTAATTCTAATTCTAATTCTATTCTATTTCTAATTCTAATTCTATTCTAATTCTAATTCTATTTCTAATTCTATTCTAATTCTATTCTAATTCTATTCTAATTCTAATTATAATTCTATTCTATTTCTAATTCTATTTCTAATTCTAATTCTATTCTAGTTCTAATTCTAATTCTAATTCTAATTCTATTCTAATTTTATTTTAATTCTATTCTAATTCTAATTCTAATTCTATTCTATTTCTAATTCTAATTCTAATTCTAATTCTATTTGTAATTCTAATTCTATTCTAATTCTAATTCTAACTCTAATTCTAATTCTATTCTAATTCTAATTCTATTTCTAATTCTATTCTAATTCTATTCTAATTCTATTCTAATTCTAATTCTATTTCTAATTCTATTCTAATTCTAATTCTAATTCTATTTCTAATTCTATTCTAATTCTATTCTAATTCTATTTCTAATTCTATTTCTAATTCTAATTCTAATTCTAATTCTATTTCTAATTCTATTCTAATTCTATTCTAATTCTATTCTAATTCTATTCTATTCTAATTCTAATTCTATTTCTAATTCTATTCTAATTCTATTCTAATTATATTCTAATTCTAATTCTATTTCTAATTCTATTCTAATTCTATTCTAATTCTATTTCTAATTCTATTTCTAATTCTAATTCTAATTCTAATTCTATTTCTAATTCTATTCTAATTCTATTCTAATTCTATTCTAATTCTAATTCTATTTCTAATCTAATTCTAATTCTAATTCTAATTCTAATTCTAATTCTATTCTATTTCTAATTCTATTTCTAATTCTAATTCTATTCTAATTCTAATTCTAATTATAATTCTATTCTAATTCTATTCTAATTCTAATTCTAATTCTAATTCTATTCTAATTCTATTTCTAATTCTAATTCTAATTCTAATTCAATTCTAATTCTATTTCTAATTCTAATTCTATTCTAATTCTAATTCTATTCTAATTCTAATTCTAATTCTAATTCTATTCTAATTCTAATTCTATTCTATTCTATTTCTAATTCTATTTCTATGTCTAATTCTAATTTTATTCTAAGTCTAATTCTATTCTAATTCTATTCTAATTCCATTCTAATTCTAATTATATTCTAATTCTATTCTAATTCTAATTCTAATTCTCATTCTATTCTAATTCTAATTCTATTCTAATTCTAATTCTAATTATAATTCTAATTCTAATTCTATTCTAATTCTATTCTAATTATAATTCTATTCTAATTCTAATTCTAATTCTAATTCTATTCTAATTCTAATTCTATTCTATTCTATTTCTAATTCTATTTCTATTTCTAATTCTAATTCTAATTCTATTCTAATTCTATTCTAATTCTAATTCTAATTCTAATTCTATTTCTAATTCTAATTCTAATTCTAATTCTAATTCTATTTTTAATTCTAATATAATTCTAATTTTATTCTAATTCTAATTTTATTCTAATTCTTATTCTATTCTAATTCTATTCTAATTCTATTCTAATTCTATTCTAATTCTAATTCTAATTCTAATTCTATTCTAATTCTAATTCTATTCTACTCTATTTCTAATTCTAATCTAATTCTACTTCTAATCTAATTCTAATTCTATTCTAATTCTATTTCTAATTCTATTTATATCTCTAATTCTATTTCTATTTCTAATTCTAATTCTATTCTAATTCTATTCTAATTCTAATTCTAATTCTAATTCTATTCTAATTCTAATTCTAATTCTATTCTAATTCTAATTCTATTCTAATTCTAATTCTATTCTAATTCTAATTCTAATTCTATTCTAATTCTAATTCTATTCTAATTCTATTCTAATTCTATTCTAATTCTAATTATATTCTAATTCTATTCTAATTCTAATTATATTCTATTCTATTTCTAATTCTATTTCTATTTCTATTTCTAATTCTATTCTAATTTATTCTAATTCTATTCTAATTCTAATTCTATTCTAATTCTAATTCTAATTCTAATTCTATTCTAATTCTAATTCTATTCTATTCTATTTCTAATTCTATTTCTATTTCTAATTCTAATTCTAATTCTATTCTATTTCTACTTCTAATTCTAATTCTATTCTATTCTATTTCTAATTCTATTTCTATTTCTAATTCTAATTCTAATTCTATTCTATTTCTATTTCTAATTCTAATTCTAATTCTATTCTATTCTATTTCTAATTCTATTTCTATTTCTAATTCTAATTCTAATTCTATTCTAATTCTAATTCTAATTCTATTTCTAATTCTAATTCTAATTCTATTTCTATTTCTAATTCTAATTCTAATTCTAATTCTATTCTAATTCTATTCTAATTATATTCTAATTCTATTCTAATTATATTCTAATTCTAATTCTAATTCTAATTCTATTTCTATTTCTAATTCTAATTCTAATTCTAATTCTAATTCTAATTCTAATTCTAATCTAATTCTAATTCTATTCTAATTCTTACTCTATTCTAATTCTATTCTAATTCTATTTCTAATTCTATTTCTAATTCTAATTCTAATTCTATTCTAATTGTAATTCTAATTTTATTTCTATTTCTATTTCTAATTCTAATTCTATTCTAATTCTAATTCTAATTCTAATTCTAATTCTATTCTAATTCTATTCTAATTCTATTCTTATTCTAATTCTAATTCTAATTCTATTCTAATTCTATTCTAATTCTAATTCTAATTCTAATTCTATTCTAATTCTAATTCTATTCTACTCTATTTCTAATTCTAATCTAATTCTATTCTAATCTAATTCTAATTCTATTCTAATTCTATTTCTAATTCTATTTCTATCTCTAATTCTATTTCTATTTCTAATTCTAATTCTATTCTAATTCTATTCTAATTCTAATTCTAATTCTAATTCTATTCTAATTCTAATTCTAATTCTATTCTAATTCTAATTCTATTTCTAATTCTATTCTAATTCTAATTCTAATTCTAATTCTATTCTAATTCTAATTCTATTCTAATTCTATTCTAATTCTATTCTAATTCTAATTCTAATTCTATTCTAATTCTAATTCTATTTCTATTTCTAATTCTAATTCTATTATAATTCTAATTTTATTCTAATTCTTATTCTATTCTAATTATATTCTAATTCTATTCTAATTCTAATTCTATTCTAATTCTAATTCTAATTCTAATTCTATTCTAATTCTAATTCTATTCTATTCTATTTCTAATTCTAATTCTAATTATATTCTATTCTATTTCTATTTCTAATTCTAATTCTATTCTAATTCTAATTCTATTCTAATTCTAATTCTATTCTAATTCTAATTCTAATTCTAATTCTATTCTAATTCTAATTCTAATTCTATTCTATTCTATTTCTAATACTATTTCTATTTCTAATTCTAATTCTAATTCTATTCTAATTTTATTCTAATTCTAATTCTAATTATTTCTAATTCTAATTCAAATTCTAATTCTAATTCTATTTTTAATTCTAATCTAATTCTAATTTTATTCTAATTCTTATTCTATTCTAATTCTATTCTAATTCTAATTCTAATTCTATTCTAATTCTAATTATATTCTACTCTATTTCTAATTCTAATCTAATTCTAATTCTAATCTAATTCTAATTCTATTCTAATTCTATTTCTAATTATATTTCTATCTCTAATTCTATTTCTATTTCTAATTCTAATTCTATTCTAATTCTATTCTAATTCTAATTCTAATTCTAATTCTATTCTAATTCTAATTCTAATTCTATTTCTAATTCTATTCTAATTTTAATTCTATTCTTATTCTAGTTCTAATTCTATTCTAATTCTAATTCTATTCTAATTCTATTCTAATTCTAATTATATTCTAATTCTATTCTAATTCTAATTATATTCTATTCTATTTCTAATTCTATTTCTATTTCTAATTCTAATTCTATTCTAATTCTAAATCTATTCTAATTCTAATTCTAATTCTAATTCTATTCTAATTTTAATTCTATTCTATTCTATTTCTAATTCTATTTCTATTTCTAATTCTAATTCTATTTCTAATTCTAATTCTAATTCTAATTCTATTTCTACTTCTAATTCTAATTCTATTTCTAATTCTATGCTAATTCTAATTCTATTTCTAATTCTATTTCTAATTCTAATCCAATTCTAATTTTATTCTAATTCTTATTCAATTCTAAAACTATTCTAATTCTATTCTAATTATATTCTAATTTTATTCTAAGTCTAATTCTATTTTAATTCTATTCTAATTCTATTTTAATTCTATTCTAATTCTAATTCTATTCTAATTCCATTCTAATTCTAATTCTATTCTAATTCTATTCTAATTCTAATTCTAATTCTAATTCTATTCTAATTCTAATTCTATACTAATTCTTATTCTAATTCTAATTCTATTCTAATTCTAATTATATTCTATTTCTATTTCTATTTCTAATTCTAATTCTATTCTAATTCTAATTCTATTCTAATTCTAATTCTATTCTAATTCTATTCTAATTCTATTCTAATTCTAATTCTAATTCTATTCTAATTCTAATTCTAATTCTAATTCTATTCTAATTCTAATTCTATTCTATTCTATTTCTAATTCTATTTCTATTTCTAATTATAATTCTAATTCTATTCTAATTCTAATTATAATTCTAATTCTATTTCTAATTCTAATTCTAATTCTATTTTTAATTCTAATCTAATTCTAATTTTATTCTAATTCTTATTCTATTCTAATTCTATTCTAATTCTATTCTAATTCTAATTCTATTCTAATTTTAATTCTAATTCTAATTCTATTCTAATTCTAATTCTATTCTACTCTATTTCTAATTCTAATCTAATTCTAATTCTAATCTAATTCTAATTCTATTCTAATTCTATTTCTAATTATATTTCTATCTCTAATTCTATTTCTATTTCTAATTCTAATTCTATTCTAATTCTATTCTAATTCTAATTCTAATTCTAATTCTATTCTAATTCTAATTCTAATTCTATTTCTAATTCTATTCTAATTTTAATTCTATTCTTATTCTAATTCTAATTCTATTCTAATTCTAATTCTATTCTAATTCTATTCTAATTCTAATTATATTCTAATTCTATTCTAATTCTAATTATATTATATTCTATTTCTAATTCTATTTCTATTTCTAATTCTAATTCTATTCTAATTCTAAATCTATTCTAATTCTAATTCTAATTCTAATTATATTCTAATTTTAATTCTATTCTATTCTATTTCTAATTCTATTTCTATTTCTAATTCTAATTCTATTTCTAATTCTAATTCTAATTCTAATTCTAATTCTATTTCTACTTCTAATTCTAATTCTATTTCTAATTCTATGCTAATTCTAATTCTATTTCTAATTCTATTACTAATTCTATTTCTAATTCTAATCCAATTCTAATTTTATTCTAATTCTTATTCAATTCTAAAACTATTCTAATTCTATTCTAATTATATTCTAATTTTATTCTAAGTCTAATTCTATTTTAATTCTATTCTAATTCTATTTTAATTCTATTCTAATTCTAATTCTATTCTAATTCCATTCTAATTCTAATTCTATTCTAATTCTATTCTAATTCAAATTCTAATTCTAATTCTATTCTAATTCTAATTCTATACTAATTCTTATTCTAATTCTAATTCTATTCTAATTCTAATTATATTCTATTTCTATTTCTATTTCTAATTCTAATTCTATTCTAATTCTAATTCTATTCTAATTCTAATTCTATTCTAATTCTATTCTAATTCTATTCTAATTCTAATTCTAATTCTATTCTAATTCTAATTCTAATTCTAATTCTATTCTAATTCTAATTCTATTCTATTCTATTTCTAATTCTATTTCTATTTCTAATTATAATTCTAATTCTATTCTAATTCTAATTCTAATTCTATTTCTAATTCTAATTCTAATTCTAATTCTAATTCTATTTTTAATTCTAATCTAATTCTAATTTTATTCTAATTCTTATTCTATTCTAATTCTATTCTAATTCTATTCTAATTCTAATTCTATTCTAATTTTAATTCTAATTCTAATTCTATTCTAATTCTAATTCTATTCTACTCTATTTCTAATTCTAATCTAATTCTAATTCTAATCTAATTTTAATTCTATTCTAATTCTATTTCTAATTCTATTTATATCTCTAATTCTATTCTACTCTATTTCTAATTCTAATCTAATTCTAATTCTAATCTAATTCTAATTCTATTCTAATTCTATTTCTAATTCTATTTCTATCTCTAATTCTAATTCTATTTCTAATTCTAATTCTATTCTAATTTTATTCTAATTCTAATTCTAATTCTAATTCTATTCTAATTCTAATTCTAATTCTATTCTAATTCTAATTCTATTTCTAATTCTATTCTAATTCTATTCTAATTCTAATTCTTATTTTATTCTAATTCTTATTCAATTCTAATTCTATTCTAATTCTAATTCTAATTCTATTCTAATTCTAATTATATTCTACTCTATTTCTAGTTCTAATCTAATTCTAATTCTAATCTAATTCTAATTCTATTCTAATTCTATTTCTAATTATATTTCTATCTCTAATTCTATTTCTATTTCTAATTCTAATTCTATTCTAATTCTATTCTAATTCTAATTCTAATTCTAATTCTATTCTAATTCTAATTCTAATTCTATTTCTAATTCTATTCTAATTTTAATTCTATTCTTATTCTAATTCTAATTCTATTCTAATTCTAATTATATTCTAATTCTATTCTAATTCTAATTATATTCTATTCTATTTCTAATTCTATTTCTATTTCTAATTCTAATTCTATTCTAATTCTAAATCTATTCTAATTCTAATTCTAATTCTAATTCTATTCTAATTTTAATTCTATTCTATTCTATTTCTAATTCTAATTCTATTTCTAATTCTAATTCTATTCTAATTCTAATTATATTCTATTCTATTTCTAATTCTATTTCTATTTCTAATTCTAATTCTATTCTATTTCTAATTCTATTCTAATTCTAATTCTAATTCTAATTCTATTCTAATTTTAATTCTATTCTTTTATATTTCTAATTCTGTTTCTATTTCTAATTCTAATTCTATTTCTAATTCTAATTCTAATTCTAATTCTAATTCTATTTCTACTTCTAATTCTAATTCTATTTCTAATTCTATGCTAATTCTAATTCTATTTCTAATTCTATTACTAATTCTATTTCTAATTCTAATCCAATTCTAATTTTATTCTAATTCTTATTCAATTCTAAAACTATTCTAATTCTATTCTAATTATATTCTAATTTTATTCTAAGTCTAATTCTATTTTAATTCTATTCTAATTCTATTTTAATTCTATTCTAATTCTAATTCTATTCTAATTCCATTCTAATTCTAATTCTATTCTAATTCTATTCTAATTCTAATTATAATTCTAATTCTATTCTAATTCTAATTCTATACTAATTCTTATTCTAATTCTAATTCTATTCTAATTCTAATTATATTCTATTTCTATTTCTATTTCTAATTCTAATTCTATTCTAATTCTAATTCTATTCTAATTCTAATTCTATTCTAATTCTATTCTAATTCTATTCTAATTCTAATTCTAATTCTAATCTAATTCTAATTCTAATTCTAATTCTATTCTAATTCTAATTCTATTCTATTCTATTTCTAATTCTATTTCTATTTCTAATTATAATTCTAATTCTATTCTAATTCTAATTCTAATTCTATTTCTAATTCTAATTCTAATTCTAATTCTAATTCTATTTTTAATTCTAATCTAATTCTAATTTTATTCTAATTCTTATTCTATTCTAATTCTATTCTAATTCTATTCTAATTCTAATTCTATTCTAATTTTAATTCTAATTCTAATTCTATTATAATTCTAATTCTATTCTACTCTATTTCTAATTCTAATCTAATTCTAATTCTAATCTAATTTTAATTCTATTCTAATTCTATTTCTAATTCTATTTATATCTCTAATTCTATTCTACTCTATTTCTAATTCTAATCTAATTCTAATTCTAATCTAATTCTAATTCTATTCTAATTCTATTTCTAATTCTATTTCTATCTCTATTAGAATTAGAATAGAATTAGAATAAAATTAGAATAGAATTAGAATAGAATTAGAATTAGATTGGAATTAGAAATATAATAAAAATAGAATTAGAATAGAATTAGAATTAGAATAGAATTAGAATAGAATTAGAATAAAATTAGAATAGAATTAGAATAGAATTAGAAATAGAATTAGAATTAGAATAGAATTAGAATTAGAATTAGAATAGAATTAGAATATAATTAGAATAGAATTAGAATAGAATTAGAATAGAATTAGAATAGAATTAGAATTAGAATTATAATAGAATTAGAATAGAATTAGAATAGAATTAGAAATAGAATTAGAAATAGAATTAGAATTAGAATAGAATTAGAATTATAATTAGAATAGAATTAGAATAGAATTATAATAGAATTAGAATAGAATTAGAATTAGAAATAGAATTAGAATTAGAATTAGAATTAGAATTAGAATAGAATTAGAATAGAATTAGAGATAGAATTAGAATTAGAATAGAATTAGAATTAGAAATAGAATAGAATTAGAATTAGAATTAGAATTAGAATTAGAATAGAATTAGAATTAGAAATAGAATTAGAATTAGAATATAATTAGAATTAGAAATGGAATTAGAAATAGAATAGAATTATAATTAGAATTAGAATTGAATTAGAATAGAACTAGAAATAGAAATAGAATTAGAATAGAATTAGAATTAGAATTAGAATTAGAATTAGAAATAGAATTAGAATTAGAATTAGAATAGAATTAGAATTAGAAATAGAATTAGAAATAGAATTAGAATAGAATTAGAATAGAATTAGAATTAGAAATAGAATTAGAATAGAATTAGAATTAGAAATAGAATTAGAATTAGAATTAGAATTAGAATAGAATTAGAATAGAATAAGAATAGAATTAGAAATAGAATTAGAATTAGAATAGAATTAGAATATAATTAGAATAGAATTAGAATAGAATTAGAATTAGAATTAGAATTACAAATAGAAATAGAATTAGAATTAGAATTAGAATAGAATTAGAATTAGAAATAGAAATAGAATTAGAATTAGAATTAGAAATAGAATTAGAAATAGAATAGAATTAGAATTAGAATTAGAATAGAATTAGAATAAAATTAGAATAGAATCAGAATTAGAATTAGAATTAGAATAGGATTAGAATTAGAAATTGAAATAGAATTATAATTAGAATTAGAATAGAATTAGAATAGAATTAGAATTATAATAAAATTAGAATAAAATTAGAATAGAATTAGAATTAGAATAGAAATAGAATTAGAAATAGAATTAGAATTAGAATTAGAATTAGAATTAGAATAGAATTAGAATTAGAAATAGAATTAGAATTAGAATTAGAATTAGAATAGAATTAGAATTAGACATAGAATTAGAATTAGAAATAGAATTAGAATTAGAATTAGAATAGAATTAGAATAGAATTAGAATAGAATTAGAATTAGAATTAGAATTAGAATTAGAATAGAATTAGAATTAGAAATAGAAATAGAATTAGAATTAGAATTAGAATTAGAATATAATTAGAATTAGAATTAGAATAGAATTAGAATTAGAATTAGAATTAGAAATAGAATTAGAATAGAATTAGAATAGAATTAGAATAGAATTAGAATTAGAAATAGAATTAGAATAGAATTAGAATTAGAAATAGAATTAGAATTAGAATTAGAATTAGAATAGAATTAGAATAGAATAAGAATAGAATTAGAAATAGAATTAGAATTAGAATAGAATTAGAATTAGAACTAGAATTAGAATAGAATTAGAATAGAATAAGAATAGAATTAGAAATAGAATTAGAATTAGAATAGAATTAGAATAGAATTAGAATAGAATTACAATTAGAATTAGAATTAGACATAGAAATAGAATAGAATTAGAATAGAATTAGAATTAGAATTAGAATTAGAATTAGAATAGAATTAGAATTAGAAATAGAATTAGAATTAGAATTAGAATTAGAATTAGAATAGAATTAGAATTAGAATTAGAATTAGAAATAGAATTAGAATAGAATTAGAATAGAATTAGAATAGAATTAGAATAGAATTAGAATTAGAAATAGAATTAGAATAGAATTAGAATTTGAAATAGAATTAGAATTAGAATAGAATTAGAATAGAATTAGAATAGAATTACAATTAGAATTAGAATTAGAATAGAATTAGAATAGAATTAGAATAGAATTAGAAATAGAATTACAATTAGAATAGAATTAGAATTACAAATAGAAATAGAATTAGAACTAGAATTAGAATAGAATTAGAATTAGAATTAGAAATAGAATTAGAATTAGAATTAGAAATAGAATTAGAAATAGAATAGAATTAGAATTAAAATTAGAATAGAATTAGAATAAAATTAGAATAGAATTAGAATAGAATTAGAATTAGATTGGAATTAGAAATATAATAAAAATAGAATTAGAATAGAATTAGAATTAGAATAGAATTAGAATAGAATTAGAATAGAATTAGAATAGAATTAGAATAGAATTAGAAATAGAATTAGAATTAGAATAGAATTAGAATTAGAATTAGAATAGAATTTGAATAGAATTAGAATAGAATTAGAATAGAATTAGAATTAGATTTAGAATAGAATTAGAATTAGAAATAGAAATAGAAATAGAATTAGAAATAGAATTAGAAATAGAATTAGAATTAGAATAGAATTAGAATTAGAATTAGAATAGAATTAGAATAGAATTAGAATAGAATTAGAATAGAATTAGAATTAGAAATAGAATTAGAATTAGAATTAGAATTAGAATTAGAATAGAATTAGAATAGAATTAGAGATAGAATTAGAATTAGAATAGAATTAGAATTAGAAATAGAATAGAATTAGAATTAGAATTAGAATTAGAATTAGAATAGAATTAGAATTAGAAATAGAATTAGAATTAGAATTAGAATTAGAATTAGAATATAATTAGAATTAGAAATGGAATTAGAAATAGAATAGAATTATAATTAGAATTAGAATTGAATTAGAATAAAACTAGAAATAGAAATAGAATTAGAATAGAATTAGAATTAGAATTAGAATTAGAAATAGAATTAGAATTAGAATTAGAATAGAATTAGAATTAGAATTAGAATTAGAAATAGAATTAGAATAGAATTAGAATAGAATTAGAATAAAATTAGAATTAGAAATAGAATTAGAATAGAATTAGAATTAGAAATAGAATTAGAATTAGAATTAGAATTAGAATAGAATTAGAATAGAATAAGAATAGAATTAGAAATAGAATTAGAATTAGAATAGAATTAGAATAGAATTAGAATAGAATTAGAATAGAATTAGAATTAGAATTAGAATTAGAATAGAATTAGAAATAGAATTAGAATTAGAATAGAATTAGAATTACAAATAGAAATAGAATTAGAATTAGAATTAGAATAGAATTAGAATTAGAAATAGAAATAGAATTAGAATTAGAATTAGAAATAGAATTAGAAATAGAATAGAATTAGAATTAGAATTAGAATAGAATTAGAATAAAATTAGAATAGAATTAGAATTAGAATTAGAATTAGAATAGGATTAGAATTAGAAATAGAAATAGAATTATAATTAGAATTAGAATAGAATTAGAATAGAATTAGAATAGAATTAGAATTATAATAAAATTAGAATAAAATTAGAATAGAATTAGAATTAGAATAG
The DNA here is from genome assembly GCA_039880935.1 of Streptanthus diversifolius. Taxonomy (NCBI): domain Eukaryota; kingdom Viridiplantae; phylum Streptophyta; class Magnoliopsida; order Brassicales; family Brassicaceae; genus Streptanthus; species Streptanthus diversifolius. Next base: position 665,474 of record JAXGFM010000018.1, on the reverse strand, counting down.
AAATAGAATTATAAATAGAATTAGAATTAGAATTAGAATTAGAATTAGAATAGAATTAGAATTAGAAATAGAATTAGAATTAGAATTAGAATTAGAATAGAATTAGAATTAGACATAGAATTAGAAATAGAATAAAATTATAATTAGAATTAGAATAGAATTAGAATAGAATTAGAATTAGAATTAGAATTAGAATTAGAATAGAATTAGAATTAGAAATAGAAATAGAATTAGAATTAGAATTAGAATTAGAATATAATTAGAATTAGAAATAGAATTAGAATAGAATTAGAATAGAATTAGAAATAGAATTAGAATAGAGATAGAATTAGAATTAGAATTAGAATAGAATAGAATTAGAATTATAATTAGAATAGAATTAGAATAGAAATAGAATGAGATTGGAATTAGAAATATAATAAAAATAGAATTAGTATAGAATTAGAATTAGAATAAAATTAGAATAGAATTAGAATAGAATTAGAATAGAATTAGAAATAGAATTAGAATTAGAATAGAATTAGAATTAGAATTAGAATAGAATTAGAATAGAATTAGAATAGAATTATAATAGAATTAGAATAGAATTAGAATTAGATTTAGAATAGAATTAGAATTAGAATTAGAAATAGAAATAGAAATAGAATTAGAAATAGAATAAGAAATAGAATTAGAATTAGAATAGAATTAGAATTAGAATTAGAATAGAATTAGAATAGAATTAGAATTAGAAATAGAATTAGAATTAGAATTAGAATAGAATTAGAATAGAATTAGAAATAGAATTAGAATTAGAATTAGAATTAGAATTAGAATATAATTAGAATTAGAAATGGAATTAGAAATAGAATAGAATTATAATTAGAATTAGAATTGTATTAGAATAGAACTAGAATAGAATTAGAATTACAATAGAATTAGAATAAAATTAGAATAGAATTAGAATTAGAATTAGAATTAGAATAGAATTAGAATTAGAAATAGAAATAGAATTATAATAGAATTAGAATTAGAATTAGAATTAGAAATAGAATTAGAATTAGAATTAGAAAAAAATTAGAATTAGAATTAGAATTAGAAATAGAATTAGAATAGAATTAGAATAGAATTAGAATAGAATTAGAATTAGAAATAGAATTAGAATTAGAATTAGAATTAGAATAGAATTAGAATAGAATAAGAATAGAATTAGAAATAGAATTAGAATTAGAATAGAATTAGAATAGAATTAGAATAGAATTAGAATAGAATTAGAATTAGAATTAGAATTAGAATAGAATTAGAATAGAATTAGAATAGAATTAGAAATATAATTAGAATTAGAATAAAATTAGAATTACAAATAGAAATAGAATTAGAATTAGAATTAGAATTAGAATTAGAATTCGAATAGAATTAGAATTAGAAATAGAATAAGAATTAGAATAAAATTAGAATTAGAAATAGAATTAGAAATAGAATTAGAAATAGAATTAGAAATAGAATTAGAATTAGAATTAGAATAGAATTAGAATAGAATTAGAATATAATTAGAATTAGAATAGAATTAGAATTAGAATAGAATTAGAATTAGAATTAGAATAGAATTAGAATAGAATTAGAATAGAATTAGAATAGAATTAGAATTAGATTTAGAATAGAATTAGAATTAGAATTAGAATAGAATTAAAATTAGAAATAGAATTAGAATAGAATTAGAATAGAATTAGAAATAGAATTAGAATAGAGATAGAATTAGAATTAGAATTAGAATAGAAGAGAATTAGAATAGAATTAGAATTATAAATAGAATTAGAATTAAAATTAGAATTAGAATAGAATTAGAATAGAATAAGAATAGAATTAGAAATAGAATTAGAATTAGAATAGAATTAGAATAGAATTAGAATAGAATTAGAATAGAATTAGAATAGAATTAGAATAGAATTAGAATTAGAATTAGAATTAGAATAGAATTAGAAATAGAATTAGAATTAGAATAGAATTAGAATTACAAATAGAATTAGAATTAGAATTAGAATTAGAATAGAATTAGAATTAGAAATAGAAATAGAATTAGAATTAGAATTAGAAATAGAATTAGAAATAGAATAGAATTAGAATTAGAATTAGAATAGAATTAGAATAAAATTAGAATAGAATTAGAATTAGAATTAGAATTAGAATTAGAATAGGATTAGAATTAGAAATAGAAATAGAATTATAATTAGAATTAGAATAGAATTAGAATAGGATTAGAATAGAATTAGAATTATAATAAAATTAGAATAAAATTAGAATAGAATTAAAATTAGAATAGAAATAGAATTAGAAATAGAATTAGAATTAGAATTAGAATTAGAATTAGAATAGAATTAGAATAAGAAATAGAATTAGAATTAGAATTAGAATTAGAATAGAATTAGAATTAGACATAGAATTAGAAATAGAATAAAATTATAATTAGAATTAGAATAGAGTTAGAATAGAATTAGAATAGAATTAGAATTAGAATTAGAATAGAATTAGAATTAGAAATAGAAATAGAATTAGAATTAGAATTAGAATTAGAATAGAATTAGAATTAGAAATATAATTAGAATAGAATTAGAATAGAATTAGAATAGAATTAGAAATAGAATTAGAATAGAGATAGAATTAGAATTAGAATTAGAATAGAATAGAATTAGAATAGAATTAGAAATAGAATTAGAATTAGAATAGAATTAGAATAGAATTAGAATAGAATTAGAATAGAATTAGAATAGAATTATAAAAGAATTAGAAATAGAATTAGAATTAGAATAGAATTAGAATTAGAATTAGAATTAGAATAGAATTAGAATTAGAAATAGAATTAGAATTAGAATTAGAAATAGAATTAGAAATAGAATAGAATTAGAATTAGAATTAGAATAGAATTAGAAATAGAATTAGAATAGAGTAAGAATTAGAATAGAATTAAAATTAGATTAGAATTAGAATTAGAATTAGAAATAGAATTAGAATAGAATTAAAATAGAATTAGAATATAATTAGAATTAGAAATAGAATTAGAACAGAATTAGAATTAGAATTAGAATTAGAATAGAATTAATATAGAATTAGAATAGAATTAGAATAGAATTAGAATAGAATTAGAATTAGAAATAGAATTAGAATTAGAATTAGAATTAGAATAGAATTAGACTTAGAATAAAATTAGAATAGAATTAGAATAGAATAAGAATTAGAATAAAATTAGAATTAGAAATAGAATTAGAAATAGAATTAGAAATAGAATTAGAAATAGAATTAGAATTAGAATTAGAATAGAATTAGAATAGAATTAGAATAGAATTAGAATAGAATTAGAATTAGAATAGAATTAGAATTAGAATTAAAATAGAATTAGAATAGAATTAGAATTAGAATAGAATTAGAATTAGAAATAGAAATAGAATTAGAAATAGAATAGAATAGAATTAGAATTAGAATAGAATTAGAATTACAATTCTAATTAGAATAGAATTAGAATTAGAATAGAATTAGAATTAGAATAGAATTAGAATTAGAAATAGAAATAGAATTAGAAATAGAATAGAATAGAATTAGAATTAGAATAGAATTAGAATTACAATTACAATTAGAATAGAATTAGAATTAGAAATAGAATTAGAAATAGAATTAGAATTAGAATTAGAATAGAATTAGAATAGAATTAGAATATAATTAGAATTAGAATAGAATTAGAATTAGAATAGAATTAGAATTAGAATTAGAATAGAATTAGAATAGAATTAGAATAGAATTAGAATAGAATTAGAATTAGATTTAGAATAGAATTAGAATTAGAATTAGAATAGAATTAAAATTAGAAATAGAATTAGAATAGAATTAGAATAGAATTAGAAATAGAATTAGAATAGAGATAGAATTAGAATTAGAATTAGAATAGAAGAGAATTAGAATAGAATTAGAATTATAAATAGAATTAGAATTAAAATTAGAATTAGAATAGAATTAGAATAGAATAAGAATAGAATTAGAAATAGAATTAGAATTAGAATAGAATTAGAATAGAATTAGAATAGAATTAGAATAGAATTAGAATAGAATTAGAATAGAATTAGAATTAGAATTAGAATTAGAATAGAATTAGAAATAGAATTAGAATTAGAATAGAATTAGAATTACAAATAGAATTAGAATTAGAATTAGAATTAGAATAGAATTAGAATTAGAAATAGAAATAGAATTAGTATTAGAATTAGAAATAGAATTAGAAATAGAATAGAATTAGAATTAGAATTAGAATAGAATTAGAATAAAATTAGAATAAAATTAGAATTAGAATTAGAATTAGAATTAGAATAGGATTAGAATTAGAAATAGAAATAGAATTATAATTAGAATTATAATAGAATTAGAATAGAATTAGAATAGAATTAGAATTATAATAAAATTAGAATAAAATTAGAATAGAATTAAAATTAGAATAGAAATAGAATTAGAAATAGAATTAGAATTAGAATTAGAATTAGAATTAGAATAGAATTAGAATTAGAAATAGAATTAGAATTAGAATTAGAATTAGAATAGAATTAGAATTAGACATAGAATTAGAAATAGAATAAAATTATAATTAGAATTAGAATAGAGTTAGAATAGAATTAGAATAGAATTAGAAATAGAATTAGAAATAGAATTAGAATTAGAATTAGAATAGAATTAGAATAGAATTAGAATAGAATTAGAATAGAATTAGAATTAGAATAGAATTAGAATTAGAATTAAAATAGAATTAGAATAGAATTAGAATTAGAATAGAATTAGAATTAGAAATAGAAATAGAATTAGAAATAGAATAGAATAGAATTAGAATTAGAATAGAATTAGAATTACAATTCTAATTAGAATAGAATTAGAATTAGAATAGAATTAGAATTAGAATAGAATTAGAATTAGAAATAGAAATAGAATTAGAAATAGAATAGAATAGAATTAGAATTAGAATAGAATTAGAATTACAATTACAATTAGAATAGAATTAGAATTAGAAATAGAATTAGAAATAGAATTAGAATTAGAATTAGAATAGAATTAGAATAGAATTAGAATATAATTAGAATTAGAATAGAATTAGAATTAGAATAGAATTAGAATTAGAATTAGAATAGAATTAGAATAGAATTAGAATAGAATTAGAATAGAATTAGAATTAGATTTAGAATAGAATTAGAATTAGAATTAGAATAGAATTAAAATTAGAAATAGAATTAGAATAGAATTAGAATAGAATTAGAAATAGAATTAGAATAGAGATAGAATTAGAATTAGAATTAGAATAGAAGAGAATTAGAATAGAATTAGAATTATAAATAGAATTAGAATTAAAATTAGAATTAGAATAGAATTAGAATAGAATAAGAATAGAATTAGAAATAGAATTAGAATTAGAATAGAATTAGAATAGAATTAGAATAGAATTAGAATAGAATTAGAATAGAATTAGAATAGAATTAGAATTAGAATTAGAATTAGAATAGAATTAGAAATAGAATTAGAATTAGAATAGAATTAGAATTACAAATAGAATTAGAATTAGAATTAGAATTAGAATAGAATTAGAATTAGAAATAGAAATAGAATTAGTATTAGAATTAGAAATAGAATTAGAAATAGAATAGAATTAGAATTAGAATTAGAATAGAATTAGAATAAAATTAGAATAAAATTAGAATTAGAATTAGAATTAGAATTAGAATAGGATTAGAATTAGAAATAGAAATAGAATTATAATTAGAATTAGAATAGAATTAGAATAGAATTAGAATAGAATTAGAATTATAATAAAATTAGAATAAAATTAGAATAGAATTAAAATTAGAATAGAAATAGAATTAGAAATAGAATTAGAATTAGAATTAGAATTAGAATTAGAATAGAATTAGAATTAGAAATAGAATTAGAATTAGAATTAGAATTAGAATAGAATTAGAATTAGACATAGAATTAGAAATAGAATAAAATTATAATTAGAATTAGAATAGAGTTAGAATAGAATTAGAATAGAATTAGAATTAGAATTAGAATAGAATTAGAATTAGAAATAGAAATAGAATTAGAATTAGAATTAGAATTAGAATAGAATTAGAATTAGAAATATAATTAGAATAGAATTAGAATAGAATTAGAAATAGAATTAGAATAGAGATAGAATTAGAATTAGAATTAGAATAGAATAGAATTAGAATAGAATTAGAAATAGAATTAGAATTAGAATAGAATTAGAATAGAATTAGAATAGAATTAGAATAGAATTATAAAAGAATTAGAAATAGAATTAGAATTAGAATAGAATTAGAATTAGAATTAGAATTAGAATAGAATTAGAATTAGAAATAGAATTAGAATTAGAATTAGAAATAGAATTAGAAATAGAATAGAATTAGAATTAGAATTAGAATAGAATTAGAAATAGAATTAGAATAGAGTAAGAATTAGAATAGAATTAAAATTAGATTAGAATTAGAATTAGAATTAGAAATAGAATTAGAATAGAATTAAAATAGAATTAGAATATAATTAGAATTAGAAATAGAATTAGAACAGAATTAGAATTAGAATTAGAATTAGAATAGAATTAATATAGAATTAGAATAGAATTAGAATAGAATTAGAATAGAATTAGAATTAGAAATAGAATTAGAATTAGAATTAGAATTAGAATAGAATTAGACTTAGAATAAAATTAGAATAGAATTAGAATAGAATAAGAATTAGAATAAAATTAGAATTAGAAATAGAATTAGAAATAGAATTAGAAATAGAATTAGAAATAGAATTAGAATTAGAATTAGAATAGAATTAGAATAGAATTAGAATAGAATTAGAATAGAATTAGAATTAGAATAGAATTAGAATTAGAATTAAAATAGAATTAGAATAGAATTAGAATTAGAATAGAATTAGAATTAGAAATAGAAATAGAATTAGAAATAGAATAGAATAGAATTAGAATTAGAATAGAATTAGAATTACAATTCTAATTAGAATAGAATTAGAATTAGAATAGAATTAGAATTAGAATAGAATTAGAATTAGAAATAGAAATAGAATTAGAAATAGAATAGAATAGAATTAGAATTAGAATAGAATTAGAATTACAATTACAATTAGAATAGAATTAGAATTAGAATAGAATTAGAATAGAATTAGAATAGAATAAGAATTAGAATAAAATTAGAATTAGATTAGAATTAGAAATAGAAATAGAATTAGAATTAGCAATAGAAATAGAATTAGAATTAGAATTAGAATAGAATTAGAATAGAAATAGAATGAGATTGGAATTAGAAATATAATAAAAATAGAATTAGTATAGAATTAGAATTAGAATAAAATTAGAATAGAATTAGAATAGAATTGGAAATAGAATTAGAATTAGAATAGAATTAGAATTAGAATTTGAATAGAATTAGAATAGAATTAGAATAAAATTAGAATAGAATTAGAATAGAATTATAATTAGATTTAGAATAGAATTAGAATTAGAATTAGAAATAGAAATAGAATTAGAAGTAGAATTAGAAATAGAATTAGAATTAGAATAGAATTAGAATTAGAATTAGAATAGAATTAGAATAGAATTAGAATAGAATTAGAATAGAATTAGAATTACAAAAATAGAATTAGAATTAGAATTAGAATAGAATTAGAATAGAATTAGAAATAGAATTAGAATTAGAATATAATTAGAATTAGAAATGGAATTAGAAATAGAATAGAATTATAATTAGAATTAGAATTGAATTAGAATAGAACTAGAATAGAATTAGAATTACAATATAATTAGAATAAAATTAAAATATAATTAGAATTAGAATTAGAATTAGAATAGAATTAGAATTAGAAATAGAAATAGAATTATAATAGAATTAGAATTAGAATTAGAATTAGAAATAGAATTAGAATTAGAATTAGAATAGAATTAGAATTAGAATTAGAATTAGAAATAGAATTAGAATAGAATTAGAATAGAATTAGAATAGAATTAGAATTAGAAATAGAATTAGAATTAGAATTAGAATTAGAATAGAATTAGAATAGAATAAGAATAGAATTAGAAATAGAATTAGAATTAGAATAGAATTAGAATAGAATTAGAATAGAATTAGAATAGAATTAGAATAGAATTAAATTAGAATTAGAATTAGAATAGAATTAGAATAGAATTAGAATAGAATTAGAATAGAATTAGAAATAGAATTAGAATTAGAATAAAATTAGAATTACAAATAGAAATAGAATTAGAATTAGAATTAGAATTAGAATTCGAATAGAATTAGAATTAGAAAAAGAATAAGAATTAGAATAAAATTAGAATTAGAAATAGAATTAGAAATAGAATTAGAAATAGAATTAGAAATAGAATTAGAATTAGAATTAGAATAGAATTAGAATAGAATTAGAATATAATTAGAATTAGAATATAATTAGAATTAGAATAGAATTAGAATTAGAATAGAATTAGAATAGAATTAGAATTAGAATAGAATTAGAATAGAATTAGAATAGAATTAGAATTAGAAATAGAAATAGAATTAGAAATAGAATAGAATAGAATTAGAATTACAATTACAATTAGAATAGAATTAGAATTAGAATAGAATTAGAATAGAATAAGAATTAGAATAAAATTAGAATTAGATTAGAATTAGAAATAGAAATAGAATTAGAATTAGCAATAGAAATAGAATTAGAATTAGAATTAGAATAGAATTAGAATAGAAATAGAATGAGATTGGAATTAGAAATATAATAAAAATAGAATTAGAATAGAATTAGAATTAGAATAGAATTAGAATAGAATTAGAATAGAATTAGAATAGAATTAGAATAGAATTAGAAATAGAATTAGAATTAGAATAGAATTAGAATTAGAATTAGAATAGAATTAGAATAGAATTAGAATAGAATTAGAATAAAATTAGAATAGAATTAGAATTAGATTTAGAATAGAATTAGAATTAGAAATAGAAATAGAAATAGAATTAGAAATAGAATTAGAAATAGAATTAGAATTAGAATAGAATTAGAATTAGAATTAGAATAGAATTAGAATAGAATTAGAATAGAATTAGAATAGAATTAGAATTAGAAATAGAATTAGAATTAGAATTAGAATTAGAATTAGAATTAGAATAGAATTAGAATAGAATTAGAGATAGAATTAGAATTAGAATAGAATTAGAATTAGAAATAGAATAGAATTAGAATTAGAATTAGAATTAGAATTAGAATAGAATTAGAATTAGAAATAGAATTAGAATTAGAATTAGAATTAGAATATAATTAGAATTAGAAATGGAATTAGAAATAGAATAGAATTATAATTAGAATTAGAATTGAATTAGAATAGAACTAGAAATAGAAATAGAATTAGAATAGAATTAGAATTAGAATTAGAATTAGAAATAGAATTAGAATTAGAATTAGAATAGAATTAGAATTAGAATTAGAATTAGAAATAGAATTAGAATAGAATTAGAATAGAATTAGAATAAAATTAGAATTAGAAATAGAATTAGAATAGAATTAGAATTAGAAATAGAATTAGAATTAGAATTAGAATTAGAATAGAATTAGAATAGAATAAGAATAGAATTAGAAATAGAATTAGAATTAGAATAGAATTAGAATAGAATTAGAATAGAATTAGAATAGAATTAGAATTAGAATTAGAATTAGAATAGAATTAGAATAGAATTAGAAATAGAATTAGAATTAGAAATAGAATAGAATAGAATTAGAATTAGAATACAATTAGAATTAGAATTAGAATTAGAATTAGAATAGAATTAGAATTAGAATAGAATTAGAATTAGATTAGAATTAGAATTAGAATAGAATTAGAATTAGAATAGAATGAGAATTAGAATTAGAATTATAATAGAATTAGAATATAATTAGAATTAGAATGGAATTAGAATAGAATTAGAATAGAATAAGAATTAGAATAAAATTAGAATTAGATTAGAATTAGAAATAGAAATAGAATTAGAATTAGCAATAGAAATAGAATTAGAATTAGAATTAGAATAGAATTAGAATAGAAATAGAATGAGATTGGAATTAGAAATATAATAAAAATAGAATTAGTATAGAATTAGTATAGAATTAGAATTAGAATAAAATTAGAATAGAATTAGAATAGAATTAGAATAGAATTGGAAATAGAATTAGAATTAGAATAGAATTAGAATTAGAATTTGAATAGAATTAGAATAGAATTAGAATAAAATTAGAATAGAATTAGAATAGAATTAGAATTAGATTTAGAATAGAATTAGAATTAGAATTAGAAATAGAAATAGAATTAGAATTAGAATTAGAATAGAATTAGACTTAGAATAAAATTAGAATAGAATTAGAATAGAATAAGAATTAGAATAAAATTAGAATTAGAAATAGAATTAGAAATAGAATAGAATTAGAATTAGAATAGAATTAGAATAGAATTAGAATAGAATTAGAATAGAATTAGAATAGAATTAGAAATAGAATTAGAATTAGAATAGAATTAGAATTAGAATTAGAATAGAATTACAATAGAATTAGAATAGAATTAGAATAAAATTAGAATAGAATTAGAATTAGATTTAGAATAGAATTAGAATTAGAAATAGAAATAGAAATAGAATTAGAAATAGAATTAGAAATAGAATTAGAATTAGAATAGAATTAGAATTAGAATTAGAATAGAATTAGAATAGAATTAGAATAGAATTAGAATAGAATTAGAATTAGAAATAGAATTAGAATTAGAATTAGAATTAGAATTAGAATTAGAATAGAATTAGAATAGAATTAGAGATAGAATTAGAATTAGAATAGAATTAGAATTAGAAATAGAATAGAATTAGAATTAGAATTAGAATTAGAATTAGAATAGAATTAGAATTAGAAATAGAATTAGAATTAGAATTAGAATTAGAATATAATTAGAATTAGAAATGGAATTAGAAATAGAATAGAATTATAATTAGAATTAGAATTGAATTAGAATAGAACTAGAAATAGAAATAGAATTAGAATAGAATTAGAATTAGAATTAGAATTAGAAATAGAATTAGAATTAGAATTAGAATAGAATTAGAATTAGAATTAGAATTAGAAATAGAATTAGAATAGAATTAGAATAGAATTAGAATAAAATTAGAATTAGAAATAGAATTAGAATAGAATTAGAATTAGAAATAGAATTAGAATTAGAATTAGAATTAGAATAGAATTAGAATAGAATAAGAATAGAATTAGAAATAGAATTAGAATTAGAATAGAATTAGAATTAGAATTAGAATTAGAATAGAATTAGAATTAGAATAGAATTAGAATTAGATTAGAATTAGAATTAGAATAGAATTAGAATTAGAATATAATGAGAATTAGAATTAGAATTATAATAGAATTAGAATATAATTAGAATTAGAATGGAATTAGAATAGAATTAGAATAGAATAAGAATTAGAATAAAATTAGAATTAGATTAGAATTAGAAATAGAAATAGAATTAGAATTAGCAATAGAAATAGAATTAGAATTAGAATTAGAATAGAATTAGAATAGAAATAGAATGAGATTGGAATTAGAAATATAATAAAAATAGAATTAGTATAGAATTAGTATAGAATTAGAATTAGAATAAAATTAGAATAGAATTAGAATAGAATTAGAATAGAATTGGAAATAGAATTAGAATTAGAATAGAATTAGAATTAGAATTTGAATAGAATTAGAATAGAATTAGAATAAAATTAGAATAGAATTAGAATAGAATTAGAATTAGATTTAGAATAGAATTAGAATTAGAATTAGAAATAGAAATAGAATTAGAATTAGAATTAGAATAGAATTAGACTTAGAATAAAATTAGAATAGAATTAGAATAGAATAAGAATTAGAATAAAATTAGAATTAGAAATAGAATTAGAAATAGAATTAGAAATAGAATTAGAAATAGAATTAGAATTAGAATTAGAATAGAATTAGAATAGAATTAGAATAGAATTAGAATTAGAATAGAATTAGAATTAGAATTAAAATAGAATTAGAATAGAATTAGAATTAGAATAGAATTAGAATTAGAAATAGAAATAGAATTAGAAATAGAATAGAATAGAATTAGAATTAGAATAGAATTAGAATTACAATTCTAATTAGAATAGAATTAGAATTAGAATAGAATTAGAATTAGAATAGAATTAGAATTAGAAATAGAAATAGAATTAGAAATAGAATAGAATAGAATTAGAATTAGAATAGAATTAGAATTACAATTACAATTAGAATAGAATTAGAATTAGAATAGAATTAGAATAGAATTAGAATAGAATAAGAATTAGAATAAAATTAGAATTAGATTAGAATTAGAAATAGAAATAGAATTAGAATTAGCAAAAGAAATAGAATTAGAATTAGAATTAGAATAGAATTAGAATAGAAATAGAACGAGATTGGAATTAGAAATATAATAAAAATAGAATTAGTATAGAATTAGAATTAGAATAAAATTAGAATAGAATTAGAATAGAATTAGAATAGAATTGGAAATAGAATTAGAATTAGAATAGAATTAGAATTAGAATTTGAATAGAATTAGAATAGAATTAGAATAAAATTAGAATAGAATTAGAATAGAATTATAATTAGATTTAGAATAGAATTAGAATTAGAATTAGAAATAGAAATATAATTAGAAGTAGAATTAGAAATAGAATTAGAATTAGAATAGAATTAGAATTAGAATTAGAATAGAATTAGAATAGAATTAGAATAGAATTAGAATTACAAAAATAGAATTAGAATTAGAATTAGAATAGAATTAGAATAGAATTAGAAATAGAATTAGAATTAGAATTAGAATTAGAATTAGAATATAATTAGAATTAGAAATGGAATTAGAAATAGAATAGAATTATAATTAGAATTAGAATTGAATTAGAATAGAACTAGAATAGAATTAGAATTACAATAGAATTAGAATAAAATTAGAATATAATTAGAATTAGAATTAGAATTAGAATAGAATTAGAATTATAAATAGAAATAGAATTATAATAGAATTAGAATTAGAATTAGAATTAGAAATAGAATTAGAATTAGAATTAGAATAGAATTAGAATTAGAATTAGAATTAGAAATAGAATTAGAATAGAATTAGAATAGAATTAGAATAGAATTAGAATTAGAAATAGAATTAGAATTAGAATTAGAATTAGAATAGAATTAGAATAGAATTAGAATAGAATAAGAATAGAATTAGAAATAGAATTAGAATTAGAATAGAATTAGAATAGAATTAGAATAGAATTAGAATAGAATTAAATTAGAATTAGAATTAGAATAGAATTAGAATAGAATTAGAATAGAATTAGAATAGAATTAGAAATAGAATTAGAATTAGAATAAAATTAGAATTACAAATAGAAATAGAATTAGAATTAGAATTAGAATTAGAATTCGAATAGAATTAGAATTAGAAAAAGAATAAGAATTAGAATAAAATTAGAATTAGAAATAGAATTAGAAATAGAATTAGAAATAGAATTAGAAATAGAATTAGAAATAGAATTAGAATTAGAATTAGAATAGAATTAGAATAGAATTAGAATATAATTAGAATTAGAATATAATTAGAATTAGAATAGAATTAGAATTAGAATAGAATTAGAATAGAATTAGAATTAGAATATAATTAGAATAGAATTAGAATAGAATTAGAATTAGAAATAGAAATAGAATTAGAAATAGAATAGAATAGAATTAGAATTACAATTACAATTAGAATAGAATTAGAATTAGAATAGAATTAGAATAGAATTAGAATAGAATTATAATAGAATAAGAATTAGAATAAAATTAGAATTAGATTAGAATTAGAAATAGAAATAGAATTAGAATTAGCAATAGAAATAGAATTAGAATTAGAATTAGAATAGAATTAGAATAGAAATAGAATGAGATTGGAATTAGAAATATAATAAAAATAGAATTAGAATAGAATTAGAATTAGAATAGAATTAGAATAGAATTAGAATAGAATTAGAATAGAATTAGAATAGAATTAGAATAGAATTAGAAATAGAATTAGAATAGAATTAGAATAGAATTAGAAATAGAATTAGAATTAGAATAGAATTAGAATTAGAATTAGAATAGAATTAGAATAGAATTAGAATAGAATTAGAATAGAATTAGAATTAGATTTAGAATAGAATTAGAATTAGAAATAGAAATAGAAATAGAATTAGAAATAGAATTAGAAATAGAATTAGAATTAGAATAGAATTAGAATTAGAATTAGAATAGAATTAGAATAGAATTAGAATAGAATTAGAATAGAATTAGAATTAGAATTAGAATTAGAATTAGAATTAGAATAGAATTAGAATTAGAAATAGAATTAGAATTAGAATTAGAATTAGAATATAATTAGAATTAGAAATGGAATTAGAAATAGAATAGAATTATAATTAGAATTAGAATTGAATTAGAATAGAACTAGAAATAGAAATAGAATTAGAATAGAATTAGAATTAGAATTAGAATTAGAAATAGAATTAGAATTAGAATTAGAATAGAATTAGAATTAGAATTAGAATTAGAAATAGAATTAGAATAGAATTAGAATAGAATTAGAATAAAATTAAAATTAGAAATAGAATTAGAATAGAATTAGAATTAGAAATAGAATTAGAATTAGAATTAGAATTAGAATAGAATTAGAATAGAATAAGAATAGAATTAGAAATAGAATTAGAATTAGAATAGAATTAGAATAAAATTAGAATAGAATTAGAATAGAATTAGAATTAGAATTAGAATTAGAATAGAATTAGAAATAGAATTAGAATTAGAAATAGAATAGAATAGAATTAGAATTAGAATAGAATTAGAATTAGAATTAGAATTAGAATAGAATTAGAATTAGAATAGAATTAGAATTAGATTAGAATTAGAATTAGAGTAGAATTAGAATTAGAATAGAATGAGAATTAGAATTAGAATTAGAATAGAATTAGAATATAATTAGAATTAGAATGGAATTAGAATAGAATTAGAATAGAATAAGAATTAGAATAAAATTAGAATTAGATTAGAATTAGAAATAGAAATAGAATTAGAATTAGCAATAGAAATAGAATTAGAATTAGAATTAGAATAGAATTAGAATAGAAATAGAATGAGATTGGAATTAGAAATATAATAAAAATAGAATTAGTATAGAATTAGAATTAGAATAAAATTAGAATAGAATTAGAATAGAATTAGAATAGAATTGGAAATAGAATTAGAATTAGAATAGAATTAGAATTAGAATTTGAATAGAATTAGAATAGAATTAGAATAAAATTAGAATAGAATTAGAATAGAATTAGAATTAGATTTAGAATAGAATTAGAATTAGAATTAGAAATAGAAATAGAAATAGAATTAGAAGTAGAATTAGAAATAGAATTAGAATTAGAATAGAATTAGAATTAGAATTAGAATAGAATTAGAATAGAATTAGAATAGAATTAGAATAGAATTAGAATTACAAAAATAGAATTAGAATTAGAATTAGAATAGAATTAGAATAGAATTAGAAATAGAATTAGAATTAGAATTAGAATTAGAATTAGAATATAATTAGAATTAGAAATAGAATTAGAAATAGAATAGAATTATAATTAGAATTAGAATTGAATTAGAATAGAACTAGAATAGAATTAGAATTACAATAGAATTAGAATAAAATTAGAATATAATTAGAATTAGAATTAGAATTAGAATAGAATTAGAATTAGAAATAGAAATAGAATTATAATAGAATTAGAATTAGAATTAGAATTAGAAATAGAATTAGAATTAGAATTAGAATAGAATTAGAATTAGAATTAGAATTAGAAATAGAATTAGAATAGAATTAGAATAGAATTAGAATAGAATTAGAATTAGAAATAGAATTAGAATTAGAATTAGAATTAGAATAGAATTAGAATAGAATAAGAATAGAATTAGAAATAGAATTAGAATTAGAATAGAATTAGAATAGAATTAGAATAGAATTAGAATAGAATTAAATTAGAATTAGAATTAGAATAGAATTAGAATAGAATTAGAATAGAATTAGAATAGAATTAGAAATAGAATTAGAATTAGAATAAAATTAGAATTACAAATAGAAATAGAATTAGAATTAGAATTAGAATTAGAATTCGAATAGAATTAGAATTAGAAAAAGAATAAGAATTAGAATAAAATTAGAATTAGAAATAGAATTAGAAATAGAATTAGAAATAGAATTAGAAATAGAATTAGAAATAGAATTAGAATTAGAATTAGAATAGAAATTGAATAGAATTAGAATATAATTAGAATTAGAATATAATTAGAATTAGAATAGAATTAGAATTAGAATAGAATTAGAATTAGAATAGAATTAGAATAGAATTAGAATAGAATTAGAATTAGAAATAGAAATAGAATTAGAAATAGAATAGAATAGAATTAGAATTACAATTACAATTAGAATAGAATTAGAATTAGAATAGAATTAGAATAGAATAAGAATTAGAATAAAATTAGAATTAGATTAGAATTAGAAATAGAAATAGAATTAGAATTAGCAATAGAAATAGAATTAGAATTAGAATTAGAATAGAATTAGAATAGAAATAGAATGAGATTGGAATTAGAAATATAATAAAAATAGAATTAGAATTAGAAATAGAATTAGAATTAGAATAGAATTAGAATTAGAAATAGAATTAGAATTAGAAATAGAATTAGAATAGAATTAGAAATAGAATTAGAATTAGAATAGAATTAGAATTAGAAATAGAATAGAATTAGAATTAGAATTAGAATTAGAATTAGAATAGAATTAGAATTAGAAATAGAATTAGAATTAGAATTAGAATTAGAATATAATTAGAATTAGAATTAGAATTAGAATAGAATTAGAATTAGAATTAGAATTAGAAATAGAATTAGAATAGAATTAGAATAGAATTAGAATAGAATTAGAATTAGAAATAGAATTAGAATTAGAATTAGAATTAGAATAGAATTAGAATAGAATAAGAATAGAATTAGAAATAGAATTAGAATTAGAATATAATTAGAATAGAATTAGAATAGGATTAGAATTAGAAATAGAAATAGAATTATAATTAGAATTAGAATAGAATTAGAATATAATTAGAATAGAATTAGAATTATAATAAAATTAGAATAAAATTAGAATAGAATTAGAATTAGAATAGAAACAGAATTAGAAATAGAATTAGAATTAGAATTAGAATTAGAATTAGAATAGAATTAGAATTAGAAATAGAATTAGAATTAGAATTAGAATTAGAATAGAATTAGAATTAGACATAGAATTAGAAATAGAATAAAATTATAATTAGAATTAGAATAGAATTAGAATAGAATTAGAATTAGAATTAGAATTAGAATTAGAATAGAATTAGAATTAGAAATAGAATTAGAATTAGAATTAGAATTAGAATTAGAATATAATTAGAATTAGAAATAGAATTGGAATAGAATTAGAACAGAATTAGAAATAGAATTAGAATAGAGATAGAATTAGAATTAGAATTAGAATAGAATAGAATTAGAATTATAATTAGAATAGAATTAGAATAGAAATAGAATGAGATTGGAATTAGAAATATAATAAAAATAGAATTAGTATAGAATTAGAATTAGAATAAAATTAGAATAGAATTAGAATAGAATTAGAATAGAATTAGAAATAGAATTAGAATTAGAATAGAATTAGAATTAGAATTAGAATAGAATTAGAATAGAATTAGAATAGAATTATAATAGAATTAGAATAGAATTAGAATTAGATTTAGAATAGAATTAGAATTAGAATTAGAAATAGAAATAGAAATAGAATTAGAAATAGAATAAGAAATAGAATTAGAATTAGAATAGAATTAGAATTAGAATTAGAATAGAATTAGAATAGAATTAGAATAGAATTAGAATTAGAAATAGAATTAGAATTAGAATTAGAATAGAATTAGAATAGAATTAGAAATAGAATTAGAATTAGAATTAGAATTAGAATTAGAATTAGAATATAATTAGAATTAGAAATGGAATTAGAAATAGAATAGAATTATAATTAGAATTAGAATTGTATTAGAATAGAACTAGAATATAATTAGAATTACAATAGAATTAGAATTAGAATTAGAATTAGAAATAGAATTAGAAATAGAATAGAATAGAATTAGAATTACAATTACAATTAGAATAGAATTAGAATTAGAATAGAATTAGAATAGAATTAGAATAGAATTATAATAGAATAAGAATTAGAATAAAATTAGAATTAGATTAGAATTAGAAATAGAAATAGAATTAGAATTAGCAATAGAAATAGAATTAGAATTAGAATTAGAATAGAATTAGAATAGAAATAGAATGAGATTGGAATTAGAAATATAATAAAAATAGAATTAGAATAGAATTAGAATTAGAATAGAATTAGAATAGAATTAGAATAGAATTAGAATAGAATTAGAATAGAATTAGAAATAGAATTAGAATAGAATTAGAATAGAATTAGAAATAGAATTAGAATTAGAATAGAATTAGAATTAGAATTAGAATAGAATTAGAATAGAATTAGAATAGAATTAGAATAGAATTAGAATTAGATTTAGAATAGAATTAGAATTAGAAATAGAAATAGAAATAGAATTAGAAATAGAATTAGAAATAGAATTAGAATTAGAATAGAATTAGAATTAGAATTAGAATAGAATTAGAATAGAATTAGAATAGAATTAGAATAGAATTAGAATTAGAAATAGAATTAGAATTAGAATTAGAATTAGAATTAGAATTAGAATAGAATTAGAATTAGAAATAGAATTAGAATTAGAATTAGAATTAGAATATAATTAGAATTAGAAATGGAATTAGAAATAGAATAGAATTATAATTAGAATTAGAATTGAATTAGAATAGAACTAGATATAGAAATAGAATTAGAATAGAATTAGAATTAGAATTAGAATTAGAAATAGAATTAGAATTAGAATTAGAATAGAATTAGAATTAGAATTAGAATTAGAAATAGAATTAGAATAGAATTAGAATAGAATTAGAATAAAATTAAAATTAGAAATAGAATTAGAATAGAATTAGAATTAGAAATAGAATTAGAATTAGAATTAGAATTAGAATAGAATTAGAATAGAATAAGAATAGAATTAGAAATAGAATTAGAATTAGAATAGAATTAGAATAGAATTAGAATAGAATTAGAATAGAATTAGAATTAGAATTAGAATTAGAATAGAATTAGAAATAGAATTAGAATTAGAAATAGAATAGAATAGAATTAGAATTAGAATAGAATTAGAATTAGAATTAGAATAGAATAAGAATTAGAATAAAATTAGAATTAGAAATAGAATTAGAAATAGAATTAGAAATAGAATTAGAAATAGAATTAGAATTAGAATTAGAATAGAATTAGAATAGAATTAGAATAGAATTAGAATAGAATTAGAATTAGAATAGAATTAGAATTAGAATTAAAATAGAATTAGAATAGAATTAGAATTAGAATAGAATTAGAATTAGAAATAAAAATAGAATTAGAAATAGAATAGAATAGAATTAGAATTAGAATAGAATTAGAATTACAATTCTAATTAGAATAGAATTAGAATTAGAATAGAATTAGAATTAGAATAGAATTAGAATTAGAAATAGAAATAGAATTAGAAATAGAATAGAATAGAATTAGAATTAGAATAGAATTAGAATTACAATTACAATTAGAATAGAATTAGAATTAGAATAGAATTAGAATAGAATTAGAATAGAATAAGAATTAGAATAAAATTAGAATTAGATTAGAATTAGAAATAGAAATAGAATTAGAATTAGCAATAGAAATAGAATTAGAATTAGAATTAGAATAGAATTAGAATAGAAATAGAATGAGATTGGAATTAGAAATATAATAAAAATAGAATTAGTATAGAATTAGAATTAGAATAAAATTAGAATAGAATTAGAATAGAATTGGAAATAGAATTAGAATTAGAATAGAATTAGAATTAGAATTTGAATAGAATTAGAATAGAATTAGAATAAAATTAGAATAGAATTAGAATAGAATTATAATTAGATTTAGAATAGAATTAGAATTAGAATTAGAAATAGAAATAGAATTAGAAGTAGAATTAGAAATAGAATTAGAATTAGAATAGAATTAGAATTAGAATTAGAATAGAATTAGAATAGAATTAGAATAGA
Source organism: Streptanthus diversifolius (assembly GCA_039880935.1). Classification (NCBI taxonomy): domain Eukaryota; kingdom Viridiplantae; phylum Streptophyta; class Magnoliopsida; order Brassicales; family Brassicaceae; genus Streptanthus; species Streptanthus diversifolius. The sequence goes on along the minus strand of JAXGFM010000018.1, from coordinate 645,170 downwards.
ATTAGAATAGAATTAGAATTACAAAAATAGAATTAGAATTAGAATTAGAATAGAATTAGAATAGAATTAGAAATAGAATTAGAATTAGAATTAGAATTAGAATTAGAATATAATTAGAATTAGAAATGGAATTAGAAATAGAATAGAATTATAATTAGAATTAGAATTGAATTAGAATAGAACTAGAATAGAATTAGAATTACAATATAATTAGAATAAAATTAGAATATAATTAGAATTAGAATTAGAATTAGAATAGAATTAGAATTAGAAATAGAAATAGAATTATAATAGAATTAGAATTAGAATTAGAATTAGAAATAGAATTAGAATTAGAATTAGAATAGAATTAGAATTAGAATTAGAATTAGAAATAGAATTAGAATAGAATTAGAATAGAATTAGAATAGAATTAGAATTAGAAATAGAATTAGAATTAGAATTAGAATTAGAATTAGAATTAGAATAGAATAAGAATAGAATTAGAAATAGAATTAGAATTAGAATAGAATTAGAATAGAATTAGAATAGAATTAGAATAGAATTAAATTAGAATTAGAATTAGAATAGAATTAGAATAGAATTAGAATAGAATTAGAAATAGAATTAGAATTAGAATAAAATTAGAATTACAAATAGAAATAGAATTAGAATTAGAATTAGAATTAGAATTCGAATAGAATTAGAATTAGAAAAAGAATAAGAATTAGAATAAAATTAGAATTAGAAATAGAATTAGAAATAGAATTAGAAATAGAATTAGAAATAGAATTAGAATTAGAATTAGAATAGAATTAGAATAGAATTAGAATATAATTAGAATTAGAATATAATTAGAATTAGAATAGAATTAGAATTAGAATAGAATTAGAATAGAATTAGAATTAAAATAGAATTAGAATAGAATTAGAATAGAATTAGAATAGAATTAGAATTAGAAATAGAAATAGAATTAGAAATAGAATAGAATAGAATTAGAATTACAATTACAATTAGAATAGAATTAGAATTAGAATAGAATTAGAATAGAATAAGAATTAGAATAAAATTAGAATTAGATTAGAATTAGAAATAGAAATAGAATTAGAATTAGCAATAGAAATAGAATTAGAATTAGAATTAGAATAGAATTAGAATAGAAATAGAATGAGATTGGAATTAGAAATATAATAAAAATAGAATTAGAATAGAATTAGAATTAGAATAGAATTAGAATAGAATTAGAATAGAATTAGAATAGAATTAGAATAGAATTAGAATAGAATTAGAAATAGAATTAGAATTAGAATAGAATTAGAATTAGAATTAGAATAGAATTAGAATAGAATTAGAATAGAATTAGAATAAAATTAGAATAGAATTAGAATTAGATTTAGAATAGAATTAGAATTAGAAATAGAAATAGAAATAGAATTAGAAATAGAATTAGAAATAGAATTAGAATTAGAATAGAATTAGAATTAGAATTAGAATAGAATTAGAATAGAATTAGAATAGAATTAGAATAGAATTAGAATTAGAAATAGAATTAGAATTAGAATTAGAATTAGAATTAGAATTAGAATAGAATTAGAATAGAATTAGAGATAGAATTAGAATTAGAATAGAATTAGAATTAGAAATAGAATAGAATTAGAATTAGAATTAGAATTAGAATTAGAATAGAATTAGAATTAGAAATAGAATTAGAATTAGAATTAGAATTAGAATATAATTAGAATTAGAAATGGAATTAGAAATAGAATAGAATTATAATTAGAATTAGAATTGAATTAGAATAGAACTAGAAATAGAAATAGAATTAGAATAGAATTAGAATTAGAATTAGAATTAGAAATAGAATTAGAATTAGAATTAGAATAGAATTAGAATTAGAATTAGAATTAGAAATAGAATTAGAATAGAATTAGAATAGAATTAGAATAAAATTAGAATTAGAAATAGAATTAGAATAGAATTAGAATTAGAAATAGAATTAGAATTAGAATTAGAATTAGAATAGAATTAGAATAGAATAAGAATAGAATTAGAAATAGAATTAGAATTAGAATAGAATTAGAATAGAATTAGAATAGAATTAGAATAGAATTAGAATTAGAATTAGAATTAGAATAGAATTAGAATAGAATTAGAAATAGAATTAGAATTAGAAATAGAATAGAATAGAATTAGAATTAGAATAGAATTAGAATTAGAATTAGAATTAGAATAGAATTAGAATTAGAATAGAATTAGAATTAGATTAGAATTAGAATTAGAATAGAATTAGAATTAGAATAGAATGAGAATTAGAATTAGAATTATAATAGAATTAGAATATAATTAGAATTAGAATGGAATTAGAATAGAGTTAGAATAGAATAAGAATTAGAATAAAATTAGAATTAGATTAGAATTAGAAATAGAAATAGAATTAGAATTAGCAATAGAAATAGAATTAGAATTAGAATTAGAATAGAATTAGAATAGAAATAGAATGAGATTGGAATTAGAAATATAATAAAAATAGAATTAGTATAGAATTAGTATAGAATTAGAATTAGAATAAAATTAGAATAGAATTAGAATAGAATTAGAATAGAATTGGAAATAGAATTAGAATTAGAATAGAATTAGAATTAGAATTAGAATAGAATTAGAATAGAATTAGAATAAAATTAGAATAGAATTAGAATAGAATTAGAATTAGATTTAGAATAGAATTAGAATTAGAATTAGAAATAGAAATAGAATTAGAATTAGAATTAGAATAGAATTAGACTTAGAATAAAATTAGAATAGAATTAGAATAGAATAAGAATTAGAATAAAATTAGAATTAGAAATAGAATTAGAAATAGAATTAGAAATAGAATTAGAAATAGAATTAGAATTAGAATTAGAATAGAATTAGAATAGAATTAGAATAGAATTAGAATTAGAATAGAATTAGAATTAGAATTAAAATAGAATTAGAATAGAATTAGAATTAGAATAGAATTAGAATTAGAAATAGAAATAGAATTAGAAATAGAATAGAATAGAATTAGAATTAGAATAGAATTAGAATTACAATTCTAATTAGAATAGAATTAGAATTAGAATAGAATTAGAATTAGAATAGAATTAGAATTAGAAATAGAAATAGAATTAGAAATAGAATAGAATAGAATTAGAATTAGAATAGAATTAGAATTACAATTACAATTAGAATAGAATTAGAATTAGAATAGAATTAGAATAGAATTAGAATAGAATAAGAATTAGAATAAAATTAGAATTAGATTAGAATTAGAAATAGAAATAGAATTAGAATTAGCAATAGGAATAGAATTAGAATTAGAATTAGAATAGAATTAGAATAGAAATAGAACGAGATTGGAATTAGAAATATAATAAAAATAGAATTAGTATAGAATTAGAATTAGAATAAAATTAGAATAGAATTAGAATAGAATTAGAATAGAATTGGAAATAGAATTAGAATTAGAATAGAATTAGAATTAGAATTTGAATAGAATTAGAATAGAATTAGAATAAAATTAGAATAGAATTAGAATAGAATTATAATTAGATTTAGAATAGAATTAGAATTAGAATTAGAAATAGAAATAGAATTAGAAGTAGAATTAGAAATAGAATTAGAATTAGAATAGAATTAGAATTAGAATTAGAATAGAATTAGAATAGAATTAGAATAGAATTAGAATAGAATTAGAATTACAAAAATAGAATTAGAATTAGAATTAGAATAGAATTAGAATAGAATTAGAAATAGAATTAGAATTAGAATTAGAATTAGAATTAGAATATAATTAGAATTAGAAATGGAATTAGAAATAGAATAGAATTATAATTAGAATTAGAATTGAATTAGAATAGAACTAGAATAGAATTAGAATTACAATAGAATTAGAATAAAATTAGAATATAATTAGAATTAGAATTAGAATTAGAATAGAATTAGAATTAGAAATAGAAATAGAATTATAATAGAATTAGAATTAGAATTAGAATTAGAAATAGAATTAGAATTAGAATTAGAATAGAATTAGAATTTGAATTAGAATTAGAAATAGAATTAGAATAGAATTAGAATAGAATTAGAATAGAATTAGAATTAGAAATAGAATTAGAATTAGAATTAGAATTAGAATAGAATTAGAATAGAATAAGAATAGAATTAGAAATAGAATTAGAATTAGAATAGAATTAGAATAGAATTAGAATAGAATTAGAATAGAATTAAATTAGAATTAGAATTAGAATAGAATTAGAATAGAATTAGAATAGAATTAGAATAGAATTAGAAATAGAATTAGAATTAGAATAAAATTAGAATTACAAATAGAAATAGAATTAGAATTAGAATTAGAATTAGAATTCGATAGAATTAGAAATAGATTAGAATTAGAATTAGAATAGAATTAGAATAGAATTAGAATATAATTAGAATTAGAATATAATTAGAATTAGAATAGAATTAGAATTAGAATAGAATTAGAATAGAATTAGAATTAGAATAGAATTAGAATAGAATTAGAATAGAATTAGAATTAGAAATAGAAATAGAATTAGAAATAGAATAGAATAGAATTAGAATTACAATTACAATTAGAATAGAATTAGAATTAGAATAGAATTAGAATAGAATTAGAATAGAATTATAATAGAATAAGAATTAGAATAAAATTAGAATTAGATTAGAATTAGAAATAGAAATAGAATTAGAATTAGCAATAGAAATAGAATTAGAATTAGAATTAGAATAGAATTAGAATAGAAATAGAATGAGATTGGAATTAGAAATATAATAAAAATAGAATTAGAATAGAATTAGAATTAGAATAGAATTAGAATAGAATTAGAATAGAATTAGAATAGAATTAGAATAGAATTAGAATAGAATTAGAAATAGAATTAGAATAGAATTAGAATAGAATTAGAAATAGAATTAGAATTAGAATAGAATTAGAATTAGAATTAGAATAGAATTAGAATAGAATTAGAATAGAATTAGAATTAGATTTAGAATAGAATTAGAATTAGAAATAGAAATAGAAATAGAATTAGAAATAGAATTAGAAATAGAATTAGAGTTAGAATAGAATTAGAATTAGAATTAGAATAGAATTAGAATAGAATTAGAATAGAATTAGAATTAGAAATAGAATTAGAATTAGAATTAGAATTAGAATTAGAATTAGAATAGAATTAGAATTAGAAATAGAATTAGAATTAGAATTAGAATTAGAATATAATTAGAATTAGAAATGGAATTAGAAATAGAATAGAATTATAATTAGAATTAGAATTGAATTAGAATAGAACTAGAAATAGAAATAGAATTAGAATAGAATTAGAATTAGAATTAGAATTAGAAATTAGAATTAGAATTAGAATTAGAATAGAATTAGAATTAGAATTAGAATTAGAAATAGAATTAGAATAGAATTAGAATAGAATTAGAATAAAATTAAAATTAGAAATAGAATTAGAATAGAATTAGAATTAGAAATAGAATTAGAATTAGAATTAGAATTAGAATAGAATTAGAATAGAATAAGAATAGAAATAGAAATAGAATTAGAATTAGAATAGAATTAGAATAGAATTAGAATAGAATTAGAATAGAATTAGAATTAGAATTAGAATTAGAATAGAATTAGAAATAGAATTAGAATTAGAAATAGAATAGAATAGAATTAGAATTAGAATAAAATTAGAATTAGAATTAGAATTAGAATAGAATTAGAATTAGAATAGAATTAGAATTAGATTAGAATTAGAATTAGAGTAGAATTAGAATTAGAATAGAATGAGAATTAGAATTAGAATTAGAATAGAATTAGAATATAATTAGAATTAGAATGGAATTAGAATAGAATTAGAATAGAATAAGAATTAGAATAAAATTAGAATTAGATTAGAATTAGAAATAGAAATAGAATTAGAATTAGCAATAGAAATAGAATTAGAATTAGAATTAGAATAGAATTAGAATAGAAATAGAATGAGATTGGAATTAGAAATATAATAAAAATAGAATTAGTATAGAATTAGAATTAGAATAGAATTAGAATTAGAAATAGAATTAGAATTAGAAATAGAATTAGAATAGAATTAGAAATAGAATTAGAATTAGAATAGAATTAGAATTAGAATTAGAATAGAATTAGAATAGAATTAGAATAGAATTAGAATAGAATTAGAATTAGATTTAGAATAGAATTAGAATTAGAAATAGAAATAGAAATAGAATTAGAAATAGAATTAGAAATAGAATTAGAATTAGAATAGAATTAGAATTAGAATTAGAATAGAATAAGAATAGAATTAGAATAGAATTAGAATAGAATTAGAATTAGAAATAGAATTAGAATTAGAATTAGAATTAGAATTAGAATAGAATTAGAATAGAATTAGAGATAGAATTAGAATTAGAATAGAATTAGAATTAGAAATAGAATAGAATTAGAATTAGAATTAGAATTAGAATTAGAATAGAATTAGAATTAGAAATAGAATTAGAATTAGAATTAGAATTAGAATTAGAATATAATTAGAATTAGAAATGGAATTAGAAATAGAATAGAATTATAATTAGAATTAGAATTGAATTAGAATAAAACTAGAAATAGAAATAGAATTAGAATAGAATTAGAATTAGAATTAGAATTAGAAATAGAATTAGAATTAGAATTAGAATAGAATTAGAATAGAATTAGAATTAGAATTAGAATTAGAAATAGAATTAGAATAGAATTAGAATAGAATTAGAATAGAATTAGAATTAGAAATAGAATTAGAATAGAATTAGAATTAGAAATAGAATTAGAATTAGAATTAGAATTAGAATAGAATTAGAATAGAATAAGAATAGAATTAGAAATAGAATAGAATTAGAATAGAATTAGAATAGAATTAGAATAGAATTAGAATTAGAATTAGAATTAGAATTAGAATTAGAATTAGAATTAGAATTAGAATTAGAATTAGAATAGAATTAGAATTAGAATTAGAATTAGAAATAGAATTAGAATAGAATTAGAATAGAATTAGAATAGAATTAGAATTAGAAATAGAATTAGAATTAGAATTAGAATTAGAATAGAATTAGAATAGAATAAGAATAGAATTAGAAATAGAATTAGAATTAGAATATAATTAGAATAGAATTAGAATAGGATTAGAATTAGAAATAGAAATAGAATTATAATTAGAATTAGAATAGAATTAGAATATAATTAGAATAGAATTAGAATTATAATAAAATTAGAATAAAATTAGAATAGAATTAGAATTAGAATAGAAACAGAATTAGAAATAGAATTAGAATTAGAATTAGAATTAGAATTAGAATAGAATTAGAATTAGAAATAGAATTAGAATTAGAATTAGAATTAGAATAGAATTAGAATTAGACATAGAATTAGAAATAGAATAAAATTATAATTAGAATTAGAATAGAATTAGAATAGAATTAGAATTAGAATTAGAAATAGAATTAGAATTAGAATAGAATTAGAATTAGAAATAGAATTAGAATTAGAATTAGAATTAGAATTAGAATATAATTAGAATTAGAAATAGAATTGGAATAGAATTAGAATAGAATTAGAAATAGAATTAGAATAGAGATAGAATTAGAATTAGAATTAGAATAGAATAGAATTAGAATTATAATTAGAATAGAATTAGAATAGAAATAGAATGAGATTGGAATTAGAAATATAATAAAAATAGAATTAGTATAGAATTAGAATTAGAATAAAATTAGAATAGAATTAGAATAGAATTAGAATAGAATTAGAAATAGAATTAGAATTAGAATAGAATTAGAATTAGAATTAGAATAGAATTAGAATAGAATTAGAATAGAATTATAATAGAATTAGAATAGAATTAGAATTAGATTTAGAATAGAATTAGAATTAGAATTAGAAATAGAAATAGAAATAGAATTAGAAATAGAATAAGAAATAGAATTAGAATTAGAATAGAATTAGAATTAGAATTAGAATAGAATTAGAATAGAATTAGAATAGAATTAGAATTAGAAATAGAATTAGAATTAGAATTAGAATAGAATTAGAATAGAATTAGAAATAGAATTAGAATTAGAATTAGAATTAGAATTAGAATATAATTAGAATTAGAAATGGAATTAGAAATAGAATAGAATTATAATTAGAATTAGAATTGTATTAGAATAGAACTAGAATAGAATTAGAATTACAATAGAATTAGAATTAGAATTAGAATTAGAAATAGAATTAGAAATAGAATAGAATAGAATTAGAATTACAATTACAATTAGAATAGAATTAGAATTAGAATAGAATTAGAATAGAATTAGAATAGAATTATAATAGAATAAGAATTAGAATAAAATTAGAATTAGATTAGAATTAGAAATAGAAATAGAATTAGAATTAGCAATAGAAATAGAATTAGAATTAGAATTAGAATAGAATTAGAATAGAAATAGAATGAGATTGGAATTAGAAATATAATAAAAATAGAATTAGAATAGAATTAGAATTAGAATAGAATTAGAATAGAATTAGAATAGAATTAGAATAGAATTAGAATAGAATTAGAAATAGAATTAGAATAGAATTAGAATAGAATTAGAAATAGAATTAGAATTAGAATAGAATTAGAATTAGAATTAGAATAGAATTAGAATAGAATTAGAATAGAATTAGAATAGAATTAGAATTAGATTTAGAATAGAATTAGAATTAGAAATAGAAATAGAAATAGAATTAGAAATAGAATTAGAAATAGAATTAGAATTAGAATAGAATTAGAATTAGAATTAGAATAGAATTAGAATAGAATTAGAATAGAATTAGAATAGAATTAGAATTAGAAATAGAATTAGAATTAGAATTAGAATTAGAATTAGAATTAGAATAGAATTAGAATTAGAAATAGAATTAGAATTAGAATTAGAATTAGAATATAATTAGAATTAGAAATGGAATTAGAAATAGAATAGAATTATAATTAGAATTAGAATTGAATTAGAATAGAACTAGAAATAGAAATAGAATTAGAATAGAATTAGAATTAGAATTAGAATTAGAAATAGAATTAGAATTAGAATTAGAATAGAATTAGAATTAGAATTAGAATTAGAAATAGAATTAGAATAGAATTAGAATAGAATTAGAATAAAATTAAAATTAGAAATAGAATTAGAATAGAATTAGAATTAGAAATAGAATTAGAATTAGAATTAGAATTAGAATAGAATTAGAATAGAATAAGAATAGAATTAGAAATAGAATTAGAATTAGAATAGAATTAGAATAGAATTAGAATAGAATTAGAATAGAATTAGAATTAGAATTAGAATTAGAATAGAATTAGAAATAGAATTAGAATTAGAAATAGAATAGAATAGAATTAGAATTAGAATAGAATTAGAATTAGAATTAGAATTAGAATAGAATTAGAATTAGAATAGAATTAGAATTAGATTAGAATTAGAATTAGAGTAGAATTAGAATTAGAATAGAATGAGAATTAGAATTAGAATTAGAATAGAATTAGAATATAATTAGAATTAGAATGGAATTAGAATAGAATTAGAATAGAATAAGAATTAGAATAAAATTAGAATTAGATTAGAATTAGAAATAGAAATAGAATTAGAATTAGCAATAGAAATAGAATTAGAATTAGAATTAGAATAGAATTAGAATAGAAATAGAAAGAGATTGGAATTAGAAATATAATAAAAATAGAATTAGTATAGAATTAGAATTAGAATAAAATTAGAATAGAATTAGAATAGAATTAGAATAGAATTGGAAATAGAATTAGAATTAGAATAGAATTAGAATTAGAATTTGAATAGAATTAGAATAGAATTAGAATAAAATTAGAATAGAATTAGAATAGAATTAGAATTAGATTTAGAATAGAATTAGAATTAGAATTAGAAATAGAAATAGAAATAGAATTAGAAGTAGAATTAGAAATAGAATTAGAATTAGAATAGAATTAGAATTAGAATTAGAATAGAATTAGAATAGAATTAGAATAGAATTAGAATAGAATTAGAATTACAAAAATAGAATTAGAATTAGAATTAGAATAGAATTAGAATAGAATTAGAAATAGAATTAGAATTAGAATTAGAATTAGAATTAGAATATAATTAGAATTAGAAATAGAATTAGAAATAGAATAGAATTATAATTAGAATTAGAATTGAATTAGAATAGAACTAGAATAGAATTAGAATTACAATAGAATTAGAATAAAATTAGAATATAATTAGAATTAGAATTAGAATTAGAATAGAATTAGAATTAGAAATAGAAATAGAATTATAATAGAATTAGAATTAGAATTAGAATTAGAATTAGAAATAGAATTAGAATTAGAATTAGAATAGAATTAGAATTAGAATTAGAATTAGAAATAGAATTAGAATAGAATTAGAATAGAATTAGAATAGAATTAGAATTAGAAATAGAATTAGAATTAGAATTAGAATTAGAATAGAATTAGAATAGAATAAGAATAGAATTAGAAATAGAATTAGAATTAGAATAGAATTAGAATAGAATTAGAATAGAATTAGAATAGAATTAAATTAGAATTAGAATTAGAATAGAATTAGAATAGAATTAGAATAGAATTAGAATAGAATTAGAAATAGAATTAGAATTAGAATAAAATTAGAATTACAAATAGAAATAGAATTAGAATTAGAATTAGAATTAGAATTCGAATAGAATTAGAATTTGAAAAAGAATAAGAATTAGAATAAAATTAGAATTAGAAATAGAATTAGAAATAGAATTAGAAATAGAATTAGAAATAGAATTAGAAATAGAATTAGAATTAGAATTAGAATAGAAATTGAATAGAATTAGAATATAATTAGAATTAGAATATAATTAGAATTAGAATAGAATTAGAATTAGAATAGAATTATAATTAGAATAGAATTAGAATAGAATTAGAATAGAATTAGAATTAGAAATAGAAATAGAATTAGAAATAGAATAGAATAGAATTAGAATTACAATTACAATTAGAATAGAATTAGAATTAGAATAGAATTAGAATAGAATAAGAATTAGAATAAAATTAGAATTAGATTAGAATTAGAAATAGAAATAGAATTAGAATTAGCAATAGAAATAGAATTAGAATTAGAATTAGAATAGAATTAGAATAGAAATAGAATGAGATTGGAATTAGAAATATAATAAAAATAGAATTAGAATTAGAAATAGAATTAGAATTAGAATAGAATTAGAATTAGAAATAGAATTAGAATTAGAAATAGAATTAGAATAGAATTAGAAATAGAATTAGAATTAGAATAGAATTAGAATTAGAATTAGAATAGAATTAGAATAGAATTAGAATAGAATTAGAATAGAATTAGAATTAGATTTAGAATAGAATTAGAATTAGAAATAGAAATAGAAATAGAATTAGAAATAGAATTAGAAATAGAATTAGAATTAGAATAGAATTAGAATTAGAATTAGAATAGAATAAGAATAGAATTAGAATAGAATTAGAATAGAATTAGAATTAGAAATAGAATTAGAATTAGAATTAGAATTAGAATTAGAATAGAATTAGAATAGAATTAGAGATAGAATTAGAATTAGAATAGAATTAGAATTAGAAATAGAATAGAATTAGAATTAGAATTAGAATTAGAATTAGAATAGAATTAGAATTAGAAATAGAATTAGAATTAGAATTAGAATTAGAATTAGAATATAATTAGAATTAGAAATGGAATTAGAAATAGAATAGAATTATAATTAGAATTAGAATTGAATTAGAATAAAACTAGAAATAGAAATAGAATTAGAATAGAATTAGAATTAGAATTAGAATTAGAAATAGAATTAGAATTAGAATTAGAATAGAATTAGAATAGAATTAGAATTAGAATTAGAATTAGAAATAGAATTAGAATAGAATTAGAATAGAATTAGAATAGAATTAGAATTAGAAATAGAATTAGAATAGAATTAGAATTAGAAATAGAATTAGAATTAGAATTAGAATTAGAATAGAATTAGAATAGAATAAGAATAGAATTAGAAATAGAATTAGAATTAGAATAGAATTAGAATAGAATTAGAATAGAATTAGAATAGAATTAGAATTAGAATTAGAATTAGAATTAGAAATAGAATTAGAATTAGAATTAGAATAGAATTAGAATTAGAATTAGAATTAGAAATAGAATTAGAATAGAATTAGAATAGAATTAGAATAGAATTAGAATTAGAAATAGAATTAGAATTAGAATTAGAATAGAATTAGAATAGAATAAGAATAGAATTAGAAATAGAATTAGAATTAGAATATAATTAGAATAGAATTAGAATAGGATTAGAATTAGAAATAGAAATAGAATTATAATTAGAATTAGAATAGAATTAGAATATAATTAGAATAGAATTAGAATTATAATAAAATTAGAATAAAATTAGAATAGAATTAGAATTAGAATAGAAACAGAATTAGAAATAGAATTAGAATTAGAATTAGAATTAGAATTAGAATAGAATTAGAATTAGAATTAGAAATAGAATTAGAATTAGAATTAGAATTAGAATAGAATTAGAATTAGACATAGAATTAGAAATAGAATAAAATTATAATTAGAATTAGAATAGAATTAGAATAGAATTAGAATTAGAATTAGAATTAGAATTAGAATAGAATTAGAATTAGAAATAGAATTAGAATTAGAATTAGAATTAGAATTAGAATATAATTAGAATTAGAAATAGAATTGAAATAGAATTAGAATAGAATTAGAAATAGAATTAGAATAGAGATAGAATTAGAATTAGAATTAGAATAGAATAGAATTAGAATTATAATTAGAATAGAATTAGAATAGAAATAGAATGAGATTGGAATTAGAAATATAATAAAAATAGAATTAGTATAGAATTAGAATTAGAATAAAATTAGAATAGAATTAGAATAGAATTAGAATAGAATTAGAAATAGAATTAGAATTAGAATAGAATTAGAATTAGAATTAGAATAGAATTAGAATAGAATTAGAATAGAATTATAATAGAATTAGAATAGAATTAGAATTAGATTTAGAATAGAATTAGAATTAGAATTAGAAATAGAAATAGAAATAGAATTAGAAATAGAATAAGAAATAGAATTAGAATTAGAATAGAATTAGAATTAGAATTAGAATAGAATTAGAATAGAATTAGAATAGAATTAGAATTAGAAATAGAATTAGAATTAGAATTAGAATAGAATTAGAATAGAATTAGAAATAGAATTAGAATTAGAATTAGAATTAGAATTAGAATATAATTAGAAATAGAAATGGAATTAGAAATAGAATAGAATTATAATTAGAATTAGAATTGTATTAGAATAGAACTAGAATAGAATTAGAATTACAATAGAATTAGAATAGAATTAGAATTAGAATTAGAATTAGAATAGAATTAGAATTAGAAATAGAAATAGAATTATAATAGAATTAGAATTAGAATTAGAATTAGAAACAGAATTAGAATTAGAATTAGAAAAAAATTAGAATTAGAATTAGAATTAGAAATAGAATTAGAATAGAATTAGAATAGAATTAGAATAGAATTAGAATTAGAAATAGAATTAGAATTAGAATTAGAATTAGAATAGAATTAGAATAGAATAAGAATAGAATTAGAAATAGAATTAGAATTAGAATAGAATTAGAATAGAATTAGAATAGAATTAGAATAGAATTAGAATTAGAATTAGAATTAGAATAGAATTAGAATAGAATTAGAATAGAATTAGAAATATAATTAGAATTAGAATAAAATTAGAATTACAAATAGAAATAGAATTAGAATTAGAATTAGAATTAGAATTCGAATAGAATTAGAATTAGAAATAGAATAAGAATTAGAATAAAATTAGAATTAGAAATAGAATTAGAAATAGAATTAGAAATAGAATTAGAAATAGAATTAGAATTAGAATTAGAATAGAATTAGAATAGAATTAGAATATAATTAGAATTAGAATAGAATTAGAATTAGAATAGAATTAGAATTAGAATTAGAATAGAATTAGAATAGAATTAGAATAGAATTAGAATAGAATTAGAATTAGATTTAGAATAGAATTAGAATTAGAATTAGAATAGAATTAAAATTAGAAATAGAATTAGAATAGAATTAGAATAGAATTAGAAATAGAATTAGAATAGAGATAGAATTAGAATTAGAATTAGAATAGAATAGAATTAGAATAGAATTAGAATTAGAAATAGAATTAGAATTAAAATTAGAATTAGAATAGAATTAGAATAGAATAAGAATAGAATTAGAAATAGAATTAGAATTAGAATAGAATTAGAATAGAATTAGAATAGAATTAGAATAGAATTAGAATAGAATTAGAATAGAATTAGAATTAGAATTAGAATTAGAATAGAATTAGAATTAGAATAGAATTAGAATTACAAATAGAATTAGAATTAGAATTAGAATTAGAATAGAATTAGAATTAGAAATAGAAATAGAATTAGAATTAGAATTAGAAATAGAATTAGAAATAGAATAGAATTAGAATTAGAATTAGAATAGAATTAGAATAAAATTAGAATAGAATTAGAATTAGAATTAGAATTAGAATTAGAATAGGATTAGAATTAGAAATAGAAATAGAATTATAATTAGAATTAGAATAGAATTAGAATAGAATTAGAATTATAATAAAATTAGAATAAAATTAGAATAGAATTAAAATTAGAATAGAAATAGAATTAGAAATAGAATTAGAATTAGAATTAGAATTAGAATTAGAATTAGAATTAGAATAGAATTAGAATTAGAAATAGAATTAGAATTAGAATTAGAATTAGAATAGAATTAGAATTAGACATAGAATTAGAAATAGAATAGAATTATAATTAGAATTAGAATAGAATTAGAATAGAATTAGAATAGAATTAGAATAGAATTAGAATTAGAATTAGAATTATAATAGAATTAGAACTAGAAATAGAAATAGAATTAGAATTAGAATTAGAATTAGAATAGAATTAGAATTAGAAATAGAATTAGAATAGAATTAGAATAGAATTAGAAATAGAATTAGAATAGAATTAGAATTAGAATTAGAATTAGAATAGAATTAGAATAGAATTAGAAATAGAATTAGAATTAGAATAGAATTAGAATTAGAATTAGAATAGAATTAGAATAGAATTAGAAATAGAATTAGAATTAGAATTAGAATTAGAATTAGAATATAATTAGAATTAGAAATGGAATTAGAAATAGAATAGAATTATAATTAGAATTAGAATTGAATTAGAATAGAACTAGAATAGAATTAGAATTACAATAGAATTAGAATAAAATTAGAATATAATTAGAATTAGAATTAGAATTAGAATTAGAATATAATTAGAATTAGAAATGGAATTAGAAATAGAATAGAATTATAATTAGAATTAGAATTGAATTAGAATAGAACTAGAAATAGAAATAGAATTAGAATTAGAATTAGAAATAGAATTAGAATTAGAATTAGAATAGAATTAGAATTAGAATTAGAATTAGAAATAGAATTAGAATAGAATTAGAATAGAATTAGAATAGAATTAGAATTAGAAATAGAATTAGAATTAGAATTAGAATTAGAATAGAATTAGAAAAGAATAAGAATAGAATTAGAAATAGAATTAGAATTAGAATAGAATTAGAATAGAATTAGAATAGAATTAGAATAGAATTAGAATAGAATTAGAATAGAATTAGAATTAGAATTAGAATTAGAATAGAATTAGAATTAGAATAGAATTAGAATTACAAATAGAATTAGAATTAGAATTAGAATTAGAATAGAATTAGAATTAGAAATAGAAATAGAATTAGAATTAGAATTAGAAATAGAATTAGAAATAGAATAGAATTAGAATTAGAATTAGAATAGAATTAGAATAAAATTAGAATAGAATTAGAATTAGAATTAGAATTAGAATTAGAATAGGATTAGAATTAGAAATAGAAATAGAATTATAATTAGAATTAGAATAGAATTAGAATAGAATTAGAATTATAATAAAATTAGAATAAAATTAGAATAGAATTAAAATTAGAATAGAAATAGAATTAGAAATAGAATTAGAATTAGAATTAGAATTAGAATTAGAATTAGAATAGAATTAGAATTAGAAATAGAATTAGAATTAGAATTAGAATTAGAATTAGAATAGAATTAGAATTAGACATAGAATTAGAAATAGAATAAAATTATAATTAGAATTAGAATAGAGTTAGAATAGAATTAGAATAGAATTAGAATTAGAATTAGAATAGAATTAGAATTAGAAATAGAAATAGAATTAGAATTAGAATTAGAATTAGAATAGAATTAGAATTAGAAATATAATTAGAATATAATTAGAATAGAATTAGAAATAGAATTAGAATAGAGATAGAATTAGAATTAGAATTAGAATAGAATAGAATTAGAATAGAATTAGAAATAGAATTAGAATTAGAATAGAATTAGAATAGAATTAGAATAGAATTAGAATAGAATTATAAAAGAATTAGAAATAGAATTAGAATTAGAATAGAATTAGAATTAGAATTAGAATTAGAATAGAATTAGAATTAGAAATAGAATTAGAATTAGAATTAGAAATAGAATTAGAAATAGAATAGAATTAGAATTAGATTTAGAATAGAATTAGAAATAGAATTAGAATAGAGTAAGAATTAGAATAGAATTAAAATTAGATTAGAATTAGAAATAGAATTAGAATAGAATTAAAATAGAATTAGAATATAATTAGAATTAGAAATAGAATTAGAACAGAATTAGAATTAGAATTAGAATTAGAATAGAATTAATATAGAATTAGAATAGAATTAGAATAGAATTAGAATAGAATTAGAATTAGAAATAGAATTAGAATTAGAATTAGAATTAGAATAGAATTAGACTTAGAATAAAATTAGAATAGAATTAGAATAGAATAAGAATTAGAATAAAATTAGAATTAGAAATAGAATTAGAAATAGAATTAGAAATAGAATTAGAAATAGAATTAGAATTAGAATTAGAATAGAATTAGAATAGAATTAGAATAGAATTAGAATTAGAATAGAATTAGAATTAGAATTAAAATAGAATTAGAATAGAATTAGAATTAGAATAGAATTAGAATTAGAAATAGAAATAGAATTAGAAATAGAATAGAATAGAATTAGAATTAGAATAGAATTAGAATTACAATTCTAATTAGAATAGAATTAGAATTAGAATAGAATTAGAATTAGAATAGAATTAGAATTAGAAATAGAAATAGAATTAGAAATAGAATAGAATAGAATTAGAATTAGAATAGAATTACAATTACAATTACAATTAGAATAGAATTAGAATTAGAATAGAATTAGAATAGAATTAGAATAGAATAAGAATTAGAATAAAATTAGAATTAGATTAGAATTAGAAATAGAAATAGAATTAGAATTAGCAATAGAAATAGAATTAGAATTAGAATTAGAATAGAATTAGAATAGAAATAGAATGAGATTGGAATTAGAAATATAATAAAAATAGAATTAGTATAGAATTAGAATTAGAATAAAATTAGAATAGAATTAGAATAGAATTAGAATAGAATTAGAATAGAATTGGAAATAGAATTAGAATTAGAATAGAATTAGAATTAGAATTTGAATAGAATTAGAATAGAATTAGAATAAAATTAGAATAGAATTAGAATAGAATTAGAATTAGATTTAGAATAGAATTAGAATTAGAATTAGAAATAGAAATAGAATTAGAAGTAGAATTAGAAATAGAATTAGAATTAGAATAGAATTAGAATTAGAATTAGAATAGAATTAGAATAGAATTAGAATAGAATTAGAATAGAATTAGAATTACAAAAATAGAATTAGAATTAGAATTAGAATAGAATTAGAATAGAATTAGAAATAGAATTAGAATTAGAATTAGAATTAGAATTAGAATATAATTAGAATTAGAAATGGAATTAGAAATAGAATAGAATTATAATTAGAATTAGAATTGAATTAGAATAGAACTAGAATAGAATTAGAATTACAATAGAATTAGAATAAAATTAGAATATAATTAGAATTAGAATTAGAATTAGAATAGAATTAGAATTAGAAATAGAAATAGAATTATAATAGAATTAGAATTAGAATTAGAATTAGAATTAGAAATAGAATTAGAATTAGAATTAGAATAGAATTAGAATTAGAATTAGAATTAGAATTAGAAATAGAATTAGAATAGAATTAGAATAGAATTAGAATAGAATTAGAATTAGAAATAGAATTAGAATTAGAATTAGAATTAGAATAGAATTAGAATAGAATAAGAATAGAATTAGAAATAGAATTAGAATTAGAATAGAATTAGAATAGAATTAGAATAGAATTAGAATAGAATTAAATTAGAATTAGAATTAGAATAGAATTAGAATAGAATTAGAATAGAATTAGAATAGAATTAGAAATAGAATTAGAATTAGAATAAAATTAGAATTACAAATAGAAATAGAATTAGAATTAGAATTAGAATTAGAATTCGAATAGAATTAGAATTAGAAAAAGAATAAGAATTAGAATAAAATTAGAATTAGAAATAGAATTAGAAATAGAATTAGAAATAGAATTAGAAATAGAATTAGAAATAGAATTAGAATTAGAATTAGAATAGAATTAGAATAGAATTAGAATATAATTAGAATTAGAATATAATTAGAATTAGAATAGAATTAGAATTAGAATAGAATTAGAATAGAATTAGAATTAGAATAGAATTAGAATAGAATTAGAATAGAATTAGAATTAGAAATAGAAATAGAATTAGAAATAGAATAGAATAGAATTAGAATTACAATTACAATTAGAATAGAATTAGAATTAGAATAGAATTAGAATAGAATAAGAATTAGAATAAAATTAGAATTAGATTAGAATTAGAAATAGAAATAGAATTAGAATTAGCAATAGAAATAGAATTAGAATTAGAATTAGAATAGAATTAGAATAGAAATAGAATGAGATTGGAATTAGAAATATAATAAAAATAGAATTAGAATAGAATTAGAATTAGAATAGAATTAGAATAGAATTAGAATAGAATTAGAATAGAATTAGAATAGAATTAGAAATAGAATTAGAATTAGAATAGAATTAGAATTAGAATTAGAATAGAATTAGAATAGAATTAGAATAGAATTAGAATAAAATTAGAATAGAATTAGAATTAGATTTAGAATAGAATTAGAATTAGAAATAGAAATAGAAATAGAATTAGAAATAGAATTAGAAATAGAATTAGAATTAGAATAGAATTAGAATTAGAATTAGAATAGAATTAGAATAGAATTAGAATAGAATTAGAATTAGAAATAGAATTAGAATTAGAATTAGAATTAGAATTAGAATTAGAATAGAATTAGAATAGAATTAGAGATAGAATTAGAATTAGAATAGAATTAGAATTAGAAATAGAATAGAATTAGAATTAGAATTAGAATTAGAATTAGAATAGAATTAGAATTAGAAATAGAATTAGAATTAGAATTAGAATTAGAATATAATTAGAATTAGAAATGGAATTAGAAATAGAATAGAATTATAATTAGAATTAGAATTGAATTAGAATAGAACTAGAAATAGAAATAGAATTAGAATAGAATTAGAATTAGAATTAGAATTAGAAATAGAATTAGAATTAGAATTAGAATAGAATTAGAATTAGAATTAGAATTAGAAATAGAATTAGAATAGAATTAGAATAGAATTAGAATAAAATTAGAATTAGAAATAGAATTAGAATAGAATTAGAATTAGAAATAGAATTAGAATTAGAATTAGAATTAGAATAGAATTAGAATAGAATAAGAATAGAATTAGAAATAGAATTAGAATTAGAATAGAATTAGAATAGAATTAGAATAGAATTAGAATAGAATTAGAATTAGAATTAGAATTAGAATAGAATTAGAATAGAATTAGAAATAGAATTAGAATTAGAAATAGAATAGAATAGAATTAGAATTAGAATAGAATTAGAATTAGAATTAGAATTAGAATAGAATTAGAATTAGAATAGAATTAGAATTAGATTAGAATTAGAATTAGAATAGAATTAGAATTAGAATAGAATGAGAATTAGAATTAGAATTAGAATAGAATTAGAATATAATTAGAATTAGAATGGAATTAGAATAGAATTAGAATAGAATAAGAATTAGAATAAAATTAGAATTAGAATTAGATTTAGAATAGAATTAGAATTAGAAATAGAAATAGAAATAGAATTAGAAATAGAATTAGAAATAGAATTAGAATTAGAATAGAATTAGAATTAGAATTAGAATAGAATTAGAATAGAATTAGAATAGAATTAGAATAGAATTAGAATTAGAAATAGAATTAGAATTAGAATTAGAATTAGAATTAGAATTAGAATAGAATTAGAATAGAATTAGAGATAGAATTAGAATTAGAATAGAATTAGAATTAGAAATAGAATAGAATTAGAATTAGAATTAGAATTAGAATTAGAATAGAATTAGAATTAGAAATAGAATTAGAATTAGAATTAGAATTAGAATATAATTAGAATTAGAAATGGAATTAGAAATAGAATAGAATTATAATTAGAATTAGAATTGAATTAGAATAGAACTAGAAATAGAAATAGAATTAGAATAGAATTAGAATTAGAATTAGAATTAGAAATAGAATTAGAATTAGAATTAGAATAGAATTAGAATTAGAATTAGAATTAGAAATAGAATTAGAATAGAATTAGAATAGAATTAGAATAAAATTAGAATTAGAAATAGAATTAGAATAGAATTAGAATTAGAAATAGAATTAGAATTAGAATTAGAATTAGAATAGAATTAGAATAGAATAAGAATAGAATTAGAAATAGAATTAGAATTAGAATAGAATTAGAATAGAATTAGAATAGAATTAGAATAGAATTAGAATTAGAATTAGAATTAGAATAGAATTAGAATAGAATTAGAAATAGAATTAGAATTAGAAATAGAATAGAATAGAATTAGAATTAGAATAGAATTAGAATTAGAATTAGAATTAGAATAGAATTAGAATTAGAATAGAATTAGAATTAGATTAGAATTAGAATTAGAATAGAATTAGAATTAGAATAGAATGAGAATTAGAATTAGAATTAGAATAGAATTAGAATATAATTAGAATTAGAATGGAATTAGAATAGAATTAGAATAGAATAAGAATTAGAATAAAATTAGAATTAGATTAGAATTAGAAATAGAAATAGAATTAGAATTAGCAATAGAAATAGAATTAGAATTAGAATTAGAATAGAATTAGAATAGAAATAGAATGAGATTGGAATTAGAAATATAATAAAAATAGAATTAGTATAGAATTAGAATTAGAATAAAATTAGAATAGAATTAGAATAGAATTAGAATAGAATTGGAAATAGAATTAGAATTAGAATAGAATTAGAATTAGAATTTGAATAGAATTAGAATAGATTTAGAATAAAATTAGAATAGAATTAGAATAGAATTAGAATTAGATTTAGAATAGAATTAGAATAAGAATTAGAAATAGAAATAGAAATAGAATTAGAAGTAGAATTAGAAATAGAATTAGAATTAGAATAGAATTTGAATTAGAATTAGAATAGAATTAGAATAGAATTAGAATAGAATTAGAATAGAATTAGAATTACAAAAATAGAATTAGGATTAGAATTAGAATAGAATTAGAATAGAATTAGAAATAGAATTAGAATTAGAATTAGAATTAGAATTAGAATATAATTAGAATTAGAAATGGAATTAGAAATAGAATAGAATTATAATTAGAATTAGAATTGAATTAGAATAGAACTAGAATAGAATTAGAATTACAATAGAATTAGAATAAAATTAGAATATAATTAGAATTAGAATTAGAATTAGAATTAGAAATAGAATTAGAATTAGAATTAGAATAGAATTAGAATTAGAAGTAGAATTAGAAATAGAATTAGAATAGAATTAGAATAGAATTAGAATAGAATTAGAATTAGAAATAGAATTAGAATTAGAATTAGAATTAAAATAGAATTAGAATAGAATAAGAATAGAATTAGAAATAGAATTAGAATTAGAATAGAATTAGAATAGAATTAGAATAGAATTAGAATAGAATTAAATTAGAATTAGAATTAGAATAGAATTAGAATAGAATTAGAATAGAATTAGAATAGAATTAGAAATAGAATTAGAATTAGAATAAAATTAGAATTACAAATAGAAATAGAATTAGAATTAGAATTAGAATTAGAATTCGAATAGAATTAGAATTAGAAAAAGAATAAGAATTAGAATAAAATTAGAATTAGAAATAGAATTAGAAATAGAATTAGAAATAGAATTAGAAATAGAATTAGAAATAGAATTAGAATTAGAATTAGAATAGAATTAGAATATAATTAGAATTAGAATATAATTAGAATTAGAATAGAATTAGAATTAGAATAGAATTAGAATAGAATTAGAATTAGAATAGAATTAGAATAGAATTAGAATAGAATTAGAATTAGAAATAGAAATAGAATTAGAAATAGAATAGAATAGAATTAGAATTACAATTACAATTAGAATAGAATTAGAATTAGAATAGAATTAGAATAGAATAAGAATTAGAATAAAATTAGAATTAGATTAGAATTAGAAATAGAAATAGAATTAGAATTAGCAATAGAAATAGAATTAGAATTAGAATTAGAATAGAATTAGAATAGAAATAGAATGAGATTGGAATTAGAAATATAATAAAAATAGAATTAGAATAGAATTAGAATTAGAATAGAATTAGAATAGAATTAGAATAGAATTAGAATAGAATTAGAATAGAATTAGAAATAGAATTAGAATTAGAATAGAATTAGAATTAGAATTAGAATAGAATTAGAATAGAATTAGAATAGAATTAGAATAAAATTAGAATAGAATAAGAATTAGATTTAGAATAGAATTAGAATTAGAAATAGAAATAGAAATAGAATTAGAAATAGAATTAGAATTAGAATTAGAATTAGAATAGAATTAGAATTAGAATTAGAATAGAATTAGAATAGAATTAGAATAGAATTAGAATAGAATTAGAATTAGAAATAGAATTAGAATTAGAATTAGAATTAGAATTAGAATTAGAATAGAATTAGAATAGAATTAGAGATAGAATTAGAATTAGAATAGAATTAGAATTAGAAATAGAATTAGAATTAGAATTAGAATTAGAATATAATTAGAATTAGAAATGGAATTAGAAATAGAATAGAATTATAATTAGAATTAGAATTGAATTAGAATAGAACTAGAAATAGAAATAGAATTAGAATAGAATTAGAATTAGAATTAGAATTAGAAATAGAATTAGAATTAGAATTAGAATAGAATTAGAATTAGAATTAGAATTAGAAATAGAATTAGAATAGAATTAGAATAGAATTAGAATAAAATTAGAATTAGAAATAGAATTAGAATAGAATTAGAATTAGAAATAGAATTAGAATTAGAATTAGAATTAGAATAGAATTAGAATAGAATAAGAATAGAATTAGAAATAGAATTAGAATTAGAATAGAATTAGAATAGAATTAGAATAGAATTAGAATAGAATTAGAATAGAATTAGAATTAGAATTAGAATTAGAATAGAATTAGAATAGAATTAGAATAGAATTAGAATTAGAAATAGAATTAGAATTAGAATTAGAATAGAATTAGAATAGAATTAGAAATAGAATTAGAATTAGAATTAGAATTAGAATTAGAATATAATTAGAATTAGAAATGGAATTAGAAATAGAATAGAATTATAATTAGAATTAGAATTGGAATTAGCATTAGAATTAGAATTCGAATAGAATTAGAATTAGAAATAGAATAAGAATTAGAATAAAATTAGAATTAGAAATAGAATTAGAAATAGAATTAGAAATAGAATTAGAAATAGAATTAGAAATAGAATTAGAATTAGAATTAGAATAGAATTAGAATAGAATTAGAATAGAATTAGAATAGAATTAGAAATAGAATTAGAATTAGATTAGAATTAGAATTGAATTAGAATTAGAATTAGAATTATAATTAGAATTATAATAGAATTAGAATTAGAAATAGAAATAGAATTAGAATTAGAAATAGAAATAGAATTAGAAATAGAATTAGAATTAGAATTAGAATTAGAATAGAATTAGAATTAGAAATAGAATTAGAAATAGAATTAGAATTAGAATTAGAATAGAATTAGAATTAGACATAGAATTAGAAATAGAATAGAATTATAATTAGAATTAGAATAGAATTAGAATAGAATTAGAATAGAATTAAAATTAGAATTAGAATTA
The DNA here is from genome assembly GCA_039880935.1 of Streptanthus diversifolius. Lineage (NCBI taxonomy): Eukaryota > Viridiplantae > Streptophyta > Magnoliopsida > Brassicales > Brassicaceae > Streptanthus > Streptanthus diversifolius. Next base: position 620,743 of record JAXGFM010000018.1, on the reverse strand, counting down.
GAATTAGAATTAGAATAGAATTAGAATTAGAAATAGAAATAGAATTAGAATTAGAATTAGAATTAGAATAGAATTAGAATTAGAAATAGAATTAGAATTAGAATTAGAATTAGAATTAGAATAGAATTAGAATTAGAATTAGAATAGAATTAGAATAGAATTAGAATAGAATTAGAATAGAATTAGAATTAGAAATAGAATTAGAATTAGAATTAGAATTAGAATTAGAATTAGAATAGAATTAGAATAGAATTAGAGATAGAATTAGAATTAGAATAGAATTAGAATTAGAAATAGAATTAGAATTAGAATTAGAATTAGAATATAATTAGAATTAGAAATGGAATTAGAAATAGAATAGAATTATAATTAGAATTAGAATTGAATTAGAATAGAACTAGAAATAGAAATAGAATTAGAATAGAATTAGAATTAGAATTAGAATTAGAAATAGAATTAGAATTAGAATTAGAATAGAATTAGAATTAGAATTAGAATTAGAAATAGAATTAGAATAGAATTAGAATAGAATTAGAATAAAATTAGAATTAGAAATAGAATTAGAATAGAATTAGAATTAGAAATAGAATTAGAATTAGAATTAGAATTAGAATAGAATTAGAATAGAATAAGAATAGAATTAGAAATAGAATTAGAATTAGAATAGAATTAGAATAGAATTAGAATAGAATTAGAATAGAATTAGAATAGAATTAGAATTAGAATTAGAATTAGAATAGAATTAGAATAGAATTAGAATAGAACTAGAATTAGAAATAGAATTAGAATTAGAATTAGAATAGAATTAGAATAGAATTAGAAATAGAATTAGAATTAGAATTAGAATTAGAATTAGAATATAATTAGAATTAGAAATGGAATTAGAAATAGAATAGAATTATAATTAGAATTAGAATTGGAATTAGAATTAGAATTAGAATTCGAATAGAATTAGAATTAGAAATAGAATAAGAATTAGAATAAAATTAGAATTAGAATTAGAAATAGAAATAGAAATAGAATTAGAAGTAGAATTAGAAATAGAATTAGAATTAGAATAGAATTTGAATTAGAATTAGAATAGAATTAGAATAGAATTAGAATAGAATTAGAATAGAATTAGAATTACAAAAATAGAATTAGGATTAGAATTAGAATAGAATTAGAATAGAATTAGAAATAGAATTAGAATTAGAATTAGAATTAGAATTAGAATATAATTAGAATTAGAAATGGAATTAGAAATAGAATAGAATTATAATTAGAATTAGAATTGAATTAGAATAGAACTAGAATTAGAATAGAAATAGAATGAGATTGGAATTAGAAATATAATAAAAATAGAATTAGAATAGAATTAGAATTAGAATAGAATTAGAATAGAATTAGAATAGAATTAGAATAGAATTAGAATAGAATTAGAAATAGAATTAGAATTAGAATAGAATTAGAATTAGAATTAGAATAGAATTAGAATAGAATTAGAATAGAATTAGAATAAAATTAGAATAGAATAAGAATTAGATTTAGAATAGAATTAGAATTAGAAATAGAAATAGAAATAGAATTAGAAATAGAATTAGAATTAGAATTAGAATTAGAATAGAATTAGAATTAGAATTAGAATAGAATTAGAATAGAATTAGAATAGAATTAGAATAGAATTAGAATTAGAAATAGAATTAGAATTAGAATTAGAATTAGAATTAGAATTAGAATAGAATTAGAATAGAATTAGAGATAGAATTAGAATTAGAATAGAATTAGAATTAGAAATAGAATTAGAATTAGAATTAGAATTAGAATATAATTAGAATTAGAAATGGAATTAGAAATAGAATAGAATTATAATTAGAATTAGAATTGAATTAGAATAGAACTAGAAATAGAAATAGAATTAGAATAGAATTAGAATTAGAATTAGAATTAGAAATAGAATTAGAATTAGAATTAGAATAGAATTAGAATTAGAATTAGAATTAGAAATAGAATTAGAATAGAATTAGAATAGAATTAGAATAAAATTAGAATTAGAAATAGAATTAGAATAGAATTAGAATTAGAAATAGAATTAGAATTAGAATTAGAATTAGAATAGAATTAGAATAGAATAAGAATAGAATTAGAAATAGAATTAGAATTAGAATAGAATTAGAATAGAATTAGAATAGAATTAGAATAGAATTAGAATAGAATTAGAATTAGAATTAGAATTAGAATAGAATTAGAATAGAATTAGAATAGAATTAGAATTAGAAATAGAATTAGAATTAGAATTAGAATAGAATTAGAATAGAATTAGAAATAGAATTAGAATTAGAATTAGAATTAGAATTAGAATATAATTAGAATTAGAAATGGAATTAGAAATAGAATAGAATTATAATTAGAATTAGAATTGGAATTAGCATTAGAATTAGAATTCGAATAGAATTAGAATTAGAAATAGAATAAGAATTAGAATAAAATTAGAATTAGAAATAGAATTAGAAATAGAATTAGAAATAGAATTAGAAATAGAATTAGAAATAGAATTAGAATTAGAATTAGAATAGAATTAGAATAGAATTAGAATAGAATTAGAATAGAATTAGAAATAGAATTAGAATTAGATTAGAATTAGAATTGAATTAGAATTAGAATTAGAATTATAATTAGAATTATAATAGAATTAGAATTAGAAATAGAAATAGAATTAGAATTAGAAATAGAAATAGAATTAGAAATAGAATTAGAATTAGAATTAGAATTAGAATAGAATTAGAATTAGAAATAGAATTAGAAATAGAATTAGAATTAGAATTAGAATAGAATTAGAATTAGACATAGAATTAGAAATAGAATAGAATTATAATTAGAATTAGAATAGAATTAGAATAGAATTAGAATAGAATTAAAATTAGAATTAGAATTAGAATTAGAATTAGAATAGAATTAGAATTAGAAATAGAAATAGAATTAGAATTAGAATTAGAATTAGAATAGAATTAGAATTAGAAATAGAATTAGAATTAGAATTAGAATTAGAATTAGAATAGAATTAGAATTAGAATTAGAATAGAATTAGAATAGAATTAGAATAGAATTAGAATAGAATTAGAATTAGAAATAGAATTAGAATTAGAATTAGAATTAGAATTAGAATTAGAATAGAATTAGAATAGAATTAGAGATAGAATTAGAATTAGAATAGAATTAGAATTAGAAATAGAATTAGAATTAGAATTAGAATTAGAATATAATTAGAATTAGAAATGGAATTAGAAATAGAATAGAATTATAATTAGAATTAGAATTGAATTAGAATAGAACTAGAAATAGAAATAGAATTAGAATAGAATTAGAATTAGAATTAGAATTAGAAATAGAATTAGAATTAGAATTAGAATAGAATTAGAATTAGAATTAGAATTAGAAATAGAATTAGAATAGAATTAGAATAGAATTAGAATAAAATTAGAATTAGAAATAGAATTAGAATAGAATTAGAATTAGAAATAGAATTAGAATTAGAATTAGAATTAGAATAGAATTAGAATAGAATAAGAATAGAATTAGAAATAGAATTAGAATTAGAATAGAATTAGAATAGAATTAGAATAGAATTAGAATAGAATTAGAATAGAATTAGAATTAGAATTAGAATTAGAATAGAATTAGAATAGAATTAGAATAGAATTAGAATTAGAAATAGAATTAGAATTAGAATTAGAATAGAATTAGAATAGAATTAGAAATAGAATTAGAATTAGAATTAGAATTAGAATTAGAATATAATTAGAATTAGAAATGGAATTAGAAATAGAATAGAATTATAATTAGAATTAGAATTGGAATTAGAATTAGAATTAGAATTCGAATAGAATTAGAATTAGAAATAGAATAAGAATTAGAATAAAATTAGAATTAGAATTAGAAATAGAAATAGAAATAGAATTAGAAGTAGAATTAGAAATAGAATTAGAATTAGAATAGAATTTGAATTAGAATTAGAATAGAATTAGAATAGAATTAGAATAGAATTAGAATAGAATTAGAATTACAAAAATAGAATTAGGATTAGAATTAGAATAGAATTAGAATAGAATTAGAAATAGAATTAGAATTAGAATTAGAATTAGAATTAGAATATAATTAGAATTAGAAATGGAATTAGAAATAGAATAGAATTATAATTAGAATTAGAATTGAATTAGAATAGAACTAGAATAGAATTAGAATTACAATAGAATTAGAATAAAATTAGAATATAATTAGAATTAGAATTAGAATTAGAATTAGAAATAGAATTAGAATTAGAATTAGAATAGAATTAGAATTAGAAGTAGAATTAGAAATAGAATTAGAATAGAATTAGAATAGAATTAGAATAGAATTAGAATTAGAAATAGAATTAGAATTAGAATTAGAATTAAAATAGAATTAGAATAGAATAAGAATAGAATTAGAAATAGAATTAGAATTAGAATAGAATTAGAATAGAATTAGAATAGAATTAGAATAGAATTAAATTAGAATTAGAATTAGAATAGAATTAGAATAGAATTAGAATAGAATTAGAATAGAATTAGAAATAGAATTAGAATTAGAATAAAATTAGAATTACAAATAGAAATAGAATTAGAATTAGAATTAGAATTAGAATTCGAATAGAATTAGAATTAGAAAAAGAATAAGAATTAGAATAAAATTAGAATTAGAAATAGAATTAGAAATAGAATTAGAAATAGAATTAGAAATAGAATTAGAAATAGAATTAGAATTAGAATTAGAATAGAATTAGAATATAATTAGAATTAGAATATAATTAGAATTAGAATAGAATTAGAATTAGAATAGAATTAGAATAGAATTAGAATTAGAATAGAATTAGAATAGAATTAGAATAGAATTAGAATTAGAAATAGAAATAGAATTAGAAATAGAATAGAATAGAATTAGAATTAGAATTACAATTACAATTAGAATAGAATTAGAATTAGAATAGAATTAGAATAGAATAAGAATTAGAATAAAATTAGAATTAGATTAGAATTAGAAATAGAAATAGAATTAGAATTAGCAATAGAAATAGAATTAGAATTAGAATTAGAATAGAATTAGAATAGAAATAGAATGAGATTGGAATTAGAAATATAATAAAAATAGAATTAGAATAGAATTCGAATTAGAATAGAATTAGAATAGAATTAGAATAGAATTAGAATAGAATTAGAATAGAATTAGAAATAGAATTAGAATTAGAATAGAATTAGAATTAGAATTAGAATAGAATTAGAATAGAATTAGAATAGAATTAGAATAAAATTAGAATAGAATAAGAATTAGATTTAGAATAGAATTAGAATTAGAAATAGAAATAGAAATAGAATTAGAAATAGAATTAGAATTAGAATTAGAATTAGAATAGAATTAGAATTAGAATTAGAATAGAATTAGAATAGAATTAGAATAGAATTAGAATAGAATTAGAATTAGAAATAGAATTAGAATTAGAATTAGAATTAGAATTAGAATTAGAATAGAATTAGAATAGAATTAGAGATAGAATTAGAATTAGAATAGAATTAGAATTAGAAATAGAATTAGAATTAGAATTAGAATTAGAATATAATTAGAATTAGAAATGGAATTAGAAATAGAATAGAATTATAATTAGAATTAGAATTGAATTAGAATAGAACTAGAAATAGAAATAGAATTAGAATAGAATTAGAATTAGAATTAGAATTAGAAATAGAATTAGAATTAGAATTAGAATAGAATTAGAATTAGAATTAGAATTAGAAATAGAATTAGAATAGAATTAGAATAGAATTAGAATAAAATTAGAATTAGAAATAGAATTAGAATAGAATTAGAATTAGAAATAGAATTAGAATTAGAATTAGAATTAGAATAGAATTAGAATAGAATAAGAATAGAATTAGAAATAGAATTAGAATTAGAATAGAATTAGAATAGAATTAGAATAGAATTAGAATAGAATTAGAATAGAATTAGAATTAGAATTAGAATTAGAATAGAATTAGAATAGAATTAGAATAGAATTAGAATTAGAAATAGAATTAGAATTAGAATTAGAATAGAATTAGAATAGAATTAGAAATAGAATTAGAATTAGAATTAGAATTAGAATTAGAATATAATTAGAATTAGAAATGGAATTAGAAATAGAATAGAATTATAATTAGAATTAGAATTGGAATTAGAATTAGAATTAGAATTCGAATAGAATTAGAATTAGAAATAGAATAAGAATTAGAATAAAATTAGAATTAGAAATAGAATTAGAAATAGAATTAGAAATAGAATTAGAAATAGAATTAGAAATAGAATTAGAATTAGAATTAGAATAGAATTAGAATAGAATTAGAATAGAATTAGAATAGAATTAGAAATAGAATTAGAATTAGATTAGAATTAGAATTGAATTAGAATTAGAATTAGAATTATAATTAGAATTATAATAGAATTAGAATTAGAAATAGAAATAGAATTAGAATTAGAAATAGAAATAGAATTAGAAATAGAATTAGAATTAGAATTAGAATTAGAATAGAATTAGAATTAGAAATAGAATTAGAAATAGAATTAGAATTAGAATTAGAATAGAATTAGAATTAGACATAGAATTAGAAATAGAATAGAATTATAATTAGAATTAGAATAGAATTAGAATAGAATTAGAATAGAATTAAAATTAGAATTAGAATTAGAATTAGAATTAGAATAGAATTAGAATTAGAAATAGAAATAGAATTAGAATTAGAATTAGAATTAGAATAGAATTAGAATTAGAAATAGAATTAGAATTAGAATTAGAATTAGAATTAGAATAGAATTAGAATTAGAATTAGAATAGAATTAGAATAGAATTAGAATAGAATTAGAATAGAATTAGAATTAGAAATAGAATTAGAATTAGAATTAGAATTAGAATTAGAATTAGAATAGAATTAGAATAGAATTAGAGATAGAATTAGAATTAGAATAGAATTAGAATTAGAAATAGAATTAGAATTAGAATTAGAATTAGAATATAATTAGAATTAGAAATGGAATTAGAAATAGAATAGAATTATAATTAGAATTAGAATTGAATTAGAATAGAACTAGAAATAGAAATAGAATTAGAATAGAATTAGAATTAGAATTAGAATTAGAAATAGAATTAGAATTAGAATTAGAATAGAATTAGAATTAGAATTAGAATTAGAAATAGAATTAGAATAGAATTAGAATAGAATTAGAATAAAATTAGAATTAGAAATAGAATTAGAATAGAATTAGAATTAGAAATAGAATTAGAATTAGAATTAGAATTAGAATAGAATTAGAATAGAATAAGAATAGAATTAGAAATAGAATTAGAATTAGAATAGAATTAGAATAGAATTAGAATAGAATTAGAATAGAATTAGAATAGAATTAGAATTAGAATTAGAATTAGAATAGAATTAGAATAGAATTAGAATAGAATTAGAATTAGAAATAGAATTAGAATTAGAATTAGAATAGAATTAGAATAGAATTAGAAATAGAATTAGAATTAGAATTAGAATTAGAATTAGAATATAATTAGAATTAGAAATGGAATTAGAAATAGAATAGAATTATAATTAGAATTAGAATTGGAATTAGAATTAGAATTAGAATTCGAATAGAATTAGAATTAGAAATAGAATAAGAATTAGAATAAAATTAGAATTAGAAATAGAATTAGAAATAGAATTAGAAATAGAATTAGAAATAGAATTAGAAATAGAATTAGAATTAGAATTAGAATAGAATTAGAATAGAATTAGAATATAATTAGAATTAGAATATAATTAGAATTAGAATAGAATTAGAATTAGAATTAGAATAGAATTAGAATAGAATTAGAATTAGAATAGAATTAGAATAGAATTAGAATTAGAAATAGAAATAGAATTAGAAATAGAATAGAATAGAATTAGAATTACAATTACAATTAGAATAGAATTAGAATTAGAATAGAATTAGAATAGAATAAGAATTAGAATAAAATTAGAATTAGATTAGAATTAGAAATAGAAATAGAATTAGAATTAGCAATAGAAATAGAATTAGAATTAGAATTAGAATAGAATTAGAATAGAAATAGAATGAGATTGGAATTAGAAATATAATAAAAATAGAATTAGAATAGAATTAGAATTAGAATAGAATTAGAATAGAATTAGAATAGAATTAGAATAGAATTAGAAATAGAATTAGAATTAGAATAGAATTAGAATTAGAATTAGAATAGAATTAGAATAGAATTAGAATAGAATTAGAATAGAATTAGAATAGAATTAGAATTAGATTTAGAATAGAATTAGAATTAGAAATAGAAATAGAAATAGAATTAGAAATAGAATTAGAAATAGAATTAGAATTAGAATAGAATTAGAATTAGAATTAGAATAGAATTAGAATAGAATTAGAATAGAATTAGAATATAATTAGAATTAGAAATAGAATTAGAATTAGAATTAGAATTAGAATTAGAATAGAATTAGAATAGAATTAGAGATAGAATTAGAATTAGAATTAGAAATAGAATAGAATTAGAATTAGAATTAGAATTAGAATTAGAATTAGAATTATAATAGAATTAGAATTAGAAATAGAATTAGAATTAGAATTAGAATTAGAATATAATTAGAATTAGAAATGGAATTAGAAATAGAATTAGAAATAGAATTAGAATTAGAATAGAATTAGAATTAGAATTAGAATAGAATTAGAATAGAATTAGAATAGAATTAGAATAGAATTAGAATTACAAAAATATAATTAGAATTAGAATTAGAATAGAATTAGAATAGAATTAGAAATAGAATTAGAATTAGAATTAGAATTAGAATTAGAATATAATTAGAATTAGAAATGGAATTAGAAATAGAATAGAATTATAATTAGAATTAGAATTAGAATGGAATTACAAATAGAAATAGAATTAGAATTAGAATTAGAACAGAATTAGAATTAGAAATAGAAATAGAATTAGAATTAGAATTAGAAATAGAATTAGAATTAGAATTAGAATTAGAATTCGAATAGAATTAGAATTAGAAATAGAATAAGAATTAGAATAAAATTAGAATTAGAAATAGAATTAGAAATAGAATTAGAAATAGAATTAGAAATAGAATTAGAAATAGAATTAGAATTAGAATTAGAATAGAATTAGAATAGAATTAGAATATAATTAGAATTAGAATATAATTAGAATTAGAATAGAATTAGAATTAGAATTAGAATAGAATTAGAATAGAATTAGAATTAGAATAGAATTAGAATAGAATTAGAATTAGAAATAGAAATAGAATTAGAAATAGAATAGAATAGAATTAGAATTACAATTACAATTAGAATAGAATTAGAATTAGAATAGAATTAGAATAGAATAAGAATTAGAATAAAATTAGAATTAGATTAGAATTAGAAATAGAAATAGAATTAGAATTAGCAATAGAAATAGAATTAGAATTAGAATTAGAATAGAATTAGAATAGAAATAGAATGAGATTGGAATTAGAAATATAATAAAAATAGAATTAGAATAGAATTAGAATTAGAATAGAATTAGAATAGAATTAGAATAGAATTAGAATAGAATTAGAAATAGAATTAGAATTAGAATAGAATTAGAATTAGAATTAGAATAGAATTAGAATAGAATTAGAATAGAATTAGAATAGAATTAGAATAGAATTAGAATTAGATTTAGAATAGAATTAGAATTAGAAATAGAAATAGAAATAGAATTAGAAATAGAATTAGAAATAGAATTAGAATTAGAATAGAATTAGAATTAGAATTAGAATAGAATTAGAATAGAATTAGAATAGAATTAGAATATAATTAGAATTAGAAATAGAATTAGAATTAGAATTAGAATTAGAATTAGAATAGAATTAGAATAGAATTAGAGATAGAATTAGAATTAGAATAGAATTAGAATTAGAAATAGAATAGAATTAGAATTAGAATTAGAATTAGAATTAGAATAGAATTAGAATTAGAAATAGAATTAGAATTAGAATTAGAATTAGAATATAATTAGAATTAGAAATGGAATTAGAAATAGAATTAGAAATAGAATTAGAATTAGAATAGAATTAGAATTAGAATTAGAATAGAATTAGAATAGAATTAGAATAGAATTAGAATAGAATTAGAATTACAAAAATAGAATTAGAATTAGAATTAGAATAGAATTAGAAATAGAATTAGAATTAGAATTAGAATTAGAATTAGAATATAATTAGAATTAGAAATGGAATTAGAAATAGAATAGAATTATAATTAGAACTAGAATTGAATTAGAATAGAACTAGAATAGAATTAGAATTACAATAGAATTAGAATAAAATTAGAATATAATTAGAATTAGAATTAGAATTAGAATAGAATTAGAATTAGAAATAGAAATAGAATTATAATAGAATTAGAATTAGAATTAGAATTAGAAATAGAATTAGAATTAGAATTAGAATAGAATTAGAATTAGAATTAGAATTAGAAATAGAATTAGAATAGAATTAGAATAGAATTAGAATAGAATTAGAATTAGAAATAGAATTAGAATTAGAATTAGAATTAGAATAGAATTAGAATAGAATAAGAATAGAATTAGAAATAGAATTAGAATTAGAATAGAATTAGAATAGAATTATAATAGAATTAGAATAGAATTAAATTAGAATTAGAATTAGAATAGAATTAGAATAGAATTAGAATAGAATTAGAATAGAATTAGAAATAGAATTAGAATTAGAATAAAATTAGAATTACAAATAGAAATAGAATTAGAATTAGAATTAGAATTAGAATTCGAATAGAATTAGAATTAGAAAAAGAATAAGAATTAGAATAAAATTAGAATTAGAAATAGAATTAGAAATAGAATTAGAAATAGAATTAGAAATAGAATTAGAATTAGAATTAGAATAGAATTAGAATAGAATTAGAATATAATTAGAATTAGAATATAATTAGAATTAGAATAGAATTAGAATTAGAATAGAATTAGAATAGAATTAGAATTAGAATAGAATTAGAATAGAATTAGAATAGAATTAGAATTAGAAATAGAAATAGAATTAGAAATAGAATAGAATAGAATTAGAATTACAATTACAATTAGAATAGAATTAGAATTAGAATAGAATTAGAATAGAATAAGAATTAGAATAAAATTAGAATTAGATTAGAATTAGAAATAGAAATAGAATTAGAATTAGCAATAGAAATAGAATTAGAATTAGAATTAGAATAGAATTAGAATAGAAATAGAATGAGATTGGAATTAGAAATATAATAAAAATAGAATTAGAATAGAATTAGAATTAGAATAGAATTAGAATAGAATTAGAATAGAATTAGAATAGAATTAGAATAGAATTAGAAATAGAATTAGAATTAGAATAGAATTAGAATTAGAATTAGAATAGAATTAGAATAGAATTAGAATAGAATTAGAATAGAATTAGAATAGAATAAGAATTAGATTTAGAATAGAATTAGAATTAGAAATAGAAATAGAAATAGAATTAGAAATAGAATTAGAAATAGAATTAGAATTAGAATAGAATTAGAATTAGAATTAGAATAGAATTAGAATAGAATTAGAATAGAATTAGAATAGAATTAGAATTAGAAATAGAATTAGAATTAGAATTAGAATTAGAATTAGAATTAGAATTAGAATAGAATTAGAATAGAATTAGAGATAGAATTAGAATTAGAATAGAATTAGAATTAGAAATAGAATAGAATTAGAATTAGAATTAGAATTAGAATTAGAATAGAATTAGAATTAGAAATAGAACTAGAATTAGAATTAGAATTAGAATATAATTAGAATTAGAAATGGAATTAGAAATAGAATAGAATTATAATTAGAATTAGAATTGAATTAGAATAGAACTAGAAATAGAAATAGAATTAGAATAGAATTAGAATTAGAATCAGAATTAGAAATATAATTAGAATTAGAATTAGAATAGAATTAGAATTAGAATTAGAATTAGAAATAGAATTAGAATAGAATTAGAATAGAATTAGAATAAAATTAGAATTAGAAATAGAATTAGAATAGAATTAGAATTAGAAATAGAATTAGAATTAGAATTAGAATTAGAATAGAATTAGAATAGAATAAGAATAGAATTAGAAATAGAATTAGAATTAGAATAGAATTAGAATAGAATTAGAATAGAATTAGAATAGAATTAGAATAGAATTAGAATTAGAATTAGAATTAGAATAGAATTAGAATAGAATTAGAAATAGAATTAGAATTAGAATAGAATTAGAATTACAAATAGAAATAGAATTAGAATTAGAATTAGAACAGAATTAGAATTAGAAATAGAAATAGAATTAGAATTAGAATTAGAAATAGAATTAGAATTAGAATTAGAATTAGAATTCGAATAGAATTAGAATTAGAAATAGAATAAGAATTAGAATAAAATTAGAATTAGAAATAGAATTAGAAATAGAATTAGAAATAGAATTAGAAATAGAATTAGAAATAGAATTAGAATTAGAATTAGAATAGAATTAGAATAGAATTAGAATATAATTAGAATTAGAATATAATTAGAATTAGAATAGAATTAGAATTAGAATTAGAATAGAATTAGAATAGAATTAGAATTAGAATAGAATTAGAATAGAATTAGAATTAGAAATAGAAATAGAATTAGAAATAGAATAGAATAGAATTAGAATTACAATTACAATTAGAATAGAATTAGAATTAGAATAGAATTAGAATAGAATAAGAATTAGAATAAAATTAGAATTAGATTAGAATTAGAAATAGAAATAGAATTAGAATTAGCAATAGAAATAGAATTAGAATTAGAATTAGAATAGAATTAGAATAGAAATAGAATGAGATTGGAATTAGAAATATAATAAAAATAGAATTAGAATAGAATTAGAATTAGAATAGAATTAGAATAGAATTAGAATAGAATTAGAATAGAATTAGAAATAGAATTAGAATTAGAATAGAATTAGAATTAGAATTAGAATAGAATTAGAATAGAATTAGAATTAGAAATAGAATTAGAATTAGAATTAGAATTAGAATTCGAATAGAATTAGAATTAGAATTAGAAATAGAATAAGAATTAGAATAAAATTAGAATTAGAAATAGAATTAGAAATAGAATTAGAATTAGAATTAGAATAGAATTAGAATAGAATTAGAATAGAATTAGAATATAATTAGAATTAGAAATAGAATTAGAATTAGAATTAGAATTAGAATTAGAATAGAATTAGAATAAAATTAGAGATAAAATTAGAATTAGAATAGAATTAGAATTAGAAATAGAATAGAATTAGAATTAGAATTAGAATTAGAATTAGAATAGAATTAGAATTAGAAATAGAATTAGAATTAGAATTAGAATATAATTAGAATTAGAAATGGAATTAGAAATAGAATAGAATTATAATTAGAATTAGAATTGAATTAGAATAGAACTAGAAATAGAAATAGAATTAGAATAGAATTAGAATTAGAATTAGAATTAGAAATAGAATTAGAATTAGAATTAGAATAGAATTAGAATTAGAATTAGAATTAGAAATAGAATTAGAATAGAATTAGAATAGAATTAGAATAAAATTAGAATTAGAAATAGAATTAGAATAGAATTAGAATTAGAAATAGAATTAGAATTAGAATTAGAATTAGAATAGAATTAGAATAGAATAAGAATAGAATTAGAAATAGAATTAGAATTAGAATAGAATTAGAATAGAATTAGAATAGAATTAGAATAGAATTAGAATAGAATTAGAATTAGAATTAGAATTAGAATAGAATTAGAATAGAATTAGAAATAGAATTAGAATTAGAATAGAATTAGAATTACAAATAGAAATAGAATTAGAATTAGAATTAGAACAGAATTAGAATTAGAAATAGAAATAGAATTAGAATTAGAATTAGAAATAGAATTAGAATTAGAATTAGAATTAGAATTCGAATAGAATTAGAATTAGAAATAGAATAAGAATTAGAATAAAATTAGAATTAGAAATAGAATTAGAAATAGAATTAGAAATAGAATTAGAAATAGAATTAGAAATAGAATTAGAATTAGAATTAGAATAGAATTAGAATAGAATTAGAATATAATTAGAATTAGAATATAATTAGAATTAGAATAAAATTAGAATTAGAATTAGAATAGAATTAGAATAGAATTAGAATTAGAATTAGAATTAGAATTAGAATAGAATTAGAATAGAATAAGAATAGAATTAGAAATAGAATTAAAATTAAAATAGAATTAGAATAGAATTAGAATAGAATTAGAATAGAATTAGAATTAGAATTAGAATAGAATTAGAATAGAATTAGAAATAGAATTAGAATTAGAATAGAATTAGAATTACAAATAGAAATAGAATTAGAATTAGAATTAGAACAGAATTAGAATTAGAAATAGAAATAGAATTAGAATTAGAATTAGAAATAGAATTAGAAATAGAATAGAATTAGAATTAGAATTAGAATAGAATTAGAATAAAATTAGAATAGAATTAGAATTAGAATTAGAATTAGAATTAGAATAGGATTAGAATTAGAAATAGAAATAAAATTATAATTAGAATTAGAATAGAATTAGAATAGAATTAGAATAGAATTAGAATAGAATTAGAATTATAATAAAATTAGAATAAAATTAGAATAGAATTAGAATTAGAATAGAAATAGAATTAGAAATAGAATTAGAATTAGAATTAGAATTAGAATTAGAATTAGAAATAGAATTAGAATTAGAATTAGAATTAGAATAGAATTAGAATTAGACATAGAATTAGAAATAGAATAAAATTATAATTAGAATTAGAATAGAATTAGAATAGAATTAGAATAGAATTAGAATTAGAATTAGAATTAGAATTAGAATTAGAATAGAATTAGAATTAGAAATAGAAATAGAATTAGAATTAGAATTAGAATTAGAATAGAATTAGAATTAGAAATAGAATTAGAATAGAATTAGAATAGAATTAGAAATAGAATTAGAATAGAGATAGAATTAGAATTAGAATTAGAATAGAATAGAATTAGAATAGAATTAGAAACAGAATTAGAATTAGAATAGAATTAGAATAGAATTAGAATAGAATTATAAAAGAATTAGAAATAGAATTAGAATTAGAATAGAATTAGAATTAGAATTAGAATTAGAATAGAATTAGAATTAGAAATAGAAATAGAATTAGAATTAGAATTAGAAATAGAATTAGAAATAGAATTAGAAATAGAATAGAATTAGAATTAGAATTAGAATAGAATTAGAAATAGAATTAGAATAGAGTAAGAATTAGAATAGAATTAGAATTAGATTAGAATTAGAATTAGAATTAGATATAGAATTAGAATAGAATTAAAATAGAATTAGAATATAATTAGAATTAGAAATAGAATTAGAATAGAATTAGAATTAGAATTAGAATTAGAATAGAATTAATATAGAATTAGAATAGAATTAGAATAGAATTAGAATAGAACTAGAATTAGAAATAGAATTAGAATTAGAATTAGAATTAGAATAGAATTAGACTTAGAATAAAATTAGAATAGAATTAGAATAGAATTAGAATAGAATAAGAATTAGAATAAAATTAGAATTAGAAATAGAATTAGAAATAGAATTAGAAATAGAATTAGAAATAGAATTAGAAATAAAATTAGAAATAGAATTAGAATTAGAATTAGAATAGAATTAGAATAGAATTAGAATAGAATTAGAATTAGAATAGAATTAGAATTAGAATTAAAATAGAATTAGAATAGAATTAGAATTAGAAATAGAAATAGAATTAGAAATAGAATAGAATAGAATTAGAATTAGAATAGAATTAGAATTACAATTACAATTAGAATAGAATTAGAATTAGAATAGAATTAGAATAGAATTAGAATTAGAAATAGAAATAGAATTAGAAATAGAATAGAATAGAATTAGAATTAGAATAGAATTAGAATTACAATTACAATTAGAATAGAATTAGAATTAGAATAGAATTAGAATAGAATTAGAATAGAATAAGAATTAGAATAAAATTAGAATTAGATTAGAATTAGAAATAGAAATAGAATTAGAATTAGCAATAGAAATAGAATTAGAATTAGAATTAGAATAGAATTAGAATAGAAATAGAATGAGATTGGAATTAGAAATATAATAAAAATAGAATTAGTATAGAATTAGAATTAGAATAAAATTAGAATAGAATTAGAATAGAATTAGAATAGAATTAGAAATATAATTAGAATTAGAATAGAATTAGAATTAGAATTAGAATAGAATTAGAATAGAATTAGAATAGAATTAGAATAGAATTAGAATAGAATTAGAAATAGAATTAGAATTAGAATAGAATTAGAATTAGAATTAGAATAGAATTAGAATTAGAATTAGAATAGAACTAGAATAGAATTAGAATAGAATTAGAATAGAATTAGAATTAGAAATAGAATTAGAAATAGAATTAGAATAGAATTAGAATAGAATTAGAAATAGAATTAGAATTAGAATTAGAATTAAAATTAGAATATAATTAGAATTAGAAATGGAATTAGAAATAGAATAGAATTATAATTAGAATTAGAATTGAATTAGAATAGAACTAGAATAGAATTAGAATTACAATAGAATTAGAATAAAATTAGAATAGAATTAGAATTAGAATTAGAATTAGAATAAAATTAGAATTAGAAATAGAAATAGAATTATAATAGAATTAGAATTAGAATTAGAATTAGAAATAGAATTAGAATTAGAATTAGAATAGAATTAGAATTAGAATTAGAATTAGAAATAGAATTAGAATAGAATTAGAATAGAATTAGAATAGAATTAGAATTAGAAATAGAATTAGAATTAGAATTAGAATTAGAATAGAATTAGAATAGAATAAGAATAGAATTAGAAATAGAATTAGAATTAGAATAGAATTAGAATAGAATTAGAATAGAATTAGAATAGAATTAGAATTAGAATTAGAATTAGAATAGAATTAGAATAGAATTAGAATAGAATTAGAATAGAATTAGAAATAGAATTAGAATTAGAATAAAATTAGAATTACAAATAGAAATAGAATTAGAATTAGAATTCGAATAGAATTAGAATTAGAAATAGAATAAGAATTAGAATAAAATTAGAATTAGAAATAGAATTAGAAATAGAATTAGAAATAGAATTAGAAATAGAATTAGAATTAGAATTAGAATAGAATTAGAATAGAATTAGAATATAATTAGAATTAGAATAGAATTAGAATTAGAATTAGAATAGAATTAGAATAGAATTAGAATTAGAATAGAATTAGAATAGAATTAGAATTAGAAATAGAAATAGAATTAGAAATAGAATAGAATAGAATTAGAATTACAATTACAATTAGAATAGAATTAGAATTAGAATAGAATTAGAATAGAATTAGAATAGAATAAGAATTAGAATAAAATTAGAATTAGATTAGAATTAGAAATAGAAATAGAATTAGAATTAGCAATAGAAATAGAATTAGAATTAGAATTATAATAAAATTAGAATAGAAATAGAATGAGATTGGAATTAGAAATATAATAAAAATAGAATTAGAATAGAATTAGAATTAGAATAGAATTAGAATTAGAATTAGAATTAGAATTAGAATTAGAATAGAATTAGAATTAGAATTAGAATTAGAAATAGAATTAGAATAGAATTAGAATAGAATTAGAATAAAATTAGAATTAGAAATAGAATTAGAATAGAATTAGAATTAGAAATAGAATTAGAATTAGAATTAGAATTAGAATAGAATTAGAATAGAATAAGAATAGAATTAGAAATAGAATTAGAATTAGAATAGAATTAGAATAGAATTAGAATAGAATTAGAATAGAATTAGAATAGAATTAGAATTAGAATTAGAATTAGAATAGAATTAGAATAGAATTAGAAATAGAATTAGAATTAGAATAGAATTAGAATTACAAATAGAAATAGAATTAGAATTAGAATTAGAACAGAATTAGAATTAGAAATAGAAATAGAATTAGAATTAGAATTAGAAATAGAATTAGAATTAGAATTCGAATAGAATTAGAATTAGAAATAGAATAAGAATTAGAATAAAATTAGAATTAGAAATAGAATTAGAAATAGAATTAGAAATAGAATAGAAATAGAATTAGAAATAGAATTAGAATTAGAATTAGAATAGAATTAGAATAGAATTAGAATATAATTAGAATTAGAATATAATTAGAATTAGAATAGAATTAGAATTAGAATTAGAATAGAATTAGAATAGAATTAGAATTAGAATTAGAATTAGAATTAGAATAGAATTAGAATAGAATAAGAATAGAATTAGAAATAGAATTAAAATTAAAATAGAATTAGAATAGAATTAGAATAGAATTAGAATAGAATTAGAATTAGAATTAGAATTAGAATAGAATTAGAATAGAATTAGAAATAGAATTAGAATTAGAATAGAATTAGAATTAAAAATAGAAATAGAATTAGAATTAGAATTAGAACAGAATTAGAATTAGAAATAGAAATAGAATTAGAATTAGAATTAGAAATAGAATTAGAAATAGAATAGAATTAGAATTAGAATTAGAATAGAATTAGAATAAAATTAGAATAGAATTAGAATTAGAATTAGAATTAGAATTAGAATAGGATTAGAATTAGAAATAGAAATAAAATTATAATTAGAATTAGAATAGAATTAGAATAGAATTAGAATAGAATTAGAATTATAATAAAATTAGAATAAAATTAGAATAGAATTAGAATTAGAATAGAAATAGAATTAGAAATAGAATTAGAATTAGAATTAGAATTAGAATTAGAATTAGAAATAGAATTAGAATTAGAATTAGAATTAGAATAGAATTAGAATTAGACATAGAATTAGAAATAGAATAAAATTATAATTAGAATTAGAATAGAATTAGAATAGAATTAGAATAGAATTAGAATTAGAATTAGAATTAGAATTAGAATTAGAATAGAATTAGAATTAGAAATAGAAATAGAATTAGAATTAGAATTAGAATTAGAATAGAATTAGAATTAGAAATAGAATTAGAATAGAATTAGAATAGAATTAGAAATAGAATTAGAATAGAGATAGAATTAGAATTAGAATTAGAATAGAATAGAATTAGAATAGAATTAGAAACAGAATTAGAATTAGAATAGAATTAGAATAGAATTAGAATAGAATTATAAAAGAATTAGAAATAGAATTAGAATTAGAATAGAATTAGAATTAGAATTAGAATTAGAATAGAATTAGAATTAGAAATAGAAATAGAATTAGAATTAGAATTAGAAATAGAATTAGAAATAGAATTAGAAATAGAATAGAATTAGAATTAGAATTAGAATAGAATTAGAAATAGAATTAGAATAGAGTAAGAATTAGAATAGAATTAGAATTAGAATTAGAATTAGATATAGAATTAGAATAGAATTAAAATAGAATTAGAATATAATTAGAATTAGAAATAGAATTAGAATAGAATAAGAATTAGAATTAGAATTAGAATAGAATTAATATAGAATTAGAATAGAATTAGAATAGAATTAGAATAGAACTAGAATTAGAAATAGAATTAGAATTAGAATAGAATTAGACTTAGAATAAAATTAGAATAGAATTAGAATAGAATTAGAATAGAATAAGAATTAGAATAAAATTAGAATTAGAAATAGAATTAGAAATAGAATTAGAAATAGAATTAGAAATAGAATTAGAAATAAAATTAGAAATAGAATTAGAATTAGAATTAGAATAGAATTAGAATAGAATTAGAATAGAATTAGAATTAGAATAGAATTAGAATTAGAATTAAAATAGAATTAGAATAGAATTAGAATTAGAAATAGAAATAGAATTAGAAATAGAATAGAATAGAATTAGAATTAGAATAGAATTAGAATTACAATTACAATTAGAATAGAATTAGAATTAGAATAGAATTAGAATAGAATTAGAATTAGAAATAGAAATAGAATTAGAAATAGAATAGAATAGAATTAGAATTAGAATAGAATTAGAATTACAATTACAATTAGAATAGAATTAGAATTAGAATAGAATTAGAATAGAATTAGAATAGAATAAGAATTAGAATAAAATTAGAATTAGATTAGAATTAGAAATAGAAATAGAATTAGAATTAGCAATAGAAATAGAATTAGAATTAGAATTAGAATAGAATTAGAATAGAAATAGAATGAGATTGGAATTAGAAATATAATAAAAATAGAATTAGTATAGAATTAGAATTAGAATAAAATTAGAATAGAATTAGAATAGAATTAGAATAGAATTAGAAATATAATTAGAATTAGAATAGAATTAGAATTAGAATTAGAATAGAATTAGAATAGAATTAGAATAGAATTAGAATAGAATTAGAATAGAATTAGAATTAGATTTAGAATAGAATTAGAATTAGAAATAGAAATAGAATTAGAAATAGAATTAGAAATAGAATTAGAATTAGAATAGAATTAGAATTAGAATTAGAATAGAATTAGAATTAGAATTAGAATAGAACTAGAATAGAATTAGAATAGAATTAGAATAGAATTAGAATTAGAAATAGAATTAGAAATAGAATTAGAATAGAATTAGAATAGAATTAGAAATAGAATTAGAATTAGAATTAGAATTAAAATTAGAATATAATTAGAATTAGAAATGGAATTAGAAATAGAATAGAATTATAATTAGAATTAGAATTGAATTAGAATAGAACTAGAATAGAATTAGAATTACAATAGAATTAGAATAAAATTAGAATAGAATTAGAATTAGAATTAGAATTAGAATAAAATTAGAATTAGAAATAGAAATAGAATTATAATAGAATTAGAATTAGAATTAGAATTAGAAATAGAATTAGAATTAGAATTAGAATAGAATTAGAATTAGAATTAGAATTAGAAATAGAATTAGAATAGAATTAGAATAGAATTAGAATAGAATTAGAATTAGAAATAGAATTAGAATTAGAATTAGAATTAGAATAGAATTAGAATAGAATAAGAATAGAATTAGAAATAGAATTAGAATTAGAATAGAATTAGAATAGAATTAGAATAGAATTAGAATAGAATTAGAATTAGAATTAGAATTAGAATAGAATTAGAATAGAATTAGAATAGAATTAGAATAGAATTAGAAATAGAATTAGAATTAGAATAAAATTAGAATTACAAATAGAAATAGAATTAGAATTAGAATTCGAATAGAATTAGAATTAGAAATAGAATAAGAATTAGAATAAAATTAGAATTAGAAATAGAATTAGAAATAGAATTAGAAATAGAATTAGAAATAGAATTAGAATTAGAATTAGAATAGAATTAGAATAGAATTAGAATATAATTAGAATTAGAATAGAATTAGAATTAGAATTAGAATAGAATTAGAATAGAATTAGAATTAGAATAGAATTAGAATAGAATTAGAATTAGAAATAGAAATAGAATTAGAAATAGAATAGAATAGAATTAGAATTACAATTACAATTAGAATAGAATTAGAATTAGAATAGAATTAGAATAGAATTAGAATAGAATTAGAATAGAATAAGAATTAGAATAAAATTAGAATTAGATTAGAATTAGAAATAGAAATAGAATTAGAATTAGCAATAGAAATAGAATTAGAATTAGAATTAGAATAGAATTAGAATAGAAATAGAATGAGATTGGAATTAGAAATATAATAAAAATAGAATTAGAATAGAATTAGAATTAGAATAGAATTAGAATAGAATTAGAATAGAATTAGAATAGAATTAGAAATAGAATTAGAATTAGAATAGAATTAGAATTAGAATTAGAATAGAATTAGAATAGAATTAGAATAGAATTAGAATTAGATTTAGAATAGAATTAGAATTAGAATTAGAAATAGAAATAGAAATAGAATTAGAAATAGAATTAGAAATAGAATTAGAATTAGAATAGAATTAGAATTAGAATTAGAATTAGAATAGAATTAGAATAGAATTAGAATAGAATTAGAATAGAATTAGAAATAGAATTAGAATTAGAATAGAATTAGAATTATAAATAGAATTAGAATTAGAATTAGAATTAGAATTAGAATTATAATTAGAATTAGAATATAATTAGAATAGAATTAGAATAGAATTAGAATTAGAATAGAATTAGAAATAGAAATAGAATAGAATTAGAATTAGAATTAGAATTAGAATTAGAATAGAATTAGAATTAGAAATAGAATTAGAACTAGAATTAGAATTAGAATAGAATTAGAATTAGAAATAGAATTAGAATAGAATTAGAATAGAATTAGAAATAGAAATAGAATAGAATTAGAATTAGAATTAGAATAGAATTAGAATAGAATTAGAAATAGAATTAGAATTAGAATATAATTAGAATAGAATTAGAATTATAAATAGAATTAGAATTAGAATTAGAATTATAATTAGAATTAGAATATAATTAGAATAGAATTAGAATAGAATTAGAATAGAATTAGAATAGAATTAGAATTAGAAATAGAATTAGAATTAGAATTAGAATTAGAATAGAATTAGAATAGAATTAGAAATAGAATTAGAATTAGAATAGAATTAGAATTAGAAATAGAATAGAATTAGAATTAGAATTAGAATTAGAATTAGAAATAGAATAGAATTAGAATACAATTAGAATAGAATTAGAATTATAAATAGAATTAGAATTAGAATTAGAATTATAATTAGAATTAGAATAGAATTAGAATAGAAATAGAATAGAATTAGAATTAGAATTAGAATTAGAATTAGAATAGAATTAGAATTAGAAATAGAATTAGAATTAGAATTAGAATTAGAATAGAATTAGAATTAGAAATAGAATTAGAATAGAATTAGAAATAGAATTAGAAATAGAATTAGAATTAGAATAGAATTAGAATTATAAATAGAATTAGAATTAGAATTAGAATTAGAATTAGAATTATAATTAGAATTAGAATATAATTAGAATAGAATTAGAATAGAATTAGAATAGAATTAGAATTAGAATAGAATTAGAATTAGAAATAGAATAGAATTAGAATTAGAATTAGAATTAGAATTAGAATAGAATTAGAATTAGAAATAGAATTAGAATTAGAATTAGAATTAGAATAGAATTAGAATTAGAAATAGAATTAGAATAGAATTAGAATAGAATTAGAAATAGAAATAGAATAGAATTAGAATTAGAATTAGAATAGAATTAGAATAGAATTAGAAATAGAATTAGAATTAGAATAGAATTAGAATAGAATTAGAATTATAAAAAGAATTAGAATTAGAATTAGAATTATAATTAGAATTAGAATATAATTAGAATAGAATTAGAATAGAATTAGAATAGAATTAGAATAGAATTAGAATAGAATTAGAATTAGAAATAGAATTAGAATTAGAATTAGAATTAGAATAGAATTAGAATAGAATTAGAAATAGAATTAGAATTAGAATAGAATTAGAATTAGAAATAGAATAGAATTAGAATTAGAATTAGAATTAGAATTAGAAATAGAATAGAATTAGAATACAATTAGAATAGAATTAGAATTATAAATAGAATTAGAATTAGAATTAGAATTATAATTAGAATTAGAATAGAATTAGAATAGAAATAGAATAGAATTAGAATTAGAATTAGAATTAGAATTAGAATAGAATTAGAATTAGAAATAGAATTAGAATTAGAATTAGAATTAGAATAGAATTAGAATTAGAAATAGAATTAGAATAGAATTAGAATAGAATTAGAAATAGAATTAGAATAGAATTAGAATTAGAATTAGAATAGAATTAGAATAGAATTAGAAATAGAATTATAATTAGAACAGAATTAGAATAGAATTAGAATAGAATTAGAATTATAAATAGAATTAGAATTACAATTAGAATTATAATTAGAATTAGAATAGAATTAGAATAGAATTAGAATAGAATTAGAATAGAATTAGAATTAGAAATAGAATTAGAATTAGAATTAGAATTAGAATAGAATTAGAAATAGAATTAGAATTAGAATAGAATTAGAATTAGAAATAGAATAGAATTAGAATTAGAATTTGAATTAGAATTAGAATAGAATTAGAAATAGAATTAGAATTAGAATAGAATTAGAATTAGAATTAGAATTAGAATAGATTTAGAATTAGAAATAGAAATAGAATTAGAATTAGAATTAGAAATAGAATTAGAAATAGAATAGAATTAGAAATAGAATTAGAATTAGAATTAGAAACAGAAATAGAAATAGAATTAGAATTAGAATAGAATTAGAATAGAAATAGAATTAGAATAGAAATAGAATTAGAATTAGAATTAGAATTAGAATTAGAAATAGAAATAGAAATAGAATTAGAAATAGAAATAGAAATAGAATTAGAATTAGAATTAGAATTAGAAATAAAATTAGAAATAGAATAGAATTAGAATTAGAATTAGAATAGAATTAGAATAAAATTAGATTAGAATTAGAATTAGAAATAAAATTAGAATAGAATTAGAATAGAATTAGAAATATAATTAGAATAGAGATAGAATTAGAATTAGAATTAGAATAGAATTAGAATAGAATAAGAAATAGAATTAGAATTAGAATAGAATTAGAATAGAATTAGAATATAATTAGAATAGAATTAGAAATAGAATTAGAATTAGAATAGAATTAGAATTAGAATTAGAATTAGAATAGAATTAGAATTAGAAATAGAAATAGAATTAGAATTAGAATTATAATTAGAAATAGAATTAATATAGAATTAGAATAGAATTAGAATTAGAAATAGAATTAGAATTAGAATTAGAATTAGAATAGAATTAGAATTAGAAATAGAATTAGAATAGAATTAGAATAGAATTAGAAATAGAATTAGAATAGAATTAGAATTAGAATTAGAATAGAATTAGAATAGAATTAGAATTAGAATTAGAATTAAATTAGAATTAGAATAGAATTAGAATTAGAATTAGAATTAGAATTAGAATTAGAATAGAATTAGAATTAGAAATAGAAATATAATTAGAAATAGAATTAGAATTAGAATTAGAAATAGAATTAGAAATAGAATAGAATTAGAATTAGAATTAGAATAGAATTAGAATAAAATTAGAATAGAATTAGAATTAGAATTAGAATTAGAATAGAATTAGAATTAGAAATAGAATTAGAAATAGAATAGAATTATAATTAGAATTAGAATAGAATTAGAATAGAATTAGAATAGAATTAGAATTAGAATAAAATTAGAATAAAATTAGAATTAGAATAGAATTAGAATTAGAAATAGAATTAGAAATAGAAATAGAATTAGAATTAGAATTAGAATAGAATTAGAATTAGAAATAGAATTAGAATTAGAATTAGAATAGAATTAGAATTAGAATAGAATTAGAATAGAATTAGAATAGAATTAGAATAGAATTAGAATAGAATTAGAATAGAATTAGAATTAGAATTAGAATTAGAATTAGAATAGAATTAGAATTAGAAATAGAAATAGAATTAGAATTAGAATTAGAATTAGAATAGAATTAGAATTAGAAATATAATTAGAATAGAATTAGAATAGAATTAGAAATAGAATTAGAATAGAATTAGAATTAGAATAGAATTAGAATAGAATTAGAAATAGAATTAGAATTAGAATAGAATTAGAATAGAATTAGAATAGAATTAGAAATAGAATTAGAATTAGAATAGAATTAGAATTAGAAATAGAATTAGAATAGAATTAGAATAGAATTAGAAATAGAATTAGAATAAAATTAGAATTAGAATTAGAATAGAATTAGAATAGAATTAGAATAGAATTAGAAATAGAATTAGAATTAGAATAGAATTAGAATAGAATTAGAATAGAATTAGAAATAGAATTAGAATTAGAATTAGAATAGAATTAGAATAGAATTAGAATTAGAATTAGAATTATAATTAGAATTAGAATAGAATTAGAATAGAATTAAAATAGAATTAGAATAGAATTAGAATTAGAATTAAAATTAGAATTAGAATATAATTAGAATTAGAAATAGAATTAGAATTAGAATTAGAATTAGAATAGAATTAGAATTAGAAATAGAATTAGAATAGAATTAGAATAGAATTAGAAATAGAATTAGAATAGAATTAGAATTAAAATTAGAATAGAATTAGAATAGAATTAGAAATAGAATTAGAATTAGATTAGAATTAGAATTGAATTAGAATTAGAATTAGAATTATAATTAGAATTATAATAGAATTAGAATTAGAAATAGAAATAGAATTAGAATTAGAAATAGAAATAGAATTAGAAATAGAATTAGAATTAGAATTAGAATTAGAATAGAATTAGAATTAGAAATAGAATTAGAAATAGAATTAGAATTAGAATTAGAATAGAATTAGAATTAGACATAGAATTAGAAATAGAATAGAATTATAATTAGAATTAGAATAGAATTAGAATAGAATTAGAATAGAATTAAAATTAGAATTAGAATTAGAATTAGAATTAGAATAGAATTAGAATTAGAAATAGAAATAGAATTAGAATTAGAATTAGAATTAGAATAGAATTAGAATTAGAAATAGAATTAGAAATAGAATTAGAATTAGAATTAGAATTAGAATTAGAATAGAATTAGAATAGAATTAGAAATAGAATTAGAATTAGAATAGAATTAGAATAGAATTAGAATAGAATTAGAAATAGAATTAGAATTAGAATAGAATTAGAATTAGAAATAGAATTAGAATAGAATTAGAATAGAATTAGAAATAAAATTAGAATAAAATTAGAATTAGAATTAGAATAGAATTAGAATAGAATTAGAATAGAATTAGAAATAGAATTAGAATTATAATAGAATTAGAATAGAATTAGAATAGAATTAGAAATAGAATTAGAATTAGAATAGAATTAGAATTATAAATAGAATTAGAATTAGAATTAGAATTATAATTAGAATTAGAATAGAATTAGAATAGAATTAAAATAGAATTAGAATATAATTAGAATTAGAATTAAAATTAGAATTAGAATATAATTAGAATTAGAAATAGAATTAGAATTAGAATTAGAATTAGAATTAGAATAGAATTAGAATTAGAAATATAATTAGAATAGAATTAGAATTAGAATTAGAAATAGAATTAGAATTAGAATTAGAATAGAATTAGAATTAGAAATAGAATTAGAAATAGAATTAGAATTAGAATTAGAATTAGAATAGAATTAGAATTAGAAATAGAATTAGAATTAGAATTAGAACAGAATTAGAATTAGACATAGAATTAGAAATAGAATAGAATTATAATTAGAATTAGAATAGAATTAGAATAGAATTAGAATAGAATTAAAATTAGAATTAGAATTAGAATTAGAATAGAATTAGAATTAGAAATAGAAATAGAATTAGAATTAGAATTAGAATTAGAATAGAATTAGAATTAGAAATAGAATTAGAAATAGAATTAGAATTAGAATTAGAATTAGAATAGAATTAGAATTAGAAATAGAATTAGAATTAGAATTAGAATAGAATTAGAATTAGACATAGAATTAGAAATAGAATAGAATTATAATTAGAATTAGAATAGAATTAGAATAGAATTAGAATAGAATTAAAATTAGAATTAGAATTAGAATTAGAATAGAATTAGAATTAGAAATAGAAATAGAATTAGAATTAGAATTAGAATTAGAATAGAATTAGAATTAGAAATATAATTAGAATAGAATTAGAATAGAATTAGAATAGAATTAGAAATAGAATTAGAATAGAATTAGAATTAGAATTTGAATTAGAATAGAATTAGAATAGAATTAGAAATAGAATTAGAATTAGAATAGAATTAGAATAGAATTAGAATAGAATTAGAATAGAATTAGAAATAGAATTAGAATTAGAATAGAATTAGAATTAGAAATAGAATTAGAATAGAATTAGAATAGAATTAGAAATAGAATTAGAATAAAATTAGAATTAGAATTAGAATAGAATTAGAATAGAATTAGAATAGAACTAGAATTAGAAATAGAAATAGAATTAGAATTAGAATTAGAAATAGAATTAGAAATAGAATAGAATTAGAATTAGAATTAGAATAAAATTAGAAATAGAATTAGAATAGAGTAAGAATTAGAATAGAATTAGAATTAGATTAGAATTAGAATTAGGATTAGAAATAGAATTAGAATAAAATTAAAATAGAATTAGAATCTAATTAGAATTAGAAATAGAATTAGAATAGAATTAGAATTAGAATAGAATTAGAATAGAATTAGAATAGAATTAGAATAGAATTAGAATAGAATTAGAATAGAATTAGAATAGAATTAGAATAGAATTAGAATAGAATTAGAATTAGAAATAGAATTAGAATTAGAATTAGAATTAGAATATAATTAGAATAGAATTAGAAATAGAATTAGAATTAGAATAGAATTAGAATTAGAAATAAAATAGAATTAGAATTAGAATTAGAATTAGAATTAGAATTAGAATTAGAATAGAATTAGAAATAGAATAGAATTAGAATACAATTAGAATAGAATTAGAATTATAAATAGAATTAGAATTAGAATTATAATTAGAATTAGAATAGAATTAGAATAGAAATAGAATAGAATTAGAATTAGAATTAGAATTAGAATTAGAATAGAATTAGAATTAGAAATAGAATTAGAATTAGAATTAGAATTAGAATAGAATTAGAATTAGAAATAGAATTAGAATAGAATTAGAATAGAATTAGAAATAGAATTAGAATAGAATTAGAATTAGAATTAGAATAGAATTAGAATAGAATTAGAAATAGAATTAGAATTAGAATAGAATTAGAATAGAATTAGAATAGAATTAAAATTAGAATTAGAATTAGAATTAGAATAGAATTAGAATTAGAAATAGAAATAGAATTAGAATTAGAATTAGAATTAGAATAGAATTAGAATTAGAAATATAATTAGAATAGAATTAGAATAGAATTAGAAATAGAATTAGAATAGAATTAGAATTAGAATTTGAATTAGAATAGAATTAGAATAGAATTAGAAATAGAATTAGAATTAGAATAGAATTAGAATAGAATTAGAATAGAATTAGAATAGAATTAGAAATAGAATTAGAATTAGAATAGAATTAGAATTAGAAATAGAATTAGAATAGAATTAGAATAGAATTAGAAATAGAATTAGAATAAAATTAGAATTAGAATTAGAATAGAATTAGAATAGAATTAGAATAGAACTAGAATTAGAAATAGAAATAGAATTAGAATTAGAATTAGAATTAGAAATAGAATTAGAAATAGAATAGAATTAGAATTAGAATTAGAATTAGAATAGAATTAGAAATAGAATTAGAATAGAGTAAGAATTAGAATAGAATTAGATTTAGAATAGAATTAGAATAGAATTAGAATAGAATTAAAATTAGAATTAGAATTAGAATTAGAATAGAATTAGAATTAGAAATAGAAATAGAATTAGAATTAGAATTAGAATTAGAATAGAATTAGAATTAGAAATATAATTAGAATAGAATTAGAATAGAATTAGAAATAGAATTAGAATAGAATTAGAATTAGAATTTAAATTAGAATAGAATTAGAATAGAATTAGAAATAGAATTAGAATTAGAATAGAATTAGAATAGAATTAGAATAGAATTAGAATAGAATTAGAAATAGAATTAGAATTAGAATAGAATTAGAATTAGAAATAGAATTAGAATAGAATTAGAATAGAATTAGAAATAGAATTAGAATAAAATTAGAATTAGAATTAGAATAGAATTAGAATAGAATTAGAATAGAACTAGAATTAGAAATAGAAATAGAATTAGAATTAGAATTAGAAATAGAATTAGAAATAGAATAGAATTAGAATTAGAATTAGAATAAAATTAGAAATAGAATTAGAATAGAGTAAGAATTAGAATAGAATTAGAATAGAATTAGAATAGAATTAGAATAGAATTAGAATTAGAAATAGAATTAGAATTAGAATTAGAATTAGAATATAATTAGAATAGAATTAGAAATAGAATTAGAATTAGAATAGAATTAGAATTAGAAATAAAATAGAATTAGAATTAGAATTAGAATTAGAAATAGAATAGAATTAGAAATAGAATAGAATTAGAATACAATTAGAATAGAATTAGAATTATAAATAGAATTAGAATTAGAATTATAATTAGAATTAGAATAGAATTAGAATAGAAATAGAATAGAATTAGAATTAGAATTAGAATTAGAATTAGAATAGAATTAGAATTAGAAATAGAATTAGAATTAGAATTAGAATTAGAATAGAATTAGAATTAGAAATAGAATTAGAATAGAATTAGAATAGAATTAGAAATAGAATTAGAATAGAATTAGAATTAGAATTAGAATAGAATTAGAATAGAATTAGAAATAGAATTAGAATTAGAATAGAATTAGAATAGAATTAGAATAGAATTAAAATTAGAATTAGAATTAGAATTAGAATAGAATTAGAATTAGAAATAGAAATAGAATTAGAATTAGAATTAGAATTAGAATAGAATTAGAATTAGAAATATAATTAGAATAGAATTAGAATAGAATTAGAAATAGAATTAGAATAGAATTAGAATTAGAATTTGAATTAGAATAGAATTAGAATAGAATTAGAAATAGAATTAGAATTAGAATAGAATTAGAATAGAATTAGAATAGAATTAGAATAGAATTAGAAATAGAATTAGAATTAGAATAGAATTAGAATTAGAAATAGAATTAGAATAGAATTAGAATAGAATTAGAAATAGAATTAGAATAAAATTAGAATTAGAATTAGAATAGAATTAGAATAGAATTAGAATAGAACTAGAATTAGAAATAGAAATAGAATTAGAATTAGAATTAGAAATAGAATTAGAAATAGAATAGAATTAGAATTAGAATTAGAATAGAATTAGAAATAGAATTAGAATAGAGTAAGAATTAGAATAGAATTAGAATTAGATTAGAATTAGAA
This sequence comes from Streptanthus diversifolius, assembly GCA_039880935.1. Classification (NCBI taxonomy): domain Eukaryota; kingdom Viridiplantae; phylum Streptophyta; class Magnoliopsida; order Brassicales; family Brassicaceae; genus Streptanthus; species Streptanthus diversifolius. Next base: position 589,639 of record JAXGFM010000018.1, on the reverse strand, counting down.
TTAGGATTAGAAATAGAATTAGAATAAAATTAAAATAGAATTAGAATCTAATTAGAATTAGAAATAGAATTAGAATAGAATTAGAATTAGAATAGAATTAGAATAGAATTAGAATAGAATTAGAATAGAATTAGAATTAGAAATAGAAATAGAATTAGAATTAGAATTAGAATTAGAATAGAATTAGAATTAGAAATATAATTAGAATAGAATTAGAATAGAATTAGAAATAGAATTAGAATAGAATTAGAATTAGAATTTGAATTAGAATAGAATTAGAATAGAATTAGAAATAGAATTAGAATTAGAATAGAATTAGAATAGAATTAGAATAGAATTAGAATAGAATTAGAAATAGAATTAGAATTAGAATAGAATTAGAATTAGAAATAGAATTAGAATAGAATTAGAATAGAATTAGAAATAGAATTAGAATAAAATTAGAATTAGAATTAGAATAGAATTAGAATAGAATTAGAATAGAACTAGAATTAGAAATAGAAATAGAATTAGAATTAGAATTAGAAATAGAATTAGAAATAGAATAGAATTAGAATTAGAATTAGAATAAAATTAGAAATAGAATTAGAATAGAGTAAGAATTAGAATAGAATTAGAATTTGATTAGAATTAGAATTAGGATTAGAAATAGAATTAGAATAAAATTAAAATAGAATTAGAAATAGAATTAGAATTAGAATTAGAATTAGAATAGAATTAGAATTAAAATAGAATTAGAATAGAATTAGAATAGAATTAGAATAGAATTAGAATAGAATTAGAATAGAATTAGAATAGAATTAGAATAGAATTAGAATAGAATTAGAATTAGAAATAGAATTAGAATTTGAATTAGAATTAGAATATAATTAGAATAGAATTAGAAATAGAATTAGAATTAGAATAGAATTAGGAATAGAATTAGAATAGAATTAGGAATAGAATTAGAATAGAATTAGAATAGAATTAGAATAGAATTAGAATAGAATTAGAATAGAATTAGAATAGAATTAGAATAGAATTAGAAATAGAATTAGAATAAAATTAGAATTAGAATTAGAATAGAATTAGAATAGAATTAGAATAGAACTAGAATTAGAACTAGAATTAGAAATAGAATTAGAATAAAATTAGAATTAGAATTAGAATAGAATTAGAATTAGAACTAGAATTAGAATTAGGATTAGAAATAGAATTAGAATAAAATTAAAATAGAATTAGAATCTAATTAGAATTAGAAATAGAATTAGAATAGAATTAGAATTAGAATAGAATTAGAATAGAATTAGAATAGAATTAGAATAGAATTAGAATAGAATTAGAATAGAATTAGAATAGAATTAGAATAGAATTAGAATAGAATTAGAATAGAATTAGAATTAGAAATAGAATTAGAATTAGAATTAGAATTAGAATATAATTAGAATAGAATTAGAAATAGAATTAGAATTAGAATAGAATTAGAATTAGAAATAAAATAGAATTAGAATTAGAATTAGAATTAGAATTAGAATAGAATTAGAAATAGAATAGAATTAGAATACAATTAGAATAGAATTAGAATTATAAATAGAATTAGAATTAGAATTATAATTAGAATTAGAATAGAATTAGAATAGAAATAGAATAGAATTAGAATTAGAATTAGAATTAGAATTAGAATAGAATTAGAATTAGAAATAGAATTAGAATTAGAATTAGAATTAGAATAGAATTAGAATTAGAAATAGAATTAGAATAGAATTAGAATAGAATTAGGAATAGAATTAGAATAGAATTAGAATAGAATTAGAATAGAATTAGAATAGAATTAGAATAGAATTAGAATAGAATTAGAATAGAATTAGAATAGAATTAGAATAGAATTAGAATTAGAAATAGAATTAGAATTAGAATTAGAATTAGAATATAATTAGAATAGAATTAGAAATAGAATTAGAATTAGAATAGAATTAGAATTAGAAATAAAATAGAATTAGAATTAGAATTAGAATTAGAATATAATTAGAATAGAATTAGAAATAGAATTAGAATTAGAATAGAATTAGAATTAGAAATAAAATAGAATTAGAATTAGAATTAGAATTAGAATTAGAATAGAATTAGAAATAGAATAGAATTAGAATACAATTAGAATAGAATTAGAATTATAAATAGAATTAGAATTAGAATTATAATTAGAATAGAATAGAATTAGAATAGAAATAGAATTAGAATAGAATTAGAATAGAATTAGGAATAGAATTAGAATAGAATTAGAATAGAATTAGAATAGAATTAGAATAGAATTAGAATAGAATTAGAATTAGAAATAAAATAGAATTAGAATTAGAATTAGAATAGAATTAGAATTAGAAATAGAATTAGAATAGAATTAGAATAGAATTAGGAATAGAATTAGAATAGAATTAGAATAGAATTAGAATAGAATTAGAATAGAATTAGAATAGAATTAGAATAGAATTAGAATAGAATTAGAATAGAATTAGAATTAGAAATAGAATTAGAATTAGAATTAGAATTAGAATATAATTAGAATAGAATTAGAAATAGAATTAGAATTAGAATAGAATTAGAATTAGAAATAAAATAGAATTAGAATTAGAATTAGAATTAGAATATAATTAGAATAGAATTAGAAATAGAATTAGAATTAGAATAGAATTAGAATTAGAAATAAAATAGAATTAGAATTAGAATTAGAATTAGAATTAGAATAGAATTAGAAATAGAATAGAATTAGAATACAATTAGAATAGAATTAGAATTATAAATAGAATTAGAATTAGAATTATAATTAGAATTAGAATAGAATTAGAATAGAAATAGAATAGAATTAGAATTAGAATTAGAATTAGAATTAGAATAGAATTAGAATTAGAAATAGAATTAGAATTAGAATTAGAATTAGAATAGAATTAGAATTAGAAATAGAATTAGAATAGAATTAGAATAGAATTAGAAATAGAATTAGAATAGAATTAGAATTAGAATTAGAATAGAATTAGAATAGAATTAGAAATAGAATTAGAATTAGAATAGAATTAGAATAGAATTAGAATAGAATTAAAATTAGAATTAGAATTAGAATTAGAATAGAATTAGAATTAGAAATAGAAATAGAATTAGAATTAGAATTAGAATTAGAATAGAATTAGAATTAGAAATATAATTAGAATAGAATTAGAATAGAATTAGAAATAGAATTAGAATAGAATTAGAATTAGAATTTGAATTAGAATAGAATTAGAATAGAATTAGAAATAGAATTAGAATTAGAATAGAATTAGAATAGAATTAGAATAGAATTAGAATAGAATTAGAATAGAATTAGAAATAGAATTAGAATTAGAATAGAATTAGAATTAGAAATAGAATTAGAATAGAATTAGAATAGAATTAGAAATAGAATTAGAATAAAATTAGAATTAGAATTAGAATAGAATTAGAATAGAATTAGAATAGAACTAGAATTAGAAATAGAAATAGAATTAGAATTAGAATTAGAAATAGAATTAGAAATAGAATAGAATTAGAATTAGAATTAGAATAGAATTAGAAATAGAATTAGAATAGAGTAAGAATTAGAATAGAATTAGAATTAGATTAGAATTAGAATTAGGATTAGAAATAGAATTAGAATAAAATTAAAATAGAATTAGAATCTAATTAGAATTAGAAATAGAATTATAATAGAATTAGAATTAGAATAGAATTAGAATAGAATTAGAATAGAATTAGAATAGAATTAGAATAGAATTAGAATAGAATTAGAATAGAATTAGAATAGAATTAGAATAGAATTAGAATAGAATTAGAATTAGAATTAGAATTAGAATTAGAATTAGAATTAGAATATAATTAGAATAGAATTAGAAATAGAATTAGAATTAGAATAGAATTAGAATTAGAAATAAAATAGAATTAGAATTAGAATTAGAATTAGAATTAGAATAGAATTAGAAATAGAATAGAATTAGAATACAATTAGAATAGAATTAGAATTATAAATAGAATTAGAATTAGAATTATAATTAGAATTAGAATAGAATTAGAATAGAATTAGAATAGAATTAGAATTAGAATTAGAATTAGAATTAGAATAGAATTAGAATTAGAAATAGAATTAGAATTAGAATTAGAATTAGAATAGAATTAGAATTAGAAATAGAATTAGAATAGAATTAGAATAGAATTAGAAATAGAATTAGAATAGAATTAGAATTAGAATTAGAATAGAATTAGAATAGAATTAGAAATAGAATTAGAATTAGAATAGAATTAGAATAGAATTAGAATAGAATTAAAATTAGAATTAGAATTAGAATTAGAATAGAATTAGAATTAGAAATAGAAATAGAATTAGAATTAGAATTAGAATTAGAATAGAATTAGAATTAGAAATATAATTAGAATAGAATTAGAATAGAATTAGAAATAGAATTAGAATAGAATTAGAATTAGAATTTGAATTAGAATAGAATTAGAATAGAATTAGAAATAGAATTAGAATTAGAATAGAATTAGAATAGAATTAGAATAGAATTAGAATAGAATTAGAAATAGAATTAGAATTAGAATAGAATTAGAATTAGAAATAGAATTAGAATAGAATTATAATAGAATTAGAAATAGAATTAGAATAAAATTAGAATTAGAATTAGAATAGAATTAGAATAGAATTAGAATAGAACTAGAATTAGAAATAGAAATAGAATTAGAATTAGAATTAGAAATAGAATTAGAAATAGAATAGAATTAGAATTAGAATTAGAATAGAATTAGAAATAGAATTAGAATAGAATTAGAATAGAATTAGAATAGAATTAGAAATAGAATTAGAATTAGAATAGAATTAGAATTAGAAATAGAATTAGAATAGAATTAGAATAGAATTAGAAATAGAATTAGAATAAAATTAGAATTAGAATTAGAATAGAATTAGAATAGAATTAGAATAGAACTAGAATTAGAATAGAACTAGAATTAGAAATAGAATTAGAATAAAATTAGAATTAGAATTAGAATAGAATTAGAATAGAATTAGAATAGAACTAGAATTAGAACTAGAATTAGAAATAGAATTAGAATAAAATTAGAATTAGAATTAGAATAGAATTAGAATTAGATTAGAATTAGAATTAGGATTAGAAATAGAATTAGAATAAAATTAAAATAGAATTAGAATCTAATTAGAATTAGAAATAGAATTAGAATAGAATTAGAATTAGAATAGAATTAGAATAGAATTAGAATAGAATTAGAATAGAATTAGAATAGAATTAGAATAGAATTAGAATAGAATTAGAATAGAATTAGAATTAGAAATAGAATTAGAATTAGAATTAGAATTAGAATATAATTAGAATAGAATTAGAAATAGAATTAGAATTAGAATAGAATTAGAATTAGAAATAAAATAGAATTAGAATTAGAATTAGAATTAGAATTAGAATTAGAATAGAATTAGAAATAGAATAGAATTAGAATACAATTAGAATAGAATTAGAATTATAAATAGAATTAGAATTAGAATTATAATTAGAATTAGAATAGAATTAGAATAGAAATAGAATAGAATTAGAATTAGAATTAGAATTAGAATTAGAATAGAATTAGAATTAGAAATAGAATTAGAATTAGAATTAGAATTAGAATAGAATTAGAATTAGAAATAGAATTAGAATAGAATTAGAATAGAATTAGAAATAGAATTAGAATAGAATTAGAATTAGAATTAGAATAGAATTAGAATAGAATTAGAAATAGAATTAGAATTAGAATAGAATTAGAATAGAATTAGAATAGAATTAAAATTAGAATTAGAATTAGAATTAGAATAGAATTAGAATTAGAAATAGAAATAGAATTAGAATTAGAATTAGAATTAGAACAGAATTAGAATTAGAAATATAATTAGAATAGAATTAGAATAGAATTAGAAATAGAATTAGAATAGAATTAGAATTAGAATTTGAATTAGAATAGAATTAGAATAGAATTAGAAATAGAATTAGAATTAGAATAGAATTAGAATAGAATTAGAATAGAATTAGAATAGAATTAGAATAGAATTAGAATTAGAATAGAATTAGAATAGAATTAGAATTAGAAATAGAATTAGAATAGAATTATAATAGAATTAGAAATAGAATTAGAATAAAATTAGAATTAGAATTAGAATAGAATTAGAATAGAATTAGAATAGAACTAGAATTAGAAATAGAAATAGAATTAGAATTAGAATTAGAAATAGAATTAGAAATAGAATAGAATTAGAATTAGAATTAGAATAGAATTAGAAATAGAATTAGAATAGAGTAAGAATTAGAATAGAATTAGAATTAGATTAGAATTAGAATTAGGATTAGAAATAGAATTAGAATAAAATTAAAATAGAATTAGAATCTAATTAGAATTAGAAATAGAATTAGAATAGAATTAGAATTAGAATAGAATTAGAATAGAATTAGAATAGAATTAGAATAGAATTAGAATAGAATTAGAATAGAATTAGAATAGAATTAGAATAGAATTAGAATAGAATTAGAATTAGAAATAGAATTAGAATTAGAATTAGAATTAGAATATAATTAGAATAGAATTAGAAATAGAATTAGAATTAGAATAGAATTAGAATTAGAAATAAAATAGAATTAGAATTAGAATTAGAATTAGAATTAGAATAGAATTAGAAATAGAATAGAATTAGAATACAATTAGAATAGAATTAGAATTATAAATAGAATTAGAATTAGAATTATAATTAGAATTAGAATAGAATTAGAATAGAAATAGAATAGAATTAGAATTAGAATTAGAATTAGAATTAGAATAGAATTAGAATTAGAAATAGAATTAGAATTAGAATTAGAATTAGAATAGAATTAGAATTAGAAATAGAATTAGAATAGAATTAGAATAGAATTAGAAATAGAATTAGAATAGAATTAGAATTAGAATTAGAATAGAATTAGAATAGAATTAGAAATAGAATTAGAATTAGAATAGAATTAGAATAGAATTAGAATAGAATTAGAATTATAAATAGAATTAGAATTAGAATTAGAATTATAATTAGAATTAGAATAGAATTAGAATAGAATTAGAATAGAATTAGAATAGAATTAGAATAGAATTAGAATTAGAAATAGAATTAGAATTAGAATTAGAATTAGAATAGAATTAGAATAGAATTAGAAATAGAATTAGAATTAGAATAGAATTAGAATTAGAAATAGAATAGAATTAGAATTAGAATTTGAATTAGAATTAGAATAGAATTAGAAATAGAATTAGAATTAGAATTAGAATTAGAATTAGAATATAATTAGAATTAGAAATGGAATTAGAAATAGAATAGAATTATAATTAGAATTAGAATTGAGTTAGAATAGAATTAGAATTAGAATAGAATTAGAATAAAATTAGAATAGAATTAGAATAGAATTAGAATTAGAATAGAATTAGAATAGAATTAGAATTATAAATAGAATTAGAATTAGAATTATAATTATAATTAGAATTAGAATAGAATTAGAATAGAATTAGAATAGAATTAGAATAGAATTAGAATAGAATTAGAATTAGAATTAGAATAGAATTAGAATTAGAAATAGAATTAGAATAGAATTAGAATAGAATTAGAAATAGAATTAGAATAGAATTAGAATTAGAATTAGAATAGAATTAGAATAGAATTAGAAATAGAATTAGAATTAGAATAGAATTAGAATAGAATTAGAATTATAAATAGAATTAGAATTAGAATTAGAATTATAATTAGAATTAGAATAGAATTAGAATAGAATTAGAATAGAATTAGAATAGAATTAGAATAGAATTAGAATTAGAAATAGAATTAGAATAGAATAAGAATAGAATTAGAAATAGAATTAGAATAGAATTAGAATTAGAATTAGAATAGAATTAGAATAGAACTAGAAATAGAATTAGAATTAGATTAGAATTAGAATAGAATTAGAATTAGAATTAGAATTATAATAGAATTAGAATTAGAAATAGAAATAGAATTAGAATTAGAATTAGAAATAGAATTAGAAATAGAATAGAATTAGAATTAGAATTAGAATAGAATTAGAATAAAATTAGAATAGAATTAGAATTAGAATTAGAATTAGAATAGAATTAGAATTAGAAATAGAATTAGAAATAGAATAGAATTATAATTAGAATTAGAATAGAATTAGAATAGAATTAGAATAGAATTAGAATTAGAATAAAATTAGAATAAAATTAGAATTAGAATAGAATTAGAATTAGAAATAGAATTAGAAATAGAATTAGAATTAGAATTAGAATTAGAATTAGAATAGAATTAGAATTAGAAATAGAATTAGAATTAGAATTAGAATAGAATTAGAATTAGAAATAGAATAGAATTATAATTAGAATTAGAATAGAATTAAAATAAAATTAGAATAGAATTAGAATAGAATTAAAATTAGAATTAGAATTAGAATTAGAATAGAATTAGAATTAGAATTAGAATTGAGTTAGAATAGAATTAGAATTAGAATAGAATTAGAATAAAATTAGAATAGAATTAGAATAGAATTAGAATTAGAATAGAATTAGAATAGAATTAGAATTATAAATAGAATTAGAATTAGAATTAGAATTATAATTAGAATTAAAATAGAATTAGAATAGAATTAGAATAGAATTAGAATAGAATTAGAATAGAATTAGAATAGAATTAGAATTAGAAATAGAATTAGAATTTGAATTAGAATTAGAATAGAATTAGAAATAGAATTAGAATTAGAATAGAATTAGAATTAGAAATAGAATAGAATTAGAATTAGAATTAGAATTAGAATTAGAATAGAATTAGAAATAGAATACAATTAGAATACAATTAGAATAGAATTAGAATTATAAATAGAATTAGAATTAGAATTAGAATTATAATTAGAATTAGAATAGAATTAGAATAGAAATAGAATAGAATTAGAATTAGAATTAGAATTAGAATAGAATTAGAATTAGAATAGAATTAAAATTAGAAATAGAATTAGAATAGAATTAGAATAGAATTAGAAATAGAATTAGAATTATAAATAGAATTAGAATTAGAATTAGAATTATAATTAGAATTAGAATAGAATTAGAATAGAATTAGAATAGAATTAGAATAGAATTAGAATTAGAAATAGAATTAGAATTAGAATTAGAATTAGAATAGAATTAGAATAGAATTAGAAATAGAATTAGAATTAGAATAGAATTAGAATTAGAAATAGAATAGAATTAGAATTAGAATTTGAATTAGAATTAGAATAGAATTAGAAATAGAATTAGAATTAGAATTAGAATTAGAATTAGAATATAATTAGAATTAGAAATGGAATTAGAATAGAATTAGAATAGAATTAGAAATAGAATTAGAATAGAATTAGAATTAGAATTAGAATAGAATTAGATTTAGAAATAGAAATAGAATTAGAATTAGAATTAGAATTAGAATTAGAATTAGAATAAGAAATATAATTAGAATTAGAATTAGAATTATAATTAGAATTAGAATAGAATTAGAATAGAATTAGAATAGAATTAGAATAGAATTAGAATTAGAAATAGAATTAGAATAGAATTAGAATTATAATTAGAATTAAAATAGAATTAGAATAGAATTAGAATAGAATTAGAATAGAATTAGAATAGAATTAGAATAGAATTAGAATTAGAAATAGAATTAGAATTAGAATTAGAATTATAATTAGAATTAAAATAGAATTAGAATAGAATTAGAATAGAATTAGAATAGAATTAGAATAGAATTAGAATAGAATTAGAATTAGAAATAGAATTAGAATTAGAATTAGAATTAGAATAGAATTAGAAATAGAATTAGAATTAGAATAGAATTAGAATTAGAAATAGAATAGAATTAGAATTAGAATTAGAATTAGAATTAGAATAGAATTAGAAATAGAATACAATTAGAATACAATTAGAATAGAATTAGAATTATAAATAGAATTAGAATTAGAATTAGAATTATAATTAGAATTAGAATAGAATTAGAATAGAAATAGAATAGAAATAGAATTAGAATTAGAATTAGAATAGAATTAGAATTAGAATAGAATTAAAATTAGAAATAGAATTAGAATAGAATTAGAATAGAATTAGAAATAGAATTAGAATTATAAATAGAATTAGAATTAGAATTAGAATTATAATTAGAATTAGAATAGAATTAGAATAGAATTAGAATAGAATTAGAATAGAATTAGAATTAGAAATAGAATTAGAATTAGAATTAGAATTAGAATAGAATTAGAATAGAATTAGAAATAGAATTAGAATTAGAATAGAATTAGAATTAGAAATAGAATAGAATTAGAATTAGAATTTGAATTAGAATTAGAATAGAATTAGAAATAGAATTAGAATTAGAATTAGAATTAGAATTAGAATATAATTAGAATTAGAAATGGAATTAGAATAGAATTAGAATAGAATTAGAAATAGAATTAGAATAGAATTAGAATTAGAATTAGAATAGAATTAGATTTAGAAATAGAAATAGAATTAGAATTAGAATTAGAATTAGAATTAGAATTAGAATAAGAAATATAATTAGAATTAGAATTAGAATTATAATTAGAATTAGAATAGAATTAGAATAGAATTAGAATAGAATTAGAATAGAATTAGAATTAGAAATAGAATTAGAATAGAATTAGAATAGAATTAGAAATAGAATTAGAATAGAATTAGAATTAGAATTAGAATAGAATTAGAATAGAATTAGAAATAGAATTAGAATTAGATTAGAATTAGAATAGAATTAGAATTAGAATTAGAATTAGAATTATAACAGAATTAGAATTAGAAATAGAAATAGAATTAAAATTAGAATTAGAAATAGAATTAGAAATAGAATAGAATTAGAATTAGAATTAGAATAGAATTAGAATAAAATTAGAATAGAATTAGAATTAGAATTAGAATTAGAATAGAATTAGAATTAGAAATAGAATTAGAAATAGAATAGAATTATAATTAGAATTAGAATAGAATTAGAATAGAATTAGAATAGAATTAGAATTAGAATAAAATTAGAATAAAATTAGAATTAGAATAGAATTAGAATTAGAAATAGAATTAGAAATAGAATTAGAATTAGAATTAGAATTAGAATAGAATTAGAATTAGAAATAGAATTAGAATTAGAATTAGAATAGAATTAGAATTAGAAATAGAATAGAATTATAATTAGAATTAGAATAGAATTAAAATAGAATTAGAATAGAATTAGAATAAAATTAAAATTAGAATTAGAATTAGAATTAGAATAGAATTAGAATTAGAAATAGAAATAGAATTAGAATTAGAATTAGAATTAGAATAGAATTAGAATTAGAAATATAATTAGAATAGAATTAGAATAGAGATAGAATTAGAATTAGAATTAGAATTAGAATAGAATTAGAATAGAATAAAAAATAGAATTAGAATTAGAATAGAATTAGAATAGAATTAGAATAGAATTAGAATATAATTAGAATAGAATTAGAATAGAATTAGAATAGAATTAGAATAGAATTAGAATAGAATTAGAATTAGAAATAGAAATAGAATTAGAATTAGAATTAGAATAGAATTAGAATAGAATTAGAAATAGAATTAGAATTAGAATAGAATTAGAATTATAAATAGAATAGAATTAGAATTAGAATTAGAATTAGAATTAGAAATAGAATAGAATTAGAAATAGAATAGAATTAGAATTAGAATTAGAATTAGAATTAGAATTAGAATAGAATTAGAATACAATTAGAATAGAATTAGAATTATAAATAGAATTAGAATTAGAATTATAATTAGAATTAGAATAGAATTAGAATAGAAATAGAATAGAATTAGAATTAGAATTAGAATTAGAATTAGAATAGAATTAGAATTAGAAATAGAATTAGAATTAGAATTAGAATTAGAATAGAATTAGAAATAGAATTAGAAATAGAATTAGAATAGAATTAGAAATAGAAATAGAATAGAATTAGAATTAGAATTAGAATAGAATTAGAATAGAATTAGAAATAGAATTAGAATTAGAATAGAATTAGAATAGAATTAGAATTATAAATAGAATTAGAATTAGAATTAGAATTATAATTAGAATTAGAATAGAATTAGAATAAAATTAGAATAGAATTAGAATAGAATTAGAATTAGAATAGAATTAGAATTAGAATTAGAATTAGAATAGAATTAGAATTAGAATAGAATTAGAATTAGAATTAGAATAGAATTAGAATTAGAATTAGAATAGAATTAGAATTAGAAATAGAAATAGAATTAGAATTAGAATTAGAATTAGAATAGAATTAGAATTAGAAATATAATTAGAATTAGAATTATAATTAGAATTAGAATAGAATTAGAATAGAATTAGAATAGAATTAGAATTAGAAATAGAATTAGAATAGAATTAGAATAGAATTAGAAATAGAATTAGAATAGAATTAGAATTAGAATTAGAATAGAATTAGAATAGAATTAGAAATAGAATTAGAATTAGATTAGAATTAGAATAGAATTAGAATTAGAATTAGAATTAGAATTAGAATTATAATAGAATTAGAATTAGAATTATAATTAGAATTAGAATAGAATTAGAATAGAATTAGAATAGAATTAGAATAGAATTAGAATTAGAAATAGAATTAGAATAGAATTAGAATAGAATTAGAAATAGAATTAGAATAGAATTAGAATTAGAATTAGAATAGAATTAGAATAGAATTAGAAATAGAATTAGAATTAGATTAGAATTAGAATAGAATTAGAATTAGAATTAGAATTAGAATTATAACAGAATTAGAATTAGAAATAGAAATAGAATTAAAATTAGAATTAGAAATAGAATTAGAAATAGAATAGAATTAGAATTAGAATTAGAATAGAATTAGAATAAAATTAGAATAGAATTAGAATTAGAATTAGAATTAGAATAGAATTAGAATTAGAAATAGAATTAGAAATAGAATAGAATTATAATTAGAATTAGAATAGAATTAGAATAGAATTAGAATAGAATTAGAATTAGAAATAGAATTAGAAATAGAATTAGAATTAGAATTAGAATTAGAATAGAATTAGAATTAGAAATAGAATTAGAATTAGAATTAGAATAGAATTAGAATTAGAAATAGAATAGAATTATAATTAGAATTAGAATAGAATTAAAATAGAATTAGAATAGAATTAGAATAAAATTAAAATTAGAATTAGAATTAGAATTAGAATAGAATTAGAATTAGAAATAGAAATAGAATTAGAATTAGAATTAGAATTAGAATAGAATTAGAATTAGAAATATAATTAGAATAGAATTAGAATAGAGATAGAATTAGAATTAGAATTAGAATTAGAATAGAATTAGAATAGAATAAAAAATAGAATTAGAATTAGAATACAATTAGAATAGAATTAGAATAGAATTAGAATATAATTAGAATAGAATTAGAATAGAATTAGAATAGAATTAGAATAGAATTAGAATTAGAAATAGAAATAGAATTAGAATTAGAATTAGAATAGAATTAGAATAGAATTAGAAATAGAATTAGAATTAGAATAGAATTAGAATTAGATATAGAATAGAATTAGAATTAGAATTAGAATTAGAATTAGAAATAGAATAGAATTAGAAATAGAATAGAATTAGAATTAGAATTAGAATTAGAATTAGAAATAGAATAGAATTAGAATACAATTATAATAGAATTAGAATTATAAATAGAATTAGAATTAGAATTAGAATTATAATTAGAATTATAATTAGAATTAGAATAGAATTAGAATAGAAATAGAATAGAATTAGAATTAGAATTAGAATTAGAATTAGAATAGAATTAGAATTAGAAATAGAATTAGAATTAGAATTAGAATTAGAATAGAATTAGAAATAGAATTAGAATAGAATTAGAAATAGAAATAGAATAGAATTAGAATTAGAATTAGAATAGAATTAGAATAGAATTAGAAATAGAATTAGAATTATAATAGAATTAGAATAGAATTAGAATTATAAATAGAATTAGAATTAGAATTAGAATTATAATTAGAATTAGAATAGAATTAGAATAAAATTAGAATAGAATTAGAATAGAATTAGAATTAGAATAGAATTAGAATTAGAATTAGAATTAAATTAGAATTAGAATTAGAATAGAATTAGAATTAGAATTAGAATAGAATTAGAATTAGAAATAGAAATAAATTAGAATTAGAATTAGAATTAGAATAGAATTAGAATTAGAAATATTATTAGAATTAGAATTAGAATTATAATTAGAATTAGAATAGAATTAGAATAGAATTAGAATAGAATTAGAATTAGAAATAGAATTAGAATAGAATTAGAATAGAATTAGAATAGAATTAGAAATAGAATTAGAATAGAATTATAATTAGAATTAGAATAGAATTAGAATAGAATTAGAAATAGAATTAGAATTAGATTAGAATTAGAATAGAATTAGAATTAGAATTAGAATTAGAATTAGAATTATAATAGAATTAGAATTAGAAATAGAAATAGAATTAGAATTAGAAATAGAAATAGAATTAGAAATAGAATAGAATTAGAATTAGAATTAGAATTAGAATAGAATTAGAATAGAATTAGAATAGAATTAGAATTAGAATTAGAATTAGAATAGAATTAGAATTAGAAATAGAATTAGAAATAGAATAGAATTATAATTAGAATTAGAATTAGAATAGAATTAGAATAGAATTAGAATTAGAATAAAATTAGAATAAAATTAGAATTAGAATAGAATTAGAATTAGAAATAGAATTAGATATAGAATTAGAATTAGAATTAGAATTAGAATAGAATTAGAATTAGAAATAGAATTAGAATTAGAATTAGAATAGAATTAGAATTAGAAATAGAATAGAATTATAATTAGAATTAGAATAGAATTAAAATAGAATTAGAATAGAATTAGAATAAAATTAAAATTAGAATTAGAATTAGAATTAGAATAGAATTAGAATTAAAAATAGAAATAGAATTAGAATTAGAATTAGAATTAGAATAGAATTAGAATTAGAAATATAATTAGAATAGAATTAGAATAGAGATAGAATTAGAATTAGAATTAGAATTAGAATAGAATTAGAATAGAATAAGAAATAGAATTAGAATTAGAATAGAATTAGAATAGAATTAGAATAGAATTAGAATATAATTAGAATAGAATTAGAATAGAATTAGAATAGAATTAGAATTAGAAATAGAAATAGAATTAGAATTAGAATTAGAATAGAATTAGAAATAGAATTAGAATTAGAATAGAATTAGAATTAGAAATAGAATAGAATTAGAATTAGAATTAGAATTAGAATTAGAAATAGAATAGAATTAGAAATAGAATAGAATTAGAATTAGAATTAGAATAGAATTAGAATAAGAATAGAATAAGAATTAGAATTAGAATTATAACAGAATTAGAATTAGAAATAGAAATAGAATTAAAATTAGAATTAGAAATAGAATTAGAAATAGAATAGAATTAGAATTAGAATTAGAATAGAATTAGAATAAAATTAGAATAGAATTAGAATTAGAATTAGAATTAGAATAGAATTAGAATTAGAAATAGAATTAGAAATAGAATAGAATTATAATTAGAATTAGAATAGAATTAGAATATAATTAGAATAGAATTAGAATAGAATTAGAATATAATTAGAATAGAATTAGAATAGAATTAGAATAGAATTAGAATAGAATTAGAATTAGAAATAGAAATAGAATTAGAATTAGAATTAGAATAGAATTAGAAATAGAATAGAATTAGAAATAGAATAGAATTAGAATTAGAATAGAATTAGAATTAGAATTAGAATAGAATTAGAATAGAATTAGAAATAGAATTAGAATTAGATTAGAATTAGAATAGAATTAGAATTAGAATTAGAATTAGAATTATAACAGAATTAGAATTAGAAATAGAAATAGAATTAAAATTAGAATTAGAAATAGAATTAGAAATAGAATAGAATTAGAATTAGAATTAGAATAGAATTAGAATAAAATTAGAATAGAATTAGAATTAGAATTAGAATTAGAATAGAATTAGAATTAGAAATAGAATTAGAAATAGAATAGAATTATAATTAGAATTAGAATAGAATTAGAATAGAATTAGAATTAGAATAAAATTAGAATAAAATTAGAATTAGAATAGAATTAGAATTAGAAATAGAATTAGAAATAGAATTAGAATTAGAATTAGAATTAGAATAGAATTAGAATTAGAAATAGAATTAAAATTAGAATTAGAATAGAATTAGAATTAGAAATAGAATAGAATTATAATTAGAATTAGAATAGAATTAAAATAGAATTAGAATAGAATTAGAATAAAATTAAAATTAGAATTAGAATTAGAATTAGAATAGAATTAGAATTAGAAATAGAAATAGAATTAGAATTAGAATTAGAATTAGAATAGAATTAGAATTAGAAATATAATTAGAATAGAATTAGAATAGAGATAGAATTAGAATTAGAATTAGAATTAGAATAGAATTAGAATAGAATAAAAAATAGAATTAGAATTAGAATAGAATTAGAATAGAATTAGAATAGAATTAGAATATAATTAGAATAGAATTAGAATAGAATTAGAATAGAATTAGAATAGAATTAGAATTAGAAATAGAAATAGAATTAGAATTAGAATTAGAATAGAATTAGAATAGAATTAGAAATAGAATTAGAATTAGAATAGAATTAGAATTAGATATAGAATAGAATTAGAATTAGAATTAGAATTAGAATTAGAAATAGAATAGAATTAGAAATAGAATAGAATTAGAATTAGAATTAGAATTAGAATTAGAAATAAAATAGAATTAGAATACAATTATAATAGAATTAGAATTATAAATATAATTAGAATTAGAATTAGAATTATAATTAGAATTAGAATAGAATTAGAATAGAAATAGAATAGAATTAGAATTAGAATTAGAATTAGAATTAGAATAGAATTAGAATTAGAAATAGAATTAGAATTAGAATTAGAATTAGAATAGAATTAGAAATAGAATTAGAATAGAATTAGAAATAGAAATAGAATAGAATTAGAATTAGAATTAGAATAGAATTAGATTAGAATTAGAAATAGAATTAGAATTAGAATAGAATTAGAATAGAATTAGAATTATAAATAGAATTAGAATTAGAATTAGAATTATAATTAGAATTAGAATAGAATTAGAATAAAATTAGAATAGAATTAGAATAGAATTAGAATTAGAATAGAATTAGAATTAGAATTAGAATTAGAATATAATTAGAATTAGAATAGAATTAGAATTAGAATTAGAATAGAATTAGAATTAGAATTAGAATAGAATTAGAATTAGAAATAGAAATAGAATTAGAATTAGAATTAGAATTAGAATAGAATTAGAATTAGAAATATTATTAGAATTAGAATTAGAATTACAATTAGAATTAGAATAGAATTAGAATAGAATTAGAATAGAATTAGAATTAGAAATAGAATTAGAATAGAATTAGAATAGAATTAGAATAGAATTAGAAATAGAATTAGAATAGAATTATAATTAGAATTAGAATAGAATTAGAATAGAATTAGAAATAGAATTAGAATTAGATTAGAATTAGAATAGAATTAGAATTAGAATTAGAATTAGAATTAGAATTATAATAGAATTAGAATTAGAAATAGAAATAGAATTAGAATTAGAATTAGAAATAGAATTAGAAATAGAATAGAATTAGAATTAGAATTAGAATTAGAATAGAATTAGAATAAAATTAGAATAGAATTAGAATTAGAATTAGAATTAGAATAGAATTAGAATTAGAAATAGAATTATAATTATAATTAGAATTAGAATATAATTAGAATAGAATTAGAAATAGAATTAGAATAGAATTAGAATTAGAATTAGAATAGAATTAGAATAGAATTAGAAATAGAATTAGAATTAGAATAGAATTAGAATAGAATTAGAATTATAAATAGAATTAGAATTAGAATTAGAATTATAATTAGAATTAGAATAGAATTAGAATAGAATTAGAATAGAATTAGAATAGAATTAGAATAGAATTAGAATTAGAAATAGAATTAGAATAGAATAAGAATAGAATTAGAAATAGAATTAGAATAGAATTAGAATTAGAATTAGAATAGAATTAGAATAGAACTAGAAATAGAATTAGAATTAGATTAGAATTAGAATAGAATTAGAATTAGAATTAGAATTATAATAGAATTAGAATTAGAAATAGAAATAGAATTAGAATTAGAATTAGAAATAGAATAGAATTATAATAGAATTAGAATTAGAAATAGAATAGAATTAGAATACAATTAGAATAGAATTAGAATTATAAATAGAATTAGAATTAGAATTAGAATTATAATAGAATTAGAATTAGAAATAGAAATAGAATTAGAATTAGAATTAGAAATAGAATTAGAAATAGAATAGAATTAGAATTAGAATTAGAATAGAATTAGAATAAAATTAGAATAGAATTAGAATTAGAATTAGAATTAGAATAGAATTAGAATTAGAAATAGAATTAGAAATAGAATAGAATTATAATTAGAATTAGAATAGAATTAGAATAGAATTAGAATAGAATTAGAATTAGAATAAAATTAGAATAAAATTAGAATTAGAATAGAATTAGAATTAGAAATAGAATTAGAAATAGAATTAGAATTAGAATTAGAATTAGAATTAGAATAGAATTAGAATTAGAAATAGAATTAGAATTAGAATTAGAATAGAATTAGAATTAGAAATAGAATAGAATTATAATTAGAATTAGAATAGAATTAAAATAAAATTAGAATAGAATTAGAATAGAATTAAAATTAGAATTAGAATTAGAATTAGAATAGAATTAGAATTAGAATTAGAATTGAGTTAGAATAGAATTAGAATTAGAATAGAATTAGAATAAAATTAGAATAGAATTAGAATAGAATTAGAATTAGAATAGAATTAGAATAGAATTAGAATTATAAATAGAATTAGAATTAGAATTAGAATTATAATTAGAATTAAAATAGAATTAGAATAGAATTAGAATAGAATTAGAATAGAATTAGAATAGAATTAGAATAGAATTAGAATTAGAAATAGAAATAGAATAGAATTAGAAATAGAATAGAATTAGAATACAATTAGAATAGAATTAGAATTATAAATAGAATTAGAATTAGAATTATAATTAGAATAGAATAGAATTAGAATAGAAATAGAATTAGAATAGAATTAGAATAGAATTAGGAATAGAATTAGAATTATAAATAGAATTAGAATTAGAATTAGAATTATAATTAGAATTAGAATAGAATTAGAATAGAAATAGAATAGAATTAGAATTAGAATTAGAATTAGAATTAGAATTAGAATAGAATTAGAATTAGAAATAGAATTAGAATTAGAATTAGAATTAGAATAGAATTAGAATTAGAATAGAATTAAAATTAGAAATAGAATTAGAATAGAATTAGAATAGAATTAGAAATAGAATTAGAATTATAAATAGAATTAGAATTAGAATTAGAATTATAATTAGAATTAGAATAGAATTAGAATAGAATTAGAATAGAATTAGAATAGAATTAGAATAGAATTAGAATTAGAAATAGAATTAGAATTAGAATTAGAATTAGAATAGAATTAGAATAGAATTAGAAATAGAATTAGAATTAGAATAGAATTAGAATTAGAAATAGAATAGAATTAGAATTAGAATTTGAATTAGAATTAGAATAGAATTAGAAATAGAATTAGAATTAGAATTAGAATTAGAATTAGAATATAATTAGAATTAGAAATGGAATTAGAATAGAATTAGAATAGAATTAGAAATAGAATTAGAATAGAATTAGAATTAGAATTAGAATAGAATTAGATTTAGAAATAGAAATAGAATTAGAATTAGAATTAGAATTAGAATTAGAATTAGAATAAGAAATATAATTAGAATTAGAATTAGAATTATAATTAGAATTAGAATAGAATTAGAATAGAATTAGAATAGAATTAGAATAGAATTAGAATTAGAAATAGAATTAGAATAGAATTAGAATAGAATTAGAAATAGAATTAGAATAGAATTAGAATTAGAATTAGAATAGAATTAGAATAGAATTAGAAATAGAATTAGAATTAGATTAGAATTAGAATAGAATTAGAATTAGAATTAGAATTAGAATTATAATAGAATTAGAATTAGAAATAGAAATAGAATTAAAATTAGAATTAGAAATAGAATTAGAAATAGAATAGAATTAGAATTAGAATTAGAATAGAATTAGAATAAAATTAGAATAGAATTAGAATTAGAATTAGAATTAGAATAGAATTAGAATTAGAAATAGAATTAGAAATAGAATAGAATTATAATTAGAATTAGAATAGAATTAGAATAGAATTAGAATAGAATTAGAATTAGAATAAAATTAGAATAAAATTAGAATTAGAATAGAATTAGAATTAGAAATAGAATTAGAAATAGAATTAGAATTAGAATTAGAATTAGAATAGAATTAGAATTAGAAATAGAATTAGAATTAGAATTAGAATAGAATTAGAATTAGAAATAGAATAGAATTATAATTAGAATTAGAATAGAATTAAAATAGAATTAGAATAGAATTAGAATAAAATTAAAATTAGAATTAGAATTAGAATTAGAATAGAATTAGAATTAGAAATAGAAATAGAATTAGAATTAGAATTAGAATTAGAATAGAATTAGAATTAGAAATATAATTAGAATAGAATTAGAATAGAGATAGAATTAGAATTAGAATTAGAATTAGAATAGAATTAGAATAGAATAAAAAATAGAATTAGAATTAGAATAGAATTAGAATAGAATTAGAATAGAATTAGAATATAATTAGAATAGAATTAGAATAGAATTAGAATAGAATTAGAATAGAATTAGAATAGAATTAGAATTAGAAATAGAAATAGAATTAGAATTAGAATTAGAATAGAATTAGAATAGAATTAGAAATAAAATTAGAATTAGAATAGAATTAGAATTAGATATAGAATAGAATTAGAATTAGAATTAGAATTAGAATTAGAAATAGAATAGAATTAGAAATAGAATAGAATTAGAATTAGAATTAGAATTAGAATTAGAAATAGAATAGAATTAGAATACAATTAGAATAGAATTAGAATTATAAATAGAATTAGAATTAGAATTATAATTAGAATTAGAATAGAATTAGAATAGAAATAGAATAGAATTAGAATTAGAATTAGAATTAGAATTAGAATAGAATTAGAATTAGAAATAGAATTAGAATTAGAATTAGAATTAGAATAGAATTAGAAATAGAATTAGAATAGAAATAGAAATAGAAATAGAATAGAATTAGAATTAGAATTAGAATAGAATTAGAATAGAATTAGAAATAGAATTAGAATTAGAATAGAATTAGAATAGAATTAGAATTATAAATAGAATTAGAATTAGAATTAGAATTATAATTAGAATTAGAATAGAATTAGAATAAAATTAGAATAGAATTAGAATAGAATTAGAATTAGAATAGAATTAGAATTAGAATTAGAATTAGAATAGAATTAGAATTAGAATAGAATTAGAATTAGAATTAGAATAGAATTAGAATTAGAATTAGAATAGAATTAGAATTAGAAATAGAAATAGAATTAGAATTAGAATTAGAATTAGAATAGAATTAGAATTAGAAATATAATTAGAATTAGAATTATAATTAGAATTAGAATAGAATTAGAATAGAATTAGAATAGAATTAGAATTAGAAATAGAATTAGAATAGAATTAGAATAGAATTAGAAATAGAATTAGAATAGAATTAGAATTAGAATTAGAATAGAATTAGAATAGAATTAGAAATAGAATTAGAATTAGATTAGAATTAGAATAGAATTAGAATTAGAATTAGAATTAGAATTAGAATTATAATAGAATTAGAATTAGAATTATAATTAGAATTAGAATAGAATTAGAATAGAATTAGAATAGAATTAGAATAGAATTAGAATTAGAAATAGAATTAGAATAGAATTAGAATAGAATTAGAAATAGAATTAGAATAGAATTAGAATTAGAATTAGAATAGAATTAGAATAGAATTAGAAATAGAATTAGAATTAGATTAGAATTAGAATAGAATTAGAATTAGAATTAGAATTAGAATTATAACAGAATTAGAATTAGAAATAGAAATAGAATTAAAATTAGAATTAGAAATAGAATTAGAAATAGAATAGAATTAGAATTAGAATTAGAATAGAATTAGAATAAAATTAGAATAGAATTAGAATTAGAATTAGAATTAGAATAGAATTAGAATTAGAAATAGAATTAGAAATAGAATAGAATTATAATTAGAATTAGAATAGAATTAGAATAGAATTAGAATTAGAATAAAATTAGAATAAAATTAGAATTAGAATAGAATTAGAATTAGAAATAGAATTAGAAATAGAATTAGAAATAGAATTAGAATTAGAATAGAATTAGAATTAGAATAAAATTAAAATTAGAATTAGAATTAGAATTAGAATAGAATTAGAATTAGAAATAGAAATAGAATTAGAATTAGAATTAGAATTAGAATAGAATTAGAATTAGAAATATAATTAGAATAGAATTAGAATAGAGATAGAATTAGAATTAGAATTAGAATTAGAATAGAATTAGAATAGAATAAAAAATAGAATTAGAATTAGAATACAATTAGAATAGAATTAGAATATAATTAGAATAGAATTAGAATAGAACTAGAATAGAATTAGAATAGAATTAGAATTAGAAATAGAAATAGAATTAGAATTAGAATTAGAATAGAATTAGAATAGAATTAGAAATAGAATTAGAATTAGAATAGAATTAGAATTAGATATAGAATAGAATTAGAATTAGAATTAGAATTAGAATTAGAAATAGAATAGAATTAGAAATAGAATAGAATTAGAATTAGAATTAGAATTAGAATTAGAAATAGAATAGAATTAGAATACAATTATAATAGAATTAGAATTATAAATAGAATTAGAATTAGAATTAGAATTATAATTAGAATTATAATTAGAATTAGAATAGAATTAGAATAGAAATAGAATAGAATTAGAATTAGAATTAGAATTAGAATTAGAATAGAATTAGAATTAGAAATAGAATTAGAATTAGAATTAGAATTAGAATAGAATTAGAAATAGAATTAGAATAGAATTAGAAATAGAAATAGAATAGAATTAGAATTAGAATTAGAATAGAATTAGAATAGAATTAGAAATAGAATTAGAATTATAATAGAATTAGAATAGAATTAGAATTATAAATAGAATTAGAATTAGAATTAGAATTATAATTAGAATTAGAATAGAATTAGAATAAAATTAGAATAGAATTAGAATAGAATTAGAATTAGAATTAGAATAGAATTAGAATTAGAATTAGAATTAGAATATAATTAGAATTAGAATAGAATTAGAATTAGAATTAGAATAGAATTAGAATTAGAATTAGAATAGAATTAGAATTAGAAATAGAAATAGAATTAGAATTAGAATTAGAATTAGAATAGAATTAGAATTAGAAATATTATTAGAATTAGAATTAGAATTATAATTAGAATTAGAATAGAATTAGAATAGAATTAGAATAGAATTAGAATTAGAAATAGAATTAGAATAGAATTAGAATAGAATTAGAATAGAATTAGAAATAGAATTAGAATAGAATTATAATTAGAATTAGAATAGAATTAGAATAGAATTAGAAATAGAATTAGAATTAGATTAGAATTAGAATAGAATTAGAATTAGAATTAGAATTAGAATTAGAATTATAATAGAATTAGAATTAGAAATAGAAATAGAATTAGAATTAGAATTAGAAATAGAATTAGAAATAGAATAGAATTAGAATTAGAATTAGAATTAGAATAGAATTAGAATAAAATTAGAATAGAATTAGAATTAGAATTAGAATTAGAATAGAATTAGAATTAGAAATAGAATTAGAAATAGAATATAATTATAATTAGAATTAGAATTAGAATAGAATTAGAATAGAATTAGAATTAGAATAAAATTAGAATAAAATTAGAATTAGAATAGAATTAGAATTAGAAATAGAATTAGATATAGAATTAGAATTAGAATTAGAATTAGAATAGAATTAGAATTAGAAATAGAATTAGAATTAGAATTAGAATAGAATTAGAATTAGAAATAGAATAGAATTATAATTAGAATTAGAATAGAATTAAAATAGAATTAGAATAGAATTAGAATAAAATTAAAATTAGAATTAGAATTAGAATTAGAATAGAATTAGAATTAAAAATAGAAATAGAATTAGAATTAGAATTAGAATTAGAATAGAATTAGAATTAGAAATATAATTAGAATAGAATTAGAATAGAGATAGAATTAGAATTAGAATTAGAATTAGAATAGAATTAGAATAGAATAAGAAATAGAATTAGAATTAGAATAGAATTAGAATAGAATTAGAATAGAATTAGAATATAATTAGAATAGAATTAGAATAGAATTAGAATAGAATTAGAATTAGAAATAGAAATAGAATTAGAATTAGAATTAGAATAGAATTAGAAATAGAATTAGAATTAGAATAGAATTAGAATTAGAAATAGAATAGAATTAGAATTAGAATTAGAATTAGAATTAGAAATAGAATAGAATTAGAAATAGAATAGAATTAGAATTAGAATTAGAATAGAATTAGAATAAGAATAGAATAAGAATTAGAATTAGAATTATAACAGAATTAGAATTAGAAATAGAAATAGAATTAAAATTAGAATTAGAAATAGAATTAGAAATAGAATAGAATTAGAATTAGAATTAGAATAGAATTAGAATAAAATTAGAATAGAATTAGAATTAGAATTAGAATTAGAATAGAATTAGAATTAGAAATAGAATTAGAAATAGAATAGAATTATAATTAGAATTAGAATAGAATTAGAATAGAATTAGAATAGAATTAGAATAGAATTAGAATATAATTAGAATAGAATTAGAATAGAATTAGAATAGAATTAGAATAGAATTAGAATTAGAAATAGAAATAGAATTAGAATTAGAATTAGAATAGAATTAGAAATAGAATAGAATTAGAAATAGAATAGAATTAGAATTAGAATAGAATTAGAATTAGAATTAGAATAGAATTAGAATAGAATTAGAAATAGAATTAGAATTAGATTAGAATTAGAATAGAATTAGAATTAGAATTAGAATTAGAATTATAACAGAATTAGAATTAGAAATAGAAATAGAATTAAAATTAGAATTAGAAATAGAATTAGAAATAGAATAGAATTAGAATTAGAATTAGAATAGAATTAGAATAAAATTAGAATAGAATTAGAATTAGAATTAGAATTAGAATAGAATTAGAATTAGAAATAGAATTAGAAATAGAATAGAATTATAATTAGAATTAGAATAGAATTAGAATAGAATTAGAATAGAATTAGAATTAGAATAAAATTAGAATAAAATTAGAATTAGAATAGAATTAGAATTAGAAATAGAATTAGAAATAGAATTAGAATTAGAATTAGAATTAGAATAGAATTAGAATTAGAAATAGAATTAAAATTAGAATTAGAATAGAATTAGAATTAAAAATAGAATAGAATTATAATTAGAATTAGAATAGAATTAAAATAGAATTAGAATAGAATTAGAATAAAATTAAAATTAGAATTAGAATTAGAATTAGAATAGAATTAGAATTAGAAATAGAAATAGAATTAGAATTAGAATTAGAATTAGAATAGAATTAGAATTAGAAATATAATTAGAATAGAATTAGAATAGAGATAGAATTAGAATTAGAATTAGAATTAGAATAGAATTAGAATAGAATAAAAAATAGAATTAGAATTAGAATAGAATTAGAATAGAATTAGAATAGAATTAGAATATAATTAGAATAGAATTAGAATAGAATTAGAATAGAATTAGAATAGAATTAGAATTAGAAATAGAAATAGAATTAGAATTAGAATTAGAATAGAATTAGAATAGAATTAGAAATAGAATTAGAATTAGAATAGAATTAGAATTAGATATAGAATAGAATTAGAATTAGAATTAGAATTAGAATTAGAAATAGAATAGAATTAGAAATAGAATAGAATTAGAATTAGAATTAGAATTAGAATTAGAAATAGAATAGAATTAGAATACAATTATAATAGAATTAGAATTATAAATAGAATTAGAATTAGAATTAGAATTATAATTAGAATTATAATTAGAATTATAATTAGAATTAGAATAGAATTAGAATAGAAATAGAATAGAATTAGAATTAGAATTAGAATTAGAATTAGAATAGAATTAGAATTAGAAATAGAATTAGAATTAGAATTAGAATTAGAATAGAATTAGAAATAGAATTAGAATAGAATTAGAAATAGAAATAGAATAGAATTAGAATTAGAATTAGAATAGAATTAGATTAGAATTAGAAATAGAATTAGAATTAGAATAGAATTAGAATAGAATTAGAATTATAAATAGAATTAGAATTAGAATTAGAATTATAATTAGAATTAGAATAGAATTAGAATAAAATTAGAATAGAATTAGAATAGAATTAGAATTAGAATAGAATTAGAATTAGAATTAGAATTAGAATATAATTAGAATTAGAATAGAATTAGAATTAGAATTAGAATAGAATTAGAATTAGAATTAGAATAGAATTAGAATTAGAAATAGAAATAGAATTAGAATTAGAATTAGAATTAGAATAGAATTAGAATTAGAAATATTATTAGAATTAGAATTAGAATTACAATTAGAATTAGAATAGAATTAGAATAGAATTAGAATAGAATTAGAATTAGAAATAGAATTAGAATAGAATTAGAATAGAATTAGAATAGAATTAGAAATAGAATTAGAATAGAATTATAATTAGAATTAGAATAGAATTAGAATAGAATTAGAAATAGAATTAGAATTAGATTAGAATTAGAATAGAATTAGAATTAGAATTAGAATTAGAATTAGAATTATAATAGAATTAGAATTAGAAATAGAAATAGAATTAGAATTAGAATTAGAAATAGAATTAGAAATAGAATAGAATTAGAATTAGAATTAGAATTAGAATAGAATTAGAATAAAATTAGAATAGAATTAGAATTAGAATTAGAATTAGAATAGAATTAGAATTAGAAATAGAATTAGAAATAGAATAGAATTATAATTAGAATTAGAATTAGAATAGAATTAGAATAGAATTAGAATTAGAATAAAATTAGAATAAAATTAGAATTAGAATAGAATTAGAATTAGAAATAGAATTAGATATAGAATTAGAATTAGAATTAGAATTAGAATAGAATTAGAATTAGAAATAGAATTAGAATTAGAATTAGAATAGAATTAGAATTAGAAATAGAATAGAATTATAATTAGAATTAGAATAGAATTAAAATAGAATTAGAATAGAATTAGAATAAAATTAAAATTAGAATTAGAATTAGAATTAGAATAGAATTAGAATTAAAAATAGAAATAGAATTAGAATTAGAATTAGAATTAGAATAGAATTAGAATTAGAAATATAATTAGAATAGAATTAGAATAGAGATAGAATTAGAATTAGAATTAGAATTAGAATAGAATTAGAATAGAATAAGAAATAGAATTAGAATTAGAATAGAATTAGAATAGAATTAGAATAGAATTAGAATAGAATTAGAATATAATTAGAATAGAATTAGAATAGAATTAGAATAGAATTAGAATTAGAAATAGAAATAGAATTAGAATTAGAATTAGAATAGAATTAGAAATAGAATTAGAATTAGAATAGAATTAGAATTAGAAATAGAATAGAATTAGAATTAGAATTAGAATTAGAATTAGAAATAGAATAGAATTAGAAATAGAATAGAATTAGAATTAGAATTAGAATTAGAATTAGAAATAGAATAGAATTAGAATACAATTAGAATAGAATTAGAATTATAAATAGAATTAGAATTAGAATTATAATTAGAATTAGAATAGAATTAGAATAGAAATAGAATAGAATTAGAATTAGAATTAGAATTAGAATTAGAATAGAATTAGAATTAGAAATAGAATTAGAATTAGAATTAGAATTAGAATAGAATTAGAAATAAAATAGAATTAGAAATAGAAATAGAATAGAATTAGAATTAGAATTAGAATAGAATTAGAATAGAATTAGAAATAGAATTAGAATTAGAATAGAATTAGAATAGAATTAGAATTATAAATAGAATTAGAATTAGAATTAGAATTATAATTAGAATTAGAATAGAATTAGAATAAAATTAGAATAGAATTAGAATAGAATTAGAATTAGAATAGAATTAGAATTAGAAATAGAATAGAATAGAATTAGAATTAGAATTAGAATTAGAATTAGAATAGAATTAGAATTAGAAATAGAATTAGAATTAGAATTAGAATTAGAATAGAATTAGAATTAGAAATAGAATTAGAATAGAATTAGAATAGAATTAGAAATAGAAATAGAATAAAATTAGAATTAGAATTAGAATAGAATTAGAATAGAATTAGAAATGGAATTAGAATTAGAATAGAATTAGAATAGAATTAGAATTATAAATAGAATTAGAATTAGAATTAGAATTATAATTAGAATTAGAATATAATTAGAATAGAATTAGAATAGAATTAGAATAGAATTAGAAAAGAATTAGAATAAAATTAGAATTAGAAATAGAATTAGAATTAGAATTAGAATTAGAATAGAATTAGAATAGAATTAGAAATAGAATTAGAATTAGAATAGAATTAGAATTAGAAATAGAATAGAATTAGAATTAGAATTAGAATTAGAAATAGAAATTGAATAGAATTAGAATACAATTAGAATAGAATTAGAATTATAAATAGAATTAGAATTAGAATTAGAATTATAATTAGAATTAGAATAGAATTAGAATAGAAATAGAATAGAATTAGAATTAGAATTAGAATTAGAATTAGAATAGAATTAGAATTAGAAATAGAATTAGAATTAGAATTAGAATTAGAATAGAATTAGAATTAGAATAGAATTAAAATTAGAAATAGAATTAGAATAGAATTAGAATAGAATTAGAAATAGAATTAGAATTATAAATAGAATTAGAATTAGAATTAGAATTATAATTAGAATTAGAATAGAATTAGAATAGAATTAAAATAGAATTAGAATAGAATTAGAATAGAATTAGAATTAGAAATAGAATTAGAATTAGAATTAGAATTAGAATAGAATTAGAATAGAATTAGAAATAGAATTAGAATTAGAATAGAATTAAAATTAGAAATAGAATAGAATTAGAATTAGAATTAGAATTAGAATATAATTAGAATTAGAAATGGAATTAGAAATAGAATAGAATTATAATTAGAATTAGAATTGAGTTAGAATATAATTAGAATTAGAATAGAATTAGAATAAAATTAGAATATAATTAGAATAGAATTAGAATTAGAATAGAATTAGAATAGAATTAGAATAGAATTAGAATTATAAATAGAATTAAGTTAGAATTAGAATTAGAATTATAATTAGAATTAGAATAGAATTAGAATAGAATTAGAATAGAATTAGAATAGAATTAGAATAGAATTAGAATAGAATTAGAATAGAATTAGAATAGAATTAGAATTAGGAATAGAATTAGAATTAGAATTAGATTTAGAATAGAATTAGAATAGAATTAGAAATATAATTAGAATTAGAATAGAATTAGAATTAGAAATAGAATAGAATTAGAATTAGAATTAGAATTAGAATTAGAATAGAATTAGAAATAGAATACAATTAGAATACAATTAGAATAGAATTAGAATTATAAATAGAATTAGAATTAGAATTAGAATTATAATTAGAATTAGAATAGAATTAGAATAGAAATAGAATAGAATTAGAATTAGAATTAGAATTAGAATTAGAATTAGAATAGAATTAGAATTAGAAATAGAATTAGAATTAGAATTAGAATTAGAATAGAATTAGAATTAGAATAGAATTAAAATTAGAAATAGAATTAGAATAGAATTAGAATAGAATTAGAAATAGAATTAGAATTATAAATAGAATTAGAATTAGAATTAGAATTATAATTAGAATTAGAATAGAATTAGAATAGAATTAGAATAGAATTAGAATAGAATTAGAATAGAATTAGAATTAGAAATAGAATTAGAATTAGAATTAGAATTAGAATAGAATTAGAATAGAATTAGAAATAGAATTAGAATTAGAATAGAATTAGAATTAGAAATAGAATAGAATTAGAATTAGAATTTGAATTAGAATTAGAATAGAATTAGAAATAGAATTAGAATTAGAATTAGAATTAGAATTAGAATATAATTAGAATTAGAAATGGAATTAGAATAGAATTAGAATAGAATTAGAAATAGAATTAGAATAGAATTAGAATTAGAATTAGAATAGAATTAGATTTAGAAATAGAAATAGAATTAGAATTAGAATTAGAATTAGAATTAGAATTAGAATAAGAAATATAATTAGAATTAGAATTAGAATTATAATTAGAATTAGAATAGAATTAGAATAGAATTAGAATAGAATTAGAATAGAATTAGAATTAGAAATAGAATTAGAATAGAATTAGAATAGAATTAGAAATAGAATTAGAATAGAATTAGAATTAGAATTAGAATAGAATTAGAATAGAATTAGAAATAGAATTAGAATTAGATTAGAATTAGAATAGAATTAGAATTAGAATTAGAATTAGAATTAGAATTATAATAGAATTAGAATTAGAAATAGAAATAGAATTAGAATTAGAATTAGAAATAGAATTAGAAATAGAATAGAATTAGAATTAGAATTAGAATAGAATTAGAATAAAATTAGAATAGAATTAGAATTAGAAATAGAATTAGAATTAGAATTAGAATTAGAATAGAATTAGAATAGAATTAGAAATAGAATTAGAATTAGAATAGAATTAGAATTAGAAATAGAATAGAATTAGAATTAGAACTGGAATTAGAATTAGAAATAGAATAGAATTAGAATACAATTAGAATAGAATTAGAATTATAAATAGAATTAGAATTAGAATTAGAATTATAATAGAATTAGAATTAGAAATAGAAATAGAATTAGAATTAGAATTAGAAATAGAATTAGAAATAGAATAGAATTAGAATTAGAATTAGAATAGAATTAGAATAAAATTAGAATAGAATTAGAATTAGAATTAGAATTAGAATAGAATTAGAATTAGAAATAGAATTAGAAATAGAATAGAATTATAATTAGAATTAGAATAGAATTAGAATAGAATTAGAATAGAATTAGAATTAGAATAAAATTAGAATAAAATTAGAATTAGAATAGAATTAGAATTAGAAATAGAATTAGAAATAGAATTAGAATTAGAATAGAATTAGAATTAGAAATAGAATTAGAATTAGAATTAGAATAGAATTAGAATTAGAAATAGAATAGAATTATAATTAGAATTAGAATAGAATTAAAATAGAATTAGAATAGAATTAGAATAGAATTAAAATTAGAATTAGAATTAGAATTAGAATAGAATTAGAATTAGAATTAGAATAGAATTAGAATAGAATTAGAATTAGAAATAGAATAGAATTATAATTAGAATTAGAATAGAATTAAAATAGAATTAGAATAGAATTAGAATTAGAATTAGAATTAGAATTAGAATAGAATTAGAATTAGAAATAGAATTAGAATTAGAATTAGAATTAGAATTAGAATAGAATTAGAATAGAATTAGAAATAGAATTAGAATAGAATTAGAAATAGAAATAGAATAGAATTAGAATTAGAATTAGAATAGAATTAGAATAGAATTAGAAATAGAATTAGAATTAGAATAGAATTAGAATAGAATTAGAATTATAAATAGAATTAGAATTAGAATTAGAATTATAATTAGAATTAGAATATAATTAGAATAGAATTAGAATAGAATTAGAATAGAATTAGAAAAGAATTAGAATAGAATTAGAATTAGAAATAGAATTAGAATTAGAATTAGAATTAGAATAGAATTAGAATAGAATTAGAAATAGAATTAGAATTAGAATAGAATTAGAATTAGAAATAGAATAGAATTAGAATTAGAATTAGAATTAGAATTAGAAAAAGAATAGAATTAGAATACAATTAGAATAGAATTAGAATTATAAATAGAATTAGAAATAGAATTAGAATTATAATTAGAATTAGAATAGAATTAGAATAGAAATAGAATAGAATTAGAATTAGAATTAGAATTAGAATTAGAATAGAATTAGAATTAGAAATAGAATTAGAATTAGAATTAGAATTAGAATAGAATTAGAATTAGAATAGAATTAAAATTAGAAATAGAATTAGAATAGAATTAGAATTAGAATTATAATTAGAATTAGAATATAATTAGAATAGAATTAGAATAGAATTAGAATAGAATTAGAATTAGAAATAGAATTAGAATTAGAATTAGAATTAGAATAGAATTAGAATAGAATTAGAAATAGAATTAGAATTAGAATAGAATTAGAATTAGAAATAGAATAGAATTAGAATTAGAATTAGAATTAGAAATAGAAATTGAATAGAATTAGAATACAATTAGAATAGAATTAGAATTATAAATAGAATTAGAATTAGAATTAGAATTATAATTAGAATTAGAATAGAATTAGAATAGAAATAGAATAGAATTAGAATTAGAATTAGAATTAGAATTAGAATAGAATTAGAATTAGAAATAGAATTAGAATTAGAATTAGAATTAGAATAGAATTAGAATTAGAATAGAATTAAAATTAGAAATAGAATTAGAATAGAATTAGAATAGAATTAGAAATAGAATTAGAATTATAAATAGAATTAGAATTAGAATTAGAATTATAATTAGAATTAGAATAGAATTAGAATAGAATTAAAATAGAATTAGAATAGAATTAGAATAGAATTAGAATTAGAAATAGAATTAGAATTAGAATTAGAATTAGAATAGAATTAGAATAGAATTAGAAATAGAATTAGAATTAGAATAGAATTAAAATTAGAAATAGAATAGAATTAGAATTAGAATTAGAATTAGAATATAATTAGAATTAGAAATGGAATTAGAAATAGAATAGAATTATAATTAGAATTAGAATTGAGTTAGAATATAATTAGAATTAGAATAGAATTAGAATAAAATTAGAATATAATTAGAATAGAATTAGAATTAGAATAGAATTAGAATAGAATTAGAATAGAATTAGAATTATAAATAGAATTAGAATTAGAATTAGAATAGAATTAGAATAGAAATAGAATAGAATTAGAATTAGAATTAGAATTAGAATTAGAATAGAATTAGAATTAGAAATAGAATTAGAATTAGAATTAGAATTAGAATAGAATTAGAATTAGAATAGAATTAAAATTAGAAATAGAATTAGAATAGAATTAGAATAGAATTAGAAATAGAATTAGAATTATAAATAGAATTAGAATTAGAATTAGAATTATAATTAGAATTAGAATAGAATTAGAATAGAATTAAAATAGAATTAGAATAGAATTAGAATAGAATTAGAATTAGAAATAGAATTAGAATTAGAATTAGAATTAGAATAGAATTAGAATAGAATTAGAAATAGAATTAGAATTAGAATAGAATTAAAATTAGAAATAGAATAGAATTAGAATTAGAATTAGAATTAGAATATAATTAGAATTAGAAATGGAATTAGAAATAGAATAGAATTATAATTAGAATTAGAATTGAGTTAGAATATAATTAGAATTAGAATAGAATTAGAATAAAATTAGAATATAATTAGAATAGAATTAGAATTAGAATAGAATTAGAATAGAATTAGAATAGAATTAGAATTATAAATAGAATTAGAATTAGAATTAGAATTATAATTAGAATTAGAATAGAATTAGAATAGAATTAGAATAGAATTAGAATAGAATTAGAATAGAATTAGAATAGAATTAGAATAGAATTAGAATAGAATTAGAATTAGGAATAGAATTAGAATTAGAATTAGAATTAGAATAGAATTAGAATAGAATTAGAAATATAATTAGAATTAGAATAGAATTAGAATTAGAAATAGAATAGAATTAGAATTAGAATTAGAATTAGAATTAGAATAGAATTAGAAATAGAATACAATTAGAATACAATTAGAATAGAATTAGAATTATAAATAGAATTAGAATTAGAATTAGAATTATAATTAGAATTAGAATAGAATTAGAATAGAAATAGAATAGAATTAGAATTAGAATTAGAATTAGAATTAGAATAGAATTAGAATTAGAAATAGAATTAGAATTAGAATTAGAATTAGAATAGAATTAGAATTAGAAATAGAATTAGAATAGAATTAGAAATAGAATTAGAATTAGAATAGAATTAGAATAGAATTAGAATAGAATTAGAATTATAAATAGCATTAGAATTAGAATTAGAATTATAATTAGAATTAGAATAGAATTAGAATAGAATTAGAATAGAATTAGAATAGAATTAGAATTAGAAATAGAATTAGAATAGAATTAGAATAGAATTAGAAATAGAATTAGAATAGAATTAGAATTAGAATTAGAATAGAATTAGAATAGAATTAGAAATAGAATTAGAATTAGATTAGAATTAGAATAGAATTAGAATTAGAATTAGAATTAGAATTAGAATTATAATAGAATTAGAATTAGAAATAGAAATAGAATTAGAATTAGAATTAGAAATAGAATTAGAAATAGAATAGAATTAGAATTAGAATTAGAATAGAATTAGAATAAAATTAGAATAGAATTAGAATTAGAAATAGAATTAGAATTAGAATTAGAATTAGAATAGAATTAGAATAGAATTAGAAATAGAATTAGAATTAGAATAGAATTAGAATTAGAAATAGAATAGAATTAGAATTAGAACTGGAATTAGAATTAGAAATAGAATAGAATTAGAATACAATTAGAATAGAATTAGAATTATAAATAGAATTAGAATTAGAATTAGAATTATAATAGAATTAGAATTAGAAATAGAAATAGAATTAGAATTAGAATTAGAAATAGAATTAGAAATAGAATAGAATTAGAATTAGAATTAGAATAGAATTAGAATAAAATTAGAATAGAATTAGAATTAGAATTAGAATTAGAATAGAATTAGAATTAGAAATAGAATTAGAAATAGAATAGAATTATAATTAGAATTAGAATAGAATTAGAATAGAATTAGAATAGAATTAGAATTAGAATAAAATTAGAATAAAATTAGAATTAGAATAGAATTAGAATTAGAAATAGAATTAGAAATAGAATTAGAATTAGAATTAGAATTAGAATTAGAATAGAATTAGAATTAGAAATAGAATTAGAATTAGAATTAGAATAGAATTAGAATTAGAAATAGAATAGAATTATAATTAGAATTAGAATAGAATTAAAATAGAATTAGAATAAAATTAGAATAGAATTAAAATTAGAATTAGAATTAGAATTAGAATAGAATTAGAATTAGAATTAGAATAGAATTAGAATAGAATTAGAATTAGAAATAGAATAGAATTATAATTAGAATTAGAATAGAATTAAAATAGAATTAGAATAGAATTAGAATTAGAATTAGAATTAGAATTAGAATAGAATTAGAATTAGAAATAGAATTAGAATTAGAATTAGAATTAGAATTAGAATAGAATTAGAATAGAATTAGAAATAGAATTAGAATAGAATTAGAAATAGAAATAGAATAGAATTAGAATTAGAATTAGAATAGAATTAGAATAGAATTAGAAATAGAATTAGAATTAGAATAGAATTAGAATAGAATTAGAATTATAAATAGAATTAGAATTAGAATTAGAATTATAATTAGAATTAGAATATAATTAGAATAGAATTAGAATAGAATTAGAATAGAATTAGAAAAGAATTAGAATAGAATTAGAATTAGAAATAGAATTAGAATTAGAATTAGAATTAGAATAGAATTAGAATAGAATTAGAAATAGAATTAGAATTAGAATAGAATTAGAATTAGAAATAGAATAGAATTAGAATTAGAATTAGAATTAGAATTAGAAAAAGAATAGAATTAGAATACAATTAGAATAGAATTAGAATTATAAATAGAATTAGAAATAGAATTAGAATTATAATTAGAATTAGAATAGAATTAGAATAGAAATAGAATAGAATTAGAATTAGAATTAGAATTAGAATTAGAATAGAATTAGAATTAGAAATAGAATTAGAATTAGAATTAGAATTAGAATAGAATTAGAATTAGAATAGAATTAAAATTAGAAATAGAATTAGAATAGAATTAGAATTAGAATTATAATTAGAATTAGAATATAATTAGAATAGAATTAGAATAGAATTAGAATAGAATTAGAATTAGAAATAGAATTAGAATTAGAATTAGAATTAGAATAGAATTAGAATAGAATTAGAAATAGAATTAGAATTAGAATAGAATTAGAATTAGAAATAGAATAGAATTAGAATTAGAATTAGAATTAGAAATAGAAATTGAATAGAATTAGAATACAATTAGAATAGAATTAGAATTATAAATAGAATTAGAATTAGAATTAGAATTATAATTAGAATTAGAATAGAATTAGAATAGAAATAGAATAGAATTAGAATTAGAATTAGAATTAGAATTAGAATAGAATTAGAATTAGAAATAGAATTAGAATTAGAATTAGAATTAGAATAGAATTAGAATTAGAATAGAATTAAAATTAGAAATAGAATTAGAATAGAATTAGAATAGAATTAGAAATAGAATTAGAATTATAAATAGAATTAGAATTAGAATTAGAATTATAATTAGAATTAGAATAGAATTAGAATAGAATTAAAATAGAATTAGAATAGAATTAGAATAGAATTAGAATTAGAAATAGAATTAGAATTAGAATTAGAATTAGAATAGAATTAGAATAGAATTAGAAATAGAATTAGAATTAGAATAGAATTAAAATTAGAAATAGAATAGAATTAGAATTAGAATTAGAATTAGAATATAATTAGAATTAGAAATGGAATTAGAAATAGAATAGAATTATAATTAGAATTAGAATTGAGTTAGAATATAATTAGAATTAGAATAGAATTAGAATAAAATTAGAATATAATTAGAATAGAATTAAAATTAGAATAGAATTAGAATAGAATTAGAATAGAATTAGAATTATAAATAGAATTAGAATTAGAATTAGAATAGAATTAGAATAGAAATAGAATAGAATTAGAATTAGAATTAGAATTAGAATTAGAATAGAATTAGAATTAGAAATAGAATTAGAATTAGAATTAGAATTAGAATAGAATTAGAATTAGAATAGAATTAAAATTAGAAATAGAATTAGAATAGAATTAGAATAGAATTAGAAATAGAATTAGAATTATAAATAGAATTAGAATTAGAATTAGAATTATAATTAGAATTAGAATAGAATTAGAATAGAATTAAAATAGAATTAGAATAGAATTAGAATAGAATTAGAATTAGAAATAGAATTAGAATTAGAATTAGAATTAGAATAGAATTAGAATAGAATTAGAAATAGAATTAGAATTAGAATAGAATTAAAATTAGAAATAGAATAGAATTAGAATTAGAATTAGAATTAGAATATAATTAGAATTAGAAATGGAATTAGAAATAGAATAGAATTATAATTAGAATTAGAATTGAGTTAGAATATAATTAGAATTAGAATAGAATTAGAATAAAATTAGAATATAATTAGAATAGAATTAGAATTAGAATAGAATTAGAATAGAATTAGAATAGAATTAGAATTATAAATAGAATTAGAATTAGAATTAGAATTATAATTAGAATTAGAATAGAATTAGAATAGAATTAGAATAGAATTAGAATAGAATTAGAATAGAATTAGAATAGAATTAGAATAGAATTAGAATAGAATTAGAATTAGGAATAGAATTAGAATTAGAATTAGAATTAGAATAGAATTAGAAATATAATTAGAATTAGAATAGAATTAGAATTAGAAATAGAATAGAATTAGAATTAGAATTAGAATTAGAATTAGAATAGAATTAGAAATAGAATACAATTAGAATACAATTAGAATAGAATTAGAATTATAAATAGAATTAGAATTAGAATTAGAATTATAATTAGAATTAGAATAGAATTAGAATAGAAATAGAATAGAATTAGAATTAGAATTAGAATTAGAATTAGAATAGAATTAGAATTAGAAATAGAATTAGAATTAGAATTAGAATTAGAATAGAATTAGAATTAGAAATAGAATTAGAATAGAATTAGAAATAGAATTAGAATTAGAATAGAATTAGAATAGAATTAGAATAGAATTAGAATTATAAATAGCATTAGAATTAGAATTAGAATTATAATTAGAATTAGAATAGAATTAGAATAGAATTAGAATAGAATTAGAATAGAATTAGAATTAGAAATAGAATTAGAATAGAATTAGAATAGAATTAGAAATAGAATTAGAATAGAATTAGAATTAGAATTAGAATAGAATTAGAATAGAATTAGAAATAGAATTAGAATTAGATTAGAATTAGAATAGAATTAGAATTAGAATTAGAATTAGAATTAGAATTATAATAGAATTAGAATTAGAAATAGAAATAGAATTAGAATTAGAATTAGAAATAGAATTAGAAATAGAATAGAATTAGAATTAGAATTAGAATAGAATTAGAATAAAATTAGAATAGAATTAGAATTAGAAATAGAATTAGAATTAGAATTAGAATTAGAATAGAATTAGAATAGAATTAGAAATAGAATTAGAATTAGAATAGAATTAGAATTAGAAATAGAATAGAATTAGAATTAGAACTGGAATTAGAATTAGAAATAGAATAGAATTAGAATACAATTAGAATAGAATTAGAATTATAAATAGAATTAGAATTAGAATTAGAATTATAATAGAATTAGAATTAGAAATAGAAATAGAATTAGAATTAGAATTAGAAATAGAATTAGAAATAGAATAGAATTAGAATTAGAATTAGAATAGAATTAGAATAAAATTAGAATAGAATTAGAATTAGAATTAGAATTAGAATAGAATTAGAATTAGAAATAGAATTAGAAATAGAATAGAATTATAATTAGAATTAGAATAGAATTAGAATAGAATTAGAATAGAATTAGAATTAGAATAAAATTAGAATAAAATTAGAATTAGAATAGAATTAGAATTAGAAATAGAATTAGAAATAGAATTAGAATTAGAATTAGAATTAGAATTAGAATAGAATTAGAATTAGAAATAGAATTAGAATTAGAATTAGAATAGAATTAGAATTAGAAATAGAATAGAATTATAATTAGAATTAGAATAGAATTAAAATAGAATTAGAATAGAATTAGAATAGAATTAAAATTAGAATTAGAATTAGAATTAGAATAGAATTAGAATTAGAATTAGAATAGAATTAGAATAGAATTAGAATTAGAAATAGAATAGAATTATAATTAGAATTAGAATAGAATTAAAATAGAATTAGAATAGAATTAGAATTAGAATTAGAATTAGAATTAGAATAGAATTAGAATTAGAAATAGAATTAGAATTAGAATTAGAATTAGAATAGAATTAGAATAGAATTAGAAATAGAATTAGAATAGAATTAGAAATAGAAATAGAATAGAATTAGAATTAGAATTAGAATAGAATTAGAATAGAATTAGAAATAGAATTAGAATTAGAATAGAATTAGAATAGAATTAGAATTATAAATAGAATTAGAATTAGAATTAGAATTATAATTAGAATTAGAATATAATTAGAATAGAATTAGAATAGAATTAGAATAGAATTAGAAAAGAATTAGAATAGAATTAGAATTAGAAATAGAATTAGAATTAGAATTAGAATTAGAATAGAATTAGAATAGAATTAGAAATAGAATTAGAATTAGAATAGAATTAGAATTAGAAATAGAATAGAATTAGAATTAGAATTAGAATTAGAATTAGAAATAGAATAGAATTAGAATACAATTAGAATAGAATTAGAATTATAAATAGAATTAGAAATAGAATTAGAATTATAATTAGAATTAGAATAGAATTAGAATAGAAATAGAATAGAATTAGAATTAGAATTAGAATTAGAATTAGAATAGAATTAGAATTAGAAATAGAATTAGAATTAGAATTAGAATTAGAATAGAATTAGAATTAGAATAGAATTAAAATTAGAAATAGAATTAGAATAGAATTAGAATAGAATTAGAAATAGAATTAGAATAGAATTAGAATTAGAAATAGAATTAGAATAGAATTAGAATAGAATTAGAAATAGAATTAGAATAGAATTAGAATTAGAATTAGAATAGAATTAGAATAGAATTAGAAATAGAATTAGAATTAGATTAGAATTAGAATAGAATTAGAATTAGAATTAGAATTAGAATTAGAATTATAATAGAATTAGAATTAGAAATAGAAATAGAATTAGAATTAGAATTAGAAATAGAATTAGAAATAGAATAGAATTAGAATTAGAATTAGAATAGAATTAGAATAAAATTAGAATAGAATTAGAATTAGAAATAGAATTAGAATTAGAATTAGAATTAGAATAGAATTAGAATAGAATTAGAAATAGAATTAGAATTAGAATAGAATTAGAATTAGAAATAGAATAGAATTAGAATTAGAATTAGAATTAGAATTAGAAATAGAATAGAATTAGAATACAATTAGAATAGAATTAGAATTATAAATAGAATTAGAATTAGAATTAGAATTATAATAGAATTAGAATTAGAAATAGAAATAGAATTAGAATTAGAATTAGAAATAGAATTAGAAATAGAATAGAATTAGAATTAGAATTAGAATAGAATTAGAATAAAATTAGAATAGAATTAGAATTAGAATTAGAATTAGAATAGAATTAGAATTAGAAATAGAATTAGAAATATAATAGAATTATAATTAGAATTAGAATAGAATTAGAATAGAATTAGAATAGAATTAGAATTAGAATAAAATTAGAATAAAATTAGAATTTGAATAGAATTAGAATTAGAAATAGAATTAGAAATAGAATTAGAATTAGAATTAGAATTAGAATTAGAATAGAATTAGAATTAGAAATAGAATTAGAATTAGAATTAGAATAGAATTAGAATTAGAAATAGAATAGAATTATAATTAGAATTAGAATAGAATTAAAATAGAATTAGAATAGAATTAGAATAGAATTAGAATAGAATTAAAATTAGAATTAGAATTAGAATTAGAATTAGAATTAGAATAGAATTAGAATAGAATTAGAATTAGAAATAGAATAGAATTATAATTAGAATTAGAATAGAATTAAAATAGAATTAGAATAGAATTAGAATTAGAATTAGAATTAGAATTAG
The DNA here is from genome assembly GCA_039880935.1 of Streptanthus diversifolius. NCBI lineage: Eukaryota > Viridiplantae > Streptophyta > Magnoliopsida > Brassicales > Brassicaceae > Streptanthus > Streptanthus diversifolius. The sequence continues at coordinate 548,085 of JAXGFM010000018.1, read as the reverse complement.
AATTAGAATAGAATTAGAATTAGAAATAGAATTAGAATTAGAATTAGAATTAGAATAGAATTAGAATAGAATTAGAAATAGAATTAGAATAGAATTAGAAATAGAAATAGAATAGAATTAGAATTAGAATTAGAATAGAATTAGAATAGAATTAGAAATAGAATTAGAATTAGAATAGAATTAGAATAGAATTAGAATTATAAATAGAATTAGAATTAGAATTAGAATTATAATTAGAATTAGAATATAATTAGAATAGAATTAGAATAGAATTAGAATAGAATTAGAAAAGAATTAGAATAGAATTAGAATTAGAAATAGAATTAGAATTAGAATTAGAATTAGAATAGAATTAGAAATAGAATTAGAATTAGAATAGAATTAGAATTAGAAATAGAATAGAATTATAATTAGAATTAGAATTAGAATTAGAAATAGAATAGAATTAGAATACAATTAGAATAGAATTAGAATTATAAATAGAATTAGAAATAGAATTAGAATTATAATTTGAATTAGAATAGAATTAGAATAGAAATAGAATAGAATTAGAATTAGAATTAGAATTAGAATTAGAATAGAATTAGAATTAGAAATAGAATTAGAATTAGAATTAGAATTAGAATAGAATTAGAATTAGAATAGAATTAAAATTAGAAATAGAATTAGAATAGAATTAGAATAGAATTAGAATAGAATTAGAATTAGAATAAAATTAGAATAAAATTAGAATTAGAATAGAATTAGAATTAGAAATAGAATTAGAAATAGAATTAGAATTAGAATTAGAATTAGAATAGAATTAGAATTAGAAATAGAATTAGAATTAGAATTAGAATAGAATTAGAATTAGAAATAGAATAGAATTATAATTAGAATTAGAATAGAATTAAAATAGAATTAGAATAGAATTAGAATAGAATTAAAATTAGAATTAGAATTAGAATTAGAATAGAATTAGAATTAGAATTAGAATAGAATTAGAATAGAATTAGAATTAGAAATAGAATAGAATTATAATTAGAATTAGAATAGAATTAAAATAGAATTAGAATAGAATTAGAATTAGAATTAGAATTAGAATTAGAATAGAATTAGAATTAGAAATAGAATTAGAATTAGAATTAGAATTAGAATAGAATTAGAATAGAATTAGAAATAGAATTAGAATAGAATTAGAAATAGAAATAAAATAGAATTAGAATTAGAATTAGAATAGAATTAGAATAGAATTAGAAATAGAATTAGAATTAGAATAGAATTAGAATAGAATTAGAATTATAAATAGAATTAGAATTAGAATTATAATTATAATTAGAATTAGAATATAATTAGAATAGAATTAGAATAGAATTAGAATAGAATTAGAAAAGAATTAGAATAGAATTAGAATTAGAAATAGAATTAGAATTAGAATTAGAATTAGAATAGAATTAGAATAGAATTAGAAATAGAATTAGAATTAGAATAGAATTAGAATTAGAAATAGAATAGAATTAGAATTAGAATTAGAATTAGAATTAGAAATAGAATAGAATTAGAATACAATTAGAATAGAATTAGAATTATAAATAGAATTAGAAATAGAATTAGAATTATAATTAGAATTAGAATAGAATTAGAATAGAAATAGAATAGAATTAGAATTAGAATTAGAATTAGAATTAGAATAGAATTAGAATTAGAAATAGAATTAGAATTAGAATTAGAATTAGAATAGAATTAGAATTAGAATTAGAATTAGAATAGAATTAGAATTAGACATAGAATTAGAAATAGAATAGAATTATAATTAGAATTAGAATAGAATTAGAATAGAATTAGAATAGAATTAGAATTAGAATTAGAAATAGAATTAGAATTAGAATTAGAATTAGAATAGAATTAGAATAGAATTAGAAATAGAATTAGAATTAGAATAGAATTAAAATTAGAAATAGAATAGAATTAGAATTAGAATTAGAATTAGAATATAATTAGAATTAGAAATGGAATTAGAAATAGAATAGAATTATAATTAGAATTAGAATTGAGTTAGAATATAATTAGAATTAGAATAGAATTAGAATAAAATTAGAATATAATTAGAATAGAATTAGAATTAGAATAGAATTAGAATAGAATTAGAATAGAATTAGAATTATAAATAGAATTAGAATTAGAATTAGAATTATAATTAGAATTAGAATAGAATTAGAATAGAATTAGAATAGAATTAGAATAGAATTAGAATAGAATTAGAATAGAATTAGAATAGAATTAGAATAGAATTAGAATTAGGAATAGAATTAGAATTAGAATTAGAATTAGAATAGAATTAGAATAGAATTAGAAATATAATTAGAATTAGAATAGAATTAGAATTAGAAATAGAATAGAATTAGAATTAGAATTAGAATTAGAATTAGAATAGAATTAGAAATAGAATACAATTAGAATACAATTAGAATAGAATTAGAATTATAAATAGAATTAGAATTAGAATTAGAATTATAATTAGAATTAGAATAGAATTAGAATAGAAATAGAATAGAATTAGAATTAGAATTAGAATTAGAATTAGAATAGAATTAGAATTAGAAATAGAATTAGAATTAGAATTAGAATTAGAATAGAATTAGAATTAGAAATAGAATTAGAATAGAATTAGAAATAGAATTAGAATTAGAATAGAATTAGAATAGAATTAGAATAGAATTAGAATTATAAATAGCATTAGAATTAGAATTAGAATTATAATTAGAATTAGAATAGAATTAGAATAGAATTAGAATAGAATTAGAATAGAATTAGAATTAGAAATAGAATTAGAATAGAATTAGAATAGAATTAGAAATAGAATTAGAATAGAATTAGAATTAGAATTAGAATAGAATTAGAATAGAATTAGAAATAGAATTAGAATTAGATTAGAATTAGAATAGAATTAGAATTAGAATTAGAATTAGAATTAGAATTATAATAGAATTAGAATTAGAAATAGAAATAGAATTAGAATTAGAATTAGAAATAGAATTAGAAATAGAATAGAATTAGAATTAGAATTAGAATAGAATTAGAATAAAATTAGAATAGAATTAGAATTAGAAATAGAATTAGAATTAGAATTAGAATTAGAATAGAATTAGAATAGAATTAGAAATAGAATTAGAATTAGAATAGAATTAGAATTAGAAATAGAATAGAATTAGAATTAGAACTGGAATTAGAATTAGAAATAGAATAGAATTAGAATACAATTAGAATAGAATTAGAATTATAAATAGAATTAGAATTAGAATTAGAATTATAATAGAATTAGAATTAGAAATAGAAATAGAATTAGAATTAGAATTAGAAATAGAATTAGAAATAGAATAGAATTAGAATTAGAATTAGAATAGAATTAGAATAAAATTAGAATAGAATTAGAATTAGAATTAGAATTAGAATAGAATTAGAATTAGAAATAGAATTAGAAATAGAATAGAATTATAATTAGAATTAGAATAGAATTAGAATAGAATTAGAATAGAATTAGAATTAGAATAAAATTAGAATAAAATTAGAATTAGAATAGAATTAGAATTAGAAATAGAATTAGAAATAGAATTAGAATTAGAATTAGAATTAGAATTAGAATAGAATTAGAATTAGAAATAGAATTAGAATTAGAATTAGAATAGAATTAGAATTAGAAATAGAATAGAATTATAATTAGAATTAGAATAGAATTAAAATAGAATTAGAATAGAATTAGAATAGAATTAAAATTAGAATTAGAATTAGAATTAGAATAGAATTAGAATTAGAATTAGAATAGAATTAGAATAGAATTAGAATTAGAAATAGAATAGAATTATAATTAGAATTAGAATAGAATTAAAATAGAATTAGAATAGAATTAGAATTAGAATTAGAATTAGAATTAGAATAGAATTAGAATTAGAAATAGAATTAGAATTAGAATTAGAATTAGAATAGAATTAGAATAGAATTAGAAATAGAATTAGAATAGAATTAGAAATAGAAATAGAATAGAATTAGAATTAGAATTAGAATAGAATTAGAATAGAATTAGAAATAGAATTAGAATTAGAATAGAATTAGAATAGAATTAGAATTATAAATAGAATTAGAATTAGAATTAGAATTATAATTAGAATTAGAATATAATTAGAATAGAATTAGAATAGAATTAGAATAGAATTAGAAAAGAATTAGAATAGAATTAGAATTAGAAATAGAATTAGAATTAGAATTAGAATTAGAATAGAATTAGAATAGAATTAGAAATAGAATTAGAATTAGAATAGAATTAGAATTAGAAATAGAATAGAATTAGAATTAGAATTAGAATTAGAATTAGAAATAGAATAGAATTAGAATACAATTAGAATAGAATTAGAATTATAAATAGAATTAGAAATAGAATTAGAATTATAATTAGAATTAGAATAGAATTAGAATAGAAATAGAATAGAATTAGAATTAGAATTAGAATTAGAATTAGAATAGAATTAGAATTAGAAATAGAATTAGAATTAGAATTAGAATTAGAATAGAATTAGAATTAGAATAGAATTAAAATTAGAAATAGAATTAGAATAGAATTAGAATAGAATTAGAAATAGAATTAGAATAGAATTAGAATTAGAAATAGAATTAGAATAGAATTAGAATAGAATTAGAAATAGAATTAGAATAGAATTAGAATTAGAATTAGAATAGAATTAGAATAGAATTAGAAATAGAATTAGAATTAGATTAGAATTAGAATAGAATTAGAATTAGAATTAGAATTAGAATTAGAATTATAATAGAATTAGAATTAGAAATAGAAATAGAATTAGAATTAGAATTAGAAATAGAATTAGAAATAGAATAGAATTAGAATTAGAATTAGAATAGAATTAGAATAAAATTAGAATAGAATTAGAATTAGAAATAGAATTAGAATTAGAATTAGAATTAGAATAGAATTAGAATAGAATTAGAAATAGAATTAGAATTAGAATAGAATTAGAATTAGAAATAGAATAGAATTAGAATTAGAATTAGAATTAGAATTAGAAATAGAATAGAATTAGAATACAATTAGAATAGAATTAGAATTATAAATAGAATTAGAATTAGAATTAGAATTATAATAGAATTAGAATTAGAAATAGAAATAGAATTAGAATTAGAATTAGAAATAGAATTAGAAATAGAATAGAATTAGAATTAGAATTAGAATAGAATTAGAATAAAATTAGAATAGAATTAGAATTAGAATTAGAATTAGAATAGAATTAGAATTAGAAATAGAATTAGAAATATAATAGAATTATAATTAGAATTAGAATAGAATTAGAATAGAATTAGAATAGAATTAGAATTAGAATAAAATTAGAATAAAATTAGAATTTGAATAGAATTAGAATTAGAAATAGAATTAGAAATAGAATTAGAATTAGAATTAGAATTAGAATTAGAATAGAATTAGAATTAGAAATAGAATTAGAATTAGAATTAGAATAGAATTAGAATTAGAAATAGAATAGAATTATAATTAGAATTAGAATAGAATTAAAATAGAATTAGAATAGAATTAGAATAGAATTAGAATAGAATTAAAATTAGAATTAGAATTAGAATTAGAATTAGAATTAGAATAGAATTAGAATAGAATTAGAATTAGAAATAGAATAGAATTATAATTAGAATTAGAATAGAATTAAAATAGAATTAGAATAGAATTAGAATTAGAATTAGAATTAGAATTAGAATTAGAATAGAATTAGAATTAGAAATAGAATTAGAATTAGAATTAGAATTAGAATAGAATTAGAATAGAATTAGAAATAGAATTAGAATAGAATTAGAAATAGAAATAGAATAGAATTAGAATTAGAATTAGAATAGAATTAGAATAGAATTAGAAATAGAATTAGAATTAGAATAGAATTAGAATAGAATTAGAATTATAAATAGAATTAGAATTAGAATTAGAATTATAATTAGAATTAGAATATAATTAGAATAGAATTAGAATAGAATTAGAATAGAATTAGAAAAGAATTAGAATAGAATTAGAATTAGAAATAGAATTAGAATTAGAATTAGAATTAGAATAGAATTAGAAATAGAATTAGAATTAGAATAGAATTAGAATTAGAAATAGAATAGAATTATAATTAGAATTAGAATTAGAATTAGAAATAGAATAGAATTAGAATACAATTAGAATAGAATTAGAATTATAAATAGAATTAGAAATAGAATTAGAATTATAATTTGAATTAGAATAGAATTAGAATAGAAATAGAATAGAATTAGAATTAGAATTAGAATTAGAATTAGAATAGAATTAGAATTAGAAATAGAATTAGAATTAGAATTAGAATTAGAATAGAATTAGAATTAGAATAGAATTAAAATTAGAAATAGAATTAGAATAGAATTAGAATAGAATTAGAATAGAATTAGAATTAGAATAAAATTAGAATAAAATTAGAATTAGAATAGAATTAGAATTAGAAATAGAATTAGAAATAGAATTAGAATTAGAATTAGAATTAGAATAGAATTAGAATTAGAAATAGAATTAGAATTAGAATTAGAATAGAATTAGAATTAGAAATAGAATAGAATTATAATTAGAATTAGAATAGAATTAAAATAGAATTAGAATAGAATTAGAATAGAATTAAAATTAGAATTAGAATTAGAATTAGAATAGAATTAGAATTAGAATTAGAATAGAATTAGAATAGAATTAGAATTAGAAATAGAATAGAATTATAATTAGAATTAGAATAGAATTAAAATAGAATTAGAATAGAATTAGAATTAGAATTAGAATTAGAATTAGAATAGAATTAGAATTAGAAATAGAATTAGAATTAGAATTAGAATTAGAATAGAATTAGAATAGAATTAGAAATAGAATTAGAATAGAATTAGAAATAGAAATAAAATAGAATTAGAATTAGAATTAGAATAGAATTAGAATAGAATTAGAAATAGAATTAGAATTAGAATAGAATTAGAATAGAATTAGAATTATAAATAGAATTAGAATTAGAATTATAATTATAATTAGAATTAGAATATAATTAGAATAGAATTAGAATAGAATTAGAATAGAATTAGAAAAGAATTAGAATAGAATTAGAATTAGAAATAGAATTAGAATTAGAATTAGAATTAGAATAGAATTAGAATAGAATTAGAAATAGAATTAGAATTAGAATAGAATTAGAATTAGAAATAGAATAGAATTAGAATTAGAATTAGAATTAGAATTAGAAATAGAATAGAATTAGAATACAATTAGAATAGAATTAGAATTATAAATAGAATTAGAAATAGAATTAGAATTATAATTAGAATTAGAATAGAATTAGAATAGAAATAGAATAGAATTAGAATTAGAATTAGAATTAGAATTAGAATAGAATTAGAATTAGAAATAGAATTAGAATTAGAATTAGAATTAGAATAGAATTAGAATTAGAATAGAATTAAAATTAGAAATAGAATTAGAATAGAATTAGAATAGAATTAGAAATAGAATTAGAATTATAAATAGAATTAGAATTAGAATTAGAATTATAATTAGAATTAGAATAGAATTAGAATAGAATTAGAATAGAATTAGAATAGAATTAGAATTAGAAATAGAATTAGAATTAGAATTAGAATTAGAATAGAATTAGAATAGAATTAGAAATAGAATTAGAATTAGAATAGAATTAAAATTAGAAATAGAATAGAATTAGAATTAGAATTTGAATTAGAATTAGAATAGAATTAGAAATAGAATTAGAATTAGAATTAGAATTAGAATTAGAATATAATTAGAATTAGAAATGGAATTGAATTAGAATAGAATTAGAATTAGAATAGAATTAGAATAGAATTAGAATAGAATTAGAATTATAAATAGAATTAGAATTAGAATTAGAATTATAATTAGAATTAGAATAGAATTAGAATAGAAGAATAGAATTAGAATAGAATTAGAATAGAATTAGAATAGAATTAGAATAGAATTAGAATTAGGAATAGAATTAGAATTAGAATTAGAATTAGAATAGAATTAGAATAGAATTAGAAATAGAATTAGAATTAGAATAGAATTAGAATTAGAAATAGAATAGAATTAGAATTAGAATTAGAATTAGAATTAGAATAGAATTAGAAATAGAATACAATTAGAATACAATTAGAATAGAATTAGAATTATAAATAGAATTAGAATTAGAATTATAATTATAATTAGAATTAGAATAGAATTAGAATAGAAATAGAATAGAATTAGAATTAGAATTAGAATTAGAATTAGAATAGAATTAGAATTAGAAATAGAATTAGAATTAGAATTAGAATTAGAATAGAATTAGAATTAGAAATAGAATTAGAATAGAATTAGAAATAGAATTAGAATTAGAATAGAATTAGAATAGAATTAGAATAGAATTAGAATTATAAATAGAATTAGAATTAGAAATAGAATTAGAATTAGAATTAGAATAGAATTAGAATAAAATTAGAATAGAATTAGAATTAGAAATAGAATTAGAATTAGAATTAGAATTAGAATAGAATTAGAATAGAATTAGAAATAGAATTAGAATTAGAATAGAATTAGAATTAGAAATAGAATAGAATTAGAATTAGAATTAGAATTAGAATTAGAAATAGAATAGAATTAGAATACAATTAGAATAGAATTAGAATTATAAATAGAATTAGAATTAGAATTAGAATTATAATAGAATTAGAATTAGAAATAGAAATAGAATTAGAATTAGAATTAGAAATAGAATTAAAAATAGAATAGAATTAGAATTAGAATTAGAATAGAATTAGAATAAAATTAGAATAGAATTAGAATTAGAATTAGAATTAGAATAGAATTAGAATTAGAAATAGAATTAGAAATAGAATAGAATTATAATTAGAATTAGAATAGAATTAGAATAGAATTAGAATAGAATTAGAATTAGAATAAAATTAGAATAAAATTAGAATTAGAATAGAATTATAATTAGAAATAGAATTAGAAATAGAATTAGAATTAGAATTAGAATTAGAATTAGAATAGAATTAGAATTAGAAATAGAATTAGAATTAGAATTAGAATAGAATTAGAATTAGAAATAGAATAGAATTATAATTAGAATTAGAATAGAATTAAAATAGAATTAGAATAGAATTAGAATAGAATTAAAATTAGAATTAGAATTAGAATTAGAATAGAATTAGAATTAGAATTAGAATAGAATTAGAATAGAATTAGAATTAGAAATAGAATAGAATTATAATTAGAATTAGAATAGAATTAAAATAGAATTAGAATAAAATTAGAATAGAATTAAAATTAGAATTAGAATTAGAATTAGAATAGAATTAGAATTAGAATTAGAATAGAATTAGAATAGAATTAGAATAGAATTAGAATAGAATTAGAAATAGAATTAGAATTAGAATAGAATTAGAATTAGAAATAGAATAGAATTAGAATTAGAATTAGAATTAGAATTAGAATAGAATTAGAAATAGAATACAATTAGAATACAATTAGAATAGAATTAGAATTATAAATAGAATTAGAATTAGAATTAGAATTATAATTAGAATTAGAATAGAATTAGAATAGAAATAGAATAGAATTAGAATTAGAATTAGAATTAGAATTAGAATAGAATTAGAATTAGAAATAGAATTAGAATTAGAATAGAATTAGAATTAGAAATAGAATTAGAATAGAATTAGAATAGAATTAGAAATAGAAATAGAATAGAATTAGAATTAGAATTAGAATAGAATTAGAATAGAATTAGAAATAGAATTAGAATTAGAATAGAATTAGAATAGAATTAGAATTATAAATAGAATTAGAATTAGAATTAGAATTATAATTAGAATTAGAATATAATTAGAATAGAATTAGAATAGAATTAGAATAGAATTAGAAAAGAATTAGAATAGAATTAGAATTAGAAATAGAATTAGAATTAGAATTAGAATTAGAATAGAATTAGAATAGAATTAGAAATAGAATTAGAATTAGAATAGAATTAGAATTAGAAATAGAATAGAATTAGAATTAGAATTAGAATTAGAATTAGAAATAGAAATAGAATAGAATTAGAATACAATAAGAATAGAATTAGAATTAGAAATAGAATTAGAATAGAATTAGAATAGAATTAGAAATAGAATTAGAATTAGAATAGAATTAGAATTAGAAATAGAATAGAATTAGAATTAGAATTAGAATTAGAATTAGAATAGAATTAGAAATAGAATACAATTAGAATACAATTAGAATAGAATTAGAATTATAAATAGAATTAGAATTAGAATTAGAATTATAATTAGAATTAGAATAGAATTAGAATAGAAATAGAATAGAATTAGAACTAGAATTAGAATTAGAATTAGAATAGAATTAGAATTAGAAATAGAATTAGAATTAGAATTAGAATTAGAATAGAATTAGAATTAGAATAGAATTAAAATTAGAAATAGAATTAGAATAGAATTAGAATAGAATTAGAAATAGAATTAGAATTATAAATAGAATTAGAATTAGAATTAGAATTATAATTAGAATTAGAATAGAATTAGAATAGAATTAGAATAGAATTAGAATAGAATTAGAATTAGAAATAGAATTAGAATTAGAATTAGAATTAGAATAGAATTAGAATAGAATTAGAAATAGAATTAGAATTAGAATAGAATTAGAATTAGAAATAGAATAGAATTAGAATTAGAATTTGAATTAGAATTAGAATAGAATTAGAAATAGAATTAGAATTAGAATTAGAATTAGAATTAGAATATAATTAGAATTAGAAATGGAATTAGAAATAGAATAGAATTATAATTAGAATTAGAATTGAGTTAGAATAGAATTAGAATTATAATAGAATTAGAATAAAATTTGAATAGAATTAGAATAGAATTAGAATTAGAATAGAATTAGAATTAGAATTAGAATTAGAATAGAATTAGAATTAGAAATAGAATTAGAATAGAATTAGAATAGAATTAGAAATAGAAATAGAATAGAATTAGAATTAGAATTAGAATAGAATTAGAATAGAATTAGAAATAGAATTAGAATTAGAATAGAATTAGAATAGAATTAGAATTATAAATAGAATTAGAATTAGAATTAGAATTAGAATTAGAATTAGAATAGAATTAGAATAGAATTAGAATAGAAATAGAATAGAATTAGAATTAGAATTAGAATTAGAATTAGAATAGAATTAGAATTAGAAATAGAATTAGAATTAGAATTAGAATTAGAATAGAATTAGAATTAGAAATAGAATTAGAATAGAATTAGAATAGAATTAGAAATAGAAATAGAATAGAATTAGAATTAGAATTAGAATAGAATTAGAATAGAATTAGAAATAGAATTAGAATTAGAATAGAATTAGAAATAGAATACAATTAGAATACAATTAGAATAGAATTAGAATTATAAATAGAATTAGAATTAGAATTAGAATTATAATTAGAATTAGAATAGAATTAGAATAGAAATAGAATAGAATTAGAACTAGAATTAGAATTAGAATTAGAATAGAATTAGAATTAGAAATAGAATTAGAATTAGAATTAGAATTAGAATAGAATTAGAATTAGAATAGAATTAAAATTAGAAATAGAATTAGAATAGAATTAGAATAGAATTAGAAATAGAATTAGAATTATAAATAGAATTAGAATTAGAATTAGAATTATAATTAGAATTAGAATAGAATTAGAATAGAATTAGAATAGAATTAGAATAGAATTAGAATTAGAAATAGAATTAGAATTAGAATTAGAATTAGAATAGAATTAGAATAGAATTAGAAATAGAATTAGAATTAGAATAGAATTAGAATTAGAAATAGAATAGAATTAGAATTAGAATTTGAATTAGAATTAGAATAGAATTAGAAATAGAATTAGAATTAGAATTAGAATTAGAATTAGAATATAATTAGAATTAGAAATGGAATTAGAAATAGAATAGAATTATAATTAGAATTAGAATTGAGTTAGAATAGAATTAGAATTATAATAGAATTAGAATAAAATTTGAATAGAATTAGAATAGAATTAGAATTAGAATAGAATTAGAATTAGAATTAGAATTAGAATAGAATTAGAATTAGAAATAGAATTAGAATAGAATTAGAATAGAATTAGAAATAGAAATAGAATAGAATTAGAATTAGAATTAGAATAGAATTAGAATAGAATTAGAAATAGAATTAGAATTAGAATAGAATTAGAATAGAATTAGAATTATAAATAGAATTAGAATTAGAATTAGAATTATAATTAGAATTAGAATAGAATTAGAATAGAATTAGAATAGAAATAGAATAGAATTAGAATTAGAATTAGAATTAGAATTAGAATAGAATTAGAATTAGAAATAGAATTAGAATTAGAATTAGAATTAGAATAGAATTAGAATTAGAAATAGAATTAGAATAGAATTAGAATAGAATTAGAAATAGAAATAGAATAGAATTAGAATTAGAATTAGAATAGAATTAGAATAGAATTAGAAATAGAATTAGAATTAGAATAGAATTAGAATAGAATTAGAATTATAAATAGAATTAGAATTAGAATTAGAATTATAATTAGAATTAGAATATAATTAGAATAGAATTAGAATAGAATTAGAATAGAATTAGAAAAGAATTAGAATAGAATTAGAATTAGAAATAGAATTAGAATTAGAATTAGAATTAGAATAGAATTAGAATAGAATTAGAAATAGAATTAGAATTAGAATAGAATTAGAATTAGAAATAGAATAGAATTAGAATTAGAATTAGAATTAGAATTAGAAATAGAATAGAATTAGAATACAATAAGAATAGAATTAGAATTATAAATAGAATTAGAATTAGAATTAGAATTATATTTAGAATTAGAATAGAATTAGAATAGAAATAGAATAGAATTAGAATTAGAATTAGAATTAGAATTAGAATAGAATTAGAATTAGAAATAGAATTAGAATTAGAATTAGAATTAGAATAGAATTAGAATTAGAATAGAATTAAAATTAGAAATAGAATTAGAATAGAATTAGAATAGAATTAGAAATAGAATTAGAATTATAAATAGAATTAGAATTAGAATTAGAATTATAATTAGAATTAGAATAGAATTAGAATAGAATTAGAATAGAATTAGAATAGAATTAGAATTAGAAATAGAATTAGAATTAGAATTAGAATTAGAATAGAATTAGAATAGAATTAGAAATAGAATTAGAATTAGAATAGAATTAAAATTAGAAATAGAATAGAATTAGAATTAGAATTTGAATTAGAATTAGAATAGAATTAGAAATAGAATTAGAATTAGAATTAGAATTAGAATTAGAATATAATTAGAATTAGAAATGGAATTAGAAATAGAATAGAATTATAATTAGAATTAGAATTGAGTTAGAATATAATTAGAATTAGAATAGAATTAGAATAAAATTAGAATAGAATTAGAATAGAATTAGAATTAGAATAGAATTAGAATAGAATTAGAATAGAATTAGAATTATAAATAGAATTAGAATTAGAATTAGAATTATAATTAGAATTAGAATAGAATTAGAATAGAATTAGAATAGAATTAGAATAGAATTAGAATAGAATTAGAATAGAATTAGAATTAGAATAGAATTAGAATTAGAAATAGAATTAGAAATAGAATTAGAATTAGAATTAGAATTAGAATTAGAATAGAATTAGAATTAGAAATAGAATTAGAATTAGAATTAGAATAGAATTAGAATTAGAAATAGAATAGAATTATAATTAGAATTAGAATAGAATTAAAATAGAATTAGAATAGAATTAGAATAGAATTAAAATTAGAATTAGAATTAGAATTAGAATAGAATTAGAATTAGAATTAGAATAGAATTAGAATAGAATTAGAATTAGAAATAGAATAGAATTATAATTAGAATTAGAATAGAATTAAAATAGAATTAGAATAGAATTAGAATAGAATTAAAATTAGAATTAGAATTAGAATTAGAATAGAATTAGAATTAGAATTAGAATTAGAATAGAATTAGAATAGAATTAGAATGGAATTAGAAATAGAATTAGAATTAGAATAGAATTAGAATTAGAAATAGAATAGAATTAGAATTAGAATTAGAATTAGAATTAGAATAGAATTAGAAATAGAATACAATTAGAATACAATTAGAATAGAATTAGAATTATAAATAGAATTAGAATTAGAATTAGAATTATAATTAGAATTAGAATAGAATTAGAATAGAAATAGAATAGAATTAGAATTAGAATTAGAATTAGAATTAGAATAGAATTAGAATTAGAAATAGAATTAGAGTTAGAATTAGAATTAGAATAGAATTAGAATTAGAATAGAATTAAAATTAGAAATAGAATTAGAATAGAATTAGAATAGAATTAGAAATAGAATTAGAATTAGAATAGAATTAAAATTAGAAATAGAATAGAATTAGAATTAGAATTAGAATTAGAATTAGAATAGAATTAGAAATAGAATACAATTAGAATACAATTAGAATAGAATTAGAATTATAAATAGAATTAGAATTAGAATTAGAATTATAATTAGAATTAGAATAGAATTAGAATAGAAATAGAATAGAATTAGAATTAGAATTAGAATTAGAATTAGAATTAGAATAGAATTAGAATTAGAAATAGAATTAGAATTAGAATTAGAATTAGAATAGAATTAGAATTAGAATAGAATTAAAATTAGAAATAGAATTAGAATAGAATTAGAATAGAATTAGAAATAGAATTAGAATTATAAATAGAATTAGAATTAGAATTAGAATTATAATTAGAATTAGAATAGAATTAGAATAGAATTAGAATAGAATTAGAATAGAATTAGAATTAGAAATAGAATTAGAATTAGAATTAGAATTAGAATTAGAATTAGAATAGAATTAGAATAGAATTAGAAATAGAATTAGAATTAGAATAGAATTAGAATTAGAAATAGAATAGAATTAGAATTAGAATTTGAATTAGAATTAGAATAGAATTAGAAATAGAATTAGAATTAGAATTAGAATTAGAATTAGAATATAATTAGAATTAGAAATGGAATTAGAAATAGAATAGAATTATAATTAGAATTAGAATTGAGTTAGAATAGAATTAGAATTATAATAGAATTAGAATAAAATTTGAATAGAATTAGAATAGAATTAGAATTAGAATAGAATTAGAATTAGAATTAGAATTAGAATAGAATTAGAATTAGAAATAGAATTAGAATAGAATTAGAATAGAATTAGAAATAGAAATAGAATAGAATTAGAATTAGAATTAGAATAGAATTAGAATAGAATTAGAAATAGAATTAGAATTAGAATAGAATTAGAATAGAATTAGAATTATAAATAGAATTAGAATTAGAATTAGAATTATAATTAGAATTAGAATAGAATTAGAATAGAATTAGAATAGAATTAGAATAGAATTAGAATAGAATTAGAATAGAATTAGAATTAGAAATAGAATTAGAATTAGAATTAGAATTAGAATAGAATTAGAATAGAATTAGAAATAGAATTAGAATTAGATTAGAATTAGAATTAGAAATATAATAGAATTAGAATTAGAATTAGAATTAGAATTAGAATAGAATTAGAAATAGAATACAATTAGAATACAATTAGAATAGAATTAGAATTATAAATAGAATTAGAATTAGAATTAGAATTATAATTAGAATTAGAATAGAATTAGAATAGAAATAGAATAGAATTAGAATTAGAATTAGAATTAGAATTAGAATAGAATTAGAATTAGAAATAGAATTAGAATTAGAATTAGAATTAGAATAGAATTAGAATTAGAAATAGAATTAGAATAGAATTAGAATAGAATTAGAATAGAATTAGAAATAGAAATAGAATAGAATTAGAATTAGAATTAGAATAGAATTAGAATAGAATTAGAAATATAATTAGAATTAGAATAGAATTAGAATAGAATTAGAATTATAAATAGAATTAGAATAGAATTAGAATAGAATTAGAATAGAATTAGAATAGAATTAGAATTAGAAATAGAATTAGAATAGAATTAGAATAGAATTAGAAATAGAATTAGAATAGAATTAGAATTAGAATTAGAATAGAATTAGAATAGAATTAGAAATAGAATTAGAATTAGATTATAATTAGAATAGAATTAGAATTAGAATTAGAATTAGAATTAGAATTAGAATTATAATAGAATTAGAATTAGAAATAGAAATAGAATTAGAATTAGAATTAGAAATAGAATTAGAAATAGAATAGAATTAGAATTAGAATTAGAATAGAATTAGAATAAAATTAGAATTAGAATTAGAATAGAATTAGAATTAGAAATAGAATTAGAATTAGAATTAGAATTAGAATAGAATTAGAATTAGAAATAGAATTAGAATAGAATTAGAATAGAATTAGAATAGAATTAGAAATAGAAATAGAATAGAATTAGAATTAGAATTAGAATAGAATTAGAATAGAATTAGAAATATAATTAGAATTAGAATAGAATTAGAATAGAATTAGAATTATAAATAGAATTAGAATAGAATTAGAATAGAATTAGAATAGAATTAGAATAGAATTAGAATTAGAAATAGAATTAGAATAGAATTAGAATAGAATTAGAAATAGAATTAGAATAGAATTAGAATTAGAATTAGAATAGAATTAGAATAGAATTAGAAATAGAATTAGAATTAGATTATAATTAGAATAGATTAGAATTAGAATTAGAATTAGAATTAGAATTAGAATTATAATAGAATTAGAATTAGAAATAGAAATAGAATTAGAATTAGAATTAGAAATAGAATTAGAAATAGAATAGAATTAGAATTAGAATTAGAATAGAATTAGAATAAAATTAGAATAGAATTAGAATTAGAATTAGAATTAGAATAGAATTAGAATTAGAAATAGAATTAGAAATAGAATAGAATTATAATTAGAATTAGAATAGAATTAGAATAGAATTAGAATAGAATTAGAATTAGAATAAAATTAGAATAAAATTAGAATTAGAATAGAATTAGAATTAGAAATAGAATTAGAAATAGAATTAGAATTAGAATTAGAATAGAATTAGAATTAGAATTAGAATTAGAATAGAATTAGAATTAGAAATAGAATTAGAATAGAATTAGAATAGAATTAGAAATAGAAATAGAATAGAATTAGAATTAGAATTAGAATAGAATTAGAATAGAATTAGAAATAGAATTAGAATTAGAATAGAATTAGAATAGAATTAGAATTATAAATAGAATTAGAATTAGAATTAGAATTATAATTAGAATTAGAATAGAATTAGAATAGAATTAGAATAGAATTAGAATAGAATTAGAATAGAATTAGAATAGAATTAGAATTAGAAATAGAATTAGAATTAGAATTAGAATTAGAATAGAATTAGAATAGAATTAGAAATAGAATTAGAATTAGATTAGAATTAGAATTAGAAATATAATAGAATTAGAATTAGAATTAGAATTAGAATTAGAATAGAATTAGAAATAGAATACAATTAGAATACAATTAGAATAGAATTAGAATTATAAATAGAATTAGAATTAGAATTAGAATTATAATTAGAATTAGAATAGAATTAGAATAGAAATAGAATAGAATTAGAATTAGAATTAGAATTAGAATTAGAATAGAATTAGAATTAGAAATAGAATTAGAATTAGAATTAGAATTAGAATAGAATTAGAATTAGAAATAGAATTAGAATAGAATTAGAATAGAATTAGAATAGAATTAGAAATAGAAATAGAATAGAATTAGAATTAGAATTAGAATAGAATTAGAATAGAATTAGAAATATAATTAGAATTAGAATAGAATTAGAATAGAATTAGAATTATAAATAGAATTAGAATAGAATTAGAATAGAATTAGAATAGAATTAGAATAGAATTAGAATTAGAAATAGAATTAGAATAGAATTAGAATAGAATTAGAAATAGAATTAGAATAGAATTAGAATTAGAATTAGAATAGAATTAGAATAGAATTAGAAATAGAATTAGAATTAGATTATAATTAGAATAGAATTAGAATTAGAATTAGAATTAGAATTAGAATTAGAATTATAATAGAATTAGAATTAGAAATAGAAATAGAATTAGAATTAGAATTAGAAATAGAATTAGAAATAGAATAGAATTAGAATTAGAATTAGAATAGAATTAGAATAAAATTAGAACAGAATTAGAATTAGAATTAGAATTAGAATAGAATTAGAATTAGAAATAGAATTAGAAATAGAATAGAATTATAATTAGAATTAGAATAGAATTAGAATAAAATTAGAATAGAATTAGAATTAGAATAAAATTAGAATAAAATTAGAATTAGAATAGAATTAGAATTAGAAATAGAATTAGAAATAGAATTAGAATTAGAATTAGAATTAGAATAGAATTAGAATTAGAAATAGAATTATAATTAGAATTAGAATAGAATTAGAATTAGAAATAGAATAGAATTATAATTAGAATTAGAATAGAATTAAAATAGAATTAGAATAGAATTAGAATAGAATTAAAATTAGAATTAGAATTAGAATAGAATTAGAATTAGAAATAGAAATAGAATTAGAATTAGAATTAGAATTAGAATAGAATTAGAATTAGAAATATAATTAGAATAGAATTAGAATAGAGATAGAATTAGAATTAGAATTAGAATTAGAATAGAATTAGAATAGAATAAGAAATAGAATTAGAATTAGAATAGAATTAGAATAGAATTAGAATAGAATTAGAATATAATTAGAATAGAATTAGAATAGAATTAGAATAGAATTAGAATAGAATTAGAATTAGAAATAGAATTAGAATTAGAATTAGAATTAGAATAGAATTAGAATAGAATTAGAAATAGAATTAGAATTAGAATAGAATTAGAATTAGAAATAGAATAGAATTAGAATTAGAATTAGAATTAGAATTAGAAATAGAATAGAATTAGAATACAATTAGAATAGAATTAGAATTATAAATAGAATTAGAATTAGAAATAGAATAGAATTAGAATTAGAATTAGAATTAGAATTAGAATTAGAATTATAATTAGAATTAGAATAGAATTAGAATAGAAATAGAATAGAATTAGAATTAGAATTAGAATTAGAATTAGAATAGAATTAGAATTAGAAATAGAATTAGAATTAGAATTAGAATTAGAATAGAATTAGAATTAGAAATAGAATTAGAATAGAATTAGAATAGAATTAGAAATAGAATTAGAATAGAATTAGAATTAGAATTAGAATAGAATTAGAATAGAATTAGAAATAGAATTAGAATTAGAATAGAATTAGAATTATAAATAGAATTAGAATTAGAATTAGAATTACAATTAGAATTAGAATAGAATTAGAATAGAATTAGAATAGAATTAGAATAGAATTAGAATAGAATTAGAATTAGAAATAGAATTAGAATAGAATTAGAATAGAATTAGAAATAGAATTAGAATAGAATTAGAATTAGAATTAGAATAGAATTAGAAATAGAATTAGAATTAGATTAGAATTAGAATAGAATTAGAATTAGAATTAGAATTAGAATTAGAATTATAATAGAATTAGAATTAGAAATAGAAATAGAATTAGAATTAGAATTAGAAATAGAATTAGAAATAGAATAGAATTAGAATTAGAATTAGAATAGAATTAGAATAAAATTAGAATAGAATTAGAATTAGAATTAGAATTAGAATAGAATTAGAATTAGAAATAGAATTAGAAATAGAATAGAATTATAATTAGAATTAGAATAGAATTAGAATAGAATTAGAATAGAACTAGAATTAGAATAAAATTAGAATAAAATTAGAATTAGAATAGAATTAGAATTAGAAATAGAATTAGAAATAGAATTAGAATTAGAATTAGAATTAGAATAGAATTAGAATTAGAAATAGAATTAGAATTAGAATTAGAATAGAATAGAATTAGAAATAGAATAGAATTATAATTAGAATTAGAATAGAATTAAAATAGAATTAGAATAGAATTAGAATAGAATTAAAATTAGAATTAGAATTAGAATTAGAATAGAATTAGAATTAGAAATAGAAATAGAATTAGAATTAGAATTAGAATTAGAATAGAATTAGAATTAGAAATATAATTAGAATAGAATTAGAATAGAGATAGAATTAGAATTAGAATTAGAATTAGAATAGAATTAGAATAGAATAAGAAATAGAATTAGAATTAGAATAGAATTAGAATAGAATTAGAATAGAATTAGATTATAATTAGAATAGAATTAGAATAGAATTAGAATAGAATTAGAATAGAATTAGAATAGAATTAGAATTAGAAATAGAATTAGAATTAGAATTAGAATTAGAATAGAATTAGAATAGAATTAGAAATAGAATTAGAATTAGAATAGAATTAGAATTAGAAATAGAATAGAATTAGAATTAGAATTAGAATTAGAATTAGAAATAGAATAGAATTAGAATACAATTAGAATAGAATTAGAATTATAAATAGAATTAGAATTAGAATTAGAATTATAATTAGAATTAGAATAGAATTAGAATAGAAATAGAATAGAATTAGAATTAGAATTAGAATTAGAATTAGAAAGAATTAGAATTAGAAATAGAATTAGAATTAGAATTAGAATTAGAATAGAATTAGAAATAGAATTAGAATAAAATTAGAATAGAATTAGAAATAGAAATAGAATAGAATTAGAATTAGAATTAGAATAGAATTAGAATAGAATTAGAAATAGAATTAGAATTAGAATAGAATTAGAATAGAATTAGAATTATAAATAGAATTAGAATAGAATTAGAATTATAAATAGAATTAGAATTAGAATTAGAATTATAATTAGAATTAGAATAGAATTAGAATAGAATTAGAATAGAATTAGAATAGAATTAGAATTAGAATAGAATTAGAATTAGAAATAGAATAGAATTAGAATTAGAATTAGAATTAGAATTAGAATAGAATTAGAATTAGAAATAGAATTAGAATTAGAATTAGAATTAGAATAGAATTAGAATTAGAAATAGAATTAGAATAGAATTAGAATAGAATTAGAAATAGAAATAGAATAGAATTAGAATTAGAATTAGAATAGAATTAGAATAGAATTAGAAATAGAATTAGAATTAGAATAGAATTAGAATAGAATTAGAATTATAAATAGAATTAGAATTAGAATTATAATTATAATTAGAATTAGAATATAATTAGAATAGAATTAGAATAGAATTAGAATAGAATTAGAATAGAATTAGAATAGAATTAGAATAGAATTAGAATTAGAAATAGAATTAGAATTAGAATTAGAATTAGAATAGAATTAGAATAGAATTAGAAATAGAATTAGAATTAGAATAGAATTAGAATTAGAAATAGAATAGAATTAGAATTAGAATTAGAATTAGAATTAGAAATAGAATAGAATTAGAATAATATTAGAATAGAATTAGAATTATAAATAGAATTAGAATTAGAATTAGAATTATAATTAGAATTAGAATAGAATTAGAATAGAAACAGAATAGAATTAGAATTAGAATTAGAATTAGAATTAGAATTAGAATAGAATTAGAATTAGAAATAGAATTAGAATTAGAATTAGAATTAGAATAGAATTAGAATTAGAATAGAATTAAAATTAGAAATAGAATTAGAATAGAATTAGAATAGAATTAGAAATAGAATTAGAATTATAAATAGAATTAGAATTAGAATTAGAATTATAATTAGAATTAGAATAGAATTAGAATAGAATTAGAATAGAATTAGAATAGAATTAGAATTAGAAATAGAATTAGAATTAGAATTAGAATTAGAATAGAATTAGAATAGAATTAGAAATAGAATTAGAATTAGAATAGAATTAAAATTAGAAATAGAATAGAATTAGAATTAGAATTTGAATTAGAATTAGAATAGAATTAGAAATAGAATTAGAATTAGAATTAGAATTAGAATTAGAATATAATTAGAATTAGAAATGGAATTAGAAATAGAATAGAATTATAATTAGAATTAGAATTGAGTTAGAATAGAATTAGAATTAGAATAGAATTAGAATAAAATTAGAATAGAATTAGAATAGAATTAGAATTAGAATAGAATTAGAATAGAATTAGAATAGAATTAGAATTATAAATAGAATTAGAATTAGAATTATAATTAGAATTAGAATAGAATTAGAATAGAATTAGAATAGAATTAGAATAGAATTAGAATAGAATTAGAACAGAATTAGAATAGAATTAGAATTAGAAATAGAATTAGAATTAGAATTAGAATTAGAATAGAATTAGAATAGAATTAGAAATAGAATTAGAATTAGAATAGAATTAGAATTAGAAATAGAATAGAATTTGAATTAGAATTAGAATTAGAATTAGAATAGAATTAGAAATAGAATACAATTAGAATACAATTAGAATAGAATTAGAATTATAAATAGAATTAGAATTAGAATTAGAATTATAATTATAATTAGAATAGAATTAGAATAGAAATAGAATAGAATTAGAATTAGAATTAGAATTAGAATTAGAATAGAATTAGAATTAGAAATAGAATTAGAATTAGAATTAGAATTAGAATAGAATTAGAATTAGAAATAGAATTAGAATAGAATTAGAAATAGAATTAGAATTAGAATAGAATTAGAATAGAATTAGAATAGAATTAGAATTATAAATAGAATTAGAATTAGAATTAGAATTATAATTAGAATTAGAATAGAATTAGAGTAGAATTAGAATAGAATTAGAATAGAATTAGAATAGAATTAGAATTAGAAATAGAATTAGAATAGAATTAGAATAGAATTAGAAATAGAATTAGAATAGAATTAGAATTAGAATTAGAATAGAATTAGAATAGAATTAGAAATAGAATTAGAATTAGATTAGAATTAGAATAGAATTAGAATTAGAAATAGAATTAGAAATAGAATTAGAATTAGAATTAGAATTAGAATAGAATTAGAATTAGAAATAGAATTAGAATTAGAATTAGAATAGAATTAGAATTAGAAATAGAATAGAATTATAATTAGAATTAGAATAGAATTAAAATAGAATTAGAATAGAATTAGAATAGAATTAAAATTAGAATTAGAATTAGAATTAGAATAGAATTAGAATTAGAAATAGAAATAGAATTAGAATTAGAATTAGAATTAGAATAGAATTAGAATTAGAAATATAATTAGAATAGAATTAGAATAGAGATAGAATTAGAATTAGAATTAGAATTAGAATAGAATTAGAATAGAATAAGAAATAGAATTAGAATTAGAATAGAATTAGAATAGAATTAGAATAGAATTAGAATATAATTAGAATAGAATTAGAATAGAATTAGAATAGAATTAGAATTAGAAATAGAATTAGAATTAGAATTAGAATTAGAATAGAATTAGAATAGAATTAGAAATAGAATTAGAATTAGAATAGAATTAGAAATAGAATTAGAATTAGAATAGAATTAGAATTAGAAATAGAATAGAATTAGAATTAGAATTAGAATTAGAATTAGAAATAGAATAGAATTAGAATACAATTAGAATAGAATTAGAATTATAAATAGAATTAGAATTAGAATTAGAATTATAATTAGAATTAGAATAGAATTAGAATAGAAATAGAAAAGAATTAGAATTAGAATTAGAATTAGAATAGAATTAGAATTAGAAATAGAATTAGAATTAGAATTAGAATTAGAATAGAATTAGAATTAGAATTAGAATTAGAATTAGAATTAGAATTAGAATTAGAATAGAATTAGAATTAGAAATAGAATTAGAATTAGAATTAGAATTAGAATAGAATTAGAATTAGAATAGAATTAAAATTAGAAATAGAATTAGAATAGAATTAGAATAGAATTAGAAATAGAATTAGAATTATAAATAGAATTAGAATTAGAATTAGAATTATAATTAGAATTAGAATAGAATTAGAATAGAATTAGAATAGAATTAGAATAGAATTAGAATTAGAAATAGAATTAGAATTAGAATTAGAATTAGAATAGAATTAGAATAGAATTAGAAATAGAATTAGAATTAGAATAGAATTAAAATTAGAAATAGAATAGAATTAGAATTAGAATTTGAATTAGAATTAGAATAGAATTAGAAATAGAATTAGAATTAGAATTAGAATTAGAATTAGAATATAATTAGAATTAGAAATGGAATTAGAAATAGAATAGAATTATAATTAGAATTAGAATTGAGTTAGAATAGAATTAGAATTAGAATAGAATTAGAATAAAATTAGAATAGAATTAGAATAGAATTAGAATTAGAATAGAATTAGAATAGAATTAGAATAGAATTAGAATTATAAATAGAATTAGAATTAGAATTATAATTAGAATTAGAATAGAATTAGAATAGAATTAGAATAGAATTAGAATAGAATTAGAATAGAATTAGAATAGAATTAGAATAGAATTAGAATTAGAAATAGAATTAGAATTAGAATTAGAATTAGAATAGAATTAGAATAGAATTAGAAATAGAATTAGAATTAGAATAGAATTAGAATTAGAAATAGAATAGAATTTGAATTAGAATTAGAATTAGAATTAGAACAGAATTAGAAATAGAATACAATTAGAATACAATTAGAATAGAATTAGAATTATAAATAGAATTAGAATTAGAATTAGAATTATAATTATAATTAGAATAGAATTAGAATAGAAATAGAATAGAATTAGAATTAGAATTAGAATTAGAATTAGAATAGAATTAGAATTAGAAATAGAATTAGAATTAGAATAGAATTAGAATTAGAAATAGAATTAGAATAGAATTAGAAATAGAATTAGAATTAGAATAGAATTAGAATAGAATTAGAATAGAATTAGAATTATAAATAGAATTAGAATTAGAATTAGAATTATAATTAGAATTAGAATAGAATTAGAGTAGAATTAGAATAGAATTAGAATAGAATTAGAATAGAATTAGAATTAGAAATAGAATTAGAATAGAATTAGAATAGAATTAGAAATAGAATTAGAATAGAATTAGAATTAGAATTAGAATAGAATTAGAATAGAATTAGAAATAGAATTAGAATTAGATTAGAATTAGAATAGAATTAGAATTAGAAATAGAATTAGAAATAGAATTAGAATTAGAATTAGAATTAGAATAGAATTAGAATTAGAAATAGAATTAGAATTAGAATTAGAATAGAATTAGAATTAGAAATAGAATAGAATTATAATTAGAATTAGAATAGAATTAAAATAGAATTAGAATAGAATTAGAATAGAATTAAAATTAGAATTAGAATTAGAATTAGAATAGAATTAGAATTAGAAATAGAAATAGAATTAGAATTAGAATTAGAATTAGAATAGAATTAGAATTAGAAATATAATTAGAATAGAATTAGAATAGAGATAGAATTAGAATTAGAATTAGAATTAGAATAGAATTAGAATAGAATAAGAAATAGAATTAGAATTAGAATAGAATTAGAATAGAATTAGAATAGAATTAGAATATAATTAGAATAGAATTAGAATAGAATTAGAATAGAATTAGAATTAGAAATAGAATTAGAATTAGAATTAGAATTAGAATAGAATTAGAATAGAATTAGAAATAGAATTAGAATTAGAATAGAATTAGAATTAGAAATAGAATAGAATTAGAATTAGAATTAGAATTAGAATTAGAAATAGAATAGAATTAGAATACAATTAGAATAGAATTAGAATTATAAATAGAATTAGAATTAGAATTAGAATTATAATTAGAATTAGAATAGAATTAGAATAGAAATAGAAAAGAATTAGAATTAGAATTAGAATTAGAATTAGAATAGAATTAGAATTAGAAATAGAATTAGAATTAGAATTAGAATTAGAATAGAATTAGAATTAGAATAGAATTAAAATTAGAAATAGAATTAGAATAGAATTAGAATAGAATTAGAAATAGAATTAGAATTATAAATAGAATTAGAATTAGAATTAGAATTATAATTAGAATTAGAATAGAATTAGAATAGAATTAGAATAGAATTAGAATAGAATTAGAATAGAATTAGAATTAGAAATAGAATTAGAATTAGAATTAGAATTAGAATAGAATTAGAATAGAATTAGAAACAGAATTAGAATTAGAATAGAATTAGAATTAGAAATAGAATAGAATTAGAATTAGAATTTGAATTAGAATTAGAATAGAATTAGAAATAGAATTAGAATTAGAATTAGAATATAATTAGAATTAGAAATGGAATTAGAAATAGAATAGAATTATAATTAGAATTAGAATTGAGTTAGAATAGAATTAGAATTAGAATAGAATTAGAATAAAATTAGAATAGAATTAGAATAGAATTAGAATTAGAATAGAATTAGAATAGAATTAGAATAGAATTAGAATTATAAATAGAATTAGAATTAGAATTAGAATTATAATTAGAATTAGAATAGAATTAGAATAGAATTAGAATAGAATTAGAATAGAATTAGAATAGAATTAGAATAGAATTAGAATTAGAAATAGAATTAGAATTAGAATTAGAATTAGAATAGAATTAGAATAGAATTAGAAATAGAATTAGAATTAGAATAGAATTAGAATTAGAAATAGAATAGAATTAGAATTAGAATTAGAATTAGAATTAGAATAGAATTAGAAATAGAATACAATTAGAATACAATTAGAATAGAATTAGAATTATAAATAGAATTAAAATTAGAATTAGAATTATAATTAGAATTAGAATAGAATTAGAATAGAAATAGAATAGAATTAGAATTAGAATAGAATTAGAATTAGAAATAGAATTAGAATAGAATTAGAATAGAATTAGAATAGAATTAGAAATAGAATTAGAATAGAATTAGAATTAGAATTAGAATAGAATTAGAATAGAATTAGAAATAGAATTAGAATTAGAATAGAATTAAAATAGAATTAGAATAGAATTAGAATTATAAATAGAATTAGAATTAGAATTAGAATTATAATTAGAATTAGAATAGAATTAGAATAGAATTAGAATAGAATTAGAATAGAATTAGAATAGAATTAGAATAGAATTAGAATTAGAAATAGAATTAGAATAGAATTAGAATAGAATTAGAAATAGAATTAGAATAGAATTAGAATTAGAATTAGAATAGAATTAGAATAGAATTAGAAATAGAATTAGAATTAGATTAGAATTAGAATAGAATTAGAATTAGAATTAGAATTAGAATTAGAATTATAATAGAATTAGAATTAGAAATAGAAATAGAATTATAATTAGAATTAGAAATAGAATTAGAAATAGAATAGAATTAGAATTAGAATTAGAATAGAATTAGAATTAGAATTAGAATTAGAATAGAATTAGAATTAGAAATAGAATTAGAAATAGAATAGAATTATAATTAGAATTAGAATAGAATTAGAATTAGAATAAAATTAGAATTAGAATAGAATTAGAATTAGAAATAGAATTAGAAATAGAATTAGAATTAGAATTAGAATTAGAATAGAATTAGAATAAGAAATAGAAATAGAATTAGAATTAGAATAGAATTAGAATTAGAAATAGAATAGAATTATAATTAGAATTAGAATAGAATTAAAATAGAATTAGAATAGAATTAGAATAGAATTAAAATTAGAATTAGAATTAGAATTAGAATAGAATTAGAATTAGAAATAGAAATAGAATTAGAATTAGAATTAGAATAGAATTAGAATTAGAAATATTATTAGAATAGAATTAGAATAGAGATAGAATTAGAATTAGAATTAGAATTAGAATAGAATTAGAATAGAATAAGAAATAGAATTAGAATTAGAATAGAATTAGAATAGAATTAGAATAGAATTAGAATATAATTAGAATAGAATTAGAATAGAATTAGAATAGAATTAGAATAGAATTAGAATTAGAAATAGAATTAGAATTAGAATTAGAATAGAATTAGAATAGAATTAGAAATAGAATTAGAATTAGAATAGAATTAGAATTAGAAATAGAATAGAATTAGAATTAGTATTAGAATTAGAATTAGAAATAGAATAGAATTAGAATACAATTAGAATAGAATTAGAATTATAAATAGAATTAGAATTAGAATTAGAATTATAATTAGAATTAGAATAGAATTAGAATAGAAATAGAATAGAATTAGAATTAGAATTAGAATTAGAATTAGAATAGAATTAGAATTAGAAATAGAATTAGAATTAGAATTAGAATTAGAATAGAATTAGAAATAGAATTAGAATAGAATTAGAATAGAATTAGAAATAGAAATAGAATAGAATTAGAATTAGAATAGAATTAGAATAGAATTAGAAATAGAATTAGAATTAGAATAGAATTAGAATTAGAATAGAATTAGAAATATAATTAGAATAGAATTAGAATAGAATTAGAAATAGAATTAGAATTAGAATTAGAATAGAATTAGAAATAGAATTAGAATTAGAATATAATTAGAATAGAATTAGAATAGAATTAGAAATAGAATTAGAATTAGAATAGACTAGAATTAGAATAGAATTAGAATAGAATTAGAAATAGAATTAGAATTAGAATTAGAATTAGAAATATAATTAGAAATAGAATTAGAATAGAATTAGAATAGAATTAGAAATAGAATTAGAATTAGAATTAGAATAGAATTAGAAATAGAATTAGAATTAGAATAGAATTAGAATAGAATTAGAAATAGAATTAGAATTAGAATAGAATTAGAATTAGAATTAGAATTAGAATAGAATTAGAATTAGAAATAGAATTAGAATTAGAATAGAATTAGAATAGAATTAGAAATAGAAATAGAATAGAATTAGAATTAGAATTAGAATAGAATTAGAATAGAATTAGAATTAGAATAGAATTAGAATAGAATTAGAATTATAAATAGAATTAGAATTAGAATTAGAATTATAATTAGAATTAGAATATAATTAGAATAGAATTAGAATAGAATTAGAAATAGAATTAGAATTAGAATTAGAATTAGAATAGAATTAGAATTAGAAATAGAATTAGAATAGAATTAGAATAGAATTAGAAATAGAAATAGAATAGAATTAGAATTAGAATTAGAATAGAATTAGAATAGAATTAGAAATATAATTAGAATTAGAATAGAATTAGAATAGAATTAGAATAGAATTAGAATTATAAATAGAATTAGAATTAGAATTAGAATTAGAATTAGAATTAGAATATAATTAGAATATAATTAGAATAGAATTAGAATAGAATTAGAATAGAATTAGAATTAGAATTAGAATTAGAATTAGAATTAGAATTAGAATAGAATTAGAATAGAATTAGAAATAGAATTAGAATTAGAATAGAATTAGAATTAGAAATAGAATAGAATTAGAATTAGAATTAGAATTAGAATTAGAAATAGAATAGAATTAGAATACAATTAGAATAGAATTAGAATTATAAATAGAATTAGAATTAGAATTAGAATTATAATTAGAATTAGAATAGAATTAGAATAGAAATAGAATAGAATTAGAATTAGAATTAGAATAGAATTAGAATTAGAAATAGAATTAGAATTAGAATTAGAATTAGAATAGAATTAGAATTAGAATAGAATTAAAATTAGAAATAGAATTAGAATAGAATTAGAATAGAATTAGAAATAGAATTAGAATTATAAATAGAATTAGAATTAGAATTAGAATTATAATTAGAATTAGAATAGAATTAGAATAGAATTAGAATAGAATTAGAATAGAATTAGAATAGAATTAGAATTAGAAATAGAATTAGAATTAGAATTAGAATTAGAATAGAATTAGAATAGAATTAGAAATAGAATTAGAATTAGAATAGAATTAAAATTAGAAATAGAATAGAATTAGAATTAGAATTTGAATTAGAATTAGAATAGAATTAGAAATAGAATTAGAATTAGAATTAGAATTAGAATTAGAATATAATTAGAATTAGAAATGGAATTAGAAATAGAATAGAATTATAATTAGAATTAGAATTGAGTTAGAATAGAATTAGAATTAGAATAGAATTAGAATAAAATTAGAATAGAATTATAATAGAATTAGAATTAGAATAGAATTAGAATAGAACTAGAATTATAAATAGAATTAGAATTAGAATTAGAATTATAATTAGAATTAGAATAGAATTAGAATAGAATTAGAATTAGAAATAGAATTAGAATAGAATTAGAATAGAATTAGAAATAGAATTAGAATTATAAATAGAATTAGAATTAGAATTAGAATTATAATTAGATTTAGAATAGAATTAGAATAGAATTAGAATAGAATTAGAATAGAATTATAATTAGAAATAGAATTAGAATTAGAATTAGAATTAGAATAGAATTAGAATAGAATTAGAAATAGAATTAGAATTAGAATAGAATTAGAATTAGAAATAGAATAGAATTAGAATTAGAATTTGAATTAGAATTAGAATAGAATTAGAAATAGAATTAGAATTAGAATTAGAATTAGAATTAGAATATAATTAGAATTAGAAATGGAATTAGAAATAGAATAGAATTATAATTAGAATTAGAATTGAGTTAGAATAGAATTAGAATTAGAATAGAATTAGAATAAAATTAGAATAGAATTAGAATAGAATTAGAATTAGAATAGAATTAGAATCGAATTAGAATAGAATTAGAATTATAAATAGAATTAGAATTAGAATTAGAATTATAATTAGAATTAGAATAGAATTAGAATAGAATTAGAATAGAATTAGAATAGAATTAGAATAGAATTAGAATAGAATTAGAATTAGAAATAGAATTAGAATTAGAATTAGAATTAGAATAGAATTAGAATAGAATTAGAAATAGAATTAGAATTAGAATAGAATTAGAATTAGAAATATAATAGAATTAGAATTAGAATTAGAATTAGAATTAGAATAGAATTAGAAATAGAATACAATTAGAATACAATTAGAATAGAATTAGAATTATAAATAGAATTAGAATTAGAATTAGAATTATAATTAGAATTAGAATAGAATTAGAATAGAAATAGAATAGAATTAGAATTAGAATTAGAATTAGACTTAGAATAGAATTAGAATTAGAAATAGAATTAGAATTAGAATTAGAATTAGAATAGAATTAGAATTAGAAATAGAATTAGAATAGAATTAGAATAGAATTAGAAATAGAATTAGAATAGAATTAGAATTAGAATTAGAATAGAATTAGAATAGAATTAGAAATAGAATTAGAATTAGAATAGAATTAGAATAGAATTAGAATAGAATTAGAATTATAAATAGAATTAGAATTAGAATTAGAATTATAATTAGAATTAGAATAGAATTAGAATAGAATTAGAATAGAATTAGAGTAGAATTAGAATTAGAAATAGAATTAGAATAGAATTAGAATAGAATTAGAAATAGAATTAGAATAGAATTAGAATAGAATTAGAATAGAATTAGAAATAGAATTAGAATTAGATTAGAATTAGAATAGAATTAGAATTAGAATTAGAATTAGAATTAGAATTATAATAGAATTAGAATTAGAAATAGAAATAGAATTAGAATTAGAATTAGAAATAGAATTAGAAATAGAATAGAATTAGAATTAGAATTAGAATAGAATTAGAATTAGAATTAGAATTAGAATAGAATTAGAATTAGAAATAGAATTAGAAATAGAATAGAATTATAATTAGAATTAGAATAGAATTAGAATAGAATTAGAATTAGAATAAAATTAGAATAAAATTAGAATTAGAATAGAATTAGAATTAGAAATAGAATTAGAAATAGAATTAGAATTAGAATTAGAATTAGAATAGAATTAGAATTAGAAATAGAATTAGAATTAGAATTAGAATAGAATTAGAATTAGAAATAGAATAGAATTATAATTAGAATTAGAATAGAATTAAAATAGAATTAGAATAGAATTAGAATAGAATTAAAATTAGAATTAGAATTAGAATTAGAATAGAATTAGAATTAGAAATAGAAATAGAATTAGAATTAGAATTAGAATTAGAATAGAATTAGAATTAGAAATATTATTAGAATAGAATTAGAATAGAGATAGAATTAGAATTAGAATTAGAATTAGAATAGAATTAGAATAGAATAAGAAATAGAATTAGAATTAGAATAGAATTAGAATAGAATTAGAATAGAATTAGAATATAATTATAATAGAATTAGAATAGAATTAGAATAGAATTAGAATAGAATTAGAATTAGAAATAGAATTAGAATTATAATTAGAATTAGAATAGAATTAGAATAGAATTAGAAATAGAATTAGAATTAGAATAGAATTAGAATTATAAATAGAATTAGAATTATAATTAGAATTATAATTAGAATTAGAATAGAATTAGAATAGAAATAGAATAGAATTAGAATTAGAATTAGAATTAGAATTAGAATAGAATTAGAATTAGAAATAGAATTAGAATTAGAATTAGAATTAGAATAGAATTAGAAATAGAATTAGAATAGAATTAGAATAGAATTAGAAATAGAAATAGAATAGAATTAGAATTAGAATTAGAATAGAATTAGAATAGAATTAGAAATAGAATTAGAATTAGAATAGAATTAGAATTAGAAATAGAATTAGAAATAGAATTAGAATAGAATTAGAATAGAATTAGAAATAGAATTAGAATTAGAATTAGAATAGAATTAGAAATAGAATTAGAATTAGAATATAATTAGAATAGAATTAGAATAGAATTAGAAATAGAATTAGAATTAGAATAGACTAGAATTAGAATAGAATTAGAATAGAATTAGAAATAGAATTAGAATTAGAATTAGAATAGAAATATAATTAGAAATAGAATTAGAATAGAATTAGAATAGAATTAGAAATAGAATTAGAATTAGAATTAGAATAGAATTAGAAATAGAATTAGAATTAGAATAGAATTAGAATAGAATTAGAATAGAATTAGAATAGAATTAGAATAGAATTAGAATAGAATAGAATTAGAATAGAATTAGAATTAGAAATAGAATAGAATTAGAATTAGAATTTGAATTAGAATTAGAATAGAATTAGAAATAGAATTAGAATTAGAATTAGAATTAGAATTAGAATATAATTAGAATTAGAAATGGAATTAGAAATAGAATAGAATTATAATTAGAATTAGAATTGAGTTAGAATAGAATTAGAATTAGAATAGAATTAGAATAAAATTAGAATAGAATTAGAATAGAATTAGAATTAGAATAGAATTAGAATAGAATTAGAATTATAAATAGAATTATAATTAGAATTAGAATTATAATTAGAATTAGAATAGAATTAGAATAGAATTAGAATAGAATTAGAATAGAATTAGAATAGAATTAGAATAGAATTAGAATAGAATTAGAATAGGATTAGAATTAGAAATAGAATTAGAATTAGAAATAGAATTAGAATTAGAATTAGAATTAGAATAGAATTAGAATAGAATTAGAAATATAATTAGAATTAGAATAGAATTAGAATTAGAAATAGAATAGAATTAGAATTAGAATTAGAATTAGAATTAGAATTAGAATTAGAATTAGAATTAGAAATAGAATACAATTAGAATACAATTAGAATAGAATTAGAATTATAAATAGAATTAGAATTAGAATTATAATTATAATTAGAATTAGAATAGAATTAGAATAGAAATAGAATAGAATTAGAATTAGAATTAGAATTAGAATTAGAATAGAATTAGAATTAGAAATAGAATTAGAATTAGAATTAGAATTAGAATAGAATTAGAAATAGAATTAGAATTAGAATAGAATTAGAATAGAATTAGAAATAGAATTAGAATAGAATTAGAATTAGAATTAGAATAGAATTAGAATAGAATTAGAAATCGAATTAGAATTAGAATAGAATTAGAATAGAATTAGAATAGAATTAGAATTATAAATAGAATTAGAATTAGAATTAGAATTATAATTAGAATTAGAATAGAATTAGAATAGAATTAGAATAGAATTAGAATAGAATTAGAATAGAATTAGAATTAGAAATAGAATTAGAATAGAATTAGAATAGAATTAGAAATAGAATTAGAATTAGATTAGAATTAGAATAGAATTAGAATTAGAATTAGAATTAGAATTAGAATTATAATAGAATTAGAATTAGAAATAGAAATAGAATTAGAATTAGAATTAGAAATAGAATTAGAAATAGAATAGAATTAGAATTAGAATTAGAATAGAATTAGAATTAGAATTAGAATTAGAATAGAATTAGAATTAGAAATAGAATGAGAAATAGAATTAGAATTAGAATAGAATTAGAATTAGAAATAGAATTAGAAATAGAATTAGAATAAAATTAGAATAAAATTAGAATTATAATAGAATTAGAATTAGAAATAGAATTAGAAATAGAATTAGAATTAGAATTAGAATTAGAATAGAATTAGAATTAGAAATAGAATTAGAATTAGAATTAGAATAGAATTAGAATTAGAAATAGAATAGAATTATAATTAGAATTAGAATAGAATAAAATAGAATTAGAATAGAATTAGAATAGAATTAAAATTAGAATTAGAATTAGAATTAGAATAGAATTAGAATTAGAAATAGAAATAGAATTAGAATTAGAATTAGAATTAGAATAGAATTAGAATTAGAAATATTATTAGAATATAATTAGAATAGAGATAGAATTAGAATTAGAATTAGAATTAGAATAGAATTAGAATAGAATAAGAAATAGAATTAGAATTAGAATAGAATTAGAATAGAATTAGAATAGAATTAGAATATAATTAGAATAGAATTAGAATATAATTAGAATAGAATTAGAATAGAATTAGAATTAGAAATAGAATTAGAATTATAATTAGAATTAGAATAGAATTAGAATAGAATTAGAAATAGAATTAGAATTAGAATAGAATTAGAATTAGAAATAGAATAGAATTAGAATTAGAATTAGAATTAGAATTAGAAATAGAATAGAATTAGAATACATTTAGAATAGAATTAGAATTATAAGTAGAATTAGAATTAGAATTAGAATTATAATTAGAATTAGAATAGAATTAGAATAGAAATAGAATAGAATTAGAATTAGAATTAGAATTAGAATTAGAATAGAATTAGAATTAGAAATAGAATTAGAATTAGAATTAGAATTAGAATAGAATTAGAAATAGAATTAGAATAGAATTAGAATAGAATTAGAATTAGAATTAGAATAGAATTAGAATTAGAATTAGAATAGAATTAGAATAGAATGAGAAATAGAATTAGAATTAGAATAGAATTAGAATTAGAAATAGAATTAGAAATAGAATTAGAATAGAATTAGAATAGAATTAGAAATAGAATTAGAATTAGAATTAGAATAGAATTAGAAATAGAATTAGAATTAGAATATAATTAGAATAGAATTAGAATAGAATTAGAATTAGAATAGAATTAGAATAGAATTAGAATAGAATTAGAATTATAAATAGAATTAGAATTAGAATTAGAATTATAATTAGAATTAGAATAGAATTAGAATAGAATTAGAATAGAATTAGAATAGAATTAGAATAGAATTAGAATAGAATTAGAATAGAATTAGAATTAGAAATAGAATTAGAATTAGAATTAGAATTAGAATAGAATTAGAATAGAATTAGAAATAGAATTAGAATTAGAATAGAATTAGAATTAGAAATAGAATAGAATTAGAATTAGAATTAGAATTAGAATTAGAATAGAATTAGAAATAGAATACAATTAGAATACAATTAGAATAG
The DNA here is from genome assembly GCA_039880935.1 of Streptanthus diversifolius. Classification (NCBI taxonomy): domain Eukaryota; kingdom Viridiplantae; phylum Streptophyta; class Magnoliopsida; order Brassicales; family Brassicaceae; genus Streptanthus; species Streptanthus diversifolius. The sequence continues at coordinate 512,241 of JAXGFM010000018.1, read as the reverse complement.
AATTAGAATTATAAATAGAATTAGAATTAGAATTAGAATTAGAATAGAATTAGAATTAGAAATAGAATTAGAATTAGAATTAGAATAGAATTAGAATTAGAAATAGAATAGAATTATAATTAGAATTAGAATAGAATAAATTAGAATTAGAATAGAATTAGAATAGAATTAGAATAGAATTAGAATTAGAATAGAATTAGAATTAGAAATAGAATAGAATTAGAATTAGAATTAGAAATAGAATAGAATTAGAATTATAAATAGAATTAGAATTAGAATTAGAATTAGAATAGAATTAGAATAGAAATAGAATAGAATTAGAATTAGAATTAGAATTAGAATTAGAATATAATTAGAATTAGAAATAGAATTAGAATTAGAATTAGAATTAGAATAGAATTAGAATTAGAAATAGAATTAGAATAGAATTAGAAATATAATTAGAATTAGAATAGAATTAGAATAGAATTAGAATTAGAAATAGAATAGAATTATAATTAGAATTAGAATAGAATTAAAATAGAATTAGAATAGAATTAGAATAGAATTAAAATTAGAATTAGAATTAGAATTAGAATAGAATTAGAATTAGAAATAGAAATAGAATTAGAATTAGAATTAGAATTAGAATAGAATTAGAATTAGAAATATAATTAGAATAGAATTAGAATAGAGATAGAATTAGAATTAGAATTAGAATTAGAATAGAATTAGAATAGAATAAGAAATATAATTAGAATTAGAATAGAATTAGAATAGAATTAGAATAGAATTAGAATATAATTAGAATAGAATTAGAATAGAATTAGAATAGAATTAGAATTAGAATTAGAATTAGAATTAGAATAGAATTAGAAATAGAATTAGAATAGAATTAGAATAGAATTAGAATTAGAATTAGAAATATAATTAGAATAGAATTAGAATAGAATTAGAATATAATTAGAATAGAATTAGAATAGAATTAGAATAGAATTAGAATAGAATTAGAAATAGAATTAGAATAGAATTAGAATTAGAATTAGAATAGAATTAGAATAGAATTAGAAATAGAATTAGAATTAGAATAGAATTAAAATAGAATTAGAATAGAATTAGAATTATAAATAGAATTAGAATTAGAATTAGAATTATAATTAGAATTAGAATAGAATTAGAATAGAATTAGAATAGAATTAGAATAGAATTAGAATAGAATTAGAATAGAATTAGAATTAGAAATAGAATTAGAATAGAATTAGAATAGAATTAGAAATAGAATTAGAATAGAATTAGAATTAGAATTAGAATAGAATTAGAATAGAATTAGAAATAGAATTAGAATTAGATTAGAATTAGAATAGAATTAGAATTAGAATTAGAATTAGAATTAGAATTATAATAGAATTAGAATTAGAAATAGAAATAGAATTAGAATTAGAATTAGAAATAGAATTAGAAATAGAATAGAATTAGAATTAGAATTAGAATAGAATTAGAATTAGAATTAGAATTAGAATAGAATTAGAATTAGAAATAGAATTAGAAATAGAATAGAATTATAATTAGAATTAGAATAGAATTAGAATTAGAATAAAATTAGAATTAGAATAGAATTAGAATTAGAAATAGAATTAGAAATAGAATTAGAATTAGAATTAGAATTAGAATAGAATTAGAATTAGAAATAGAATTAGAATTAGAATTAGAATAGAATTAGAATTAGAATAGAATTAGAATAGAATTAGAATATAATTAGAATAGAATTAGAATAGAATTAGAATAGAATTAGAATTAGAATTAGAATTAGAATTAGAATAGAATTAGAAATAGAATTAGAATAGAATTAGAATAGAATTAGAATAGAATTAGAATATAATTAGAATAGAATTAGAATAGAATTAGAATATAATTAGAATAGAATTAGAATAGAATTAGAATAGAATTAGAATAGAATTAGAAATAGAATTAGAATATAATTAGAATTAGAATTAGAATAGAATTAGAATAGAATTAGAAATAGAATTAGAATTAGAATAGAATTAAAATAGAATTAGAATAGAATTAGAATTATAAATAGAATTAGAATTAGAATTAGAATTATAATTAGAATTAGAATAGAATTAGAATAGAATTAGAATAGAATTAGAATAGAATTAGAATAGAATTAGAATAGAATTAGAATTAGAAATAGAATTAGAATAGAATTAGAATAGAATTAGAAATAGAATTAGAATAGAATTAGAATTAGAATTAGAATAGAATTAGAATAGAATTAGAAATAGAATTAGAATTAGATTAGAATTAGAATAGAATTAGAATTAGAATTAGAATTAGAATTAGAATTATAATAGAATTAGAATTAGAAATAGAAATAGAATTAGAATTAGAATTAGAAATAGAATTAGAAATAGAATAGAATTAGAATTAGAATTAGAATAGAATTAGAATTAGAATTAGAATTAGAATAGAATTAGAATTAGAAATAGAATTAGAAATAGAATAGAATTATAATTAGAATTAGAATAGAATTAGAATTAGAATAAAATTAGAATTAGAATAGAATTAGAATTAGAAATAGAATTAGAAATAGAATTAGAATTAGAATTAGAATTAGAATAGAATTAGAATTAGAAATAGAATTAGAATTAGAATTAGAATAGAATTAGAATTAGAAATAGAATAGAATTATAATTAGAATTAGAATAGAATTAAAATAGAATTAGAATAGAATTAGAATAGAATTAAAATTAGAATTAGAATTAGAATTAGAATAGAATTAGAATTAGAAATAGAAATAGAATTAGAATTAGAATTAGAATAGAATTAGAATTAGAAATATTATTAGAATAGAATTAGAATAGAGATAGAATTAGAATTAGAATTAGAATTAGAATAGAATTAGAATAGAATAAGAAATAGAATTAGAATTAGAATAGAATTAGAATAGAATTAGAATAGAATTAGAATATAATTAGAATAGAATTAGAATAGAATTAGAATAGAATTAGAATAGAATTAGAATTAGAAATAGAATTAGAATTAGAATTAGAATTAGAATAGAATTAGAATAGAATTAGAAATAGAATTAGAATTAGAATAGAATTAGAATTAGAAATAGAATAGAATTAGAATTAGTATTAGAATTAGAATTAGAAATAGAATAGAATTAGAATACAATTAGAATAGAATTAGAATTATAAATAGAATTAGAATTAGAATTAGAATTATAATTAGAATTAGAATAGAATTAGAATAGAAATAGAATAGAATTAGAATTAGAATTAGAATTAGAATTAGAATAGAATTAGAATTAGAAATAGAATTAGAATTAGAATTAGAATTAGAATAGAATTAGAAATAGAATTAGAATAGAATTAGAATAGAATTAGAAATAGAAATAGAATAGAATTAGAATTAGAATAGAATTAGAATAGAATTAGAAATAGAATTAGAATTAGAATAGAATTAGAATTAGAATAGAATTAGAAATATAATTAGAATAGAATTAGAATAGAATTAGAAATAGAATTAGAATTAGAATTAGAATAGAATTAGAAATAGAATTAGAATTAGAATATAATTAGAATAGAATTAGAATAGAATTAGAAATAGAATTAGAATTAGAATAGACTAGAATTAGAATAGTATTAGAATAGAATTAGAAATAGAATTAGAATTAGAATTAGAATTAGAAATATAATTAGAAATAGAATTAGAATAGAATTAGAATAGAATTAGAAATAGAATTAGAATTAGAATTAGAATAGAATTAGAAATAGAATTAGAATTAGAATAGAATTAGAATAGAATTAGAATAGAATTAGAAATAGAATTAGAATTAGAATAGAATTAGAATTAGAATTAGAATTAGAATAGAATTAGAATTAGAAATAGAATTAGAATTAGAATAGAATTAGAATAGAATTAGAAATAGAAATAGAATAGAATTAGAATTAGAATTAGAATAGAATTAGAATAGAATTAGAATTAGAATAGAATTAGAATAGAATTAGAATTATAAATAGAATTAGAATTAGAAATAGAATTAGAATTAGAATTAGAATATAATTAGAATAGAATTAGAATAGAATTAGAAATAGAATTAGAATTAGAATTAGAATTAGAATAGAATTAGAATTAGAAATAGAATTAGAATAGAATTAGAATAGAATTAGAAATAGAAATAGAATAGAATTAGAATTAGAATTAGAATAGAATTAGAATAGAATTAGAAATATAATTAGAATTAGAATAGAATTAGAATAGAATTAGAATAGAATTAGAATTATAAATAGAATTAGAATTAGAATTAGAATTAGAATTAGAATTAGAATATAATTAGAATATAATTAGAATAGAATTAGAATAGAATTAGAATAGAATTAGAATTAGAATTAGAATTAGAATTAGAATTAGAATTAGAATAGAATTAGAATAGAATTAGAAATAGAATTAGAATTAGAATAGAATTAGAATTAGAAATAGAATAGAATTAGAATTAGAATTAGAATTAGAATTAGAAATAGAATAGAATTAGAATACAATTAGAATAGAATTAGAATTATAAATAGAATTAGAATTAGAATTAGAATTATAATTAGAATTAGAATAGAATTAGAATAGAAATAGAATAGAATTAGAATTAGAATTAGAATAGAATTAGAATTAGAAATAGAATTAGAATTAGAATTAGAATTAGAATAGAATTAGAATTAGAATAGAATTAAAATTAGAAATAGAATTAGAATAGAATTAGAATAGAATTAGAAATAGAATTAGAATTATAAATAGAATTAGAATTAGAATTAGAATTATAATTAGAATTAGAATAGAATTAGAATATAATTAGAATAGAATTAGAATAGAATTAGAATAGAATTAGAATTAGAAATAGAATTAGAATTAGAATTAGAATTAGAATAGAATTAGAATAGAATTAGAAATAGAATTAGAATTAGAATAGAATTAAAATTAGAAATAGAATAGAATTAGAATTAGAATTTGAATTAGAATTAGAATAGAATTAGAAATAGAATTAGAATTAGAATTAGAATTAGAATTAGAATATAATTAGAATTAGAAATGGAATTAGAAATAGAATAGAATTATAATTAGAATTAGAATTGAGTTAGAATAGAATTAGAATTAGAATAGAATTAGAATAAAATTAGAATAGAATTATAATAGAATTAGAATTAGAATAGAATTAGAATAGAACTAGAATTATAAATAGAATTAGAATTAGAATTAGAATTATAATTAGAATTAGAATAGAATTAGAATAGAATTAGAATTAGAAATAGAATTAGAATAGAATTAGAATAGAATTAGAAATAGAATTAGAATTATAAATAGAATTAGAATTAGAATTAGAATTATAATTAGATTTAGAATAGAATTAGAATAGAATTAGAATAGAATTAGAATATAATTATAATTAGAAATAGAATTAGAATTAGAATTAGAATTAGAATAGAATTAGAATAGAATTAGAAATAGAATTAGAATTAGAATAGAATTAGAATTAGAAATAGAATAGAATTAGAATTAGAATTTGAATTAGAATTAGAATAGAATTAGAAATAGAATTAGAATTAGAATTAGAATTAGAATTAGAATATAATTAGAATTAGAAATGGAATTAGAAATAGAATAGAATTATAATTAGAATTAGAATTGAGTTAGAATAGAATTAGAATTAGAATAGAATTAGAATAAAATTAGAATAGAATTAGAATAGAATTAGAATTAGAATAGAATTAGAATCGAATTAGAATAGAATTAGAATTATAAATAGAATTAGAATTAGAATTAGAATTATAATTAGAATTAGAATAGAATTAGAATAGAATTAGAATAGAATTAGAATAGAATTAGAAAAGAATTAGAATAGAATTAGAATTAGAAATAGAATTAGAATTAGAATTAGAATAGAATTAGAATAGAATTAGAAATAGAATTAGAATTAGAATAGAATTAGAATTAGAAATAGAATAGAATTAGAATTAGAATTAGAATTAGAATTAGAATAGAATTAGAAATAGAATACAATTAGAATACAATTAGAATAGAATTAGAATTATAAATAGAATTAGAATTAGAATTAGAATTATAATTAGAATTAGAATAGAATTAGAATAGAAATAGAATAGAATTAGAATTAGAATTAGAATTAGACTTAGAATAGAATTAGAATTAGAAATAGAATTAGAATTAGAATTAGAATTAGAATAGAATTAGAATTAGAAATAGAATTAGAATAGAATTAGAATAGAATTAGAAATAGAATTAGAATAGAATTAGAATTAGAATTAGAATAGAATTAGAATAGAATTAGAAATAGAATTAGAATTAGAATAGAATTAGAATAGAATTAGAATAGAATTAGAATTATAAATAGAATTAGAATTAGAATTAGAATTATAATTAGAATTAGAATAGAATTAGAATAGAATTAGAATAGAATTAGAGTAGAATTAGAATTAGAAATAGAATTAGAATAGAATTAGAATAGAATTAGAAATAGAATTAGAATAAAATTAGAATCGAATTAGAATAGAATTAGAAATAGAATTAGAATTAAATTAGATTAGAATTAGAATAGAATTAGAATTAGAATTAGAATTAGAATTAGAATTATAATAGAATTAGAATTAGAAATAGAAATAGAATTAGAATTAGAATTAGAAATAGAATTAGAAATAGAATAGAATTAGAATTAGAATTAGAATAGAATTAGAATTAGAATTAGAATTAGAATAGAATTAGAATTAGAAATAGAATTAGAAATAGAATAGAATTATAATTAGAATTAGAATAGAATTAGAATAGAATTAGAATTAGAATAAAATTAGAATAAAATTAGAATTAGAATAGAATTAGAATTAGAAATAGAATTAGAAATAGAATTAGAATTAGAATTAGAATTAGAATAGAATTAGAATTAGAAATAGAATTAGAATTAGAATTAGAATAGAATTAGAATTAGAAATAGAATAGAATTATAATTAGAATTAGAATAGAATTAAAATAGAATTAGAATAGAATTAGAATAGAATTAAAATTAGAATTAGAATTAGAATTAGAATAGAATTAGAATTAGAAATACAAATAGAATTAGAATTAGAATTAGAATTAGAATAGAATTAGAATTAGAAATATTATTAGAATAGAATTAGAATAGAGATAGAATTAGAATTAGAATTAAAATTAGAATAGAATTAGAATAGAATAAGAAATAGAATTAGAATTAGAATAGAATTAGAATAGAATTAGAATAGAATTAGAATACAATTAGAATAGAATTAGAATAGAATTAGAATAGAATTAGAATAGAATTAGAATTAGAAATAGAATTAGAATTATAATTAGAATTAGAATAGAATTAGAATAGAATTAGAAATAGAATTAGAATTAGAATAGAATTAGAATTATAAATAGAATTAGAATTATAATTAGAATTATAATTAGAATTAGAATAGAATTAGAATAGAAATAGAATAGAATTAGAATTAGAATTAGAATTAGAATTAGAATAGAATTAGAATTAGAAATAGAATTAGAATTAGAATTAGAATTAGAATAGAATTAGAAATAGAATTAGAATAGAATTAGAATAGAATTAGAAATAGAAATAGAATAGAATTAGAATTAGAATTAGAATAGAATTAGAATAGAATTAGAAATAGAATTAGAATTAGAATAGAATTAGAATTAGAAATAGAATTAGAAATAGAATTAGAATAGAATTAGAATAGAATTAGAAATAGAATTAGAATTAGAATTAGAATAGAATTAGAAATAGAATTAGAATTAGAATATAATTAGAATAGAATTAGAATAGAATTAGAAATAGAATTAGAATTAGAATAGACTAGAATTAGAATAGAATTAGAATAGAATTAGAAATAGAATTAGAATTAGAATTAGAATTAGAATAGAAATATAATTAGAAATAGAATTAGAATAGAATTAGAATAGAATTAGAAATAGAATTAGAATTAGAATTAGAATAGAATTAGAAATAGAATTAGAATTAGAATAGAATTAGAATAGAATTAGAATAGAATTAGAAATAGAATTAGAATTAGAATAGAATTAGAATTAGAATTAGAATTAGAATTAGAATAGAATTAGAAATAGAATTAGAATTAGAATAGAATTAGAATAGAATTAGAAATAGAAATAGAATAGAATTAGAACTAGAATTAGAATAGAATTAGAATAGAATTAGAAATAGAATTAGAATTAGAATAGAATTAGAATAGAATTAGAATTATAAATAGAATTAGAATTAGAATTAGAATTATAATTAGAATTAGAATATAATTAGAATAGAATTAGAATAGAATTAGAAATAGAATTAGAATTAGAATTAGAATTAGAATAGAATTAGAATTAGAAATAGAATTAGAATAGAATTAGAATAGAATTAGAAATAGAAATAGAATAGAATTAGAATTAGAATTAGAATAGAATTAGAAATAGAATTAGAATTAGAATAGAATTAGAATTAGAAATAGAATAGAATTATAATTAGAATTAGAATAGAATTAAAATAGAATTAGAATAGAATTAGAATAGAATTAAAATTAGAATTAGAATTAGAATTAGAATAGAATTAGAATTAGAAATAGAAATAGAAATAGAATTAGAATTAGAATTAGAATTAGAATAGAATTAGAATTAGAAATATTATTAGAATAGAATTAGAATAGAGATAGAATTAGAATTAGAATTAGAATTAGAATAGAATTAGAATAGAATAAGAAATAGAATTAGAATAGAATTAGAATAGAATTAGAATAGAATTAGAATATAATTAGAATAGAATTAGAATAGAATTAGAATAGAATTAGAATTAGAAATAGAATTAGAATTATAATTAGAATTAGAATAGAATTAGAATAGAATTAGAAATAGAATTAGAATTAGAATAGAATTAGAATTAGAAATAGAATAGAATTAGAATTAGAATTAGAATTAGAATTAGAAATAGAATAGAATTAGAATACAATTAGAATAGAATTAGAATTATAAATAGAATTAGAATTAGAATTATAATTATAATTAGAATTAGAATAGAATTAGAATAGAAATAGAATAGAATTAGAATTAGAATTAGAATTAGAATAGAATTAGAATTAGAAATAGAATTAGAATTAGAATTAGAATTAGAATAGAATTAGAAATAGAATTAGAATAGAATTAGAATAGAATTAGAAATAGAAATAGAATAGAATTAGAATTAGAATTAGAATAGAATTAGAATAGAATTAGAAATAGAATTAGAATTAGAATAGAATTAGAATTAGAAATAGAATTAGAAATAGAATTAGAATAGAATTAGAATAGAATTAGAAATAGAATTAGAATTAGAATTAGAATAGAATTAGAAATAGAATTAGAATTAGAATATAATTAGAATAGAATTAGAATAGAATTAGAAATAGAATTAGAATTAGAATAGACTAGAATTAGAATAGAATTAGAATAGAATTAGAAATAGAATTAGAATTAGAATTAGAATAGAAATATAATTAGAAATAGAATTAGAATAGAATTAGAATAGAATTAGAAATAGAATTAGAATTAGAATTAGAATAGAATTAGAAATAGAATTAGAATTAGAATAGAATTAGAATAGAATTAGAATAGAATTAGAAATAGAATTAGAATTAGAATAGAATTAGAATTAGAATTAGAATTAGAATTAGAATAGAATTAGAATTAGAAATAGAATTAGAATTAGAATAGAATTAGAATAGAATTAGAAATAGAAATAGAATAGAATTAGAACTAGAATTAGAATAGAATTAGAATAGAATTAGAAATAGAATTAGAATTAGAATAGAATTAGAATAGAATTAGAATTATAAATAGAATTAGAATTAGAATTAGAATTATAATTAGAATTAGAATATAATTAGAATAGAATTAGAATAGAATTAGAAATAGAATTAGAATTAGAATTAGAATTAGAATTAGAATAGAATTAGAATTAGAAATAGAATTAGAATAGAATTAGAATAGAATTAGAAATAGAAATAGAATAGAATTAGAATTAGAATTAGAATAGAATTAGAATAGAATTAGAAATATAATTAGAATTAGAATAGAATTAGAATAGAATTAGAATTATAAATAGAATTAGAATTAGAATTAGAATTAGAATTAGAATTAGAATATAATTAGAATAGAATTAGAATAGAATTAGAATTAGAATAGAATTAGAATTAGAAATAGAATAGAATTAGAATTAGAATTTGAATTAGAATTAGAATAGAATTAGAAATAGAATTAGAATTAGAATTAGAATTAGAATTAGAATATAATTAGAATTAGAAATGGAATTAGAAATAGAATAGAATTATAATTAGAATTAGAATTGAGTTAGAATAGAATTAGAATTAGAATAGAATTAGAATAAAATTAGAATAGAATTAGAATAGAATTAGAATTAGAATAGAATTAGAATAGAATTAGAATAGAATTAGAATTATAAATAGAATTATAATTAGAATTAGAATTATAATTAGAATTAGAATAGAATTAGAATAGAATTAGAATAGAATTAGAATAGAATTAGAATAGAATTAGAATAGGATTAGAATTAGAAATAGAATTAGAATTAGAAATAGAATTAGAATTAGAATTAGAATTAGAATTAGAATAGAATTAGAATAGAATTAGAAATATAATTAGAATTAGAATAGAATTAGAATTAGAAATAGAATAGAATTAGAATTAGAATTAGAATTAGAATTAGAATTAGAATTAGAATTAGAAATAGAATACAATTAGAATACAATTAGAATAGAATTAGAATTATAAATAGAATTAGAATTAGAATTATAATTATAATTAGAATTAGAATAGAATTAGAATAGAAATAGAATAGAATTAGAATTAGAATTAGAATTAGAATTAGAATAGAATTAGAATTAGAAATAGAATTAGAATTAGAATTAGAATTAGAATAGAATTAGAAATAGAATTAGAATTAGAATAGAATTAGAATAGAATTAGAAATAGAATTAGAATAGAATTAGAATTAGAATTAGAATAGAATTAGAATAGAATTAGAAATAGAATTAGAATTAGAATAGAATTAGAATAGAATTAGAATAGAATTAGAATTATAAATAGAATTAGAATTAGAATTAGAATTATAATTAGAATTAGAATAGAATTAGAATAGAATTAGAATAGAATTAGAATAGAATTAGAATTAGAAATAGAATTAGAATAGAATTAGAATTAGAATTAGAATAGAATTAGAAATAGAATTAGAATTAGAATATAATTAGAATAGAATTAGAATAGAATTAGAAATAGAATTAGAATTAGAATAGACTAGAATTAGAATAGAATTAGAATAGAATTAGAAATAGAATTAGAATTAGAATTAGAATTAGAAATATAATTAGAAATAGAATTAGAATAGAATTAGAATAGAATTAGAAATAGAATTAGAATTAGAATTAGAATAGAATTAGAAATAGAATTAGAATTAGAATAGAATTAGAATAGAATTAGAATAAAATTAGAAATAGAATTAGAATTAGAATAGAATTAGAATTAGAATTAGAATTAGAATTATAATAGAATTAGAATTAGAAATAGAATTAGAATTAGAATAGAATTAGAATAGAATTAGAAATAGAAATAGAATAGAATTAGAACTAGAATTAGAATAGAATTAGAATAGAATTAGAATAGAAATAGAATAGAATTAGAATTAGAATTAGAATTAGAATTAGAATAGAATTAGAATTAGAAATAGAATTAGAATTAGAATTAGAATTAGAATAGAATTAGAATTAGAAATAGAATTAGAATAGAATTAGAAATATAATTAGAATTAGAATAGAATTAGAATAGAATTAGAATTAGAAATAGAATAGAATTATAATTAGAATTAGAATAGAATTAAAATAGAATTAGAATAGAATTAGAATAGAATTAAAATTAGAATTAGAATTAGAATTAGAATAGAATTAGAATTAGAAATAGAAATAGAATTAGAATTAGAATTAGAATTAGAATAGAATTAGAATTAGAAATATAATTAGAATAGAATTAGAATAGAGATAGAATTAGAATTAGAATTAGAATTAGAATAGAATTAGAATAGAATAAGAAATAGAATTAGAATTAGAATAGAATTAGAATAGAATTAGAATAGAATTAGAATATAATTAGAATAGAATTAGAATAGAATTAGAATAGAATTAGAATAGAATTAGAATTAGAATTAGAATTAGAATTAGAATAGAATTAGAAATAGAATTAGAATAGAATTAGAATAGAATTAGAATTAGAATTAGAATAGAATTAGAATTAGAATTAGAATAGAATTAGAATAGAATTAGAAATAGAATTAGAATTAGAATAGAATTAGAATTAGAAATAGAATTAGAAATAGAATTAGAATAGAATTAGAATAGAATTAGAATTAGAATAGAATTAGAATTAGAAATAGAATTAGAAATAGAATTAGAATAGAATTAGAATAGAATTAGAAATAGAATTAGAATTAGAATTAGAATAGAATTAGAAATAGAATTAGAATTAGAATATAATTAGAATAGAATTAGAATAGAATTAGAAATAGAATTAGAATTAGAATAGACTAGAATTAGAATAGAATTAGAATAGAATTAGAAATAGAATTAGAATTAGAATTAGAATTAGAAATATAATTAGAAATAGAATTAGAATAGAATTAGAATAGAATTAGAAATAGAATTAGAATTAGAATTAGAATAGAATTAGAAATAGAATTAGAATTAGAATAGAATTAGAATAGAATTAGAATAAAATTAGAAATAGAATTAGAATTAGAATAGAATTAGAATTAGAATTAGAATTAGAATTATAATAGAATTAGAATTAGAAATAGAATTAGAATTAGAATAGAATTAGAAATAGAAATAGAATAGAATTAGAACTAGAATTAGAATAGAATTAGAATAGAATTAGAATAGAAATAGAATAGAATTAGAATTAGAATTAGAATTAGAATTAGAATAGAATTAGAATTAGAAATAGAATTAGAATTAGAATTAGAATTAGAATAGAATTAGAATTAGAAATAGAATTAGAATAGAATTAGAAATATAATTAGAATTAGAATAGAATTAGAATAGAATTAGAATTAGAAATAGAATAGAATTATAATTAGAATTAGAATAGAATTAAAATAGAATTAGAATAGAATTAGAATAGAATTAAAATTAGAATTAGAATTAGAATTAGAATAGAATTAGAATTAGAAATAGAAATAGAATTAGAATTAGAATTAGAATTAGAATAGAATTAGAATTAGAAATATAATTAGAATAGAATTAGAATAGAGATAGAATTAGAATTAGAATTAGAATTAGAATAGAATTAGAATAGAATAAGAAATAGAATTAGAATTAGAATAGAATTAGAATAGAATTAGAATAGAATTAGAATATAATTAGAATAGAATTAGAATAGAATTAGAATAGAATTAGAATAGAATTAGAATTAGAATTAGAATTAGAATTAGAATAGAATTAGAAATAGAATTAGAATAGAATTAGAATAGAATTAGAATTAGAATTAGAATAGAATTAGAATTAGAATTAGAATAGAATTAGAATAGAATTAGAAATAGAATTAGAATTAGAATAGAATTAGAATTAGAAATAGAATTAGAAATAGAATTAGAATAGAATTAGAATAGAATTAGAAATAGAATTAGAATTAGAATTAGAATAGAATTAGAAATAGAATTAGAATTAGAATATAATTAGAATAGAATTAGAATAGAATTAGAATTAGAATAGACTAGAATTAGAATAGAATTAGAATAGAATTAGAAATAGAATTAGAATTAGAATTAGAATTAGAAATATAATTAGAAATAGAATTAGAATAGAATTAGAATAGAATTAGAAATAGAATTAGAATTAGAATTAGAATAGAATTAGAAATAGAATTAGAATTAGAATAGAATTAGAATAGAATTAGAATAAAATTAGAAATAGAATTAGAATTAGAATAGAATTAGAATTAGAATTAGAATTAGAATTAGAATAGAATTAGAATTAGAAATAGAATTAGAATTAGAATAGAATTAGAATAGAATTAGAAATAGAAATAGAATAGAATTAGAACTAGAATTAGAATAGAATTAGAATAGAATTAGAATAGAATTAGAAATAGAATTAGAATTAGAATAGAATTAGAACAGAATTAGAATTATAAATAGAATTAGAATTAGAATTAGAATATAATTAGAATAGAATTAGAAATAGAATTAGAATTAGAATTAGAATTAGAATAGAATTAGAATTAGAAATAGAATTAGAATAGAATTAGAATAGAATTAGAAATAGAAATAGAATAGAATTAGAATTAGAATTAGAATAGAATTAGAATAGAATTAGAAATAGAATTAGAATTAGAATAGAATTAGAATAGAATTAGAATTATAAATAGAATTAGAATTAGAATTAGAATTAGAATTAGAATTAGAATATAATTAGAATAGAATTAGAATAGAATTAGAATAGAATTAGAATAGAATTAGAATAGAATTAGAATTAGAATTAGAATTAGAATTAGAATTAGAATTAGAATTAGAATTAGAATAGAATTAGAATAGAATTAGAAATAGAATTAGAATTAGAATAGAATTAGAATTAGAAATAGAATAGAATTAGAATTAGAATTAGAATTAGAATTAGAAATAGAATAGAATTAGAATACAATTAGAATAGAATTAGAATTATAAATAGAATTAGAATTAGAATTAGAATTATAATTAGAATTAGAATAGAATTAGAATAGAAATAGAATAGAATTAGAATTAGAATTAGAATTAGAATTAGAATAGAAATAGAATAGAATTAGAATTAGAATTAGAATAGAATTAGAATAGAATTAGAAATAGAATTAGAATTAGAATAGAATTAGAATTTGAAATAGAATTAGAAATAGAATTAGAATAGAATTAGAATAGAATTAGAAATAGAATTATAATTAGAATTAGAATAGAATTAGAATAGAAATAGAATAGAATTAGAATTAGAATTAGAATTAGAATTAGAATAGAATTAGAATTAGAAATAGAATTAGAATTAGAATTAGAATTAGAATAGAATTAGAATTAGAATAGAATTAAAATTAGAAATAGAATTAGAATAGAATTAGAATAGAATTAGAAATAGAATTAGAATTATAAATAGAATTAGAATTAGAATTAGAATTATAATTAGAATTAGAATAGAATTAGAATAGAATTAGAATAGAATTAGAATAGAATTAGAATAGAATTAGAATAGAATTAGAATTAGAAATAGAATTAGAATTAGAATTAGAATTAGAATAGAATTAGAATAGAATTAGAAATAGAATTAGAATTAGAATAGAATTAAAATTAGAAATAGAATAGAATTAGAATTAGAATTTGAATTAGAATTAGAATAGAATTAGAAATAGAATTAGAATTAGAATTAGAATTAGAATTAGAATATAATTAGAATTAGAAATGGAATTAGAAATAGAATGGAATTATAATTAGAATTAGTATTGAGTTAGAATAGAATTAGAATTAGAATAGAATTAGAATAAAATTAGAATAGAATTAGAATAGAATTAGAACTAGAATTAGAATAGAATTAGAATAGAATTAGAAATAGAATTAGAATTAGAATAAAATTAGAATTATAAATAGAATTAGAATTAGAATTAGAATTATAATTAGAATTATAATATAATTAGAATAGAATTAGAATAGAATTAGAAATAGAATTAGAATTAGAATTAGAATTAGAATAGAATTAGAATTAGAAATAGAATTAGAATAGAATTAGAATAGAATTAGAAATAGAAATAGAATAGAATTAGAATTAGAATTAGAATAGAATTAGAATAGAATTAGAAATAGAATTAGAATTAGAATAGAATTAGAATAGAATTAGAATTATAAATAGAATTAGAATTAGAATTAGAATTAGAATTAGAATTAGAATATAATTAGAATAGAATTAGAATAGAATTAGAATAGAATTAGAATAGAATTAGAATAGAATTAGAATTAGAATTAGAATTAGAATTAGAATTAGAATTAGAATTAGAATTAGAATAGAATTAGAATAGAATTAGAAATAGAATTAGAATTAGAATAGAATTAGAATTAGAAATAGAATAGAATTAGAATTAGAATTAGAATTAGAAATAGAATAGAATTAGAATACAATTAGAATAGAATTAGAATTATAAATAGAATTAGAATTAGAATTAGAATTATAATTAGAATTAGAGTAGAATTAGAATAGAAATAGAATAGAATTAGAATTAGAATTAGAATTAGAATTAGAATAGAATTAGAATTAGAAATAGAATTAGAATTAGAATTAGAATTAGAATAGAATTAGAATTAGAATAGAATTAAAATTAGAAATAGAATTAGAATAGAATTAGAATAGAATTAGAAATAGAATTAGAATTATAAATAGAATTAGAATTAGAATTTGAATTATAATTAGAATTAGAATAGAATTAAAATAGAATTAGAATAGAATTAGAATAGAATTAGAATAGAATTGGAATTAGAAATAGAATTAGAATTAGAATTAGAATTAGAATAGAATTAGAATAGAATTAGAAATAGAATTAGAATTAGAATAGAATTAAAATTAGAAATAGAATAGAATTAGAATTAGAATTTGAATTAGAATTAGAATAGAATTAGAAATAGAATTAGAATTAGAATTAGAATTAGAATATAATTAGAATTAGAAATGGAATTAGAAATAGAATAGAATTATAATTAGAATTAGAATTGAGTTAGAATAGAATTAGAATTAGAATAGAATTAGAATAAAATTAGAATAGAATTAGAATAGAATTAGAATTAGAATAGAATTAGAATAGAATTAGAATAGAATTAGAATTATAAATAGAATTAGAATTAGAATTAGAATTATAATTAGAATTAGAATAGAATTAGAATAGAATTAGAATAGAATTAGAATAGAATTAGAATAGAATTAGAATAGAATTAGAATAGAATTAGAATTAGAAATAGAATTAGAATTAGAATTAGAATTAGAATAGAATTAGAATAGAATTAGAAATAGAATTAGAATTAGAATAGAATTAGAATTAGAAATAGAATAGAATTAGAATTAGAATTAGAATTAGAATTAGAATTAGAATAGAATTAGAAATAGAATACAATTAGAATACAATTAGAATAGAATTAGAATTATAAATAGAATTAGAATTAGAATTAGAATTATAATTAGAATTAGAATAGAATTAGAATAGAAATAGAATAGAATTAGAATTAGAATTAGAATTAGAATTAGAATAGAATTAGAATTAGAAATAGAATTAGAATTAGAATTAGAATTAGAATAGAATTAGAATTAGAAATAGAATTAGAATAGAATTAGAAATATAATTAGAATTAGAATAGAATTAGAATAGAATTAGAATTAGAAATAGAATAGAATTATAATTAGAATTAGAATAGAATTAAAATAGAATTAGAATAGAATTAGAATAGAATTAAAATTAGAATTAGAATTAGAATTAGAATAGAATTAGAATTAGAAATAGAAATAGAATTAGAATTAGAATTAGAATTAGAATAGAATTAGAATTAGAAATATAATTAGAATAGAATTAGAATAGAGATAGAATTAGAATTAGAATTAGAATTAGAATAGAATTAGAATAGAATAAGAAATAGAATTAGAATTAGAATAGAATTAGAATAGAATTAGAATAGAATTAGAATATAATTAGAATAGAATTAGAATAGAATTAGAATAGAATTAGAATAGAATTAGAATTAGAAATAGAATTAGAATTAGAATTAGAATTAGAATAGAATTAGAATAGAATTAGAAATAGAATTAGAATTAGAATAGAATTAGAATTAGAAATAGAATAGAATTAGAATTAGAATTTGAATTAGAATTAGAATAGAATTAGAAATAGAATTAGAATTAGAATTAGAATTAGAATTAGAATATAATTAGAATTAGAAATGGAATTAGAAATAGAATAGAATTATAATTAGAATTAGAATTGAGTTAGAATAGAATTAGAGTTAGAATAGAATTAGAATAAAATTAGAATAGAGTTAGAATAGAATTAGAATTAGAATAGAATTAGAATAGAATTAGAATTATAAATAGAATTAGAATTAGAATTAGAATTATAATTATAATTAGAATAGAATTAGAATAGAATTAGAATAGAATTAGAATAAAATTAGAATAGAATTAGAATTAGAAATAGAATTAGACTTAGAATTAGAATTAGAATAGAATTAGAATAGAATTAGAAATAGAATTAGAATTAGAATAGAATTAGAATTATAAATAGAATAGAATTAGAAATAGAATAGAATTATAATTAGAATTAGAATTAGAATTAGAATAGAATTAGAAATAGAATAGAATTAGAATACAATTAGAATAGAATTAGAATTATAAATAGAATTAGAATTAGAATTAGAATTATAATAAGAATTAGAATAGAATTAGAATAGAAATAGAATAGAATTAGAATTAGAATTAGAATTAGAATTAGAATAGAATTAGAATTAGAAATAGAAATAGAATTAGAATTAGAATAGAATTAGAATTAGAAATAGAATTAGAATTAGAATTAGAATTAGAATAGAATTAGAATTAGAAATAGAATTAGAATAGAATTAGAATAGAATTAGAAATAGAATTAGAATAGAATTAGAATTAGAATTAGAATAGAATTAGAATAGAATTAGAAATAGAATTAGAATTAGAATAGAATTAGAATAGAATTAGAATTATAAATAGAATTAGAATTAGAATTAGAATTACAATTAGAATTAGAATAGAATTAGAATAGAATTAGAATAGAATTAGAATAGAATTAGAATAGAATTAGAATAGAATTAGAATTAGAAATAGAATTAGAATATAATTAGAATAGAATTAGAAATAGAATTAGAATAGAATTAGAATTAGAATTAGAATAGAATTAGAATAGAATTAGAAATAGAATTAGAATTAGATTAGAATTAGAATAGAATTAGAATTAGAATTAGAATTAGAATTAGAATTATAATAGAATTAGAATTAGAAATAGAAATAGAAATAGAATTAGAATTAGAAATAGAATTAGAAATAGAATAGAATTAGAATTAGAATTAGAATAGAATTAGAATAAAATTAGAATAGAATTAGAATTAGAATTAGAATTAGAATAGAATTAGAATTAGAAATAGAATTAGAAATAGAATAGAATTATAATTAGAATTAGAATAGAATTAGAATAGAATTAGAATAGAATTAGAATTAGAATAAAATTAGAATAAAATTAGAATTAGAATAGAATTAGAATTAGAAATAGAATTAGAAATAGAATTAGAAATAGAATTAGAATTAGAATTAGAATTAGAATAGAATTAGAATTAGAAATAGAATTAGAATTAGAATTAGAATTAGAATAGAATTAGAATTAGAAATAGAATAGAATTATAATTAGAATTAGAATAGAATTAAAATAGAATTAGAATAGAATTAGAATAGAATTAAAATTAGAATTAGAATTAGAATTAGAATAGAATTAGAATTAGAAATAGAAATAGAATTAGAATTAGAATTAGAATTAGAATAGAATTAGAATTAGAAATATAATTAGAATAGAATTAGAATAGAGATAAAATTAGAATTAGAATTAGAATTAGAATAGAATTAGAATAGAATAAGAAATAGAATTAGAATTAGAATAGAATTAGAATAGAATTAGAATAGAATTAGAATAGAATTAGAATATAATTAGAATAGAATTAGAATAGAATTAGAATAGAATTAGAATTAGAAATAGAATTAGAATTAGAATTAGAATAGAATTAGAATAGAATTAGAAATAGAATTAGAATTAGAATAGAATTAGAATTAGAAATAGAATAGAATTAGAATTAGAATTAGAATTAGAATTAGAAATAGAATAGAATTAGAATACAATTAGAATAGAATTAGAATTATAAATAGAATTATAATTAGAATTAGAATTATAATTAGAATTAGAATAGAATTAGAATAGAAATAGAATAGAATTAGAATTAGAATTAGAATTAGAATTAGAATAGAATTAGAATTAGAAATAGAATTAGAATTAGAATTAGAATTAGAATAGAATTAGAAATAGAATTAGAATAGAATTAGAATAGAATTAGAAATAGAAATAGAATAAAATTAGAATTAGAATAGAATTAGAATAGAATTAGAAATAGAATTAGAATTAGAATAGAATTAGAATAGAATTAGAATTAGAATTATAAATAGAATTAGAATTATAATTAGAATTATAATTAGAATTAGAATAGAATTAGAATAGAATTAGAATAGAATTAGAATCAGAATAGAATTAGAATTAGAAATAGAATAGAATTAGAATTAGAATTAGAATTAGAATTAGAATAGAATTAGAATTAGAAATAGAATTAGAATTAGAATTAGAATTAGAATAGAATTAGAATTAAAAATAGAATTAGAATAGAATTAGAATAGAATTAGAAATAGAAATAGAATAGAATTAGAATTAGAATTAGAATAGAATTAGAATAGAATTAGAAATAGAATTAGAATTAGAATATAATTAGAATAGAATTAGAATTATAAATAGAATTAGAATTAGAATTAGAATTATAATTAGAATTAGAATATAATTAGAATAGAATTAGAATAGAATTAGAATAGAATTAGAATAGAATTAGAATAGAATTAGAATTAGAAATAGAATTAGAATTAGAATTAGAATTAGAATAGAATTAGAATAGAATTAGAAATAGAATTAGAATTAGAATAGAATTAGAATAGAAATAGAATTATAAATAGAATTAGAATTAGAATTAGAATTATAATTAGAATTAGAATAGAATAGAATAGAATTAGAATAGAATTAGAATAGAATTAGAATAGAATTAGAATTAGAAATAGAATTAGACTTAGAATTAGAATTAGAATAGAATTAGAATAGAATTAGAAATAGAATTAGAATTAGAATAGAATTAGAATTATAAATAGAATAGAATTAGAAATAGAATAGAATTAGAATTAGAATTAGAATTAGAATTAGAATAGAATTAGAAATAGAATAGAATTAGAATACAATTAGAATAGAATTAGAATTATAAATAGAATTAGAATTAGAATTAGAATTATAATAAGAATTAGAATAGAATTAGAATAGAAATAGAATAGAATTAGAATTAGAATTAGAATTAGAATTAGAATAGAATTAGAATTAGAAATAGAAATAGAATTAGAATTAGAATTAGAATTAGAATAGAATTAGAATTAGAAATAGAATTAGAATTAGAATTAGAATTAGAATAGAATTAGAATTAGAAATAGAATTAGAATAGAATTAGAATAGAATTAGAAATAGAATTAGAATAGAATTAGAATTAGAATTAGAATAGAATTAGAATAGAATTAGAAATAGAATTAGAATTAGAATAGAATTAGAATAGAATTAGAATTATAAATAGAATTAGAATTAGAATTAGAATTACAATTAGAATTAGAATAGAATTAGAATAGAATTAGAATAGAATTAGAAATAGAATTAGAATTAGAATAGAATTAGAATTATAAATAGAATAGAATTAGAAATAGAATAGAATTATAATTAGAATTAGAATTAGAATTAGAATAGAATTAGAAATAGAATAGAATTAGAATACAATTAGAATAGAATTAGAATTATAAATAGAATTAGAATTAGAATTAGAATTATAATAAGAATTAGAATAGAATTAGAATAGAAATAGAATAGAATTAGAATTAGAATTAGAATTAGAATTAGAATAGAATTAGAATTAGAAATAGAAATAGAATTAGAATTAGAATAGAATTAGAATTAGAAATAGAATTAGAATTAGAATTAGAATTAGAATAGAATTAGAATTAGAAATAGAATTAGAATAGAATTAGAATAGAATTAGAAATAGAATTAGAATAGAATTAGAATTAGAATTAGAATAGAATTAGAATAGAATTAGAAATAGAATTAGAATTAGAATAGAATTAGAATAGAATTAGAATTATAAATAGAATTAGAATTAGAATTAGAATTACAATTAGAATTAGAATAGAATTAGAATAGAATTAGAATAGAATTAGAATAGAATTAGAATAGAATTAGAATAGAATTAGAATTAGAAATAGAATTAGAATATAATTAGAATAGAATTAGAAATAGAATTAGAATAGAATTAGAATTAGAATTAGAATAGAATTAGAATAGAATTAGAAATAGAATTAGAATTAGATTAGAATTAGAATAGAATTAGAATTAGAATTAGAATTAGAATTAGAATTATAATAGAATTAGAATTAGAAATAGAAATAGAAATAGAATTAGAATTAGAAATAGAATTAGAAATAGAATAGAATTAGAATTAGAATTAGAATAGAATTAGAATAAAATTAGAATAGAATTAGAATTAGAATTAGAATTAGAATAGAATTAGAATTAGAAATAGAATTAGAAATAGAATAGAATTATAATTAGAATTAGAATAGAATTAGAATAGAATTAGAATAGAATTAGAATTAGAATAAAATTAGAATAAAATTAGAATTAGAATAGAATTAGAATTAGAAATAGAATTAGAAATAGAATTAGAAATAGAATTAGAATTAGAATTAGAATTAGAATAGAATTAGAATTAGAAATAGAATTAGAATTAGAATTAGAATTAGAATAGAATTAGAATTAGAAATAGAATAGAATTATAATTAGAATTAGAATAGAATTAAAATAGAATTAGAATAGAATTAGAATAGAATTAAAATTAGAATTAGAATTAGAATTAGAATAGAATTAGAATTAGAAATAGAAATAGAATTAGAATTAGAATTAGAATTAGAATAGAATTAGAATTAGAAATATAATTAGAATAGAATTAGAATAGAGATAAAATTAGAATTAGAATTAGAATTAGAATAGAATTAGAATAGAATAAGAAATAGAATTAGAATTAGAATAGAATTAGAATAGAATAAGAATAGAATTAGAATAGAATTAGAATATAATTAGAATAGAATTAGAATAGAATTAGAATAGAATTAGAATATAATTAGAATAGAATTAGAATAGAATTAGAATAGAATTAGAATAGAATTAGAATTAGAAATAGAATTAGAATTAGAATTAGAATTAGAATAGAATTAGAATAGAATTAGAAATAGAATTAGAATTAGAATAGAATTAGAATTAGAAATAGAATAGAATTAGAATTAGAATTTGAATTAGAATTAGAATAGAATTAGAAATAGAATTAGAATTAGAATTAGAATTAGAATTAGAATATAATTAGAATTAGAAATGGAATTAGAAATAGAATAGAATTATAATTAGAATTAGAATTGAGTTAGAATAGAATTAGAGTTAGAATAGAATTAGAATAAAATTAGAATAGAGTTAGAATAGAATTAGAATTAGAATAGAATTAGAATAGAATTAGAATTATAAATAGAATTAGAATTAGAATTAGAATTATAATTATAATTAGAATAGAATTAGAATAGAATTAGAATAGAATTAGAATAAAATTAGAATAGAATTAGAATTAGAAATAGAATTAGACTTAGAATTAGAATTAGAATAGAATTAGAATAGAATTAGAAATAGAATTAGAATTAGAATAGAATTAGAATTATAAATAGAATAGAATTAGAAATAGAATAGAATTATAATTAGAATTAGAATTAGAATTAGAATAGAATTAGAAATAGAATAGAATTAGAATACAATTAGAATAGAATTAGAATTATAAATAGAATTAGAATTAGAATTAGAATTATAATAAGAATTAGAATAGAATTAGAATAGAAATAGAATAGAATTAGAATTAGAATTAGAATTAGAATTAGAATAGAATTAGAATTAGAAATAGAAATAGAATTAGAATTAGAATAGAATTAGAATTAGAAATAGAATTAGAATTAGAATTAGAATTAGAATAGAATTAGAATTAGAAATAGAATTAGAATAGAATTAGAATAGAATTAGAAATAGAATTAGAATAGAATTAGAATTAGAATTAGAATAGAATTAGAATAGAATTAGAAATAGAATTAGAATTAGAATAGAATTAGAATAGAATTAGAATTATAAATAGAATTAGAATTAGAATTAGAATTACAATTAGAATTAGAATAGAATTAGAATAGAATTAGAATAGAATTAGAATAGAATTAGAATAGAATTAGAATAGAATTAGAATTAGAAATAGAATTAGAATATAATTAGAATAGAATTAGAAATAGAATTAGAATAGAATTAGAATTAGAATTAGAATAGAATTAGAATAGAATTAGAAATAGAATTAGAATTAGATTAGAATTAGAATAGAATTAGAATTAGAATTAGAATTAGAATTAGAATTATAATAGAATTAGAATTAGAAATAGAAATAGAAATAGAATTAGAATTAGAAATAGAATTAGAAATAGAATAGAATTAGAATTAGAATTAGAATAGAATTAGAATAAAATTAGAATAGAATTAGAATTAGAATTAGAATTAGAATAGAATTAGAATTAGAAATAGAATTAGAAATAGAATAGAATTATAATTAGAATTAGAATAGAATTAGAATAGAATTAGAATAGAATTAGAATTAGAATAAAATTAGAATAAAATTAGAATTAGAATAGAATTAGAATTAGAAATAGAATTAGAAATAGAATTAGAAATAGAATTAGAATTAGAATTAGAATTAGAATAGAATTAGAATTAGAAATAGAATTAGAATTAGAATTAGAATTAGAATAGAATTAGAATTAGAAATAGAATAGAATTATAATTAGAATTAGAATAGAATTAAAATAGAATTAGAATAGAATTAGAATAGAATTAAAATTAGAATTAGAATTAGAATTAGAATAGAATTAGAATTAGAAATAGAAATAGAATTAGAATTAGAATTAGAATTAGAATAGAATTAGAATTAGAAATATAATTAGAATAGAATTAGAATAGAGATAAAATTAGAATTAGAATTAGAA
This sequence comes from Streptanthus diversifolius, assembly GCA_039880935.1. Lineage (NCBI taxonomy): Eukaryota > Viridiplantae > Streptophyta > Magnoliopsida > Brassicales > Brassicaceae > Streptanthus > Streptanthus diversifolius. The sequence goes on along the minus strand of JAXGFM010000018.1, from coordinate 487,198 downwards.
TTAGAATAGAATTAGAATAGAATAAGAAATAGAATTAGAATTAGAATAGAATTAGAATAGAATTAGAATAGAATTAGAATAGAATTAGAATATAATTAGAATAGAATTAGAATAGAATTAGAATAGAATTAGAATTAGAAATAGAATTAGAATTAGAATTAGAATAGAATTAGAATAGAATTAGAAATAGAATTAGAATTAGAATAGAATTAGAATTAGAAATAGAATAGAATTAGAATTAGAATTAGAATTAGAATTAGAAATAGAATAGAATTAGAATACAATTAGAATAGAATTAGAATTATAAATAGAATTATAATTAGAATTAGAATTATAATTAGAATTAGAATAGAATTAGAATAGAAATAGAATAGAATTAGAATTAGAATTAGAATTAGAATTAGAATAGAATTAGAATTAGAAATAGAATTAGAATTAGAATTAGAATTAGAATAGAATTAGAAATAGAATTAGAAATAGAATAGAATTAGAATTAGAATTAGAATAGAATTAGAATAAAATTAGAATAGAATTAGAATTAGAATTAGAATTAGAATAGAATTAGAATTAGAAATAGAATTAGAAATAGAATAGAATTATAATTAGAATTAGAATAGAATTAGAAATAGAAATAGAATAAAATTAGAATTAGAATAGAATTAGAATAGAATTAGAAATAGAATTAGAATTAGAATAGAATTAGAATAGAATTAGAATTAGAATTATAAATAGAATTAGAATTATAATTAGAATTATAATTAGAATTAGAATAGAATTAGAATAGAATTAGAATAGAATTAGAATCAGAATAGAATTAGAATTAGAAATAGAATAGAATTAGAATTAGAATTAGAATTAGAATTAGAATAGAATTAGAATTAGAAATAGAATTAGAATTAGAATTAGAATTAGAATAGAATTAGAATTAAAAATAGAATTAGAATAGAATTAGAATAGAATTAGAAATAGAAATAGAATAGAATTAGAATTAGAATTAGAATAGAATTAGAATAGAATTAGAAATAGAATTAGAATTAGAATATAATTAGAATAGAATTAGAATTATAAATAGAATTAGAATTAGAATTAGAATTATAATTAGAATTAGAATATAATTAGAATAGAATTAGAATAGAATTAGAATAGAATTAGAATAGAATTAGAATAGAATTAGAATTAGAAATAGAATTAGAATTAGAATTAGAATTAGAATAGAATTAGAATAGAATTAGAAATAGAATTAGAATTAGAATAGAATTAGAATAGAAATAGAATTATAAATAGAATTAGAATTAGAATTAGAATTATAATTAGAATTAGAATAGAATAGAATAGAATTAGAATAGAATTAGAATAGAATTAGAATAGAATTAGAATTAGAAATAGAATTAGACTTAGAATTAGAATTAGAATAGAATTAGAATAGAATTAGAAATAGAATTAGAATTAGAATAGAATTAGAATTATAAATAGAATAGAATTAGAAATAGAATAGAATTAGAATTAGAATTAGAATTAGAATTAGAATAGAATTAGAAATAGAATAGAATTAGAATACAATTAGAATAGAATTAGAATTATAAATAGAATTAGAATTAGAATTAGAATTATAATAAGAATTAGAATAGAATTAGAATAGAAATAGAATAGAATTAGAATTAGAATTAGAATTAGAATTAGAATAGAATTAGAATTAGAAATAGAAATAGAATTAGAATTAGAATTAGAATTAGAATAGAATTAGAATTAGAAATAGAATTAGAATTAGAATTAGAATTAGAATAGAATTAGAATTAGAAATAGAATTAGAATAGAATTAGAATAGAATTAGAAATAGAATTAGAATAGAATTAGAATTAGAATTAGAATAGAATTAGAATAGAATTAGAAATAGAATTAGAATTAGAATAGAATTAGAATAGAATTAGAATTATAAATAGAATTAGAATTAGAATTAGAATTACAATTAGAATTAGAATAGAATTAGAATAGAATTAGAATAGAATTAGAAATAGAATTAGAATTAGAATAGAATTAGAATTATAAATAGAATAGAATTAGAAATAGAATAGAATTATAATTAGAATTAGAATTAGAATTAGAATAGAATTAGAAATAGAATAGAATTAGAATACAATTAGAATAGAATTAGAATTATAAATAGAATTAGAATTAGAATTAGAATTATAATAAGAATTAGAATAGAATTAGAATAGAAATAGAATAGAATTAGAATTAGAATTAGAATTAGAATTAGAATAGAATTAGAATTAGAAATAGAAATAGAATTAGAATTAGAATAGAATTAGAATTAGAAATAGAATTAGAATTAGAATTAGAATTAGAATAGAATTAGAATTAGAAATAGAATTAGAATAGAATTAGAATAGAATTAGAAATAGAATTAGAATAGAATTAGAATTAGAATTAGAATAGAATTAGAATAGAATTAGAAATAGAATTAGAATTAGAATAGAATTAGAATAGAATTAGAATTATAAATAGAATTAGAATTAGAATTAGAATTACAATTAGAATTAGAATAGAATTAGAATAAAATTAGAATAGAATTAGAATAGAATTAGAATAGAATTAGAATAGAATTAGAATTAGAAATAGAATTAGAATATAATTAGAATAGAATTAGAAATAGAATTAGAATAGAATTAGAATTAGAATTAGAATAGAATTAGAATAGAATTAGAAATAGAATTAGAATTAGATTAGAATTAGAATAGAATTAGAATTAGAATTAGAATTAGAATTAGAATTATAATAGAATTAGAATTAGAAATAGAAATAGAAATAGAATTAGAATTAGAAATAGAATTAGAAATAGAATAGAATTAGAATTAGAATTAGAATAGAATTAGAATAAAATTAGAATAGAATTAGAATTAGAATTAGAATTAGAATAGAATTAGAATTAGAAATAGAATTAGAAATAGAATAGAATTATAATTAGAATTAGAATAGAATTAGAATAGAATTAGAATAGAATTAGAATTAGAATAAAATTAGAATAAAATTAGAATTAGAATAGAATTAGAATTAGAAATAGAATTAGAAATAGAATTAGAAATAGAATTAGAATTAGAATTAGAATTAGAATAGAATTAGAATTAGAAATAGAATTAGAATTAGAATTAGAATTAGAATAGAATTAGAATTAGAAATAGAATAGAATTATAATTAGAATTAGAATAGAATTAAAATAGAATTAGAATAGAATTAGAATAGAATTAAAATTAGAATTAGAATTAGAATTAGAATAGAATTAGAATTAGAAATAGAAATAGAATTAGAATTAGAATTAGAATTAGAATAGAATTAGAATTAGAAATATAATTAGAATAGAATTAGAATAGAGATAAAATTAGAATTAGAATTAGAATTAGAATAGAATTAGAATAGAATAAGAAATAGAATTAGAATTAGAATAGAATTAGAATAGAATAAGAATAGAATTAGAATAGAATTAGAATATAATTAGAATAGAATTAGAATAGAATTAGAATAGAATTAGAATATAATTAGAATAGAATTAGAATAGAATTAGAATAGAATTAGAATAGAATTAGAATTAGAAATAGAATTAGAATTAGAATTAGAATTAGAATAGAATTAGAATAGAATTAGAAATAGAATTAGAATTAGAATAGAATTAGAATTAGAAATAGAATAGAATTAGAATTAGAATTTGAATTAGAATTAGAATAGAATTAGAAATAGAATTAGAATTAGAATTAGAATTAGAATTAGAATATAATTAGAATTAGAAATGGAATTAGAAATAGAATAGAATTATAATTAGAATTAGAATTGAGTTAGAATAGAATTAGAGTTAGAATAGAATTAGAATAAAATTAGAATAGAGTTAGAATAGAATTAGAATTAGAATAGAATTAGAATAGAATTAGAATTATAAATAGAATTAGAATTAGAATTAGAATTATAATTATAATTAGAATAGAATTAGAATAGAATTAGAATAGAATTAGAATAAAATTAGAATAGAATTAGAATTAGAAATAGAATTAGACTTAGAATTAGAATTAGAATAGAATTAGAATAGAATTAGAAATAGAATTAGAATTAGAATAGAATTAGAATTATAAATAGAATAGAATTAGAAATAGAATAGAATTATAATTAGAATTAGAATTAGAATTAGAATAGAATTAGAAATAGAATAGAATTAGAATACAATTAGAATAGAATTAGAATTATAAATAGAATTAGAATTAGAATTAGAATTATAATAAGAATTAGAATAGAATTAGAATAGAAATAGAATAGAATTAGAATTAGAATTAGAATTAGAATTAGAATAGAATTAGAATTAGAAATAGAAATAGAATTAGAATTAGAATAGAATTAGAATTAGAAATAGAATTAGAATTAGAATTAGAATTAGAATAGAATTAGAATTAGAAATAGAATTAGAATAGAATTAGAATAGAATTAGAAATAGAATTAGAATAGAATTAGAATTAGAATTAGAATAGAATTAGAATAGAATTAGAAATAGAATTAGAATTAGAATAGAATTAGAATAGAATTAGAATTATAAATAGAATTAGAATTAGAATTAGAATTACAATTAGAATTAGAATAGAATTAGAATAGAATTAGAATAGAATTAGAATAGAATTAGAATAGAATTAGAATAGAATTAGAATTAGAAATAGAATTAGAATATAATTAGAATAGAATTAGAAATAGAATTAGAATAGAATTAGAATTAGAATTAGAATAGAATTAGAATAGAATTAGAAATAGAATTAGAATTAGATTAGAATTAGAATAGAATTAGAATTAGAATTAGAATTAGAATTAGAATTATAATAGAATTAGAATTAGAAATAGAAATAGAAATAGAATTAGAATTAGAAATAGAATTAGAAATAGAATAGAATTAGAATTAGAATTAGAATAGAATTAGAATAAAATTAGAATAGAATTAGAATTAGAATTAGAATTAGAATAGAATTAGAATTAGAAATAGAATTAGAAATAGAATAGAATTATAATTAGAATTAGAATAGAATTAGAATAGAATTAGAATAGAATTAGAATTAGAATAAAATTAGAATAAAATTAGAATTAGAATAGAATTAGAATTAGAAATAGAATTAGAAATAGAATTAGAAATAGAATTAGAATTAGAATTAGAATTAGAATAGAATTAGAATTAGAAATAGAATTAGAATTAGAATTAGAATTAGAATAGAATTAGAATTAGAAATAGAATAGAATTATAATTAGAATTAGAATAGAATTAAAATAGAATTAGAATAGAATTAGAATAGAATTAAAATTAGAATTAGAATTAGAATTAGAATAGAATTAGAATTAGAAATAGAAATAGAATTAGAATTAGAATTAGAATTAGAATAGAATTAGAATTAGAAATATAATTAGAATAGAATTAGAATAGAGATAAAATTAGAATTAGAATTAGAATTAGAATAGAATTAGAATAGAATAAGAAATAGAATTAGAATTAGAATAGAATTAGAATAGAATTAGAATAGAATTAGAATAGAATTAGAATATAATTAGAATAGAATTAGAATAGAATTAGAATAGAATTAGAATTAGAAATAGAATTAGAATTAGAATTAGAATAGAATTAGAATAGAATTAGAAATAGAATTAGAATTAGAATAGAATTAGAATTAGAAATAGAATAGAATTAGAATTAGAATTAGAATTAGAATTAGAAATAGAATAGAATTAGAATACAATTAGAATAGAATTAGAATTATAAATAGAATTATAATTAGAATTAGAATTATAATTAGAATTAGAATAGAATTAGAATAGAAATAGAATAGAATTAGAATTAGAATTAGAATTAGAATTAGAATAGAATTAGAATTAGAAATAGAATTAGAATTAGAATTAGAATTAGAATAGAATTAGAAATAGAATTAGAATAGAATTAGAATAGAATTAGAAATAGAAATAGAATAAAATTAGAATTAGAATAGAATTAGAATAGAATTAGAAATAGAATTAGAATTAGAATAGAATTAGAATAGAATTAGAATTAGAATTATAAATAGAATTAGAATTATAATTAGAATTATAATTAGAATTAGAATAGAATTAGAATAGAATTAGAATAGAATTAGAATCAGAATAGAATTAGAATTAGAAATAGAATAGAATTAGAATTAGAATTAGAATTAGAATTAGAATAGAATTAGAATTAGAAATAGAATTAGAATTAGAATTAGAATTAGAATAGAATTAGAATTAAAAATAGAATTAGAATAGAATTAGAATAGAATTAGAAATAGAAATAGAATAGAATTAGAATTAGAATTAGAATAGAATTAGAATAGAATTAGAAATAGAATTAGAATTAGAATAGAATTAGAATAGAATTAGAATTATAAATAGAATTAGAATTAGAATTAGAATTATAATTAGAATTAGAATATAATTAGAATAGAATTAGAATAGAATTAGAATAGAATTAGAATAGAATTAGAATAGAATTAGAATTAGAAATAGAATTAGAATTAGAATTAGAATTAGAATAGAATTAGAATAGAATTAGAAATAGAATTAGAATTAGAATAGAATTAGAATAGAAATAGAATTATAAATAGAATTAGAATTAGAATTAGAATTATAATTAGAATTAGAATAGAATAGAATAGAATTAGAATAGAATTAGAATAGAATTAGAATAGAATTAGAATTAGAAATAGAATTAGACTTAGAATTAGAATTAGAATAGAATTAGAATAGAATTAGAAATAGAATTAGAATTAGAATAGAATTAGAATTATAAATAGAATAGAATTAGAAATAGAATAGAATTAGAATTAGAATTAGAATTAGAATTAGAATAGAATTAGAAATAGAATAGAATTAGAATACAATTAGAATAGAATTAGAATTATAAATAGAATTAGAATTAGAATTAGAATTATAATAAGAATTAGAATAGAATTAGAATAGAAATAGAATAGAATTAGAATTAGAATTAGAATTAGAATTAGAATAGAATTAGAATTAGAAATAGAAATAGAATTAGAATTAGAATTAGAATTATAATAGAATTAGAATTAGAAATAGAATTAGAATTAGAATTAGAATTAGAATAGAATTAGAATTAGAAATAGAATTAGAATAGAATTAGAATAGAATTAGAAATAGAATTAGAATAGAATTAGAATTAGAATTAGAATAGAATTAGAATAGAATTAGAAATAGAATTAGAATTAGAATAGAATTAGAATAGAATTAGAATTATAAATAGAATTAGAATTAGAATTAGAATTACAATTAGAATTAGAATAGAATTAGAATAGAATTAGAATAGAATTAGAAATAGAATTAGAATTAGAATAGAATTAGAATTATAAATAGAATAGAATTAGAAATAGAATAGAATTATAATTAGAATTAGAATTAGAATTAGAATAGAATTAGAAATAGAATAGAATTAGAATACAATTAGAATAGAATTAGAATTATAAATAGAATTAGAATTAGAATTAGAATTATAATAAGAATTAGAATAGAATTAGAATAGAAATAGAATAGAATTAGAATTAGAATTAGAATTAGAATTAGAATAGAATTAGAATTAGAAATAGAAATAGAATTAGAATTAGAATAGAATTAGAATTAGAAATAGAATTAGAATTAGAATTAGAATTAGAATAGAATTAGAATTAGAAATAGAATTAGAATAGAATTAGAATAGAATTAGAAATAGAATTAGAATAGAATTAGAATTAGAATTAGAATAGAATTAGAATAGAATTAGAAATAGAATTAGAATTAGAATAGAATTAGAATAGAATTAGAATTATAAATAGAATTAGAATTAGAATTAGAATTACAATTAGAATTAGAATAGAATTAGAATAGAATTAGAATAGAATTAGAATAGAATTAGAATAGAATTAGAATAGAATTAGAATTAGAAATAGAATTAGAATATAATTAGAATAGAATTAGAAATAGAATTAGAATAGAATTAGAATTAGAATTAGAATAGAATTAGAATAGAATTAGAAATAGAATTAGAATTAGATTAGAATTAGAATAGAATTAGAATTAGAATTAGAATTAGAATTAGAATTATAATAGAATTAGAATTAGAAATAGAAATAGAAATAGAATTAGAATTAGAAATAGAATTAGAAATAGAATAGAATTAGAATTAGAATTAGAATAGAATTAGAATAAAATTAGAATAGAATTAGAATTAGAATTAGAATTAGAATAGAATTAGAATTAGAAATAGAATTAGAAATAGAATAGAATTATAATTAGAATTAGAATAGAATTAGAATAGAATTAGAATAGAATTAGAATTAGAATAAAATTAGAATAAAATTAGAATTAGAATAGAATTAGAATTAGAAATAGAATTAGAAATAGAATTAGAAATAGAATTAGAATTAGAATTAGAATTAGAATAGAATTAGAATTAGAAATAGAATTAGAATTAGAATTAGAATTAGAATAGAATTAGAATTAGAAATAGAATAGAATTATAATTAGAATTAGAATAGAATTAAAATAGAATTAGAATAGAATTAGAATAGAATTAAAATTAGAATTAGAATTAGAATTAGAATAGAATTAGAATTAGAAATAGAAATAGAATTAGAATTAGAATTAGAATTAGAATAGAATTAGAATTAGAAATATAATTAGAATAGAATTAGAATAGAGATAAAATTAGAATTAGAATTAGAATTAGAATAGAATTAGAATAGAATAAGAAATAGAATTAGAATTAGAATAGAATTAGAATAGAATTAGAATAGAATTAGAATAGAATTAGAATATAATTAGAATAGAATTAGAATAGAATTAGAATAGAATTAGAATTAGAAATAGAATTAGAATTAGAATTAGAATAGAATTAGAATAGAATTAGAAATAGAATTAGAATTAGAATAGAATTAGAATTAGAAATAGAATAGAATTAGAATTAGAATTAGAATTAGAATTAGAAATAGAATAGAATTAGAATACAATTAGAATAGAATTAGAATTATAAATAGAATTATAATTAGAATTAGAATTATAATTAGAATTAGAATAGAATTAGAATAGAAATAGAATAGAATTAGAATTAGAATTAGAATTAGAATTAGAATAGAATTAGAATTAGAAATAGAATTAGAATTAGAATTAGAATTAGAATAGAATTAGAAATAGAATTAGAATAGAATTAGAATAGAATTAGAAATAGAAATAGAATAAAATTAGAATTAGAATAGAATTAGAATAGAATTAGAAATAGAATTAGAATTAGAATAGAATTAGAATAGAATTAGAATTAGAATTATAAATAGAATTAGAATTATAATTAGAATTATAATTAGAATTAGAATAGAATTAGAATAGAATTAGAATAGAATTAGAATCAGAATAGAATTAGAATTAGAAATAGAATAGAATTAGAATTAGAATTATAATTAGAATTAGAATAGAATTAGAATTAGAAATAGAATTAGAATTAGAATTAGAATTAGAATAGAATTAGAATTAAAAATAGAATTAGAATAGAATTAGAATAGAATTAGAAATAGAAATAGAATAGAATTAGAATTAGAATTAGAATAGAATTAGAATAGAATTAGAAATAGAATTAGAATTAGAATAGAATTAGAATAGAATTAGAATTATAAATAGAATTAGAATTAGAATTAGAATTATAATTAGAATTAGAATATAATTAGAATAGAATTAGAATAGAATTAGAATAGAATTAGAATAGAATTAGAATAGAATTAGAATTAGAAATAGAATTAGAATTAGAATTAGAATTAGAATAGAATTAGAATAGAATTAGAAATAGAATTAGAATTAGAATAGAATTAGAATAGAAATAGAATTATAAATAGAATTAGAATTAGAATTAGAATTATAATTAGAATTAGAATAGAATAGAATAGAATTAGAATAGAATTAGAATAGAATTAGAATAGAATTAGAATTAGAAATAGAATTAGACTTAGAATTAGAATTAGAATAGAATTAGAATAGAATTAGAAATAGAATTAGAATTAGAATAGAATTAGAATTATAAATAGAATAGAATTAGAAATAGAATAGAATTAGAATTAGAATTAGAATTAGAATTAGAATAGAATTAGAAATAGAATAGAATTAGAATACAATTAGAATAGAATTAGAATTATAAATAGAATTAGAATTAGAATTAGAATTATAATAAGAATTAGAATAGAATTAGAATAGAAATAGAATAGAATTAGAATTAGAATTAGAATTAGAATTAGAATAGAATTAGAATTAGAAATAGAAATAGAATTAGAATTAGAATTAGAATTAGAATAGAATTAGAATTAGAAATAGAATTAGAATTAGAATTAGAATTAGAATAGAATTAGAATTAGAAATAGAATTAGAATAGAATTAGAATAGAATTAGAAATAGAATTAGAATAGAATTAGAATTAGAATTAGAATAGAATTAGAATAGAATTAGAAATAGAATTAGAATTAGAATAGAATTAGAATAGAATTAGAATTATAAATAGAATTAGAATTAGAATTAGAATTACAATTAGAATTAGAATAGAATTAGAATAGAATTAGAATAGAATTAGAATAGAATTAGAATAGAATTAGAATAGAATTAGAATTAGAAATAGAATTAGAATATAATTAGAATAGAATTAGAAATAGAATTAGAATAGAATTAGAATTAGAATTAGAATAGAATTAGAATAGAATTAGAAATAGAATTAGAATTAGATTAGAATTAGAATAGAATTAGAATTAGAATTAGAATTAGAATTAGAATTATAATAGAATTAGAATTAGAAATAGAAATAGAAATAGAATTAGAATTAGAAATAGAATTAGAAATAGAATAGAATTAGAATTAGAATTAGAATAGAATTAGAATAAAATTAGAATAGAATTAGAATTAGAATTAGAATTAGAATAGAATTAGAATTAGAAATAGAATTAGAAATAGAATAGAATTATAATTAGAATTAGAATAGAATTAGAATAGAATTAGAATAGAATTAGAATTAGAATAAAATTAGAATTAGAATAGAATTAGAATTAGAAATAGAATTAGAAATAGAATTAGAAATAGAATTAGAATTAGAATTAGAATTAGAATAGAATTAGAATTAGAAATAGAATTAGAATTAGAATTAGAATTAGAATAGAATTAGAATTAGAAATAGAATAGAATTATAATTAGAATTAGAATAGAATTAAAATAGAATTAGAATAGAATTAGAATAGAATTAAAATTAGAATTAGAATTAGAATTAGAATAGAATTAGAATTAGAAATAGAAATAGAATTAGAATTAGAATTAGAATTAGAATAGAATTAGAATTAGAAATATAATTAGAATAGAATTAGAATAGAGATAAAATTAGAATTAGAATTAGAATTAGAATAGAATTAGAATAGAATAAGAAATAGAATTAGAATTAGAATAGAATTAGAATAGAATTAGAATAGAATTAGAATAGAATTAGAATATAATTAGAATAGAATTAGAATAGAATTAGAATAGAATTAGAATTAGAAATAGAATTAGAATTAGAATTAGAATAGAATTAGAATAGAATTAGAAATAGAATTAGAATTAGAATAGAATTAGAATTAGAAATAGAATAGAATTAGAATTAGAATTAGAATTAGAATTAGAAATAGAATAGAATTAGAATACAATTAGAATAGAATTAGAATTATAAATAGAATTATAATTAGAATTAGAATTATAATTAGAATTAGAATAGAATTAGAATAGAAATAGAATAGAATTAGAATTAGAATTAGAATTAGAATTAGAATAGAATTAGAATTAGAAATAGAATTAGAATTAGAATTAGAATTAGAATAGAATTAGAAATAGAATTAGAATAGAATTAGAATAGAATTAGAAATAGAAATAGAATAAAATTAGAATTAGAATAGAATTAGAATAGAATTAGAAATAGAATTAGAATTAGAATAGAATTAGAATAGAATTAGAATTAGAATTATAAATAGAATTAGAATTATAATTAGAATTATAATTAGAATTAGAATAGAATTAGAATAGAATTAGAATAGAATTAGAATCAGAATAGAATTAGAATTAGAAATAGAATAGAATTAGAATTAGAATTAGAATTAGAATTAGAATAGAATTAGAATTAGAAATAGAATTAGAATTAGAATTAGAATTAGAATAGAATTAGAATTAAAAATAGAATTAGAATAGAATTAGAATAGAATTAGAAATAGAAATAGAATAGAATTAGAATTAGAATTAGAATAGAATTAGAATAGAATTAGAAATAGAATTAGAATTAGAATAGAATTAGAATAGAATTAGAATTATAAATAGAATTAGAATTAGAATTAGAATTATAATTAGAATTAGAATATAATTAGAATAGAATTAGAATAGAATTAGAATAGAATTAGAATAGAATTAGAATAGAATTAGAATAGAATTAGAATTAGAAATAGAATTAGAATTAGAATTAGAATTAGAATAGAATTAGAATAGAATTAGAAATAGAATTAGAATTAGAATAGAATTAGAATAGAAATAGAATTATAAATAGAATTAGAATTAGAATTAGAATTATAATTAGAATTAGAATAGAATTAGAATAGAATTAGAATAGAATTAGAATAGAATTAGAATAGAATTAGAATTAGAAATAGAATTAGAATAGAATTAGAATAGAATTAGAATTATAAATAGAATTAGAATTAGAATTAGAATTATAATTAGAATTAGAATAGAATTAGAATAGAAATAGAATAGAATTAGAATTAGAATTAGAATTAGAATTAGAATAGAATTAGAATTAGAAATAGAATTAGAATTAGAATTAGAATTAGAATTAGAATAGAATTAGAATTAGAATAGAATTAAAATTAGAAATAGAATTAGAATAGAATTAGAATAGAATTAGAAATAGAATTAGAATTATAAATAGAATTAGAATTAGAATTGGAATTATAATTAGAATTAGAATAGAATTAGAATAGAATTAGAATAGAATTAGAATAGAATTAGAATTAGAAATAGAATTAGAATTAGAATTAGAATTAGAATAGAATTAGAATAGAATTAGAAATAGAATTAGAATTAGAATAGAATTAAAATTAGAAATAGAATAGAATTAGAATTAGAATTTGAATTAGAATTAGAATAGAATTAGAAATAGAATTAGAATTAGAATTAGAATTAGAATTAGAATATAATTAGAATTAGAAATGGAATTAGAAATAGAATAGAATTATAATTAGAATTAGAATTGAGTTAGAATAGAATTAGAATTAGAATAGAATTAGAATAAAATTAGAATAGAATTAGAATAGAATTAGAATTAGAATAGAATTAGAATAGAATTAGAATAGAATTAGAATTATAAATAGAATTAGAATTAGAATTAGAATTATAATTAGAATTAGAATAGAATTAGAATAGAATTAGAATAGAATTAGAATAGAATTAGAATAGAATTAGAATAGAATTAGAATAGAATTAGAATTAGAAATAGAATTAGAATTAGAATTAGAATTAGAATTAGAATAGAATTAGAATAGAATTAGAAATAGAATTAGAATTAGAATAGAATTAGAATTAGAAATAGAATAGAATTAGAATTAGAATTAGAATTAGAAATAGAATTAGAATAGAATTAGAATTAGAAATAGAATAGAATTAGAATTAGAATTAGAATTAGAATTAGAAATAGAATTAGAATAGAATTAGAATTAGAAATAGAATAGAATTAGAATTAGAATTAGAATTAGAATTAGAATTATAATTAGAATTAGAATAGAATTAGAATAGAAATAGAATAGAATTAGAATTAGAATTAGAATTAGAATTAGAATAGAATTAGAATTAGAAATAGAATTAGAATTAGAATTAGAATTAGAATAGAATTAGAATTAGAATAGAATTAAAATTAGAAATAGAATTAGAATAGAATTAGAATAGAATTAGAATAGAATTAGAAATAGAATTAGAATTATAAATAGAATTAGAATTAGAATTAGAATTATAATTAGAATTAGAATAGAATTAGAATAGAATTAGAATAGAATTAGAATAGAATTAGAATAGAATTAGAATTAGAAATAGAATTAGAATTAGAATTAGAATAGAATTAGAATTAGAATTAGAATTAGAATTAGAAATAGAATAGAATTAGAATACAATTAGAATAGAATTAGAATTATAAATAGAATTATAATTAGAATTAGAATTATAATTAGAATTAGAATAGAATTAGAATAGAAATAGAATAGAATTAGAATTAGAATTAGAATTAGAATTAGAATAGAATTAGAATTAGAAATAGAATTAGAATTAGAATTAGAATTAGAATAGAATTAGAAATAGAATTAGAATAGAATTAGAATAGAATTAGAAATAGAAATAGAATAAAATTAGAATTAGAATAGAATTAGAATAGAATTAGAAATAGAATTAGAATTAGAATAGAATTAGAATAGAATTAGAATTAGAATTATAAATAGAATTAGAATTATAATTAGAATTATAATTAGAATTAGAATAGAATTAGAATAGAATTAGAATAGAATTAGAATCAGAATAGAATTAGAATTAGAAATAGAATAGAATTAGAATTAGAATTAGAATTAGAATTAGAATAGAATTAGAATTAGAAATAGAATTAGAATTAGAATTAGAATTAGAATAGAATTAGAATTAAAAATAGAATTAGAATAGAATTAGAATAGAATTAGAAATAGAAATAGAATAGAATTAGAATTAGAATTAGAATAGAATTAGAATAGAATTAGAAATAGAATTAGAATTAGAATAGAATTAGAATAGAATTAGAATTATAAATAGAATTAGAATTAGAATTAGAATTATAATTAGAATTAGAATATAATTAGAATAGAATTAGAATAGAATTAGAATAGAATTAGAATAGAATTAGAATAGAATTAGAATTAGAAATAGAATTAGAATTAGAATTAGAATTAGAATAGAATTAGAATAGAATTAGAAATAGAATTAGAATTAGAATAGAATTAGAATAGAAATAGAATTATAAATAGAATTAGAATTAGAATTAGAATTATAATTAGAATTAGAATAGAATTAGAATAGAATTAGAATAGAATTAGAATAGAATTAGAATAGAATTAGAATTAGAAATAGAATTAGAATAGAATTAGAATAGAATTAGAATTATAAATAGAATTAGAATTAGAATTAGAATTATAATTAGAATTAGAATAGAATTAGAATAGAAATAGAATAGAATTAGAATTAGAATTAGAATTAGAATTAGAATAGAATTAGAATTAGAAATAGAATTAGAATTAGAATTAGAATTAGAATTAGAATAGAATTAGAATTAGAATAGAATTAAAATTAGAAATAGAATTAGAATAGAATTAGAATAGAATTAGAAATAGAATTAGAATTATAAATAGAATTAGAATTAGAATTGGAATTATAATTAGAATTAGAATAGAATTAGAATAGAATTAGAATAGAATTAGAATAGAATTAGAATTAGAAATAGAATTAGAATTAGAATTAGAATTAGAATAGAATTAGAATAGAATTAGAAATAGAATTAGAATTAGAATAGAATTAAAATTAGAAATAGAATAGAATTAGAATTAGAATTTGAATTAGAATTAGAATAGAATTAGAAATAGAATTAGAATTAGAATTAGAATTAGAATTAGAATATAATTAGAATTAGAAATGGAATTAGAAATAGAATAGAATTATAATTAGAATTAGAATTGAGTTAGAATAGAATTAGAATTAGAATAGAATTAGAATAAAATTAGAATAGAATTAGAATAGAATTAGAATTAGAATAGAATTAGAATAGAATTAGAATTAGAAATAGAATTAGAATTAGAATTAGAATTAGAATTAGAATTAGAATAGAATTAGAATAGAATTAGAATAGAATTAGAATAGAATTAGAATAGAATTAGAATAGAATTAGAATAGAATTAGAATTAGAAATAGAATTAGAATTAGAATTAGAATTAGAATTAGAATAGAATTAGAATAGAATTAGAAATAGAATTAGAATTAGAATAGAATTAGAATTAGAAATAGAATAGAATTAGAATTAGAATTAGAATTAGAAATAGAATTAGAATAGAATTAGAATTAGAAATAGAATAGAATTAGAAATAGAATTAGAATTAGAATTAGAAATAGAATTAGAATAGAATTAGAATTAGAAATAGAATAGAATTAGAATTAGAATTAGAATTAGAATTAGAATTATAATTAGAATTAGAATAGAATTAGAATAGAAATAGAATAGAATTAGAATTAGAATTAGAATTAGAATTAGAATAGAATTAGAATTAGAAATAGAATTAGAATTAGAATTAGAATTAGAATAGAATTAGAATTAGAAATAGAATTAGAATTAGAATTAGAATTAGAATAGAATTAGAATTAAAAATAGAATTAGAATAGAATTAGAATAGAATTAGAAATAGAAATAGAATAGAATTAGAATTAGAATTAGAATAGAATTAGAATAGAATTAGAAATAGAATTAGAATTAGAATAGAATTAGAATAGAATTAGAATTATAAATAGAATTAGAATTAGAATTAGAATTATAATTAGAATTAGAATATAATTAGAATAGAATTAGAATAGAATTAGAATAGAATTAGAATAGAATTAGAATAGAATTAGAATTAGAAATAGAATTAGAATTAGAATTAGAATTAGAATAGAATTAGAATAGAATTAGAAATAGAATTAGAATTAGAATAGAATTAGAATAGAAATAGAATTATAAATAGAATTAGAATTAGAATTAGAATTATAATTAGAATTAGAATAGAATTAGAATAGAATTAGAATAGAATTAGAATAGAATTAGAATAGAATTAGAATTAGAAATAGAATTAGAATAGAATTAGAATAGAATTAGAATTATAAATAGAATTAGAATTAGAATTAGAATTATAATTAGAATTAGAATAGAATTAGAATAGAAATAGAATAGAATTAGAATTAGAATTAGAATTAGAATTAGAATAGAATTAGAATTAGAAATAGAATTAGAATTAGAATTAGAATTAGAATTAGAATAGAATTAGAATTAGAATAGAATTAAAATTAGAAATAGAATTAGAATAGAATTAGAATAGAATTAGAAATAGAATTAGAATTATAAATAGAATTAGAATTAGAATTGGAATTATAATTAGAATTAGAATAGAATTAGAATAGAATTAGAATAGAATTAGAATAGAATTAGAATTAGAAATAGAATTAGAATTAGAATTAGAATTAGAATAGAATTAGAATAGAATTAGAAATAGAATTAGAATTAGAATAGAATTAAAATTAGAAATAGAATAGAATTAGAATTAGAATTTGAATTAGAATTAGAATAGAATTAGAAATAGAATTAGAATTAGAATTAGAATTAGAATTAGAATATAATTAGAATTAGAAATGGAATTAGAAATAGAATAGAATTATAATTAGAATTAGAATTGAGTTAGAATAGAATTAGAATTAGAATAGAATTAGAATAAAATTAGAATAGAATTAGAATAGAATTAGAATTAGAATAGAATTAGAATAGAATTAGAATAGAATTAGAATTATAAATAGAATTAGAATTAGAATTAGAATTATAATTAGAATTAGAATAGAATTAGAATAGAATTAGAATAGAATTAGAATAGAATTAGAATAGAATTAGAATAGAATTAGAATAGAATTAGAATTAGAAATAGAATTAGAATTAGAATTAGAATTAGAATTAGAATAGAATTAGAATAGAATTAGAAATAGAATTAGAATTAGAATAGAATTAGAATTAGAAATAGAATAGAATTAGAATTAGAATTAGAATTAGAAATAGAATTAGAATAGAATTAGAATTAGAAATAGAATAGAATTAGAATTAGAATTAGAATTAGAATTAGAAATAGAATTAGAATAGAATTAGAATTAGAAATAGAATAGAATTAGAATTAGAATTAGAATTAGAATTAGAATTATAATTAGAATTAGAATAGAATTAGAATAGAAATAGAATAGAATTAGAATTAGAATTAGAATTAGAATTAGAATAGAATTAGAATTAGAAATAGAATTAGAATTAGAATTAGAATTAGAATAGAATTAGAATTAGAATAGAATTAAAATTAGAAATAGAATTAGAATAGAATTAGAATAGAATTAGAATAGAATTAGAAATAGAATTAGAATTATAAATAGAATTAGAATTAGAATTAGAATTATAATTAGAATTAGAATAGAATTAGAATAGAATTAGAATAGAATTAGAATAGAATTAGAATAGAATTAGAATTAGAAATAGAATTAGAATTAGAATTAGAATTAGAATAGAATTAGAATAGAATTAGAAATAGAATTAGAATTAGAATAGAATTAGAATTAGAAATAGAATAGAATTAGAATTAGAATTTGAATTAGAATTAGAATAGAATTAGAAATAGAATTAGAATTAGAATTAGAATTAGAATTAGAATATAATTAGAATTAGAAATGGAATTAGAAATAGAATAGAATTATAATTAGAATTAGAATTGAGTTAGAATAGAATTACAATTAGAATAGAATTAGAATAGAATTAGAATTAGAATAGAATTAGAATAAAATTAGAATAGAATTAGAATAGAATTAGAATTAGAATAGAATTAGAATAGAATTAGAATAAAATTTGAATTATAAATAGAATTAGAATTAGAATTAGAATTATAATTAGAATTAGAATAGAATTATAATACAATTAGAATAGAATTAGAATAGAATTAGAATAGAATTAGAATAGAATTAGAATTAGAAATAGAATTAGAATTAGAATTAGAATTAGAATAGAATTAGAATAGAATTAGAAATAGAATTAGAATTAGAATAGAATTAGAATTAGAAATAGAATAGAATTAGAATTAGAATTAGAATTAGAATAGAATTAGAAATAGAATACAATTAGAATACAATTAGAATAGAATTAGAATTATAAATAGAATTAGAATTAGAATTAGAATTATAATTAGAAT
Organism: Streptanthus diversifolius; assembly: GCA_039880935.1. Taxonomy (NCBI): domain Eukaryota; kingdom Viridiplantae; phylum Streptophyta; class Magnoliopsida; order Brassicales; family Brassicaceae; genus Streptanthus; species Streptanthus diversifolius. The sequence goes on along the minus strand of JAXGFM010000018.1, from coordinate 468,137 downwards.
TAGAATAGAATTAGAATAGAAATAGAATAGAATTAGAATTAGAATTAGAATTAGAATAGAATTAGAATTAGAAATAGAATTAGAATTAGAATTAGAATTAGAATAGAATTAGAATTAGAAATAGAATTAGAATAGAATTAGAATAGAATTAGAAATAGAATTAGAATAGAATTAGAATTAGAATTAGAATAGAATTAGAATAGAATTAGAATTAGAATTAGAATTAGAATAGAATTAGAATAGAAATAGAATTATAAATAGAATTAGAATTAGAATTAGAATTATAATTAGAATTAGAATAGAATTAGAATAGAATTAGAATAGAATTAGAATAGAATTAGAATAGAATTAGAATTAGAAATAGAATTAGAATAGAATTAGAATAGAATTAGAAATAGAATTAGAATAGAATTAGAATTAGAATTAGAATAGAATTAGAAATAGAATTAGAATTAGATTAGAATTAGAATAGAATTAGAATTAGAATTAGAATTAGAATTAGAATTATAATAGAATTAGAATTAGAAATAGAAATAGAATTAGAATTAGAATTAGAAATAGAATTAGAAATAGAATAGAATTAGAATTAGAATTAGAATAGAATTAGAATAAAATTAGAATAGAAGTAGAATTAGAATTAGAATTAGAATTAGAATAGAATTAGAATTAGAAATAGAATTAGAAATAGAATAGAATTATAATTAGAATTAGAATAGAATTAGAATAGAATTAGAATTAGAATAAAATTAGAATAAAATTAGAATTAGAATAGAATTAGAATTAGAAATAGAATTAGAAATAGAATTAGAATTAGAATTAGAATTAGAATAGAATTAGAATTAGAAATAGAATTAGAATTAGAATTAGAATAGAATTAGAATTAGAAATAGAATAGAATTATAATTAGAATTAGAATAGAATTAGAATTAGAATTAGAATTAGAATTAGAATAGAATTAGAATTAGAAATATAATTAAAATAGAATTAGAATAGAGATAGAATTAGAATTAGAATAGAATAAGAAATAGAATTAGAATTAGAATAGAATTAGAATAGAATTAGAATAGAATTAGAATAGAATTAGAATAGAATTAGAATAGAATTAGAAATAGAATTAGAATTATAAATAGAATTAGAATTAGAATTGGAATTATAATTAGAATTAGAATAGAATTAGAATAGAATTAGAATAGAATTAGAATAGAATTAGAATTAGAAATAGAATTAGAATTAGAATTAGAATTAGAATAGAATTAGAATAGAATTAGAAATAGAATTAGAATTAGAATAGAATTAAAATTAGAAATAGAATAGAATTAGAATTAGAATTTGAATTAGAATTAGAATAGAATTAGAAATAGAATTAGAATTAGAATTAGAATTAGAATTAGAATTAGAATTAGAATATAATTAGAATTAGAAATGGAATTAGAAATAGAATAGAATTATAATTAGAATTAGAATTGAGTTAGAATAGAATTAGAATTAGAATAGAATTAGAATAAAATTAGAATAGAATTAGAATAGAATTAGAATTAGAATAGAATTAGAATAGAATTAGAATAGAATTAGAATTATAAATAGAATTAGAATTAGAATTAGAATTATAATTAGAATTAGAATAGAATTAGAATAGAATTAGAATAGAATTAGAATAGAATTAGAATAGAATTAGAATTAGAAATAGAATTAGAATTAGAATTAGAATTAGAATAGAATTAGAATAGAATTAGAAATAGAATTAGAATTAGAATAGAATTAGAATTAGAAATAGAATAGAATTAGAATTAGAATTAGAATTAGAAATAGAATTAGAATAGAATTAGAATTAGAATTAGAATTAGAATAGAATTAGAATAGAATTAGAAATAGAATTAGAATTAGAATAGAATTAGAATTAGAAATAGAATAGAATTAGAATTAGAATTAGAATTAGAAATAGAATTAGAATAGAATTAGAATTAGAAATAGAATAGAATTAGAATTAGAATTAGAATTAGAATTAGAATTATAATTAGAATTAGAATAGAATTAGAATAGAAATAGAATAGAATTAGAATTAGAATTAGAATTAGAATTAGAATAGAATTAGAATTAGAAATAGAATTAGAATTAGAATTAGAATTAGAATAGAATTAGAATTAGAATAGAATTAAAATTAGAAATAGAATTAGAATAGAATTAGAATAGAATTAGAAATAGAATTAGAATTATAAATAGAATTAGAATTAGAATTAGAATTATATTTAGAATTAGAATAGAATTAGAATAGAATTAGAATAGAATTAGAATAGAATTAGAATAGAATTAGAATAGAATTAGAATTAGAAATAGAATTAGAATTAGAATTAGAATTAGAATAGAATTAGAATAGAATTAGAAATAGAATTAGAATTAGAATTAGAAATAGAATAGAATTAGAATTAGAATTTGAATTAGAATTAGAATAAAATTAGAAATAGAATTAGAATTAGAATTAGAATAGAATTAGAATAGAATTAGAATAGAATTACAATTAGAATAGAATTAGAATAGAATTAGAATTAGAATAGAATTAGAATAAAATTAGAATAGAATTAGAATAGAATTAGAATTAGAATAGAATTAGAATAGAATTAGAATAGAATTAGAATTATAAATAGAATTAGAATTAGAATTAGAATTATAATTAGAATTAGAATAGAATTAGAATAGAATTAGAATAGAATTAGAATAGAATTAGAATAGAATTAGAATAGAATTAGAATAGAATTAGAATTAGAAATAGAATTAGAATTAGAATTAGAATTAGAATAGAATTAGAATAGAATTAGAAATAGAATTAGAATTAGAATAGAATTAGAATTAGAAATAGAATAGAATTAGAATTAGAATTAGAATTAGAATAGAATTAGAATAGAATTAGAAATAGAATACAATTAGAATACAATTAGAATAGAATTAGAATTATAAATAGAATTAGAATTAGAATTAGAATTATAATTAGAATTAGAATAGAATTAGAATAGAAATAGAATAGAATTAGAATTAGAATTAGAATTAGAATTAGAATAGAATTAGAATTAGAAATAGAATTAGAATTAGAATTAGAATTAGAATAGAATTAGAATTAGAATTAGAATTAGAATAGAATTAGAATAGAATTAGAAATAGAATTAGAATAGAATTAGAATTAGAATTAGAATAGAATTAGAATAGAATTAGAATTAGAATTAGAATTAGAATAGAATTAGAATAGAATTAGAATTATAAATAGAATTAGAATTAGAATTAGAATTATAATTAGAATTAGAATAGAATTAGAATAGAATTAGAATAGAATTAGAATAGAATTAGAATAGAATTAGAATAGAATTAGAATTAGAAATAGAATTAGAATAGAATTAGAATAGAATTAGAAATAGAATTAGAATAGAATTAGAATTAGAATTAGAATAGAATTAGAATAGAATTAGAAATAGAATTAGAATTAGATTAGAATTAGAATAGAATTAGAATTAGAATTAGAATTAGAATTAGAATTATAATAGAATTAGAATTAGAAATAGAAATAGAATTAGAATTAGAATTAGAAATAGAATTAGAAATAGAATAGAATTATAATTAGAATTAGAATAGAATTAGAATTAGAAATAGAATTAGAAATAGAATAGAATTATAATTAGAATTAGAATAGAATTAGAATAGAATTAGAATTAGAATAAAATTAGAATAAAATTAGAATTAGAATAGAATTAGAATCAGAAATAGAATTAGAAATAGAATTAGAATTAGAATTAGAATTAGAATAGAATTAGAATTAGAAATAGAATTAGAATTAGAATTAGAATAGAATTAGAATTAGAAATAGAATAGAATTATAATTAGAATTAGAATAGAATTAAAATAGAATTAGAATAGAATTAGAATAGAATTAAAATTAGAATTAGAATTAGAATTAGAATAGAATTAGAATTAGAATTAGAATTAGAATAGAATTAGAATTAGAAATATAATTAGAATAGAATTAGAATAGAGATAGAATTAGAATTAGAATTAGAATTAGAATAGAATTAGAATAGAATAAGAAATAGAATTAGAATTAGAATAGAATTAGAATAGAATTAGAATAGAATTAGAATATAATTAGAATAGAATTAGAATAGAATAAGAATAGAATTAGAATAGAATTAGAATTATAAATAGAATTAGAATTAGAATTAGAATTAGAATAGAATTAGAATAGAATTAGAAATAGAATTAGAATTAGAATAGAATTAGAATTAGAAATAGAATATAATTAGAATTAGAATTAGAATTAGAATTAGAAATAGAATAGAATTAGAATACAATTAGAATAGAATTAGAATGATAAATAGAATTAGAATTAGAATTAGAATTATAATTAGAATTAGAATAGAATTAGAATAGAAATAGAATAGAATTAGAATTAGAATTAGAATTAGAATTAGAATAGAATTAGAATTAGAAATAGAATTAGAAATAGAATTAGAATTAGAATAGAATTAGAATAGAATTAGAAATAGAATTAGAATTAGAATAGAATTAGAATTAGAAATAGAATAGAATTAGAATTAGAATTAGAATTAGAATTAGAAATAGAATAGAATTAAAATTAGAATTAGAATTAGAATTAGAATTATAATTAGAATTAGAATAGAATTAGAATAGAAATAGAATAGAATTAGAATTAGAATTAGAATTAGAATTAGAATAGAATTAGAATTAGAAATAGAATTAGAATTAGAATTAGAATTAGAATAGAATTAGAATTAGAATAGAATTATAATTAGAATTAGAATAGAATTAGAATTAGAAATAGAATAGAATTAGAATTAGAATTAGAATTAGAATTAGAATAGAATTAGAATTAGAAATAGAATTAGAATTAGAATTAGAATTAGAATAGAATTAGAATTAGAAATAGAATTAGAATAGAATTAGAATAGAATTAGAAATAGAATTAGAATAGAATTAGAATTAGAATTAGAATAGAATTAGAATAGAATTAGAAATAGAATTAGAATTAGAATTAGAATAGAATTAGAATAGAATTAGAAATAGAATTAGAATTAGAATAGAATTAGAATAGAATTAGAATTATAAATAGAATTAGAATTAGAATTAGAATTATAATTAGAATTAGAATAGAATTAGAATAGAATTAGAATAGAATTAGAATTAGAATAGAATTAGAATTAGAAATAGAATAGAATTAGAATTAGAATTAGAATTAGATTTAGAATTAGAATAGAATTAGAATTAGAAATAGAATTAGAATTAGAATTAGAATTAGAATAGAATTAGAATTAGAAATAGAATTAGAATAGAACTAGAATAGAATTAGAAATAGAAATAGAATAGAATTAGAATTAGAATTAGAATAGAATTAGAATAGAATTAGAAATAGAATTAGAATTAGAATAGAATTAGAATAGAATTAGAATTATAAATAGAATCAGAATTAGAATTAGAATTATAATTAGAATTAGAATATAATTAGAATAGAATTAGAAATAGAATTAGAATAGAATTAGAATTAGAAATAGAATTAGAATTAGAATTAGAATTAGACTAGAATTAGAATAGAATTAGAAATAGAATTAGAATTAGAATAGAATTAGAATTAGAAATAGAATAGAATTAGAATTAGAATTAGAATTAGAATTAGAAATAGAATTAGAATTAGAATAGAATTAGAAATAGAATTAGAATTAGAATAGAATTAGAATTAGAAATAGAATAGAATTAGAATTAGAATTAGAATTAGAATTAGAATTAGAATAGAATTAGAATAGAATTAGAAATAGAATTAGAATTAGAATAGAATTAGGATTAGAATTAGAATTAGAATTAGAATTAGAATTAGAATTAGAATAAAATTAGAATAGAATTAGAATTAGAAATAGAATTAGAATTAGAATTAGAATTAGAATAGAATTAGAATAGAATTAGAAATAGAATTAGAATTAGAATAGAATTAGAATTAGAAATAGAATAGAATTAGAATTAGAATTAGAATTAGAATTAGAAATAGAATAGAATTAGAATACAATTAGAATAGAATTAGAATTATAAATAGAATTAGAATTAGAATTAGAATTATAATTAGAATAGAATTAGAATTAGAAATAGAATTAGAAATAGAATTAGAATTAGAATTAGAATTAGAATAGAATTAGAATTAGAAATAGAATTAGAATTAGAATTAGAATTAAAATAGAATTAGAATTAGAAATAGAATAGAATTATAATTAGAATTAGAATAGAATTAAAATAGAATTAGAATAGAATTAGAATAGAATTAAAATTAGAATTAGAATTAGAATTAGAATAGAATTAGAATTAGAAATAGAAATAGAATTAGAATTAGAATTAGAATTAGAATAGAATTAGAATTAGAAATATAATTAGAATAGAATTAGAATAGAGATAGAATTAAAATTAGAATTAGAATTAGAATAGAATTAGAATAGAATAAGAAATAGAATTAGAATTAGAATAGATTTAGAATAGAATTAGAATATAATTAGAATATAATTAGAATAGAATTAGAATAGAATTAGAATAGAATTAGAATAGAATTAGAATTAGAAATAGAATTAGAATTAGAATTAGAATTAGAATAGAATTAGAATAGAATTAGAAATAAAATTAGAATTAGAATAGAATTAGAATTAGAAATAGAATAGAATTAGAATTAGAATGAGAATTAGAATTAGAAATAGAATAGAATTAGAATACAATTAGAATAGAATTAGAATTATAAATAGAATTAGAATTAGAATTAGAATTATAATTAGAATTAGAATAGAATTAGAATAGAAATAGAATAGAATTAGAATTAGAATTAGAATTAGAATTAGAATAGAATTAGAATTAGAAATAGAATTAGAATTAGAATTAGAATTAGAATAGAATTAGAAATAGAATTAGAATAGAATTAGAATAGAATTAGAAATAGAAATAGAATAGAATTAGAATTAGAATTAGAATAGAATTAGAATAGAATTAGAAATAGAATTAGAATTAGAATAGAATTAGAATAGAATTAGAATTATAAATAGAATTAGAATTAGAATTAGAATTATAATTAGAATTAGAATAGAATTAGAATAGAATTAGAATAGAATTAGAATTAGAATAGAATTAGAATTAGAAATAGAATAGAATTAGAATTAGAATTAGAATTAGATTTAGAATTAGAATAGAATTAGAATTAGAAATAGAATTAGAATTAGAATTAGAATTAGAATAGAATTAGAATTAGAAATAGAATTAGAATAGAACTAGAATAGAATTAGAAATAGAAATAGAATAGAATTAGAATTAGAATTAGAATAGAATTAGAATAGAATTAGAAATAGAATTAGAATTAGAATAGAATTAGAATAGAATTAGAATTATAAATAGAATCAGAATTAGAATTAGAATTATAATTAGAATTAGAATATAATTAGAATAGAATTAGAAATAGAATTAGAATAGAATTAGAATTAGAAATAGAATTAGAATTAGAATTAGAATTAGACTAGAATTAGAATAGAATTAGAAATAGAATTAGAATTAGAATAGAATTAGAATTAGAAATAGAATAGAATTAGAATTAGAATTAGAATTAGAATTAGAAATAGAATAGAATTAGAATACAATTAGAATAGAATTAGAATTATAAATAGAATTAGAATTAGAATTAGAATTATAATTAGAATTAGAATAGAATTAGAATAGAAATAGAATAGAATTAGAAATAGAATTAGAATTATAAATAGAATTAGAATTAAAATTAGAAATAGAATTAGAATTAGAATTAGAATAGAATTAGAATAGAATTAGAATAGAATTAGAAATAGAATTAGAATTAGAATAGAATTAGAATTAGAAATAGAATAGAATTAGAATTAGAATTAGAATTAGAATTAGAATAGAATTAGAAATAGAATAGAATTAGAATACAATAAGAATAGAATTAGAATACAATAAGAATAGAATTAGAATTATAAATAGAATTAGAATTAGAATTAGAATTATAATTAGAATTAGAATAGAATTAGAATAGAAATAGAATAGTATTCTAATTCTAATTCTATTTATAATTCTAATTCTATTCTAATTCTAATTCTATTCTATTTATAATTCTAATTCTATTCTAATTGTATTCTAATTCTAATTCTATTTCTAATTCTATTCTAATTCTATTCTAATTCTAATTCTAATTCTAATTCTATTTCTAATTCTAATTCTATTCTAATTCTATTCTAATTCTATTCTAATTCTATTCTAATTCTATTCTAATTCTAATTATAATTCTAATTCTAATTCTAATTCTATTTATAATTCTAATTCTATTCTAATTCTATTCTAATTCTATTCTAATTCTAATTCTATTTCTAATTCTATTCTAATTCTATTCTAATTCTAATTCTAATTCTATTCTAATTCTATTTCTAATTCTATTCTAATTCTATTCTAATTCTATTTCTAATTCTAATTCTATTCTAATTCTAATTCTAATTCTAATTCTATTTCTAATTCTAATTCTATTCTAATTCTAATTCTAATTCTAATTCTAATTCTATTCTATTTCTATTCTAATTCTATTCTAATTCTAATTATAATTCTAATTCTAATTCTAATTCTATTTATAATTCTAATTCTATTCTAATTGTATTCTAATTCTATTCTATTTCTAATTCTATTCTAATTCTAATTCTAATTCTAATTCTAATTCTATTCTATTTCTAATTCTAATTCTATTCTAATTCTAATTCTATTTCTAATTCTATTCTAATTCTATTCTAATTCTAATTCTAATTCTAATTCTATTTCTAATTCTAATTCTATTCTATTCTAATTCTATTCTAATTCTATTCTAATTCTATTCTAATTCTATTCTAATTCTATTCTAATTCTATTCTAATTCTATTCTAATTCTATTCTAATTCTAATTCTAATTCTATTCTAATTCTATTTCTAATTCTAATTATATTCTAATTCTATTTTAATTTTATTCTAATTCTATTTCTAATCCTAATTCTAATTCTAATCTAATTCTAATTCTATTCTAATTCTTACTCTATTCTAATTCTATTTCTAATTCTATTCTAATTCTAATTCTAATTCTATTCTATTTCTAATTCTATTTCTAATTCTAATTCTAATTCTATTTCTATTTCTAATTCTAGTTCTATTCTAATTCTAATTCTAATTCTAATTCTAATTCTATTCTAATTCTAATTCTATTTCTAATTCTATTCTAATTCTATTATAATTCTAATTCTATTTCTAATTCTATTCTAATTCTATTCTAATTCTAATTCTAATTTTATTCTAATTCTATTTCTAATTCTATTCTAATTCTATTCTAATTCTATTTCTAATTCTAATTCTATTCTAATTCTAATTCTATTTCTAATTCTATTCTAATTCTATTCTAATTCTATTCTAATTCTATTCTAATTCTAATTCTATTTCTAATTCTATTTCTAATTCTATTCTAATTCTATTCTAATTCAAATTCTAATTCTAATTCTATTCTAATTCTATTTCTAATTCTATTCTAATTCTATTCTAATTATATTTCTAATTCTAATTCTATTTTAATTCTAATTCTAATTCTAATTCTATTTCTATTTCTAATTCTAATTCTATTCTAATTCTAATTCTAATTCTAATTTTAATTCTATTCTAATTCTATTCTAATTCTATTCTAATTCTAATTATAATTCTATTCTATTTCTAATTCTATGTCTAATTCTAATTCTATTCTAATTCTAATTCTAATTCTATTTCTAGTTCTAATTCTATTCTAATTCTAATTCTAATTCTAATTCTATTTCTAATTCTAATTCTATTCTAATTCTAATTTTATTCCAATTTTATTCTAATTCTAATTCTATTCTAATTCTATTCTAATTCTATTCTAATTCTATTCTAATTCTATTCTAATTCTAATTATAATTCTATTCTATTTCTAATTCTATTTCTAATTCTAATTCTATTCTAATTCTAATTCTAATTCTAATTTTATTCTAATTCTATTATAATTCTAATTCTAATTCTATTCTATTTCTAATTTTATTTCTAATTCTAATTCTAATTCTAATTCTATTTCTAATTCTAATTCTATTCTAATTCTAATTCTAATTCTATTCTATTTCTAATTCTATTCTATTTCTAATTCTATTTCTAATTCTAATTCTAATTCTATTTCTATTTCTAATTCTAAATCTATTCTAATTCTAATTCTAATTCTAATTCTATTCTAATTATAATTCTATTTCTAATTCTATTCTAATTCTAATTCAAATTCTAATTCTAATTCTATTCTATTTCTAATTCTAATTCTATTCTAATTCTAATTCTATTTCTAATTCTATTCTAATTCTATTCTAATTCTAATTCTAATTCTAATTCTATTTCTAATTCTAATTCTATTCTAATTCTATTCTAATTCTATTCTAATTCTATTCTAATTATATTCTAATTCTAATTATAATTCTAATTGTAATTCTAATTCTATTTATAATTCTAATTCTATTCTAATTCTATTCTAATTCTATTCTAATTCTAATTCTATTTCTAATTCTATTCTAATTATAATTCTAATTCTATTCTAATTCTATTTCTAATTCTATTCTAATTCTATTCTAATTCTATTTCTAATTTTAATTCTATTCTAATTCTAATTCTATTCTAATTCTAATTCTAATTCTAATTCTAATTCTATTTCTAATTCTAATTCTATTCTAATTCTAATTCTAATTCTAATTCTAATTCTATTCTATTTCTATTCTAATTATATTCTAATTCTAATTATAATTCTAATTCTAATTCTAATTCTATTTATAATTCTAATTCTATTCTAATTGTATTCTAATTCTAATTCTATTCTAATTCTAATTCTATTTCTAATTCTATTCTAATTCTATTCTAATTCTAATTCTAATTCTAATTCTATTTCTAATTCTAATTCTATTCTAATTCTATTCTAATTCTATTCTAATTCTATTCTAATTCTATTCTAATTATATTCTAATTCTAATTATAATTCTAATTCTAATTCTAATTCTATTTATAATTCTAATTCTATTCTAATTCTATTCTAATTCTAATTCTATTTCTAATTCTATTCTAATTCTATTCTAATTCTAATTCTAATTCTATTATATTTCTATTTCTAATTCTATTCTAATTCTATTCTAATTCTATTTCTAATTCTAATTCTATTCTAATTCTAATTCTAATTCTAATTCTATTTCTAATTCTAATTCTATTCTAATTCTAATTCTAATTCTAATTCTAATTCTATTCTATTTATAATTCTAATTCTATTCTAATTGTATTCTAATTGTATTCTATTTCTAATTCTATTCTAATTCTAATTCTAATTCTAATTCTAATTCTATTCTATTTCTAATTCTAATTCTATTCTAATTCTAATTCTATTTCTAATTCTATTGTAATTCTATTCTAATTCTAATTCTAATTCTAATCCTATTTCTAATTCTAATTCTATTCTAATTCTATTCTAATTCTATTCTAATTCTATTCTAATTCTATTCTAATTCTATTCTAATTCTATTATAATTCTAATTATAATTCTAATTCTAATTCTAATTCTATTTATAATTCTAATTCTATTCTAATTCTATTCTAATTCTATTCTAATTCTAATTCTATTCTAATTCTATTCTAATTTTATTCTAATTCTATTCTAATTCTAATTCTATTCTAACTCAATTCTAATTCTAATTATAATTCTATTCTATTTCTAATTCCATTTCTAATTCTAATTATATTCTAATTCTAATTCTAATTCTAATTCTAATTCTATTTCTAATTCTATTCTAATTCTAATTCAAATTCTAATTCTAATTCTATTCTATTTCTAATTCTAATTCTATTCTAATTCTAATTCTATTTCTAATTCTATTCTAATTCTATTCTAATTCTAATTCTAATTCTAATTCTATTTCTAATTCTAATTCTATTCTAATTCTATTCTAATTCTATTCTAATTCTATTCTAATTCTATTCTAATTCTAATTATAATTCTAATTCTAATTCTAATTCTATTTATAATTCTAATTCTATTCTAATTCTATTCTAATTCTATTCTAATTCTAATTCTATTTCTAATTCTATTATAATTCTATTCTAATTCTAATTCTAATTCTATTCTAATTCTATTTCTAATTCTATTCTAATTCTATTCTAATTCTATTTCTAATTATAATTCTATTCTAATTCTAATTCTAATTCTAATTCTATTTCTAATTCTAATTCTATTCTAAATCTAATTCTAATTCTAATTCTAATTCTATTCTATTTCTATTCTAATTCTATTCTAATTCTAATTATAATTCTAATTCTAATTCTAATTCTATTTATAATTCTAATTCTATTCTAATTGTATTCTAATTCTATTCTATTTCTAATTCTATTATAATTCTAATTCTAATTCTAATTCTAATTCTATTCTCTTTCTAATTCTAATTCTATTCTAATTCTAATTCTATTTCTAATTCTATTCTAATTCTATTCTAATTCTAATTCTAATTCTAATTCTATTTCTAATTCTAATTCTATTATATTCTAATTCTATTCTAATTCTATTCTAATTCTATTCTAATTCTATTCTAATTCTATTCTAATTCTATTCTAATTCTAATTCTATAGAAATAGATTACAATTAGAATACAATTAGAATAGAATTAGAATTATAAATAGAATTAGAATTAGAATTAGAATTATAATTAGAATTAGAATAGAATTAGAATAGAAATAGAATAGAATTAGAATTTGAATTAGAATTAGAATTAGAATAGAATTAGAATTAGAAATAGAATTAGAATTAGAATTAGAATTAGAATTAGAATAGAATTAGAATTAGAAATAGAATTAGAATATAATTAGAATAGAATTAGAAATAGAATTAGAATAGAATTAGAATTAGAATTAGAATAGAATTAGAATAGAATTAGAAATAGAATTAGAATTAGAATAGAATTAAAATAGAATTAGAATAGAATTAGAATTATAAATAGAATTAGAATAGAATTAGAATTAGAATAGAATTAGAATAAAATTAGAATAGAATTAGAATAGAATTAGAATAGAATTAGAATTAGAAATAGAATTAGAATTAGAATTAGAATTAGAATAGAATTAGAATAGAATTAGAAATAGAATTAGAATTAGAATAGAATTAGAATTAGAAATAGAATAGAATTAGAATTAGAATTAGAATTAGAATTAGAACTAGAATAGAATTAGAAATAGAATAGAATTAGAATACAATTAGAATAGAATTAGAATTATAAATAGAATTAGAATTAGAATTAGAATTATAATTAGAATTAGAATAGAATTAGAATAGAAATAGAATAGAATTAGAATTAGAATTAGAATTAGAATTAGAATTAGAATAGAATTAGAATTAGAAATAGAATTAGAATTAGAATTAGAATTAGAATAGAATTAGAATTAGAAATAGAATTAGAATAGAATTAGAATAGAATTAGAAATAGAATTAGAATAGAATTAGAATTAGAATTAGAATCGAATTAGAATAGAATTAGAAATAGAATTAGAATTAGAATAGAATTAGAATAGAATTAGAATAGAATTAGAATTATAAATAGAATTAGAACTAGAATTAGAATTATAATTAGAATTAGAATAGAATTAGAATAGAATTAGAATAGAATTAGAATAGAATTAGAATAGAATTAGAATTAGAAATAGAATTAGAATTAGAATTAGAATTAGAATAGAATTAGAATAGAATTAGAAATAGAATTAGAATTAGAATAGAATTAGAATTAGAAATAGAATAGAATTAGAATTAGAATTTGAATTAGAATTAGAATAGAATTAGAAATAGAATTAGAATTAGAATTAGAATTAGAATTAGAATATAATTAGAATTAGAAATGGAATTAGAAATAGAATAGAATTATAATTAGAATTAGAATTGAGTTAGAATAGAATTAGAATAGAATTAGAATTAGAATAGAATTAGAATAAAATTAGAATAGAATTAGAATAGAATTTGAATTTGAATTTGAATTTGAATTAGAATTAGAAATAGAAATAGATTAGAATTAGATTAGAATTAGAATTAGAAATAGAATTAGAATAGAATTAGAATAGAATTAGAAATAGAATTAGAATTAGAATAGAATTAGAATTAGAAATAGAATAGAATTAGAATTAGAATTAGAAATAGAATTAGAATAGAATTAGAAATAGAATACAATTAGAATACAATTAGAATAGAATTAGAATTATAAATAGAATTAGAATTAGAATTAGAATTATAATTAGAATTAGAATAGAATTAGAATAGAAATAGAATAGAATTAGAATTAGAATTAGAATTAGAATTAGAATAGAATTAGAATTAGAAATAGAATTAGAATTAGAATTAGAATTAGAATAGAATTAGAATTAGAAATAGAATTAGAATAGAATTAGAATAGAATTAGAAATAGAATTAGAATAGAATTAGAATTAGAATTAGAATAGAATTAGAATAGAATTAGAAATAGAATTAGAATTAGAATAGAATTAAAATAGAATTAGAATAGAATTAGAATTATAAATAGAATTAAAATTAGAATTAGAATTATAATTAGAATTAGAATAGAATTAGAATAGAATTAGAATAGAATTATAATAGAATTAGAATAGAATTAGAATTAGAAATAGAATTAGAATAGAATTAGAATAGAATTAGAAATAGAATTAGAATAGAATTAGAATTAGAATTAGAATAGAATTAGAATAGAATTAGAAATAGAATTAGAATTAGATTAGAATTAGAATAGAATTAGAATTAGAATTAGAATTAGAATTAGAATTATAATAGAATTAGAATTAGAAATAGAAATAGAATTAGAATTAGAATTAGAAATAGAATTAGAAATAGAATAGAATTAGAATTAGAATTAGAATAGAATTAGAATAAAATTAGAATAGAATTAGAATTAGAATTAGAATTAGAATAGAATTAGAATTAGAAATAGAATTAGAAATAGAATAGAATTATAATTAGAATTAGAATAGAATTAGAATAGAATTAGAATTAGAATAAAATTAGAATAAAATTAGAATTAGAATAGAATTAGAATTAGAAATAGAATTAGAAATTGAATTAGAATTAGAATTAGAATTAGAATAGAATTAGAATTAGAAATAGAATTAGAATTAGAATTAGAATAGAATTAAAATAGAATTAGAATAGAATTAGAATAGAATTAAAATTAGAATTAGAATTAGAATTAGAATAGAATTAGAATTAGAAATATAAATAGAATTAGAATTAGAATTAGAATTAGAATAGAATTAGAATTAGAAATATAATTAGAATAGAATTAGAATAAAATTAGAATAGAATTTGAATAGAATTTGAATTAGAATTAGAAATAGAAATAGAAATAGAATTAGAATTAGATTAGAATTAGAATTAGAAATATAATTAGAATAGAATTAGAATAGAATTAGAAATATAATTAGAATAGAGATAGAATTAGAATTAGAATTAGAATTAGAATTAGAATAAAATTAGAATAGAATAAGAAATAGAATTAGAATTAGAATAGAATTAGAATAGAATTAGAATAGAATTAGAATATAATTAGAATAGAATTAGAATAGAATTAGAATAGAATTAGAATAGAATTAGAATAGAATTAGAATTAGAAATAGAATTAGAATTAGAATTAGAATTAGAATAGAATTAGAATAGAATTATAAATAGAAATAGAATTAGAATATAATTAGAATTAGAAATAGAATAGAATTAGAATTAGAATTAGAAATAGAATTAGAATTAGAATTAGAATTAGAATAGAATTAGAATTAGAATTAGAATTAGAATAGAATTAGAATAGAATTAGAAATAGAAATAGAATAGAATTAGAATTAGAATTAGAATAGAATTAGAATAGAATTAGAAATAGAATTAGAATTAGAATATAATTAGAATAGAATTAGAATTATAAATAGAATTAGAATAGAATTAGAATAGAATTAGAATAGAATTAGAATAGAATTAGAATAGAATTAGAATAGAATTATAATTAGAAATAGAATTAGAATAGAATTAGAATAGAATTAGAAATAGAATTAGAATAGAATTAGAATTAGAATTAGAATAGAATTAGAATTAGAATTAGAATAGAATTAGAATTAGAATTAGAATAGAATAGAATTAGAATTAGAATTAGAATTAGAATTAGAATTAGAATAGAATTAGAATTAGAAATAGAATTAGAATTAGAATTAGAATTAGAATAGAATTAGAATTAGAAATAGAATTAGAATAGAATTAGAATAGAATTAGAAATAGAATTAGAATAGAATTAGAATTAGAATTAGAATAGAATTAGAATAGAATTAGAAATAGAATTAGAATTAGAATAGAATTAGAATAGAATTAGAATAGAATTAGAATTATAAATAGAATTAGAACTAGAATTAGAATTAGAATTAGAATAGAATTAGAATAGAATTAGAATTAGAAATAGAATTATAATTAGAATTAGAATAGAATTAGAATAGAATTAGAATAGAATTAGAATAGAATTAGAATAGAATTAGAATTAGAAATAGAATTAGAATTAGAATTAGAATTAGAATTAGAATAGAATTAGAATAGAATTAGAAATAGAATTAGAATTAGAATAGAATTAGAATTAGAAATAGAATAGAATTTGAATTAGAATTAGAATAGAATTAGAAATAGAATTAGAATTAGAATTAGAATTAGAATTAGAATATAATTAGAATTAGAAATGGAATTAGAAATAGAATAGAATTATAATTAGAATTAGAATTGAGTTAGAATAGAATTAGAATAGAATTAGAATTAGAATAGAATTAGAATAAAATTAGAATAGAATTAGAATAGAATTTGAATTTGAATTTGAATTTGAATTAGAATTAGAAATAGAAATAGATTAGAATTAGATTAGAATTAGAATTAGAAATAGAATTAGAATAGAATTAGAATAGAATTAGAAATAGAATTAGAATTAGAATAGAATTAGAATTAGAAATAGAATATAATTAGAATTAGAATTAGAATTAGAATAGAATTAGAAATAGATTACAATTAGAATACAATTAGAATAGAATTAGAATTATAAATAGAATTAGAATTAGAATTAGAATTATAATTAGAATTAGAATAGAATTAGAATAGAAATAGAATAGAATTAGAATTTGAATTAGAATTAGAATTAGAATAGAATTAGAATTAGAAATAGAATTAGAATTAGAATTAGAATTAGAATTAGAATAGAATTAGAATTAGAAATAGAATTAGAATATAATTAGAATAGAATTAGAAATAGAATTAGAATAGAATTAGAATTAGAATTAGAATAGAATTAGAATAGAATTAGAAATAGAATTAGAATTAGAATAGAATTAAAATAGAATTAGAATAGAATTAGAATTATAAATAGAATTAGAATTAGAATTAGAATTATAATTAGAATTAGAATAGAATTAGAATAGAATTAGAATAGAATTAGAATAGAATTAGAATAGAATTAGAATTAGAAATAGAATTAGAATAGAATTAGAATAGAATTAGAAATAGAATTAGAATAGAATTAGAATTAGAATTAGAATAGAATTAGAGTAGAATTAGAAATAGAATTAGAATTAGATTAGAATTAGAATAGAATTAGAATAGAATTAGAATTAGAAATAGAATTAGAATTAGAATTAGAATTAGAATAGAATTAGAATAGAATTAGAATTAGAAATAGAATTAGAAATAGAATAGAATTAGAATTAGAATTAGAATAGAATTAGAATAAAATTAGAATAGAATTAGAATTAGAATTAGAATTAGAATAGAATTAGAATTAGAAATAGAATTAGAAATAGAATAGAATTATAATTAGAATTAGAATAGAATTAGAATAGAATTAGAATAGAATTAGAATTAGAATAAAATTAGAATAAAATTAGAATTAGAATAGAATTAGAATTAGAAATAGAATTAGAAATAGAATTAGAATTAGAATTAGAATTAGAATAGAATTAGAATTAGAAATAGAATTAGAATTAGAATTAGAATAGAATTAAAATAGAATTAGAATAGAATTAGAATAGAATTAAAATAGAATTAGAATAGAATTATAAATAGAATTAGAATAGAATTAGAATAGAATTAGAATAGAATTAGAATAGAATTAGAATTAGAAATAGAATTAGAATTAGAATTAGAATTAGAATTAGAATAGAATTAGAATAGAATTAGAATAGAATTAGAATAGAATTAGAATTAGAATAGAATTAGAATTAGAATAGAATTAGAATAAAATTAGAATAGAATTAGAATAGAATTTGAATTTGAATTTGAATTTGAATTAGAATTAGAAATAGAAATAGATTAGAATTAGATTAGAATTAGAATTAGAAATAGAATTAGAATAGAATTAGAATAGAATTAGAAATAGAATTAGAATTAGAATAGAATTAGAATTAGAAATAGAATATAATTAGAATTAGAATTAGAATTAGAATAGAATTAGAAATAGATTACAATTAGAATACAATTAGAATAGAATTAGAATTATAAATAGAATTAGAATTAGAATTAGAATTATAATTAGAATTAGAATAGAATTAGAATAGAAATAGAATAGAATTAGAATTTGAATTAGAATTAGAATTAGAATAGAATTAGAATTAGAAATAGAATTAGAATTAGAATTAGAATTAGAATTAGAATAGAATTAGAATTAGAAATAGAATTAGAATATAATTAGAATAGAATTAGAAATAGAATTAGAATAGAATTAGAATTAGAATTAGAATAGAATTAGAATAGAATTAGAAATAGAATTAGAATTAGAATAGAATTAAAATAGAATTAGAATAGAATTAGAATTATAAATAGAATTAGAATTAGAATTAGAATTATAATTAGAATTAGAATAGAATTAGAATAGAATTAGAATAGAATTAGAATAGAATTAGAATAGAATTAGAATTAGAAATAGAATTAGAATAGAATTAGAATAGAATTAGAAATAGAATTAGAATAGAATTAGAATTAGAATTAGAATAGAATTAGAGTAGAATTAGAAATAGAATTAGAATTAGATTAGAATTAGATTAAAATTAGAATAGAATTAGAATAGAATTAGAATAGAATTAGAATATAATTAGAATAGAATTAGAATAGAATTAGAATAGAATTAGAATAGAATTAGAATAGAATTAGAATTAGAAATAGAATTAGAATTAGAATTAGAATTAGAATAGAATTAGAATAGAATTATAAATAGAAATAGAATTAGAATATAATTAGAATTAGAAATAGAATAGAATTAGAATTAGAATTAGAAATAGAATTAGAATTAGAATTAGAATTAGAATAGAATTAGAATTAGAATTAGAATTAGAATAGAATTAGAATAGAATTAGAATTAGAATATAATTAGAATTATAAATAGAATTAGAACTAGAATTAGAATTATAATTAGAATTAGAATAGAATTAGAATAGAATTAGAATAGAATTAGAATAGAATTAGAATAGAATTAGAATTAGAAATAGAATTAGAATTAGAATTAGAATTAGAATAGAATTAGAATAGAATTAGAAATAGAATTAGAATTAGAATAGAATTAGAATTAGAAATAGAATAGAATTAGAATTAGAATTTGAATTAGAATTAGAATAGAATTAGAAATAGAATTAGAATTAGAATTAGAATTAGAATTAGAATATAATTAGAATTAGAAATGGAATTAGAAATAGAATAGAATTATAATTAGAATTAGAATTGAGTTAGAATAGAATTAGAATAGAATTAGAATAGAATTAGAATAAAATTAGAATAGAATTAGAATAGAATTTGAATTTGAATTTGAATTTGAATTAGAATTAGAAATAGAAATAGATTAGAATTAGATTAGAATTAGAATTAGAAATAGCATTAGAATAGAATTAGAATAGAATTAGAAATAGAATTAGAATTAGAATAGAATTAGAATTAGAAATAGAATAGAATTAGAATTAGAATTAGAATTAGAATTAGAATAGAATTAGAAATAGAATACAATTAGAATACAATTAGAATAAAATTAGAATTATAAATAGAATTAGAATTAGAATTAGAATTATAATTAGAATTAGAATAGAATTAGAATAGAAATAGAATAGAATTAGAATTAGAATTAGAATTAGAATTAGAATAGAATTAGAATTAGAAATAGAATTAGAATTAGAAATAGAATTAGAATAGAATTAGAATTAGAAATAGAATTAGAATAGAATTAGAATAGAATTAGAAATAGAATTAGAATAGAATTAAAATTAGAATTAGAATAGAATTAGAATAGAATTAGAATTAGAATTAGAATAGAATTATAATTAGAATTAGAATAGAATTAGAATAGAATTAGAATTAGAATAAAATTAGAATAAAATTAGAATTAGAATAGAATTAGAATTAGAAATAGAATTAGAAATAGAATTAGAATTAGAATTAGAATTAGAATAGAATTAGAATTAGAAATAGAATTAGAATTAGAATTAGAATAGAATTAAAATAGAATTAGAATAGAATTAGAATAGAATTAAAATTAGAATTAGAATTAGAATTAGAATAGAATTAGAATTAGAAATAGAAATAGAATTAGAATTAGAATTAGAATTAGAATAGAATTAGAATTAGAAATATAATTAGAATAGAATTAGAATAAAATTAGAATAGAATTAGAATAGAATTTGAATTAGAATTAGAAATAGAAATAGAAATAGAATTAGAATTAGATTAGAATTAGAATTAGAAATATAATTAGAATAGAATTAGAATAGAATTAGAAATATAATTAGAATAGAGATAGAATTAGAATTAGAATTAGAATAAAATTAGAATAGAATAAGAAATAGAATTAGAATTAGAATAGAATTAGAATAGAATTAGAATAGAATTAGAATATAATTAGAATAGAATTAGAATAGAATTAGAATAGAATTAGAATAGAATTAGAATAGAATTAGAATTAGAAATAGAATTAGAATTAGAATTAGAATTAGAATAGAATTAGAATAGAATTATAAATAGAAATAGAATTAGAATAGAATTAGAATTAGAAATAGAATAGAATTAGAATTAGAATTAGAATTAGAATTAGAATAGAATTAGAAATATAATAGAATTAGAATACAATTAGAATAGAATTAGAATTATAAATAGAATTAGAATTAGAATTAGAATTATAATTAGAATTAGAATAGAATTAGAATAGAAATAGAATAGAATTAGAATTAGAATTAGAATTAGAATTAGAATAGAATTAGAATTAGAAATAGAATTAGAATTAGAATTAGAATTAGAATAGAATTAGAATTAGAATTAGAATTAGAATAGAATTAAAATAGAATTAGAAATAGAAATAGAATAGAATTAGAATTAGAATTAGAATAGAATTAGAATAGAATTAGAATTAGAATATAATTAGAATAGAATTAGAATTATAAATAGAATTAGAATAGAATTAGAATTAGAATATAATTAGAATTATAAATAGAATTAGAACTAGAATTAGAATTATAATTAGAATTAGAATAGAATTAGAATAGAATTAGAATAGAATTAGAATAGAATTAGAATAGAATTAGAATTAGAAATAGAATTAGAATTAGAATTAGAATTAGAATAGAATTAGAATAGAATTAGAAATAGAATTAGAATTAGAATAGAATTAGAATTAGAAATAGAATAGAATTAGAATTAGAATTTGAATTAGAATTAGAATAGAATTAGAAATAGAATTAGAATTAGAATTAGAATTAGAATTAGAATATAATTAGAATTAGAAATGGAATTAGAGATAGAATAGAATTATAATTAGAATTAGAATTGAGTTAGAATAGAATTAGAATAGAATTAGAATTAGAATAGAATTAGAATAAAATTAGAATAGAATTAGAATAGAATTTGAATTTGAATTTGAATTTGAATTAGAATTAGAAATAGAAATAGATTAGAATTAGATTAGAATTAGAATTAGAAATAGAATTAGAATAGAATTAGAATAGAATTAGAAATAGAATTAGAATTAGAATAGAATTAGAATTAGAAATAGAATAGAATTAGAATTAGAATTAGAATTAGAATTAGAATAGAATTAGAAATAGAATACAATTAGAATACAATTAGAATAAAATTAGAATTATAAATAGAATTAGAATTAGAATTAGAATTATAATTAGAATTAGAATAGAATTAGAATAGAAATAGAATAGAATTAGAATTAGAATTAGAATTAGAATTAGAATAGAATTTGATTTAGAAATAGAATTAGAATTAGAAATAGAATTAGAATAGAATTAGAATTAGAAATAGAATTAGAATAGAATTAGAATAGAATTAGAAATAGAATTAGAATAGAATTAAAATAGAATTAGAATAGAATTAGAATTATAAATAGAATTAGAATTAGAATTAGAATTATAATTAGAATTAGAATAGAATTAGAATAGAATTAGAATAGAATTAGAATAGAATTAGAATAGAATTAGAATTAGAAATAGAATTAAAATAGAATTAGAATAGAATTAGAAATAGAATTAGAATTAGAATTAGAATTAGAATAGAATTAGAGTAGAATTAGAAATAGAATTAGAATTAGATTAGAATTAGAATAGAATTAGAATTAGAATTAGAATTAGAATTAGAATTATAATAGAATTAGAATTAGAAATAGAAATAGAATTAGAATTAGAATTAGAATAAGAATTAGAATAAGATTAGAATTAGAATTAGATTTAGAATAGAATTAGAATTAGAATTAGAATTAGAATAAGATTAGAATTAGAATTAGATTTAGAATAGAATTAGAATTAGAATAGAATTAGAATTAGAATAGAATTAGAATAGAATTAGAATAGAATTAGAATAGAATTAGAATAGAATTAGAATAGAATTAGAATTAGAAATAGAATTAGAATTAGAATTAGAATTAGAATAGAATTAGAATAGAATTAGAAATAGAATTAGAATTAGAATAGAATTAGAATTAGAAATAGAATAGAATTAGAATTAGAATTTGAATTAGAATTAGAATAGAATTAGAAATAGAATTAGAATTAGAATTAGAATGAGAATTAGAATATAATTAGAATTAGAAATGGAATTAGAAATAGAATAGAATTATAATTAGAATTAGAATTGAGTTAGAATAGAATTAGAATAGAATTAGAATTAGAATAGAATTAGAATAAAATTAGAATAGAATTAGAATAGAATTTGAATTTGAATTTGAATTTGAATTAGAATTAGAAATAGAAATAGATTAGAATTAGATTAGAATTAGAATTAGAAATAGAATTAGAATAGAATTAGAATAGAATTAGAAATAGAATTAGAATTAGAATAGAATTAGAATTAGAAATAGAATAGAATTAGAATTAGAATTAGAATTAGAATTAGAATAGAATTAGAAATAGAATACAATTAGAATACAATTAGAATAAAATTAGAATTATAAATAGAATTAGAATTAGAATTAGAATTATAATTAGAATTAGAATAGAATTAGAATAGAAATAGAATAGAATTAGAATTAGAATTAGAATTAGAATTAGAATAGAATTAGAATTAGAAATAGAATTAGAATTAGAAATAGAATTAGAATAGAATTAGAATTAGAAATAGAATTAGAATAGAATTAGAATAGAATTAGAAATAGAATTAGAATAGAATTAAAATAGAATTAGAATAGAATTAGAATTATAAATAGAATTAGAATTAGAATTAGAATTATAATTAGAATTAGAATAGAATTAGAATAGAATTAGAATAGAATTAGAATAGAATTAGAATAGAATTAGAATTAGAAATAGAATTAAAATAGAATTAGAATAGAATTAGAAATAGAATTAGAATTAGAATTAGAATTAGAATAGAATTAGAGTAGAATTAGAAATAGAATTAGAATTAGATTAGAATTAGAATAGAATTAGAATTAGAATTAGAATTAGAATTAGAATTATAATAGAATTAGAATTAGAAATAGAAATAGAATTAGAATTAGAATTAGAAATAGAATTAGAAATAGAATAGAATTAGAATAGAAATTAGAATAGAAATAGAATAGAATTAGAATTAGAATTAGAATTAGAATTAGAATAGAATTAGAATTAGAAATAGAATTAGAATTAGAAATAGAATTAGAATAGAATTAGAATTAGAAATAGAATTAGAATAGAATTAGAATAGAATTAGAAATAGAATTAGAATAGAATTAAAATAGAATTAGAATAGAATTAGAATTATAAATAGAATTAGAATTAGAATTAGAATTATAATTAGAATTAGAATAGAATTAGAATAGAATTAGAATAGAATTAGAATAGAATTAGAATAGAATTAGAATTAGAAATAGAATTAAAATAGAATTAGAATAGAATTAGAAATAGAATTAGAATTAGAATTAGAATTAGAATAGAATTAGAGTAGAATTAGAAATAGAATTAGAATTAGATTAGAATTAGAATAGAATTAGAATTAGAATTAGAATTAGAATTAGAATTATAATAGAATTAGAATTAGAAATAGAAATAGAATTAGAATTAGAATTAGAAATAGAATTAGAAATAGAATAGAATTAGAATTAGAATTAGAATAGAATTAGAATAAAATTAGAATAGAATTAAAATTAGAATTAGAATTAGAATAGAATTAGAATTAGAAATAGAATTAGAAATAGAATAGAATTATAATTAGAATTAGAATAGAATTAGAATAGAATTAGAATTAGAATAAAATTAGAATAAAATTAGAATTAGAATAGAATTAGAATTAGAAATAGAATTAGAAATAGAATTAGAATTAGAATTAGAATTAGAATAGAATTAGAATTAGAAATAGAATTAGAATTAGAATTAGAATAGAATTAAAATAGAATTAGAATATAATTAGAATAAAATTAAAATTAGAATTAGAATTAGAATTAGAATAGAATTAGAATAAAATTAGAATTAGAATAGAATTAGAATTAGAAATATAATTAGAAATAGAATTAGAATTAGAATTAGAATTAGAATAGAATTAGAATTAGAAATAGAATTAGAATTAGAATTAGAATAGAATTAAAATAGAATTAGAATATAATTAGAATAAAATTAAAATTAGAATTAGAATTAGAATTAGAATAGAATTAGAAATAGAAATAGAAATAGAAATAGAATTAGAATTAGAATTAGAATTAGAATAGAATTAGAATTAGAAATATAATTAGAATAAAATTAGAATAAAATTAGAATAGAATTAGAATAGAATTAGAATTAGAATTAGAAATAGAAATAGAAATAGAATTAGAATTAGATTAGAATTAGAATTAGAAATATAATTAGAATAGAATTAGAATAGAATTAGAAATATAATTAGAATAAAGATATAATTAGAATTAGAATTAGAATTAGAATTAGAATAAAATTAGAATAGAATAAGAAATAGAATTAGAATTAGAATAGAATTAGAATAGAATTAGAATAGAATTAGAATATAATTAGAATAGAATTAGAACAGAATTAGAATAGAATTAGAATAGAATTAGAATAGAATTAGAATAGAATTAGAATTAGAAATAGAATTAGAATTAGAATTAGAATTAGAATAGAATTAGAATAGAATTATAAATAGAAATAGAATTAGAATAGAATTAGAATTAGAAATAGAATACAATTAGAATTAGAATTAGAATTAGAATTAGAATAGAATTAGAAATATAATAGAATTAGAATACAATTAGAATAGAATTAGAATTATAAATAGAATTAGAATTAGAATTAGAATTATAATTAGAATTAGAATAGAATTAGAATAGAAATAGAATAGAATTAGAATTAGAATTAGAATTAGAATTAGAATAGAATTAGAATTAGAAATAGAATTAGAATTAGAATTAGAATTAGAATAGAATTAGAATTAGAATTAGAATTAGAATAGAATTAGAATAGAATTAGAAATAGAAATAGAATAGAATTAGAATTAGAATTAGAATAGAATTAGAATAGAATTAGAAATAGAATTAGAATTAGAATAGAATTAGAATAGAATTAGAATTATAAATAGAATTAGAATAGAATTAGAATAGAATTAGAAATAGAATTAGAATAGAGTAAGAATTAGAATAGAATTAGAATTAGATTAGAATTAGAATTAGGATTAGAATTAGAATTAGAATAAAATTAAAATAGAATTAGAATAGAATTAGAATAGAATTAGAATAGAATTAGAATAGAATTAGAAATAGAATTAGAATAGAATTAAAATTAGAATTAGAATAGAATTAGAATAGAATTAGAAATAGAATTAGAATTAGAATAGAATTAAAATAGAATTAGAATAGAATTAGAATTATAAATAGAATTAGAATTAGAATTAGAATTATAATTAGAATTAGAATAGAATTAGAATAGAATTAGAATAGAATTAGAATTAGAATTAGAATTAGAATAGAATTAGAAATAGAATTAGAATAGAATTAGAATAGAATTAGAAATAGAATTAGAATAGAATTAGAATTAGAATTAGAATAGAATTAGAGTAGAATTAGAAATAGAATTAGAATTAGATTAGAATTAGAATAGAATTAGAATTAGAATTAGAATTAGAATTAGAATTATAATAGAATTAGAATTAGAAATAGAATTAGAATTAGAATTAGAAATAGAATTAGAAATAGAATAGAATTAGAATTAGAATTAGAATAGAATTAGAATAAAATTAGAATAGAATTAGAATTAGAATTAGAATTAGAATAGAATTAGAATTAGAAATAGAATTAGAAATAGAATAGAATTATAATTAGAATTAGAATAGAATTAGAATAGAATTAGAATTAGAATAAAATTAGAATAAAATTAGAATTAGAATAGAATTAGAATTAGAAATAGAATTAGAAATAGAATT
Source organism: Streptanthus diversifolius (assembly GCA_039880935.1). Lineage (NCBI taxonomy): Eukaryota > Viridiplantae > Streptophyta > Magnoliopsida > Brassicales > Brassicaceae > Streptanthus > Streptanthus diversifolius. Next base: position 441,178 of record JAXGFM010000018.1, on the reverse strand, counting down.
AGAATTAGAATTAGAATTAGAATAGAATTAGAATTAGAAATAGAATTATAATTAGAATTAGAATAGAATTAAAATAGAATTAGAATATAATTAGAATAGAATTAAAATTAGAATTAGAATTAGAATTAGAATAGAATTAGAATTAGAAATAGAAATAGAATTAGAATTAGAATTAGAATTAGAATAGAATTAGAATTAGAAATATAATTAGAATAGAATTAGAATAAAATTAGAATAGAATTAGAATAGAATTTGAATTAGAATTAGAAATAGAAATAGAAATAGAATTAGAATTAGATTAGAATTAGAATTAGAAATATAATTAGAATAGAATTAGAATAGAATTAGAAATATAATTAGAATAAAGATATAATTAGAATTAGAATTAGAATTAGAATTAGAATAAAATTAGAATAGAATAAGAAATAGAATTAGAATTAGAATAGAATTAGAATAGAATTAGAATAGAATTAGAATATAATTAGAATTAGAATTAGAATAGAATTAGAATAGAATTAGAATAGAATTAGAATAGAATTAGAATAGAATTAGAATAGAATTAGAATAGAATTAGAATTAGAAATAGAATTAGAATTAGAATTAGAATTAGAATAGAATTAGAATAGAATTATAAATAGAATTAGAATTAGAATAGAATTAGAATTAGAAATAGAATAGAATTAGAATTAGAATTAGAATTAGAATTAGAATAGAATTAGAAATAGAATAGAATTAGAATACAATTAGAATAGAATTAGAATTATAAATAGAATTAGAATTAGAATTAGAATTATAATTAGAATTAGAATAGAATTAGAATAGAAATAGAATAGAATTAGAATTAGAATTAGAATTAGAATTAGAATTAGAATAGAATTAGAATTAGAAATAGAATTAGAATTAGAATTAGAATTAGAATAGAATTAGAATTAGAAATAGAATTAGAATAGAATTAGAATAGAATTAGAAATAGAATTAGAATAGAATTAGAATTAGAATTAGAATAGAATTGGAATAGAATTAGAAATAGAATTAGAATTAGAATTAGAATTATAATTAGAATTAGAATAGAATTAGAATAGAATTAGAATAGAATTAGAATAGAATTAGAATAGAATTAGAATTAGAAATAGAATTAGAATAGAATTAGAATAGAATTAGAAATAGAATTAGAATAGAATTAGAATTAGAATTAGAATAGAATTAGAGTAGAATTAGAAATAGAATTAGAATTAGATTAGAATTAGAATAGAATTAGAATTAGAATTAGAATTAGAATTAGAATTATAATAGAATTAGAATTAGAAATAGAATTAGAATTAGAATTAGAAATAGAATTAGAAATAGAATAGAATTAGAATTAGAATTAGAATAGAATTAGAATAAAATTAGAATAGAATTAGAATTAGAAATAGAATTAGAATAGAATTAGAATTAGAAATAGAATTAGAAATAGAATAGAATTATAATTAGAATTAGAATAGAATTAGAATAGAATTAGAATTAGAATAAAATTAGAATAAAATTAGAATTAGAATAGAATTAGAATTAGAAATAGAATTAGAAATAGAATTAGAATTAGAATTAGAATTAGAATAGAATTAGAATTAGAAATAGAATTATAATTAGAATTAGAATAGAATTAAAATAGAATTAGAATATAATTAGAATAGAATTAAAATTAGAATTAGAATTAGAATTAGAATAGAATTAGAATTAGAAATAGAAATAGAATTAGAATTAGAATTAGAATTAGAATAGAATTAGAATTAGAAATATAATTAGAATAGAATTAGAATAAAATTAGAATAGAATTAGAATAGAATTTGAATTAGAATTAGAAATAGAAATAGAAATAGAATTAGAATTAGATTAGAATTAGAATTAGAAATATAATTAGAATAGAATTAGAATAGAATTAGAAATATAATTAGAATAAAGATATAATTAGAATTAGAATTAGAATTAGAATTAGAATAAAATTAGAATAGAATAAGAAATAGAATTAGAATTAGAATAGAATTAGAATAGAATTAGAATAGAATTAGAATATAATTAGAATAGAATTAGAACAGAATTAGAATAGAATTAGAATAGAATTAGAATAGAATTAGAATTAGAAATAGAATTAGAATTAGAATTAGAATTAGAATAGAATTAGAATAGAATTATAAATAGAAATAGAATTAGAATAGAATTAGAATTAGAAATAGAATAGAATTAGAATTAGAATTAGAATTAGAATTAGAATAGAATTAGAAATATAATAGAATTAGAATACAATTAGAATAGAATTAGAATTATAAATAGAATTAGAATTAGAATTAGAATTATAATTAGAATTAGAATAGAATTAGAATAGAAATAGAATAGAATTAGAATTAGAATTAGAATTAGAATTAGAATAGAATTAGAATTAGAAATAGAATTAGAATTAGAATTAGAATTAGAATAGAATTAGAATTAGAATTAGAATTAGAATAGAATTAGAATAGAATTAGAAATAGAAATAGAATAGAATTAGAATTAGAATTAGAATAGAATTAGAATAGAATTAGAAATAGAATTAGAATTAGAATAGAATTAGAATAGAATTAGAATTATAAATAGAATTAGAATAGAATTAGAATAGAATTAGAAATAGAATTAGAATAGAGTAAGAATTAGAATAGAATTAGAATTAGATTAGAATTAGAATTAGGATTAGAAATAGAATTAGAATAAAATTAAAATAGAATTAGAATATAATTAGAATTAGAAATAGAATTAGAATAGAATTAGAATTAGAATTAGAATAGAATTAGAATAGAATTAGAATAGAATTAGAATAGAATTAGAATAGAATTAGAATAGAATTAGAATAGAATTAGAATTAGAAATAGAATTAGAATTAGAATTAGAATTAGAATAGAATTAGAATAGAATTATAAATAGAATTAGAATTAGAATAGAATTAGAATTAGAAATAGAATAGAATTAGAATTAGAATTAGAATTAGAATTAGAATTAGAATAGAATTAGAAATAGAATAGAATTAGAATACAATTAGAATAGAATTAGAATTATAAATAGAATTAGAATTAGAATTAGAATTATAATTAGAATTAGAATAGAATTAGAATAGAAATAGAATAGAATTAGAATTAGAATTAGAATTAGAATTAGAATTAGAATAGAATTAGAATTAGAAATAGAATTAGAATTAGAATTAGAATTAGAATAGAATTAGAATTAGAAATAGAATTAGAATAGAATTAGAATAGAATTAGAAATAGAATTAGAATAGAATTAGAATTAGAATTAGAATAGAATTAGAATAGAATTAGAAATAGAATTAGAATTAGAATAGAATTAGAATAGAATTAGAATAGAATTAGAATTATAAATAGAATTAGAACTAGAATTAGAATTATAATTAGAATTAGAATAGAATTAGAATAGAATTAGAATAGAATTAGAATAGAATTAGAATAGAATTAGAATTAGAAATAGAATTAGAATTAGAATTAGAATTAGAATAGAATTAGAATAGAATTAGAAATAGAATTAGAATTAGAATAGAATTAGAATTAGAAATAGAATAGAATTAGAATTAGAATTTGAATTAGAATTAGAATAGAATTAGAAATAGAATTAGAATTAGAATTAGAATTAGAATTAGAATATAATTAGAATTAGAAATGGAATTAGAAATTGAATAGAATTATAATTAGAATTAGAATTGAGTTAGAATAGAATTAGAATAGAATTAGAATTAGAATAGAATTAGAATAAAATTAGAATAGAATTAGAATAGAATTTGAATTTGAATTTGAATTTGAATTTGAATTTGAATTATAATTAGAAATAGAAATAGATTAGAATTAGATTAGAATTAGAATTAGAAATAGAATTAGAATAGAATTAGAATAGAATTAGAAATAGAATTAGAATTAGAATAAAATTAGAATTAGAAATAGAATAGAATTAGAATTAGAATTAGAATTAGAAATAGAATAGAATTAGAAATAGAATTAAAATTAGAATTAGAATTAGAATAGAATTAGAATTAGAAATAGAAGTAGAATAGAATTAGAATAGAATTAGAAATAGAATTAGAATAGAATTAGAATTAGAATTAGAATAGAATTAGAATAGAATTAGAAATAGAATTAGAATTAGAATAGAATTAAAATAGAATTAGAATAGAATTAGAATTATAAATAGAATTAGAATTAGAATTAGAATTATAATTAGAATTAGAATAGAATTAGAATAGAATTAGAATAGAATTAGAATAGAATTAGAATAGAATTAGAATTAGAAATAGAATTAGAATAGAATTAGAATAGAATTAGAAATAGAATTAGAATAGAATTAGAATTAGAATTAGAATAGAATTAGAACAGAATTAGAAATAGAATTAGAATTAGATTAGAATTAGAATAGAATTAATATTAGAATTAGAATTAGAATTAGAATTATAATAGAATTAGAATTAGAAATAGAAATAGAATTAGAATTAGAATTAGAAATAGAATTAGAAATAGAATAGAATTAGAATTAGAATTAGAATAGAATTAGAATAAAATTAGAATAGAATTAGAATTAGAATTAGAATTAGAATTAGAATTAGAATAGAATTAGAATTAGAAATAGAATTAGAAATAGAATAGAATTATAATTAGAATTAGAATAGAATTAGAATAGAATTAGAATTAGAATAAAATTAGAATAAAATTAGAATTAGAATAGAATTAGAATTAGAAATAGAATTAGAAATAGAATTAGAATTAGAATTAGAATTAGAATAGAATTAGAATTAGAAATAGAATTAGAATTAGAATTAGAATAGAATTAAAATAGAATTAGAATAGAATTAGAATAGAATTAAAATTAGAATTAGAATTAGAATTAGAATAGAATTAGAATTAGAAATAGAAATAGAATTAGAATTAGAATTAGAATTAGAATAGAATTAGAATTAGAAATATAATTAGAATAGAATTTGAATTAGAATTAGAAATATAATTAGAATAGAATTAGAATAGAATTAGAAATATAATTAGAATAGAGATAGAATTAGAATTAGAATTAGAATTAGAATTAGAATTAGAATAAAATTAGAATAGAATAAGAAATAGAATTAGAATTAGAATAGAATTAGAATAGAATTAGAATAGAATTAGAATATAATTAGAATAGAATTAGAATAGAATTAGAATAGAATTAGAATAGAATTAGAATTAGAAATAGAATTAGAATTAGAATTAGAATTAGAATAGAATTATAAATAGAAATAGAATTAGAATAGAATTAGAATTAGAAATAGAATAGAATTAGAATTAGAATTAGAATTAGAATTAGAATAGAATTAGAAATATAATAGAATTAGAATACAATTAGAATAGAATTAGAATTATAAATAGAATTAGAATTAGAATTATAATTATAATTAGAATTAGAATAGAATTAGAATAGAAATAGAATAGAATTAGAATTAGAATTAGAATTAGAATTAGAATAGAATTAGAATTAGAAATAGAATTAGAATTAGAATTAGAATTAGAATTAGAATAGAATTAGAATTAGAATTAGAATTAGAATAGAATTAGAATAGAATTAGAAATAGAAATAGAATAGAATTAGAATTAGAATTAGAATAGAATTAGAAATAGAATTAGAATTAGAATATAATTAGAATAGAATTAGAATTATAAATAGAATTAGAATTAAAACTAGAATTATAATTAGAATTAGAATAGAATTAGAATAGAATTAGAATAGAATTAGAATAGAATTAGAATTAGAAATAGAATTAGAATTAGAATTAGAATAGAATTAGAATAGAATTAGAATAGAATTAGAATTAGAAATAGAATTAGAATAGAATTAGCATAGAATTAGAAATAGAATTATAATAGAATTAGAATTAGAATTAGAATAGAATTAGAACAAAATTAGAAATAGAATTAGAATTAGATTAGAATTAGAATAGAATTAATATTAGAATTAGAATTAGAATTAGAATTATAATAGAATTAGAATTAGAAATAGAAATAGAATTAGAATTAGAATTAGAAATAGAATTAGAAATAGAATAGAATTAGAATTAGAATTAGAATAGAATTAGAATAAAATTAGAATAGAATTAGAATTAGAATTAGAATTAGAATTAGAATTAGAATAGAATTAGAATTAGAAATAGAATTAGAAATAGAATAGAATTATAATTAGAATTAGAATAGAATTAGAATAGAATTAGAATTAGAATAAAATTAGAATAAAATTAGAATTAGAATAGAATTAGAATTAGAAATAGAATTAGAAATAGAATTAGAATTAGAATTAGAATTAGAATAGAATTAGAATTAGAAATAGAATTAGAATTAGAATTAGAATAGAATTAAAATAGAATTAGAATAGAATTAGAATAGAATTAGAATAGAATTAGAATTAGAATAAAATTAGAATAAAATTAGAATTAGAATAGAATTAGAATTAGAAATAGAATTAGAAATAGAATTAGAATAGAATTAGAAATATAATTAGAATAGAATTAGAATAGAATTAGAAATATAATTAGAATAGAGATAGAATTAGAATTAGAATTAGAATTAGAATTAGAATTAGAATAAAATTAGAATAGAATAAGAAATAGAATTAGAATTAGAATAGAATTAGAATAGAATTAGAATAGAATTAGAATATAATTAGAATAGAATTAGAATAGAATTAGAATAGAATTAGAATAGAATTAGAATTAGAAATAGAATTAGAATTAGAATTAGAATTAGAATAGAATTATAAATAGAAATAGAATTAGAATAGAATTAGAATTAGAAATAGAATAGAATTAGAATTAGAATTAGAATTAGAATTAGAATAGAATTAGAAATATAATAGAATTAGAATACAATTAGAATAGAATTAGAATTATAAATAGAATTAGAATTAGAATTATAATTATAATTAGAATTAGAATAGAATTAGAATAGAAATAGAATAGAATTAGAATTAGAATTAGAATTAGAATTAGAATAGAATTAGAATTAGAAATAGAATTAGAATTAGAATTAGAATTAGAATAGAATTAGAATTAGAATTAGAATTAGAATAGAATTAGAATAGAATTAGAAATAGAAATAGAATAGAATTAGAATTAGAATTAGAATAGAATTAGAAATAAAATTAGAATTAGAATATAATTAGAATAGAATTAGAATTATAAATAGAATTAGAATTAAAACTAGAATTATAATTAGAATTAGAATAGAATTAGAATAGAATTAGAATAGAATTAGAATAGAATTAGAATTAGAAATAGAATTAGAATTAGAATTAGAATAGAATTAGAATAGAATTAGAATAGAATTAGAATTAGAAATAGAATTAGAATAGAATTAGCATAGAATTAGAAATAGAATTATAATAGAATTAGAATTAGAATTAGAATAGAATTAGAACAAAATTAGAAATAGAATTAGAATTAGATTAGAATTAGAATAGAATTAATATTAGAATTAGAATTAGAATTAGAATTATAATAGAATTAGAATTAGAAATAGAAATAGAATTAGAATTAGAATTAGAAATAGAATTAGAAATAGAATAGAATTAGAATTAGAATTAGAATAGAATTAGAATAAAATTAGAATAGAATTAGAATTAGAATTAGAATTAGAATTAGAATTAGAATAGAATTAGAATTAGAAATAGAATTAGAAATAGAATAGAATTATAATTAGAATTAGAATAGAATTAGAATAGAATTAGAATTAGAATAAAATTAGAATAAAATTAGAATTAGAATAGAATTAGAATTAGAAATAGAATTAGAAATAGAATTAGAATTAGAATTAGAATTAGAATAGAATTAGAATTAGAAATAGAATTAGAATTAGAATTAGAATAGAATTAAAATAGAATTAGAATAGAATTAGAATAGAATTAGAATAGAATTAGAATTAGAATAAAATTAGAATAAAATTAGAATTAGAATAGAATTAGAATTAGAAATAGAATTAGAAATAGAATTAGAATTAGAATTAGAATTAGAATAGAATTAGAATTAGAAATAGAATTAGAATTAGAATTAGAATAGAATTAAAATAGAATTAGAATAGAATTAGAATAGAATTAAAATTAGAATTAGAATTAGAATTAGAATAGAATTAGAATTAGAAATAGAAATAGAATTAGAATTAGAATTAGAATTAGAATAGAATTAGAATTAGAAATATAATTAGAATAGAATTAGAATAAAATTAGAATAGAATTAGAATAGAATTTGAATTAGAATTAGAAATAGAAATAGAAATAGAATTAGAATTAGATTAGAATTAGAATTAGAAATATAATTAGAATAGAATTAGAATAGAATTAGAAATATAATTAGAATAGAGATAGAATTAGAATTAGAATTAGAATTAGAATTAGAATTAGAATAAAATTAGAATAGAATAAGAAATAGAATTAGAATTAGAATAGAATTAGAATAGAATTAGAATAGAATTAGAATATAATTAGAATAGAATTAGAATAGAATTAGAATAGAATTAGAATAGAATTAGAATTAGAAATAGAATTAGAATTAGAATTAGAATTAGAATAGAATTATAAATAGAAATAGAATTAGAATAGAATTAGAATTAGAAATAGAATAGAATTAGAATTAGAATTAGAATTAGAATTAGAATAGAATTAGAAATATAATAGAATTAGAATACAATTAGAATAGAATTAGAATTATAAATAGAATTAGAATTATAATTATAATTATAATTAGAATTAGAATAGAATTAGAATAGAAATAGAATAGAATTAGAATTAGAATTAGAATTAGAATTAGAATTAGAATAGAATTAGAATTAGAAATAGAATTAGAATTAGAATTAGAATTAGAATTAGAATAGAATTAGAATTAGAATTAGAATTAGAATAGAATTAGAATAGAATTAGAAATAGAAATAGAATAGAATTAGAATTAGAATTAGAATAGAATTAGAAATAGAATTAGAATTAGAATATAATTAGAATAGAATTAGAATTATAAATAGAATTAGAATTAAAACTAGAATTATAATTAGAATTAGAATAGAATTAGAATAGAATTAGAATAGAATTAGAATAGAATTAGAATTAGAAATAGAATTAGAATTAGAATTAGAATAGAATTAGAATAGAATTAGAATAGAATTAGAATTAGAAATAGAATTAGAATAGAATTAGAATAGAATTAGAAATAGAATTAGAATAGAATTAGAATTAGAATTAGAATAGAATTAGAACAGAATTAGAAATAGAATTAGAATTAGATTAGAATTAGAATAGAATTAATATTAGAATTAGAATTAGAATTAGAATTATAATAGAATTAGAATTAGAAATAGAAATAGAATTAGAATTAGAATTAGAAATAGAATTAGAAATAGAATAGAATTAGAATTAGAATTAGAATAGAATTAGAATAAAATTAGAATAGAATTAGAATTAGAATTAGAATTAGAATTAGAATTAGAATAGAATTAGAATTAGAAATAGAATTAGAAATAGAATAGAATTATAATTAGAATTAGAATAGAATTAGAATAGAATTAGAATTAGAATAAAATTAGAATAAAATTAGAATTAGAATAGAATTAGAATTAGAAATAGAATTAGAAATAGAATTAGAATTAGAATTAGAATTAGAATAGAATTAGAATTAGAAATAGAATTAGAATTAGAATTAGAATATAATTAAAATAGAATTAGAATAGAATTAGAATAGAATTAAAATTAGAATTAGAATTAGAATTAGAATAGAATTAGAATTAGAAATAGAAATAGAATTAGAATTAGAATTAGAATTAGAATAGAATTAGAATTAGAAATATAATTAGAATAGAATTAGAATAAAATTAGAATAGAATTAGAATAGAATTTGAATTAGAATTAGAAATAGAAATAGAAATAGAATTAGAATTAGATTAGAATTAGAATTAGAAATATAATTAGAATAGAATTAGAATAAAATTAGAAATATAATTAGAATAGAGATAGAATTAGAATTAGAATTAGAATTAGAATTAGAATAAAATTAGAATAGAATAAGAAATAGAATTAGAATTAGAATAGAATTAGAATAGAATTAGAATAGAATTAGAATATAATTAGAATAGAATTAGAATAGAATTAGAATAGAATTAGAATAGAATTAGAATAGAATTAGAATTAGAAATAGAATTAGAATTAGAATTAGAATTAGAATAGAATTATAAATAGAAATAGAATTAGAATAGAATTAGAATTAGAAATAGAATAGAATTAGAATTAGAATTAGAATTAGAATTAGAATAGAATTAGAAATATAATAGAATTAGAATACAATTAGAATAGAATTAGAATTATAAATAGAATTAGAATTAGAATTATAATTATAATTAGAATTAGAATAGAATTAGAATAGAAATAGAATAGAATTAGAATTAGAATTAGAATTAGAATTAGAATAGAATTAGAAATAGAAATAGAATAGAATTAGAATTAGAATTAGAATAGAATTAGAAATAGAATTAGAATTAGAATATAATTAGAATAGAATTAGAATTATAAATAGAATTAGAATTAGAACTAGAATTATAATTAGAATTAGAATAGAATTAGAATAGAATTAGAATAGAATTAGAATAGAATTAGAATTAGAAATAGAATTAGAATTAGAATTAGAATTAGAATAGAATTAGAATAGAATTAGAATTAGAATTAGAATAGAATTAGAATTAGAAATAGAATAGAATTAGAAATAGAATTTGAATTAGAATTTGAATAGAATTAGAAATAGAATTAGAATTAGAATTAGAATTAGAATTAGAATATAATTAGAATTAGAAATGGAATTAGAAATAGAATTAGAATTAGAATAGAATTAGAATTAGAAATAGAATTAGAATAGAATTAGAATAGAATTAGAAATATAATTAGAATAGAATTAGAATTAGAATTAGAATTAGAATTAGAATAGAATTAGAATAGAATAAGAAATAGAATTAGAATTAGAATAGAATTAGAATAGAATTAGAATAGAATTAGAATAGAATTAGAATAGAATTAGAATTAGAAATAGAATTAGAATTAGAATTAGAATTAGAATAGAATTAGAATAGAATTAGAAATAGAATTAGAATTAGAATAGAATTAGAAATAGAATAGAATTAGAATTAGAATTAGAATTTGAATTAGAATTAGAATAGAATTAGAAATAGAATTAGAATTAGAATTAGAATTAGAATTAGAATATAATTAGAATTAGAAATGGAATTAGAAATTGAATAGAATTATAATTAGAATTAGAATTGAGTTAGAATAGAATTAGAATAGAATTAGAATTAGAATAGAATTAGAATAAAATTAGAATAGAATTAGAATAGAATTTGAATTTGAATTTGAATTTGAATTTGAATTTGAATTAGAATTAGAAATAGAAATAGATTAGAATTAGATTAGAATTAGAATTAGAAATAGAATTAGAATAGAATTAGAATAGAATTAGAAATAGAATTAGAATTAGAATAAAATTAGAATTAGAAATAGAATAGAATTAGAATTAGAATTAGAATTAGAATTAGAATAGAATTAGAAATAGAATACAATTAGAATACAATTAGAATAGAATTAGAATTATAAATAGAATTAGAATTAGAATTAGAATTATAATTAGAATTAGAATAGAATTAGAATAGAAATAGAATAGAAATAGAATTAGAATTAGAATTAGAATTAGAATAGAATTAGAATTAGAAATAGAATTAGAATTAGAATTAGAATTAGAATAGAATTAGAATTAGAAATAGAAGTAGAATAGAATTAGAATAGAATTAGAAATAGAATTAGAATAGAATTAGAATTAGAATTAGAATAGAATTAGAATAGAATTAGAAATAGAATTAGAATTAGAATAGAATTAAAATAGAATTAGAATAGAATTAGAATTATAAATAGAATTAGAATTAGAATTAGAATTATAATTAGAATTAGAATAGAATTAGAATAGAATTAGAATAGAATTAGAATAGAATTAGAATAGAATTAGAATAGAATTAGAATTAGAAATAGAATTAGAATAGAATTAGAATAGAATTAGAAATAGAATTAGAATAGAATTAGAATTAGAATTAGAATAGAATTAGAACAGAATTAGAAATAGAATTAGAATTAGATTAGAATTAGAATAGAATTAATATTAGAATTAGAATTAGAATTAGAATAGAATTAGAATTAGAATAGAATTAGAACAGAATTAGAAATAGAATTAGAATTAGATTAGAATTAGAATAGAATTAATATTAGAATTAGAATTAGAATTAGAATTATAATAGAATTAGAATTAGAAATAGAAATAGAATTAGAATTAGAATTAGAAATAGAATTAGAAATAGAATAGAATTAGAATTAGAATAGAATTAGAATAAAATTAGAATAGAATTAGAATTAGAATTAGAATTAGAATTAGAATTAGAATAGAATTAGAATTAGAAATAGAATTAGAAATAGAATAGAATTATAATTAGAATTAGAATAGAATTAGAATAGAATTAGAATTAGAATAAAATTAGAATAAAATTAGAATTAGAATAGAATTAGAATTAGAAATAGAATTAGAAATAGAATTAGAATTAGAATTAGAATTAGAATAGAATTAGAATTAGAAATAGAATTAGAATTAGAATTAGAATAGAATTAAAATAGAATTAGAATAGAATTAGAATAGAATTAAAATTAGAATTAGAATTAGAATTAGAATAGAATTAGAATTAGAAATAGAAATAGAATTAGAATTAGAATTAGAATTAGAATAGAATTAGAATTAGAAATATAATTAGAATAGAATTAGAATAAAATTAGAATAGAATTAGAATAGAATTTGAATTAGAATTAGAAATAGAATTAGAATTAGAATTAGAATTAGAATAGAATTAGAATTAGAATTAGAATTAGAATAGAATTAGAATAGAATTAGAAATAGAAATAGAATAGAATTAGAATTAGAATTAGAATAGAATTAGAATAGAATTAGAAATAGAATTAGAATTAGAATAGAATTAGAATAGAATTAGAATTATAAATAGAATTAGAATAGAATTAGAATAGAATTAGAAATAGAATTAGAATAGAGTAAGAATTAGAATAGAATTAGAATTAGATTAGAATTAGAATTAGGATTAGAAATAGAATTAGAATAAAATTAAAATAGAATTAGAATAGAATTAGAATAGAATTAGAATAGAATTAGAATAGAATTAGAAATAGAATTAGAATAGAATTAAAATTAGAATTAGAATAGAATTAGAATAGAATTAGAAATAGAATTAGAATTAGAATAGAATTAAAATAGAATTAGAATAGAATTAGAATTATAAACAGAATTAGAATTAGAATTAGAATTATAATTAGAATTAGAATAGAATTAGAATAGAATTAGAATAGAATTAGAATAGAATTAGAATAGAATTAGAATTAGAAATAGAATTAGAATAGAATTAGAATAGAATTAGAAATAGAATTAGAATAGAATTAGAATTAGAATTAGAATAGAATTAGAGTAGAATTAGAAATAGAATTAGAATTAGATTAGAATTAGAATAGAATTAGAATTAGAATTAGAATTAGAATTAGAATTATAATAGAATTAGAATTAGAAATAGAATTAGAATTAGAATTAGAAATAGAATTAGAAATAGAATAGAATTAGAATTAGAATTAGAATAGAATTAGAATAAAATTAGAATAGAATTAGAATTAGAATTAGAATTAGAATAGAATTAGAATTAGAAATAAAATTAGAAATAGAATAGAATTATAATTAGAATTAGAATAGAATTAGAATAGAATTAGAATTAGAATAAAATTAGAATAAAATTAGAATTAGAATAGAATTAGAATTAGAAATAGAATTAGAAATAGAATTAGAATTAGAATTAGAATTAGAATAGAATTAGAATTAGAATTAGAATTAGAATAGAATTAGAATTAGAAATATAATTAGAATAGAATTAGAATAAAATTAGAATAGAATTAGAATAGAATTTGAATTAGAATTAGAAATAGAATTAGAATTAGAATTAGAATTAGAATAGAATTAGAATTAGAATTAGAATTAGAATAGAATTAGAATAGAATTAGAAATAGAAATAGAATAGAATTAGAATTAGAATTAGAATAGAATTAGAATAGAATTAGAAATAGAATTAGAATTAGAATAGAATTAGAATAGAATTAGAATTATAAATAGAATTAGAATAGAATTAGAATAGAATTAGAAATAGAATTAGAATAGAGTAAGAATTAGAATAGAATTAGAATTAGATTAGAATTAGAATTAGGATTAGAAATAGAATTAGAATAAAATTAAAATAGAATTAGAATAGAATTATAATAGAATTAGAATAGAATTAGAATAGAATTAGAAATAGAATTAGAATAGAATTAAAATTAGAATTAGAATAGAATTAGAATAGAATTAGAAATAGAATTAGAATTAGAATAGAATTAAAATAGAATTAGAATAGAATTAGAATTATAAACAGAATTAGAATTAGAATTAGAATTATAATTAGAATTAGAATAGAATTAGAATAGAATTAGAATAGAATTAGAATAGAATTAGAATAGAATTAGAATTAGAAATAGAATTAGAATAGAATTAGAATAGAATTAGAAATAGAATTAGAATAGAATTAGAATTAGAATTAGAATAGAATTAGAGTAGAATTAGAAATAGAATTAGAATTAGATTAGAATTAGAATAGAATTAGAATTAGAATTAGAATTAGAATTAGAATTATAATAGAATTAGAATTAGAAATAGAATTAGAATTAGAATTAGAAATAGAATTAGAAATAGAATAGAATTAGAATTAGAATTAGAATAGAATTAGAATAAAATTAGAATAGAATTAGAATTAGAATTAGAATTAGAATAGAATTAGAATTAGAAATAAAATTAGAAATAGAATAGAATTATAATTAGAATTAGAATAGAATTAGAATAGAATTAGAATTAGAATAAAATTAGAATAAAATTAGAATTAGAATAGAATTAGAATTAGAAATAGAATTAGAAATAGAATTAGAATTAGAATTAGAATTAGAATAGAATTAGAATTAGAATTAGAATTAGAATAGAATTAGAATTAGAAATATAATTAGAATAGAATTAGAATAAAATTAGAATAGAATTAGAATAGAATTTGAATTAGAATTAGAAATAGAATTAGAATTAGAATTAGAATTAGAATAGAATTAGAATTAGAATTAGAATTAGAATAGAATTAGAATAGAATTAGAAATAGAAATAGAATAGAATTAGAATTAGAATTAGAATAGAATTAGAATAGAATTAGAAATAGAATTAGAATTAGAATAGAATTAGAATAGAATTAGAATTATAAATAGAATTAGAATAGAATTAGAATAGAATTAGAAATAGAATTAGAATAGAGTAAGAATTAGAATAGAATTAGAATTAGATTAGAATTAGAATTAGGATTAGAAATAGAATTAGAATAAAATTAAAATAGAATTAGAATAGAATTAGAATAGAATTAGAATAGAATTAGAATAGAATTAGAAATAGAATTAGAATAGAATTAAAATTAGAATTAGAATAGAATTAGAATAGAATTAGAAATAGAATTAGAATTAGAATAGAATTAAAATAGAATTAGAATAGAATTAGAATTATAAACAGAATTAGAATTAGAATTAGAATTATAATTAGAATTAGAATAGAATTAGAATAGAATTAGAATAGAATTAGAATAGAATTAGAATAGAATTAGAATTAGAAATAGAATTAGAATAGAATTAGAATAGAATTAGAAATAGAATTAGAATAGAATTAGAATTAGAATTAGAATAGAATTAGAGTAGAATTAGAAATAGAATTAGAATTAGATTAGAATTAGAATAGAATTAGAATTAGAATTAGAATTAGAATTAGAATTATAATAGAATTAGAATTAGAAATAGAATTAGAATTAGAATTAGAAATAGAATTAGAAATAGAATAGAATTAGAATTAGAATTAGAATAGAATTAGAATAAAATTAGAATAGAATTAGAATTAGAATTAGAATTAGAATAGAATTAGAATTAGAAATAAAATTAGAAATAGAATAGAATTATAATTAGAATTAGAATAGAATTAGAATAGAATTAGAATTAGAATAAAATTAGAATAAAATTAGAATTAGAATAGAATTAGAATTAGAAATAGAATTAGAAATAGAATTAGAATTAGAATTAGAATTAGAATAGAATTAGAATTAGAAATAGAATTATAATTAGAATTAGAATAGAATTAAAATAGAATTAGAATATAATTAGAATAGAATTAAAATTAGAATTAGAATTAGAATTAGAATAGAATTAGAATTAGAAATAGAAATAGAATTAGAATTAGAATTAGAATTAGAATAGAATTAGAATTAGAAATATAATTAGAATAGAATTAGAATAAAATTAGAATAGAATTAGAATAGAATTTGAATTAGAATTAGAAATAGAAATAGAAATAGAATTAGAATTAGATTAGAATTAGAATTAGAAATATAATTAGAATAGAATTAGAATAGAATTAGAAATATAATTAAAATAAAGATATAATTAGAATTAGAATTAGAATTAGAATTAGAATAAAATTAGAATAGAATAAGAAATAGAATTAGAATTAGAATAGAATTAGAATAGAATTAGAATAGAATTAGAATATAATTAGAATAGAATTAGAACAGAATTAGAATAGAATTAGAATAGAATTGGAATAGAATTAGAATTAGAAATAGAATTAGAATTAGAATTAGAATTAGAATAGAATTAGAATAGAATTATAAATAGAAATAGAATTAGAATAGAATTAGAATTAGAAATAGAATAGAATTAGAATTAGAATTAGAATTAGAATTAGAATAGAATTAGAAATATAATAGAATTAGAATACAATTAGAATAGAATTAGAATTATAAATAGAATTAGAATTAGAATTAGAATTATAATTAGAATTAGAATAGAATTAGAATAGAAATAGAATAGAATTAGAATTAGAATTAGAATTAGAATTAGAATAGAATTAGAATTAGAAATAGAATTAGAATTAGAATAGAATTAGAATTAGAATTAGAATTAGAATAGAATTAGAATAGAATTAGAAATAGAAATAGAATAGAATTAGAATTAGAATTAGAATAGAATTAGAATAGAATTAGAAATAGAATTAGAATTAGAATAGAATTAGAATAGAATTAGAATTATAAATAGAATTAGAATAGAATTAGAATAGAATTAGAAATAGAATTAGAATAGAGTAAGAATTAGAATAGAATTAGAATTAGATTAGAATTAGAATTAGGATTAGAAATAGAATTAGAATAAAATTAAAATAGAATTAGAATATAATTAGAATTAGAAATAGAATTAGAATAGAATTAGAATTAGAATTAGAATAGAATTAGAATAGAATTAGAATAGAATTAGAATAGAATTAGAATAGAATTAGAATAGAATTAGAATAGAATTAGAATTAGAAATAGAATTAGAATTAGAATTAGAATTAGAATAGAATTAGAATAGAATTATAAATAGAATTAGAATTAGAATAGAATTAGAATTAGAAATAGAATAGAATTAGAATTAGAATTAGAATTAGAATTAGAATAGAATTAGAAATAGAATAGAATTAGAATACAATTAGAATAGAATTAGAATTATAAATAGAATTAGAATTAGAATTAGAATTAGAATAGAATTAGAATAGAAATAGAATAGAATTAGAATTAGAATTAGAATTAGAATTAGAATTAGAATAGAATTAGAATTAGAAATAGAATTAGAATTAGAATTAGAATTAGAATAGAATTAGAATTAGAAATAGAATTAGAATAGAATTAGAATAGAATTAGAAATAGAATTAGAATAGAATTAGAATTAGAATTAGAATAGAATTAGAATAGAATTAGAAATAGAATTAGAATTAGAATAGAATTAGAATAGAATTAGAATAGAATTAGAATTATAAATAGAATTAGAACTAGAATTAGAATTATAATTAGAATTAGAATAGAATTAGAATAGAATTAGAATAGAATTAGAATAGAATTAGAATAGAATTAGAATTAGAAATAGAATTAGAATTAGAATTAGAATTAGAATAGAATTAGAATAGAATTAGAAATAGAATTAGAATTAGAATAGAATTAGAATTAGAAATAGAATAGAATTAGAATTAGAATTTGAATTAGAATTAGAATAGAATTAGAAATAGAATTAGAATTAGAATTAGAATTAGAATTAAAATATAATTAGAATTAGAAATGGAATTAGAAATTGAATAGAATTATAATTAGAATTAGAATTGAGTTAGAATAGAATTAGAATAGAATTAGAATTAGAATAGAATTAGAATAAAATTAGAATAGAATTAGAATAGAATTTGAATTTGAATTTGAATTTGAATTTGAATTTGAATTAGAATTAGAAATAGAAATAGATTAGAATTAGATTAGAATTAGAATTAGAAATAGAATTAGAATAGAATTAGAATAGAATTAGAAATAGAATTAGAATTAGAATAAAATTAGAATTAGAAATAGAATAGAATTAGAATTAGAATTAGAATTAGAATTAGAATAGAATTAGAAATAGAATACAATTAGAATACAATTAGAATAGAATTAGAATTATAAATAGAATTAGAATTAGAATTAGAATTATAATTAGAATTAGAATAGAATTAGAATAGAAATAGAATAGAAATAGAATTAGAATTAGAATTAGAATTAGAATAGAATTAGAATTAGAAATAGAATTAAAATTAGAATTAGAATTAGAATAGAATTAGAATTAGAAATAGAAGTAGAATAGAATTAGAATAGAATTAGAAATAGAATTAGAATAGAATTAGAATTAGAATTAGAATAGAATTAGAATAGAATTAGAAATAGAATTAGAATTAGAATAGAATTAAAATAGAATTAGAATAGAATTAGAATTATAAATAGAATTAGAATTAGAATTAGAATTATAATTAGAATTAGAATAGAATTAGAATAGAATTAGAATAGAATTAGAATATAATTAGAATTAGAAATAGAATTAGAATAGAATTAGAATAGAATTAGAAATAGAATTAGAATAGAATTAGAATTAGAATTAGAATAGAATTAGAACAGAATTAGAAATAGAATTAGAATTAGATTAGAATTAGAATAGAATTAATATTAGAATTAGAATTAGAATTAGAATTATAATAGAATTAGAATTAGAAATAGAAATAGAATTAGAATTAGAATTAGAAATAGAATTAGAAATAGAATAGAATTAGAATTAGAATTAGAATAGAATTAGAATAAAATTAGAATAGAATTAGAATTAGAATTAGAATTAGAATTAGAATTAGAATAGAATTAGAATTAGAAATAGAATTAGAAATAGAATAGAATTATAATTAGAATTAGAATAGAATTAGAATAGAATTAGAATTAGAATAAAATTAGAATAAAATTAGAATTAGAATAGAATTAGAATTAGAAATAGAATTAGAAATAGAATTAGAATTAGAATTAGAATTAGAATAGAATTAGAATTAGAAATAGAATTAGAATTAGAATTAGAATAGAATTAAAATAGAATTAGAATAGAATTAGAATAGAATTAAAATTAGAATTAGAATTAGAATTAGAATAGAATTAGAATTAGAAATAGAAATAGAATTAGAATTAGAATTAGAATTAGAATAGAATTAGAATTAGAAATATAATTAGAATAGAATTAGAATAAAATTAGAATAGAATTAGAATAGAATTTGAATTAGAATTAGAAATAGAAATAGAAATAGAATTAGAATTAGATTAGAATTAGAATTAGAAATATAATTAGAATAGAATTAGAATAGAATTAGAAATATAATTAGAATAGAGATAGAATTAGAATTGAATTAGAATTAGAATTAGAATTAGAATAAAATTAGAATAGAATAAGAAATAGAATTAGAATTAGAATAGAATTAGAATAGAATTAGAATAGAATTAGAATAGAATTAGAATAGAATTAGAATAGAATTAGAATAGAATTAGAATTAGAAATAGAATTAGAATTAGAATTAGAATTAGAATAGAATTATAAATAGAAATAGAATTAGAATAGAATTAGAATTAGAAATAGAATAGAATTAGAATTAGAATTAGAATTAGAATTAGAATAGAATTAGAAATATAATAGAATTAGAATACAATTAGAATAGAATTAGAATTATAAATAGAATTAGAATTAGAATTATAATTATAATTAGAATTAGAATAGAATTAGAATAGAAATAGAATAGAATTAGAATTAGAATTAGAATTAGAATTAGAATAGAATTAGAATTAGAAATAGAATTAGAATTAGAATTAGAATTAGAATAGAATTAGAATTAGAATTAGAATTAGAATAGAATTAGAATAGAATTAGAAATAGAAATAGAATAGAATCAGAATTAGAATTAGAATAGAATTAGAAATAGAATTAGAATTAGAATATAATTAGAATAGAATTAGAATTATAAATAGAATTAGAATTAAAACTAGAATTATAATTAGAATTAGAATAGAATTAGAATAGAATTAGAATAGAATTAGAATAGAATTAGAATTAGAAATAGAATTAGAATTAGAATTAGAATAGAATTAGAATAGAATTAGAATAGAATTAGAATTAGAAATAGAATTAGAATAGAATTAGAATAGAATTAGAAATAGAATTAGAATAGAATTAGAATTAGAATTAGAATAGAATTAGAACAGAATTAGAAATAGAATTAGAATTAGATTAGAATTATAATAGAATTAATATTAGAATTAGAATTAGAATTAGAATTATAATAGAATTAGAATTAGAAATAGAAATAGAATTAGAATTAGAATTAGAAATAGAATTAGAAATAGAATAGAATTAGAATTAGAATTAGAATAAAATTAGAATAAAATTAGAATAGAATTAGAATTAGAATTAGAATTAGAATTAGAATTAGAATTAGAATAGAATTAGAATTAGAAATAGAATTAGAAATAGAATAGAATTATAATTAGAATTAGAATAGAATTAGAATAGAATTAGAATTAGAATAAAATTAGAATAAAATTAGAATTAGAATAGAATTAGAATTAGAAATAGAATTAGAAATAGAATTAGAATTAGAATTAGAATTAGAATAGAATTAGAATTAGAAATAGAATTAGAATTAGAATTAGAATAGAATTAAAATAGAATTAGAATAGAATTAGAATAGAATTAGAATAGAATTAGAATTAGAATAAAATTAGAATAAAATTAGAATTAGAATAGAATTAGAATTAGAAATAGAATTAGAAATAGAATTAGAATTAGAATTAGAATTAGAATAGAATTAGAATTAGAAATAGAATTAGAATTAGAATTAGAATAGAATTAAAATAGAATTAGAATAGAATTAGAATAGAATTAAAATTAGAATTAGAATTAGAATTAGAATAGAATTAGAATTAGAAATAGAAATAGAATTAGAATTAGAATTAGAATTAGAATAGAATTAGAATTAGAAATATAATTAGAATAGAATTAGAATAAAATTAGAATAGAATTAGAATAGAATTTGAATTAGAATTAGAAATAGAAATAGAAATAGAATTAGAATTAGATTAGAATTAGAATTAGAAATATAATTAGAATAGAATTAGAATAGAATTAGAAATATAATTAGAATAGAGATAGAATTAGAATTAGAATTAGAATTAGAATTAGAATAAAATTAGAATAGAATAAGAAATAGAATTAGAATTAGAATAGAATTAGAATAGAATTAGAATAGAATTAGAATATAATTAGAATAGAATTAGAATAGAATTAGAATAGAATTAGAATAGAATTAGAATTAGAAATAGAATTAGAATTAGAATTAGAATTAGAATAGAATTATAAATAGAAATAGAATTAGAATAGAATTAGAATTAGAAATAGAATAGAATTAGAATTAGAATTAGAATTAGAATTAGAATAGAATTAGAAATATAATAGAATTAGAATACAATTAGAATAGAATTAGAATTATAAATAGAATTAGAATTAGAATTATAATTATAATTAGAATTAGAATAGAATTAGAATAGAAATAGAATAGAATTAGAATTAGAATTAGAATTAGAATTAGAATAGAATTAGAATTAGAAATAGAATTAGAATTAGAATTAGAATTAGAATAGAATTAGAATTAGAATTAGAATTAGAATAGAATTAGAATAGAATTAGAAATAGAAATAGAATAGAATTAGAATTAGAATTAGAATAGAATTAGAAATAGAATTAGAATTAGAATATAATTAGAATAGAATTAGAATTATAAATAGAATTAGAATTAAAACTAGAATTATAATTAGAATTAGAATAGAATTAGAATAGAATTAGAATAGAATTAGAATAGAATTAGAATTAGAAATAGAATTAGAATTAGAATTAGAATAGAATTAGAATAGAATTAGAATAGAATTAGAATTAGAAATAGAATTAGAATAGAATTAGAATAGAATTAGAAATAGAATTAGAATAGAATTAGAATTAGAATTAGAATAGAATTAGAACAGAATTAGAAATAGAATTAGAATTAGATTAGAATTAGAATAGAATTAATATTAGAATTAGAATTAGAATTAGAATTATAATAGAATTAGAATTAGAAATAGAAATAGAATTAGAATTAGAATTAGAAATAGAATTAGAAATAGAATAGAATTAGAATTAGAATTAGAATAGAATTAGAATAAAATTAGAATAGAATTAGAATTAGAATTAGAATTAGAATTAGAATTAGAATTAGAATAGAATTAGAATTAGAAATAGAATTAGAAATAGAATAGAATTATAATTAGAATTAGAATAGAATTAGAATAGAATTAGAATTAGAATAAAATTAGAATAAAATTAGAATTAGAATAGAATTAGAATTAGAAATAGAATTAGAAATAGAATTAGAATTAGAATTAGAATTAGAATAGAATTAGAATTAGAAATAGAATTAGAATTAGAATTAGAATATAATTAAAATAGAATTAGAATAGAATTAGAATAGAATTAAAATTAGAATTAGAATTAGAATTAGAATAGAATTAGAATTAGAAATAGAAATAGAATTAGAATTAGAATTAGAATTAGAATAGAATTAGAATTAGAAATATAATTAGAATAGAATTAGAATAAAATTAGAATAGAATTAGAATAGAATTTGAATTAGAATTAGAAATAGAAATAGAAATAGAATTAGAATTAGATTAGAATTAGAATTAGAAATATAATTAGAATAGAATTAGAATAAAATTAGAAATATAATTAGAATAGAGATAGTATTAGAATTAGAATTAGAATTAGAATTAGAATTAGAATAAAATTAGAATAGAATAAGAAATAGAATTAGAATTAGAATAGAATTAGAATAGAATTAGAATAGAATTAGAATATAATTAGAATAGAATTAGAATAGAATTAGAATAGAATTAGAATAGAATTAGAATTAGAAATAGAATTAGAATTAGAATTAGAATTAGAATAGAATTATAAATAGAAATAGAATTAGAATAGAATTAGAATTAGAAATAGAATAGAATTAGAATTAGAATTAGAATTAGAATTAGAATAGAATTAGAAATATAATAGAATTAGAATACAATTAGAATAGAATTAGAATTATAAATAGAATTAGAATTAGAATTATAATTATAATTAGAATTAGAATAGAATTAGAATAGAAATAGAATAGAATTAGAATTAGAATTAGAATTAGAATTAGAATAGAATTAGAAATAGAAATAGAATAGAATTAGAATTAGAATTAGAATAGAATTAGAAATAGAATTAGAATTAGAATATAATTAGAATAGAATTAGAATTATAAATAGAATTAGAATTAAAACTAGAATTATAATTAGGATTAGAATAGAATTAGAATAGAATTAGAATAGAATTAGAATAGAATTAGAATTAGAAATAGAATTAGAATTAGAATTAGAATTAGAATAGAATTAGAATAGAATTAGAATTAGAATTAGAATAGAATTAGAATTAGAAATAGAATAGAATTAGAAATAGAATTTGAATTAGAATTTGAATAGAATTAGAAATAGAATTAGAATTAGAATTAGAATTAGAATTAGAATATAATTAGAATTAGAAATGGAATTAGAAATAGAATTAGAATTAGAATAGAATTAGAATTAGAAATAGAATTAGAATAGAATTAGAATAGAATTAGAAATATAATTAGAATAGAATTAGAATTAGAATTAGAATTAGAATTAGAATAGAATTAGAATAGAATAAGAAATAGAATTAGAATTAGAATAGAATTAGAATAGAATTAGAATAGAATTAGAAATAGAATATGAATTAGAATAGAATTAGAATTAGAATTAGAATTAGAATAGAATTAGAATTAGAAATAGAAATAGAATTAAAATTAGAATTAGAAATAGAATTAGAAATAGAATAGAATTAGAATTAGAATTAGAATAGAATTAGAAATAGAATTAGAATAGCGTAAGAATTAGAATAGAATTAGAATTAGATTAGAATTAGAATTAGAATTAGAAATAGAATTAGAATAGAATTAGAATAGAATTAAAAAAGAATTAGAATATAATTAGAATTAGAAATAGAATTAGAATAGAATTAGAATTAGAATTAGAATTAGAATAGAATTAATATAGAATTAGAATAGAATTAGAATAGAATTAGAATAGAATTAGAATAGAATTAGAATTAGAAATAGAATTAGAATTAGAATTAGAATTAGAATAGAATTAGAATGGAATTAGAAATAGAATTAGAAATAGAATTAAAATTAGAATAGAATTAGAATTAGAAATAGAATAGAATTAGAATTAGAATTAGAATTAGAATTAGAATAGAATTAGAATTAGAAATATAATTAGAATATAATTAGAATTAGAAATGGAATTAGAAATAGAATAAAATTATAATTAGAATTATAATTCAATTAGAATAGAATTAGAATAGAATTAGAATAGAATTAGAATTAGAATAGAATTAGAATAAAATTAGAATAGAATTAGAATTAGAATTAGAATTAGAATTAGAATATAATTAGAATTAGAAATAGAAATAGAATTAGAATTGGAATTAGAATTAGAATTGAATTAGAATTAGAAATAGAATAAGAAATAGAATTAGAATAGAATTAGAATTAGAATAGAATTAGAATTAGAAATAGAATTAGAAATAGAATAGAATTAGAATTAGAATTAGAATTAGAATTAGATTAGAAATTGAATTTTGAATTAGAATAGAATTAGAATAGAATTAGAAAAGAATTAGAATAGAATTAGAATAGAATTAGAATAGAATTAGAATAGAAATAGAATTAGAAATAGAATAGAATTAGAATAGAATTATAATAGAATTAGAATTAGAATTAGAATTAGAATTAGAATTAGAATTAGAATAGAATTAGAATTAGAAATAGAATTAGAATAGAATTAGAATTAGAATTAGAATTAGAAATAGAATTAGAATAGAATAAGAATTAGAATTAGAATTAGAATAGAATTAGAATAGAATTAGAATAGAATTATAATTAGAATTAGAATTAGAATAGGAATTAGAAATAGAATTAGAAATAGAATAGAATTAGAATTAGAATTGAATTAGAATTAGAATTAGAATTAGAATTAGATTAGAAATAGAATTAGAATTAGAATAGAATTAGAATAGAATTAGAATAGAATTAGAAATAGAATTAGAATTAGAATTAGAATTAGAAATAGAATTAGAATAGAATTAGAATAGAATTAGAAATAGAATTAGAATTAGAATTAGAATAAAATTAGAATTAGAATTAGAATTAGAATAGAATTAGAATAGAATTAGAATAGAATTAGAAATATAATTAGAATTAGAATAGAATTAGAATTAGAATTAGAATTAGAAGTAGAATAGAATTAGAATTAGAAATAGAAATAGAATTAAAATTAGAATTAGAAATAGAATAGAATTAGAATTAGAATTAGAATAGAATTAGAATAAAATTAGAATAGAATTAGAATTAGAATTAGAATTAGAATAGAATTAGAATTAGAAATAGAATTAGAAATAGAATAGAATTATAATTAGAATTAGAATAGAATTAGAATAGAATTAGAATAGAATTAGAATTAGAATTAGAATTAGAATTGAATTAGAATAGAATTAGAATAGAATTAGAATAGAATTAGAAATAGAATTAGAATTAGAATAGAATTAGAATAGAATTAGACATAGAATTAGAATTAGAATAGAATTAGAATTAGAATTAGAATTAGAATTAGAATTAGAATAGAATTAGAATTAGAAATAGAAATAGAAATAGAAATAGAATTAGAATTAGAATTAGAAATAGAATTAGAAATAGAATTAGAAATAGAATAGAATTAGAATTAGAATTAGAATAGAATTAGAATAAAATTAGAATAGAATTAGAATTAGAATTAGAATTAGAATAGAATTAGAATTAGAAATAGAATTAGAAATAGAATAGAATTATAATTAAAATGAGAATAGAATTAGAATAGAATTAGAATAGAATTAGAATTAGAATAAAATTAGAATAAAATTAGAATAGAATTAGAATTAGAATAGAATTAGAATTAGAAATAGAATTAGAAATAGAATTAGAATTAGAATTAGAATTAGAATAGAATTAGAATTAGAAATAGAATTAGAATTAGAATTAGAATTATAATAGAATTAGAATTAGACATAGAATTAGAAATAGAATATAATTATAATTAGAATTAGAATAGAATTAGAATAGAATTAGAATAGAATTAGAATAGAATTAGAATTAGAATTAGAATTAGAATTAGAATAGAATTAGAATTAGAAATAGAAAAAGAATTAGAATTAGAATTAGAATTAGAATAGAATTAGAATTAGAAATATAATTAGAATAGAATTAGAATAGAATTAGAAATAGAATTAGAATAAAATTAGAATTAGAATTAGAATTAGAATAGAATTAGAATAGAATTAGAAATAGAATTAGAATTAGAATAGAATTAGAATAGAATTAGAATAGAATTAGAATAGAATTAGAATAGAATTAGAATAAAATTAGAAATAGAATTAGAATTAGAATAGAATTAGAATTAGAAATAGAATTAGAATAGAATTAGAATAGAATTAGAAATAGAATTAGAATAAAATTAGAATTAGAATTAGAATAGAATTAGAATAGAATTAGAAATAGAATTAGAATTAGAATAGAATTAGAATAGAATTAGAATAGAATTAGAAATAGAATTAGAATTAGAATAGAATTAGAATTAGAATTAGAATTAGAATTAGAATAGAATTAGAATTAGAAATAGAATTAGAATTAGAATTAGAATTAGAAATAGAATTAGAAATAGAATTAGAATTAGAATTAGAATAGAATTAGAATTAGAAAGGGAATTAGAAATAGAATAGAATTAGAATTAGAATTAGAATTAGAATTAGATTAGAAATAGAATTTTGAATTAGAATAGAATTAGAATAGAATTAGAAAAGAATTAGAATAGAATTAGAATAGAATTAGAATAGAAATAGAATTAGAAATAGAATAGAATTAGAATAGTATTAGAATAGAATTAGAATTAGAAATAGAATTAGAATTAGAATTAGAATTAGAATAGAATTAGAATTAGAAATAGAATTAGAATAGAATTAGAATTAGAATTAGAATTAGAATAGAAATAGAATTAGAAATAGAATAGAATTAGAATAGAATTATAATAGAATTAGAATTAGAATTAGAATTAGAAATAGAATTAGAATTAGAATAGAATTAGAATTAGAAATATAATTAGAATAGAATTAGAATAAAATTAGAATAGAATTAGAATAGAATTAGAAATAGAATTAGAATAAAATTAGAATTAGAATTAGAATAGAATTAGAATAGAATTAGAAATAGAATTAGAATTAGAATAGAATTAGAATAGAATTAGAATAGAATTAGAAATAGAATTAGAATTAGAATAGAATTAGAATTAGAATTAGAATTAGAATTAGAATAGAATTAGAATTAGAAATAGAATTAGAATTAGAATTAGAATTAGAAATAGAATTAGAAATAGAATTAGAATTAGAATTAGAATAGAATTAGAATTAGAAAGGGAATTAGAAATAGAATAGAATTAGAATTAGAATTAGAATTAGAATTAGATTAGAAATAGAATTTTGAATTAGAATAGAATTAGAATAGAATTAGAAAAGAATTAGAATAGAATTAGAATAGAATTAGAATAGAAATAGAATTAGAAATAGAATAGAATTAGAATAGTATTAGAATAGAATTAGAATTAGAAATAGAATTAGAATTAGAATTAGAATTAGAATAGAATTAGAATTAGAAATAGAATTAGAATAGAATTAGAATTAGAATTAGAATTAGAATAGAAATAGAATTAGAAATAGAATAGAATTAGAATAGAATTATAATAGAATTAGAATTAGAATTAGAATTAGAATTAGAATTAGAATTAGAATAGAATTAGAATTAGAAATAGAATTAGAATAGAATTAGAATTAGAATTAGAATTAGAAATAGAATTAGAATAGAATAAGAATTAGAATTAGAATTAGAATAGAATTAGAATAGAATTAGAATAGAATTATAATTAGAATTAGAATTAGAATAGGAATTAGAAATAGAATTAGAAATAGAATAGAATTAGAATTAGAATTGAATTAGAATTAGAATTAGAATTAGAATTAGATTAGAAATAGAATTAGAATTAGAATAGAATTAGAATAGAATTAGAATAGAATTAGAAATAGAATTAGAATTAGAATTAGAATTAGAAATAGAATTAGAATAGAATTAGAATAGAATTAGAAATAGAATTAGAATTAGAATTAGAATAAAATTAGAATTAGAATTAGAATTAGAATAGAATTAGAATAGAATTAGAATAGAATTAGAATAGAATTAGAATATAATTAGAATAGAATTAGAAAAGAATTAGAATATAATTAGAATATAATTAGAATAGAATTAGAATATAATTAGAATAGAATTAGAAAAGAATTAGAATAGAATTAGAATAGAATTAGAATAGAAATAGAATTAGAAATAGAATAGAATTAGAATAGTATTAGAATAGAATTAGAATTAGAAATAGAATTAGAATTAGAATTAGAATTAGAATAGAATTAGAATTAGAAATAGAATTAGAATAGAATTAGAATTAGAATTAGAATTAGAATAGAAATAGAATTAGAAATAGAATAGAATTAGAATAGAATTATAATAGAATTAGAATTAGAATTAGAATTAGAAATAGAATTAGAATTAGAATAGAATTAGAATTAGAAATATAATTAGAATAGAATTAGAATAAAATTAGAATAGAATTAGAATAGAATTAGAAATAGAATTAGAATAAAATTAGAATTAGAATTAGAATAGAATTAGAATAGAATTAGAAATAGAATTAGAATTAGAATAGAATTAGAATAGAATTAGAATAGAATTAGAAATAGAATTAGAATTAGAATAGAATTAGAATTAGAATTAGAATTAGAATTAGAATAGAATTAGAATTAGAAATAGAATTAGAATTAGAATTAGAATTAGAAATAGAATTAGAAATAGAATTAGAATTAGAATTAGAATAGAATTAGAATTAGAAAGGGAATTAGAAATAGAATAGAATTAGAATTAGAATTAGAATTAGAATTAGATTAGAAATAGAATTTTGAATTAGAATAGAATTAGAATAGAATTAGAAAAGAATTAGAATAGAATTAGAATAGAATTAGAATAGAAATAGAATTAGAAATAGAATAGAATTAGAATAGTATTAGAATAGAATTAGAATTAGAAATAGAATTAGAATTAGAATTAGAATTAGAATAGAATTAGAATTAGAAATAGAATTAGAATAGAATTAGAATTAGAATTAGAATTAGAATAGAAATAGAATTAGAAATAGAATAGAATTAGAATAGAATTATAATAGAATTAGAATTAGAATTAGAATTAGAATTAGAATTAGAATTAGAATAGAATTAGAATTAGAAATAGAATTAGAATAGAATTAGAATTAGAATTAGAATTAGAAATAGAATTAGAATAGAATAAGAATTAGAATTAGAATTAGAATAGAATTAGAATAGAATTAGAATAGAATTATAATTAGAATTAGAATTAGAATAGGAATTAGAAATAGAATTAGAAATAGAATAGAATTAGAATTAGAATTGAATTAGAATTAGAATTAGAATTAGAATTAGATTAGAAATAGAATTAGAATTAGAATAGAATTAGAATAGAATTAGAATAGAATTAGAAATAGAATTAGAATTAGAATTAGAATTAGAAATAGAATTAGAATAGAATTAGAATAGAATTAGAAATAGAATTAGAATTAGAATTAGAATAAAATTAGAATTAGAATTAGAATTAGAATAGAATTAGAATAGAATTAGAATAGAATTAGAAATATAATTAGAATTAGAATAGAATTAGAATTAGAATTAGAATTAGAAGTAGAATAGAATTAGAATTAGAAATAGAAATAGAATTAAAATTAGAATTAGAAATAGAATAGAATTAGAATTAGAATTAGAATAGAATTAGAATAAAATTAGAATAGAATTAGAATTAGAATTAGAATTAGAATAGAATTAGAATTAGAAATAGAATTAGAAATAGAATAGAATTATAATTAGAATTAGAATAGAATTAGAATAGAATTAGAATAGAATTAGAATTAGAATTAGAATTAGAATTGAATTAGAATAGAATTAGAATAGAATTAGAATAGAATTAGAAATAGAATTAGAATTAGAATAGAATTAGAATAGAATTAGACATAGAATTAGAATTAGAATAGAATTAGAATTAGAATTAGAATTAGAATTAGAATTAGAATAGAATTAGAATTAGAAATAGAAATAGAAATAGAAATAGAATTAGAATTAGAATTAGAAATAGAATTAGAAATAGAATTAGAAATAGAATAGAATTAGAATTAGAATTAGAATAGAATTAGAATAAAATTAGAATAGAATTAGAATTAGAATTAGAATTAGAATAGAATTAGAATTAGAAATAGAATTAGAAATAGAATAGAATTATAATTAAAATGAGAATAGAATTAGAATAGAATTAGAATAGAATTAGAATTAGAATAAAATTAGAATAAAATTAGAATAGAATTAGAATTAGAATAGAATTAGAATTAGAAATAGAATTAGAAATAGAATTAGAATTAGAATTAGAATTAGAATAGAATTAGAATTAGAAATAGAATTAGAATTAGAATTAGAATTATAATAGAATTAGAATTAGACATAGAATTAGAAATAGAATATAATTATAATTAGAATTAGAATAGAATTAGAATAGAATTAGAATAGAATTAGAATAGAATTAGAATTAGAATTAGAATTAGAATTAGAATAGAATTAGAATTAGAAATAGAAAAAGAATTAGAATTAGAATTAGAATTAGAATAGAATTAGAATTAGAAATATAATTAGAATAGAATTAGAATAGAATTAGAAATAGAATTAAAATAAAATTAGAATTAGAATTAGAATTAGAATAGAATTAGAATAGAATTAGAAATAGAATTAGAATTAGAATAGAATTAGAATAGAATTAGAATAGAATTAGAATAGAATTAGAATAGAATTAGAATAAAATTAGAAATAGAATTAGAATTAGAATAGAATTAGAATTAGAAATAGAATTAGAATAGAATTAGAATAGAATTAGAAATAGAATTAGAATAAAATTAGAATTAGAATTAGAATAGAATTAGAATAGAATTAGAAATAGAATTAGAATTAGAATAGAATTAGAATAGAATTAGAATAGAATTAGAAATAGAATTAGAATTAGAATAGAATTAGAATTAGAATTAGAATTAGAATTAGAATAGAATTAGAATTAGAAATAGAATTAGAATTAGAA
Source organism: Streptanthus diversifolius (assembly GCA_039880935.1). NCBI lineage: Eukaryota > Viridiplantae > Streptophyta > Magnoliopsida > Brassicales > Brassicaceae > Streptanthus > Streptanthus diversifolius. Next base: position 409,197 of record JAXGFM010000018.1, on the reverse strand, counting down.
TTAGAATTAGAAATAGAATTAGAAATAGAATTAGAATTAGAATTAGAATAGAATTAGAATTAGAAAGGGAATTAGAAATAGAATAGAATTAGAATTAGAATTAGAATTAGAATTAGATTAGAAATAGAATTTTGAATTAGAATAGAATTAGAATAGAATTAGAAAAGAATTAGAATAGAATTAGAATAGAATTAGAATAGAAATAGAATTAGAAATAGAATAGAATTAGAATAGTATTAGAATAGAATTAGAATTAGAAATAGAATTAGAATTAGAATTAGAATTAGAATAGAATTAGAATTAGAAATAGGATTAGAATAGAATTAGAATTAGAATTAGAATTAGAAATAGAATTAGAATAGAATTAGAATTAGAATTAGAATTAGAATAGAATTAGAATAGAATTAGAATAGAATTAGAATTAGAATTAGAATTAGAATTAGATTAGAAATAGAATTAGAATTAGAATAGAATTAGAATAGAATTAGAATAGAATTAGAATATAATTATAATTAGAATTAGAATTAGAATAGAATTAGAATTAGAAATAGAATTAGAAATAGAATAGAATTAGAATTAGAATTAGAATTAGAATTAGATTAGAAATAGAATTAGAATTAGAATAGAATTAGAATAGAATTAGAAATAGAATTAGAATTAGAATTAGAATTAGAAATATAATTAGAAATAGAATTAGAATAGAATTAGAATAGAATTAGAAATAGAATTAGAATTAGAATTAGAATAAAATTAGAAATAGAATTAGAATTAGAATAGAATTAGAATAGAATTAGAAATATAATTAGAATAGAGATAGAATAAGAATTAGAATTAGAATTAGAATTAGAATAAAATTAGAATAGAATAAGAAATAGAATTAGAATTAGAATAGAATTAGAATAGAATTAGAATAGAATTAGAATATAATTAGAATAGAATTAGAATAGAATTAGAATAGAATTAGAATAGAATTAGAATTAGAAATAGAATTAGAATTAGAATTAGAATAGAATTAGAATAGAATTATAAATAGAAATAGAATTAGAATAGAATTAGAATTAGAAATAGAATAGAATTAGAATTAGAATTAGAATTAGAATTAGAATAGAATTAGAAATATAATAGAATTAGAATACAATTAGAATAGAATTAGAATTATAAATAGAATTAGAATTAGAATTAGAATTATAATTAGAATTAGAATAGAATTAGAATAGAAATAGAATAGAATTAGAATTAGAATTAGAATTAGAATTAGAATAGAATTAGAATTAGAAATAGAATTAGAATTAGAATAGAATTAGAATTAGAATAGAATTAGAATAGAATTAGAAATAGAAATAGAATAGAATTAGAATTAGAATTAGAATAGAATTAGAATAGAATTAGAAATAGAATTAGAATTAGAATATAATTAGAATAGAATTAGAATTATAAATAGAATTAGAATTAAAACTAGAATTATAATTAGAATTAGAATAGAATTAGAATAGAATTAGAATAGAATTAGAATAGAATTAGAATTAGAAATAGAATTAGAATTAGAATAGAATTAGAATAGAATTAGAATTAGAATTAGAATTAGAATTAGAATAGAATTAGAATTAGAAATAGAATAGAATTAGAAATAGAATTTGAATAGAATTAGAAATAGAATTAGAATTAGAATTAGAATTAGAATTAGAATATAATTAGAATTAGAAATGGAATTAGAAATAGAATTAGAATTAGAATAGAATTAGAATTAGAAATAGAATTAGAATAGAATTAGAATAGAATTAGAAATATAATTAGAATAGAATTAGAATTAGAATTAGAATTAGAATTAGAATAGAATTAGAATAGAATAAGAAATAGAATTAGAATTAGAATAGAATTAGAATAGAATTAGAATAGAATTAGAATAGAATTAGAAATAGAATATGAATTAGAATAGAATTAGAATAGAATTAGAATAGAATTAGAATAGAATTAGAATTAGAATTAGAAATAGAATTAGAATAGAATTAGAATTAGAAATAGAAATAGAATTAGAATTAGAATTAGAATTAGAATAGAATTAGAATTAGAAATATAATTAGAATAGAATTAGAATAGAATTAGAAATAGAATTAGAATAAAATTAGAATTAGAATTAGAATTAGAATAGAATTAGAATAGAATTAGAAATAGAATTAGAATTAGAATAGAATTAGAATAGAATTAGAATAGAATTAGAATAGAATTAGAATAGAATTAGAATAGAATTAGAATAGAATTAGAAATAGAATTAGAATTAGAATAGAATTAGAATTCGAAATAGAATTAGAATAGAATTAGAATATAATTAGAAATAGAATTAGAATAAAATTAGAATTAGAATTAGAATAGAATTAGAATAGAATTAGAAATAGAATTAGAATTAGAATAGAATTAGAATAGAATTAGAATAGAATTAGAAATAGAATTAGAATTAGAATAGAATTAGAATTAGAATTAGAATTAGAATTAGAATAGAATTAGAATTAGAAATAGAATTAGAATTAGAATTAGAATTAGAAATAGAATTAGAAATAGAATTAGAATTAGAATTAGAATAGAATTAGAATTAGAAATGTAATTAGAAATAGAATAGAATTAGAATTAGAATTAGAATTAGAATTAGATTAGAAATAGAATTTTGAATTAGAATAGAATTAGAATAGAATTAGAAAAGAATTAGAATAGAATTAGAATAGAATTAGAATAGAAATAGAATTAGAAATAGAATAGAATTAGAATAGTATTAGAATAGAATTAGAATTAGAAATAGAATTAGAATTAGAATTAGAATTAGAATAGAATTAGAATTAGAAATAGAATTAGAATAGAATTAGAATTAGAATTAGAATTAGAAATAGAATTAGAATAGAATTAGAATTAGAATTAGAATTAGAATAGAATTAGAATAGAATTAGAATAGAATTATAATTAGAATTAGAATTAGAATAGAATTAGAATTAGAAATAGAATTAGAAATAGAATAGAATTAGAATTAGAATTAGAATTAGAATTAGATTAGAAATAGAATTAGAATTAGAATAGAATTAGAATAGAATTAGAATAGAATTAGAATAGAATTATAATTAGAATTAGAATTAGAATAGAATTAGAATTAGAAATAGAATTAGAAATATAATAGAATTAGAATTAGAATTAGAATTAGAATTAGAATTAGATTAGAAATAGAATTAGAATTAGAATAGAATTAGAATAGAATTAGAATAGAATTAGAAATAGAATTAGAATTAGAATTAGAATTAGAAATAGAATTAGAAATAGAATTAGAATAGAATTAGAATAGAATTAGAAATAGAATTAGAATTAGAATTAGAATAAAATTAGAAATAGAATTAGAATTTGAATAGAATTAGAATAGAATTAGAATAGAATTAGAATAGAATTAGAAATAGAATTAGAAATATAATTAGAATAGAGATAGAATTAGAATAGAATAAGAATTAGAATTAGAATTAGAATAGAATTAGAATAGAATTAGAATAGAATTAGAATATAATTAGAATAGAATTAGAATAGAATTAGAATAGAATTAGAATAGAATTAGAATAGAATTAGAATTAGAAATAGAATTAAAATTTGAATTAGAATTAGAATAGAATTAGAATAGAATTATAAATAGAAATAGAATTAGAATAGAATTAGAATTAGAAATAGAATAGAATTAGAATTAGAATTAGAATTAGAATTAGAATAGAATTAGAAATATAATAGAATTAGAATACAATTAGAATAGAATTAGAATTATAAATAGAATTATAATTAGAATTAGAATTATAATTCGAATTAGAATAGAATTAGAATAGAAATAGAATAGAATTAGAATTAGAATTAGAATTAGAATTAGAATAGAATTAGAATTAGAAATAGAATTAGAATTAGAATAGAATTAGAATTAGAATTAGAATTAGAATAGAATTAGAATAGAATTAGAAATAGAAATAGAATAGAATTAGAATTAGAATTAGAATAGAATTAGAATAGAATTAGAAATAGAATTAGAATTAGAATATAATTAGAATTGAATTAGAATTATAAATAGAATTAGAATTAAAACTAGAATTATAATTAGAATTAGAATAGAATTAGAATAGAATTAGAATAGAAAGAGAATAGAATTAGAATTAGAAATAGAATTAGAATTAGAATAGAATTAGAATAGAATTAGAATTAGAATTAGAATTAGAATAGAATTAGAATTAGAAATAGAATAGAATTAGAAATAGAATTTGAATTAGAATTTGAATAGAATTAGAAATAGAATTAGAATTAGAATTAGAATTAGAATTAGAATATAATTAGAATTAGAAATGAAATTAGAAATAGAATTAGAATTAGAATAGAATTAGAATTAGAAATAGAATTAGAATAGAATTAGAATAGAATTAGAAATATAATTAGAATAGAATTAGAATTAGAATTAGAATTAGAATTAGAATAGAATTAGAATAGAATAAGAAATAGAATTAGAATTAGAATAGAATTAGAATAGAATTAGAATAGAATTAGAAATAGAATATGAATTAGAATAGAATTAGAATTAGAATTAGAATTAGAATAGAATTAGAATTAGAAATAGAAATAGAATTAGAATTAGAATTAGAAATAGAATTAGAAATAGAATAGAATTAGAATTAGAATTAGAATAGAATTAGAAATAGAATTAGAATAGAGTAAGAATTAGAATAGAATTAGAATTAGATTAGAATTAGAATTAGAATTAGAAATAGAATTAGAATAGAATTAAAAAAGAATTAGAATATAATTAGAATTAGAAATAGAATTAGAATAGAATTAGAATTAGAATTAGAATTAGAATAGAATTAATATAGAATTAGAATAGAATTAGAATAGAATTAGAATAGAATTAGAATAGAATTATAATTAGAAATAGAATTAGAATTAGAATTAGAATTAGAATAGAATTAGAATGGAATTAGAAATAGAATTAGAAATAGAATTAAAATTAGAATAGAATTAGATTTAGAAATAGAATAGAATTAGAATTAGAATTAGAATTAGAATTAGAATAGAATTAGAATTAGAAATATAATTAGAATATAATTAGAATTAGAAATGGAATTAGAAATAGAATAAAATTATAATTAGAATTATAATTCAATTAGAATAGAATTAGAATAGAATTAGAATAGAATTAGAATTAGAATAGAATTAGAATAAAATTAGAATAGAATTAGAATTAGAATTAAAATTAGAATTAGAATAGAATTAGAATTAGAAATAGAAATAGAATTAGAATTGGAATTAGAATTAGAATTGAATTAGAATTAGAAATAGAATAAGAAATAGAATTAGAATAGAATTAGAATTAGAATAGAATTAGAATTAGAAATAGAATTAGAAATATAATAGAATTAGAATTAGAATTAGAATTAGAATTAGATTAGAAATTGAATTTTGAATTAGAATAGAATTAGAAAAGAATTAGAATAGAATTAGAATAGAATTAGAATAGAATTAGAATAGAAATAGAATTAGAAATAGAATAGAATTAGAATAGAATTAGAATAGAATTAGAATTAGAATTAGAATTAGAATTAGAATTAGAATTAGAATTAGAATAGAATTAGAATTAGAAATAGAATTAGAATAGAATTAGAATTAGAATTAGAATTAGAAATAGAATTAGAATAGAATTAGAATTAGAATTAGAATTAGAATAGAATTAGAATAGAATTAGAATATAATTATAATTAGAATTAGAATTAGAATAGAATTAGAATTAGAAATAGAATTAGAAATAGAATAGAATTAGAATTAGAATTAGAATTAGAATTAGATTAGAAATAGAATTAGAATTAGAATAGAATTAGAATAGAATTAGAATAGAATTAGAAATAGAATTAGAATTAGAATTAGAATTAGAAATAGAATTAGAAATAGAATTAGAATAGAATTAGAATAGAATTAGAAATAGAATTAGAATTAGAATTAGAATAAAATTAGAATTAGAATTAGAATTAGAATAGAATTAGAATAGAATTAGAATAGAATTAGAATAGAATTAGAAATATAATTAGAATTAGAATAGAATTAGAATTAGAATTAGAATTAGAAGTAGAATAGAATTAGAATTAGAAATAGAAATAGAATTAGAATTAGAATTAGAAATAGAATAGAATTAGAATTAGAATTAGAATAGAATTAGAATAAAATTAGAATAGAATTAGAATTAGAATTAGAATTAGAATAGAATTAGAATTAGAAATAGAATTAGAAATAGAATAGAATTATAATTAGAATTAGAATAGAATTAGAATAGAATTAGAATAGAATTAGAATTAGAATTAGAATTAGAATTGAATTAGAATAGAATTAGAATAGAATTAGAATAGAATTAGAAATAGAATTAGAATTAGAATAGAATTAGAATAGAATTAGAATAGAATTAGACATAGAATTAGAATTAGAATAGAATTAGAATTAGAATTAGAATTAGAATTAGAATTAGAATAGAATTAGAATTAGAAATAGAAATAGAAATAGAATTAGAATTAGAATTAGAAATAGAATTAGAAATAGAATTAGAAATAGAATAGAATTAGAATTAGAATTAGAATAGAATTAGAATAAAATTAGAATAGAATTAGAATTAGAATTAGAATTAGAATAGAATTAGAATTAGAAATAGAATTAGAAATAGAATAGAATTATAATTAAAATTAGAATAGAATTAGAATAGAATTAGAATAGAATTAGAATTAGAATAAAATTAGAATAAAATTAGAATAGAATTAGAATTAGAATAGAATTAGAATTAGAAATAGAATTAGAAATAGAATTAGAATTAGAATTAGAATTAGAATTATAATAGAATTAGAATTAGACATAGAATTAGAAATAGAATAGAATTATAATTAGAATTAGAATAGAATTAGAATAGAATTAGAATAGAATTAGAATAGAATTAGAATTAGAATTAGAATTAGAATTAGAATTAGAATAGAATTAGAATTAGAAATAGAAATAGAATTAGAATTAGAATTAGAATTAGAATTAGAATTAGAATATAATTAGAATAGAATTAGAAATAGAATTAGAATTAGAATAGAATTAGAATAGAATTAGAATAGAATTAGAAATAGAATTAGAATTAGAATAGAATTAGAATTAGAAATAGAATTAGAATAGAATTAGAATAGAATTAGAAATAGAATTAGAATAAAATTAGAATTAGAATTAGAATAGAATTAGAATAGAATTAGAAATAGAATTAGAATTAGAATAGAATTAGAATAGAATTATAATAGAATTAGAAATAGAATTAGAATTAGAATAGAATTAGAATTAGAATTAGAATTAGAATTAGAATAGAATTAGAATTAGAAATAGAATTAGAATTAGAATTAGAATTAGAAATAGAATTAGAAATAGAATTAGAATTAGAATTAGAATAGAATTAGAATTAGAAATAGAATTAGAAATAGAATAGAATTAGAATTAGAATTAGAATTAGAATTAGATTAGAAATAGAATTTTGAATTAGAATAGAATTAGAATAGAATTAGAAAAGAATTAGAATAGAATTAGAATAGAATTAGAATAGAAATAGAATTAGAAATAGAATAGAATTAGAATAGTATTAGAATAGAATTAGAATTAGAAATAGAATTAGAATTAGAATTAGAATTAGAATAGAATTAGAATTAGAAATAGAATTAGAATAGAATTAGAATTAGAATTAGAATTAGAAATAGAATTAGAATAGAATTAGAATTAGAATTAGAATTAGAATAGAATTAGAATAGAATTAGAATAGAATTATAATTAGAATTAGAATTAGAATAGAATTAGAATTAGAAATAGAATTAGAAATAGAATAGAATTAGAATTAGAATTAGAATTAGAATTAGATTAGAAATAGAATTAGAATTAGAATAGAATTAGAATAGAATTAAAATAGAATTAGAATAGAATTATAATTAGAATTATAATTAGAATAGAATTAGAATTAGAAATAGAATTAGAATAAAATTAGAATTAGAATTAGAATTAGAATAGAATTAGAATAGAATTAGAAATAGAATTAGAATTAGAATAGAATTAGAATAGAATTAGAAATAGAATTAGAATTAGAATAGAATTAGAATAGAATTAGAATATAATTAGAAATAGAATTAGAATTAGAATAGAATTAGAATTAGAATTAGAATTAGAATTAGAATAGAATTAGAATTAGAAATAGAAATAGAATTAGAATTAGAATTAGAAATAGAATTAGAAATAGAATAGAATTAGAATTAGAATTAGAATAGAATTAGAAATAGAATTAGAATAGAGTAAGAATTAGAATATAATTAGAATTAGATTAGAATTAGAATTAGGATTAGAAATAGAATTAGAATAAAATTAAAATAGAATTAGAATATAATTAGAATTAGAAATAGAATTAGAATAGAATTAGAATTAGAATTAGAATAGAATTAGAATAGAATTAGAATAGAATTAGAATAGAATTAGAATTAGAAATAGAATTAGAATTAGAATTAGAATAGAGTTAGAAATATAATTAGAATTAGAATTAGAATAGAATTAGAATTAGAATAGAGTTAGAATTAGAAATAGAATTAGAAATAGAATAGAATTATAATTAGAATTAGAATAGAATTAGAATAGAATTAGAATAGAATTAGAATTAGAATTAGAATTAGAATTGAATTAGAATAGAATTAAAATAGAATTAGAATAGAATTAGAAATAGAATTAGAATTAGAATAGAATTAGAATAGAATTAGAATAGAATTAGACATAGAATTAGAATTAGAATAGAATTAGAATTAGAATTAGAATTAGAATTAGAATTAGAATAGAATTAGAATTAGAAATAGAAATAGAAATAGAATTAGAATTAGAATTAGAAATAGAATTAGAAATAGAATTAGAAATAGAATAGAATTAGAATTAGAATTAGAATAGAATTAGAATAAAATTAGAATAGAATTAGAATTAGAATTAGAATTAGAATAGAATTAGAATTAGAAATAGAATTAGAAATAGAATAGAATTATAATTAAAATTAGAATAGAATTAGAATAGAATTAGAATAGAATTAGAATTAGAATAAAATTAGAATAAAATTAGAATAGAATTAGAATTAGAATAGAATTAGAATTAGAAATAGAATTAGAAATAGAATTAGAATTAGAATTAGAATTAGAATTATAATAGAATTAGAATTAGACATAGAATTAGAAATAGAATAGAATTATAATTAGAATTAGAATAGAATTAGAATAGAATTAGAATAGAATTAGAAATATAATTAGAATTAGAATTAGAATAGAATTACAATTAGAAATAGAAATAGAATTAGAATTAGAATTAGAAATAGAATTAGAAATAGAATAGAATTAGAATTAGAATTAGAATAGAATTAGAAATAGAATTAGAATAGAGTAAGAATTAGAATATAATTAGAATTAGATTAGAATTAGAATTAGGATTAGAAATAGAATTAGAATAAAATTAAAATAGAATTAGAATATAATTAGAATTAGAATAGAATTAGAATTAGAATTAGAATTAGAATTAGAATAGAATTAGAATTAGAATAGAAATAGAATTAGAATTAGAATTAGAATAGAATTAGAAATAGAATTAGAATAGAGTAAGAATTAGAATATAATTAGAATTAGATTAGAATTAGAATTAGGATTAGAAATAGAATTAGAATAAAATTAAAATAGAATTAGAATATAATTAGAATTAGAATAGAATTAGAATTAGAATTAGAATTAGAATTAGAATAGAGTTAGAAATATAATTAGAATTAGAATTAGAATAGAATTACAATTAGAAATAGAAATAGAATTAGAATTAGAATTAGAAATAGAATTAGAAATAGAATAGAATTAGAATTAGAATTAGAATAGAATTAGAAATAGAATTAGAATAGAGTAAGAATTAGAATATAATTAGAATTAGATTAGAATTAGAATTAGGATTAGAAATAGAATTAGAATAAAATTAAAATAGAATTAGAATATAATTAGAATTAGAATAGAATTAGAATTAGAATTAGAATTAGAAGTAGAATAGAATTAGAATTAGAAATAGAAATAGAATTAGAATTAGAATTAGAAATAGAATAGAATTAGAATTAGAATTAGAATAGAATTAGAATAAAATTAGAATAGAATTAGAATTAGAATTAGAATTAGAATAGAATTAGAATTAGAAATAGAATTAGAAATAGAATAGAATTATAATTAGAATTAGAATAGAATTAGAATAGAATTAGAATAGAATTAGAATAGAATTAGAATTAGAATTAGAATTAGAATTGAATTAGAATAGAATTAGAATAGAATTAGAATAGAATGAGAAATAGAATTAGAATTAGAATAGAATTAGAATAGAATTAGAATAGAATTAGACATAGAATTAGAATTAGAATAGAATTAGAATTAGAATTAGAATTAGAATTAGAATTAGAATAGAATTAGAATTAGAAATAAAAATAGAAATAGAATTAGAATTAGAATTAGAAATAGAATTAGAAATATAATTAGAAATAGAATAGAATTAGAATTAGAATTAGAATAGAATTAGAATAAAATTAGAATAGAATTAGAATTAGAATTAGAATTAGAATAGAATTAGAATTAGAAATAGAATTAGAAATAGAATAGAATTATAATTAAAATTAGAATAGAATTAGAATAGAATTAGAATAGAATTAGAATTAGAATAAAATTAGAATAAAATTAGAATAGAATTAGAATTAGAATAGAATTAGAATTAGAAATAGAATTAGAAATAGAATTAGAATTAGAATTAGAATTAGAATTATAATAGAATTAGAATTAGACATAGAATTAGAAATAGAATAGAATTATAATTAGAATTAGAATAGAATTAGAATAGAATTAGAATAGAATTAGAATAGAATTAGAATTAGAATTAGAATTAGAATTAGAATTAGAATAGAATTAGAATTAGAAATAGAAATAGAATTAGAATTAGAATTAGAATTAGAATTAGAATTAGAATAGAATTAGAATAGAATTAGAAATAGAATTAGAATTAGAATAGAATTAGAATAGAATTAGAATAGAATTAGAAATAGAATTAGAATTAGAATAGAATTAGAATTAGAAATAGAATTAGAATAGAATTAGAATAGAATTAGAAATAGAATTAGAATAAAATTAGAATTAGAATTAGAATAGAATTAGAATAGAATTAGAAATAGAATTAGAATTAGAATAGAATTAGAATAGAATTATAATAGAATTAGAAATAGAATTAGAATTAGAATAGAATTAGAATTAGAATTAGAATTAGAATTAGAATAGAATTAGAATTAGAAATAGAATTAGAATTAGAATTAGAATTAGAAATAGAATTAGAAATAGAATTAGAATTAGAATTAGAATAGAATTAGAATTAGAAATAGAATTAGAAATAGAATAGAATTAGAATTAGAATTAGAATAGAATTAGAATAAAATTAGAATAGAATTAGAATTAGAATTAGAATTAGAATAGAATTAGAATTAGAAATAGAATTAGAAATAGAATAGAATTATAATTAGAATTAGAATAGAATTAGAATAGAATTAGAATAGAATTAGAATAGAATTAGAATTAGAATTAGAATTAGAATTGAATTAGAATAGAATTAGAATAGAATTAGAATAGAATTAGAAATAGAATTAGAATTAGAATAGAATTAGAATAGAATTAGAATAGAATTAGACATAGAATTAGAATTAGAATAGAATTAGAATTAGAATTAGAATTAGAATTAGAATTAGAATTAGAATTATAATAGAATTAGAATTAGAAATAGAAATAGAAATAGAATTAGAATTAGAATTAGAAATAGAATTAGAAATAGAATTAGAAATAGAATAGAATTATAATTAGAATTAGAATTAGAATAGAATTAGAATTAGAAATAGAATTAGAAATAGAATAGAATTAGAATTAGAATTAGAATTAGAATTAGATTAGAAATAGAATTAGAATTAGAATAGAATTAGAATAGAATTAAAATAGAATTAGAATAGAATTATAATTAGAATTATAATTAGAATAGAATTAGAATTAGAAATAGAATTAGAATAAAATTAGAATTAGAATTAGAATTAGAATAGAATTAGAATAGAATTAGAAATAGAATTAGAATTAGAATAGAATTAGAATAGAATTAGAAATAGAATTAGAATTAGAATAGAATTAGAATAGAATTAGAATATAATTAGAAATAGAATTAGAATTAGAATAGAATTAGAATTAGAATTAGAATTAGAATTAGAATAGAATTAGAATTAGAAATAGAAATAGAATTAGAATTAGAATTAGAAATAGAATTAGAAATAGAATAGAATTAGAATTAGAATTAGAATAGAATTAGAAATAGAATTAGAATAGAGTAAGAATTAGAATATAATTAGAATTAGATTAGAATTAGAATTAGGATTAGAAATAGAATTAGAATAAAATTAAAATAGAATTAGAATATAATTAGAATTAGAAATAGAATTAGAATAGAATTAGAATTAGAATTAGAATAGAATTAGAATAGAATTAGAATAGAATTAGAATAGAATTAGAATTAGAAATAGAATTAGAATTAGAATTAGAATAGAATTAGAATATAATTAGAAATAGAATTAGAATTAGAATAGAGTTAGAAATATAATTAGAATTAGAATTAGAATAGAATTACAATTAGAAATAGAAATAGAATTAGAATTAGAATTAGAAATAGAATTAGAAATAGAATAGAATTAGAATTAGAATTAGAATAGAATTAGAAATAGAATTAGAATAGAGTAAGAATTAGAATATAATTAGAATTAGATTAGAATTAGAATTAGGATTAGAAATAGAATTAGAATAAAATTAAAATAGAATTAGAATATAATTAGAATTAGAATAGAATTAGAATTAGAATTAGAATTAGAAGTAGAATAGAATTAGAATTAGAAATAGAAATAGAATTAGAATTAGAATTAGAAATAGAATAGAATTAGAATTAGAATTAGAATAGAATTAGAATAAAATTAGAATAGAATTAGAATTAGAATTAGAATTAGAATAGAATTAGAATTAGAAATAGAATTAGAAATAGAATAGAATTATAATTAGAATTAGAATAGAATTAGAATAGAATTAGAATAGAATTAGAATAGAATTAGAATTAGAATTAGAATTAGAATTGAATTAGAATAGAATTAGAATAGAATTAGAATAGAATTAGAAATAGAATTAGAATTAGAATAGAATTAGAATAGAATTAGAATAGAATTAGACATAGAATTAGAATTAGAATAGAATTAGAATTAGAATTAGAATTAGAATTAGAATTAGAATAGAATTAGAATTAGAAATAGAAATAGAAATAGAATTAGAATTAGAATTAGAAATAGAATTAGAAATAGAATTAGAAATAGAATAGAATTAGAATTAGAATTAGAATAGAATTAGAATAAAATTAGAATAGAATTAGAATTAGAATTAGAATTAGAATAGAATTAGAATTAGAAATAGAATTAGAAATAGAATAGAATTATAATTAAAATTAGAATAGAATTAGAATAGAATTAGAATAGAATTAGAATTAGAATAAAATTAGAATAAAATTAGAATAGAATTAGAATTAGAATAGAATTAGAATTAGAAATAGAATTAGAAATAGAATTAGAATTAGAATTAGAATTAGAATTATAATAGAATTAGAATTAGACATAGAATTAGAAATAGAATAGAATTATAATTAGAATTAGAATAGAATTAGAATAGAATTAGAATAGAATTAGAATAGAATTAGAATTAGAATTAGAATTAGAATTAGAATTAGAATAGAATTAGAATTAGAAATAGAAATAGAATTAGAATTAGAATTAGAATTAGAATTAGAATTAGAATAGAATTAGAATAGAATTAGAAATAGAATTAGAATTAGAATAGAATTAGAATAGAATTAGAATAGAATTAGAAATAGAATTAGAATTAGAATAGAATTAGAATTAGAAATAGAATTAGAATAGAATTAGAATAGAATTAGAAATAGAATTAGAATAAAATTAGAATTAGAATTAGAATAGAATTAGAATAGAATTAGAAATAGAATTAGAATTAGAATAGAATTAGAATAGAATTATAATAGAATTAGAAATAGAATTAGAATTAGAATAGAATTAGAATTAGAATTAGAATTAGAATTAGAATAGAATTAGAATTAGAAATAGAATTAGAATTAGAATTAGAATTAGAAATAGAATTAGAAATAGAATTAGAATTAGAATTAGAATAGAATTAGAATTAGAAATAGAATTAGAAATAGAATAGAATTAGAATTAGAATTAGAATAGAATTAGAATAAAATTAGAATAGAATTAGAATTAGAATTAGAATTAGAATAGAATTAGAATTAGAAATAGAATTAGAAATAGAATAGAATTATAATTAGAATTAGAATAGAATTAGAATAGAATTAGAATAGAATTAGAATAGAATTAGAATTAGAATTAGAATTAGAATTGAATTAGAATAGAATTAGAATAGAATTAGAATAGAATTAGAAATAGAATTAGAATTAGAATAGAATTAGAATAGAATTAGAATAGAATTAGACATAGAATTAGAATTAGAATAGAATTAGAATTAGAATTAGAATTAGAATTAGAATTAGAATAGAATTAGAATTAGAAATAGAAATAGAAATAGAATTAGAATTAGAATTAGAATAGAATTAGAAATAGAATTAGAATAGAGTAAGAATTAGAATTAGATTAGAATTAGAATTAGGATTAGAAATAGAATTAGAATAAAATTAAAATAGAATTAGAATATAATTAGAATTAGAAATAGAATTAGAATAGAATTAGAATTAGAATTAGAATAGAATTAGAATAGAATTAGAATAGAATTAGAATAGAATTAGAATTAGAAATAGAATTAGAATTAGAATTAGAATAGAATTAGAATATAATTAGAAATAGAATTAGAATTAGAATAGAGTTAGAAATATAATTAGAATTAGAATTAGAATAGAATTACAATTAGAAATAGAAATAGAATTAGAATTAGAATTAGAAATAGAATTAGAAATAGAATAGAATTAGAATTAGAATTAGAATAGAATTAGAAATAGAATTAGAATAGAGTAAGAATTAGAATATAATTAGAATTAGATTAGAATTAGAATTAGGATTAGAAATAGAATTAGAATAAAATTAAAATAGAATTAGAATATAATTAGAATTAGAATAGAATTAGAATTAGAATTAGAATTAGAAGTAGAATAGAATTAGAATTAGAAATAGAAATAGAATTAGAATTAGAATTAGAAATAGAATAGAATTAGAATTAGAATTAGAATAGAATTAGAATAAAATTAGAATAGAATTAGAATTAGAATTAGAATTAGAATAGAATTAGAATTAGAAATAGAATTAGAAATAGAATAGAATTATAATTAGAATTAGAATAGAATTAGAATAGAATTAGAATAGAATTAGAATAGAATTAGAATTAGAATTAGAATTAGAATTGAATTAGAATAGAATTAGAATAGAATTAGAATAGAATTAGAAATAGAATTAGAATTAGAATAGAATTAGAATAGAATTAGAATAGAATTAGACATAGAATTAGAATTAGAATAGAATTAGAATTAGAATTAGAATTAGAATTAGAATTAGAATAGAATTAGAATTAGAAATAGAAATAGAAATAGAATTAGAATTAGAATTAGAAATAGAATTAGAAATAGAATTAGAAATAGAATAGAATTAGAATTAGAATTAGAATAGAATTAGAATAAAATTAGAATAGAATTAGAATTAGAATTAGAATTAGAAT
The DNA here is from genome assembly GCA_039880935.1 of Streptanthus diversifolius. Taxonomy (NCBI): domain Eukaryota; kingdom Viridiplantae; phylum Streptophyta; class Magnoliopsida; order Brassicales; family Brassicaceae; genus Streptanthus; species Streptanthus diversifolius. Next base: position 393,325 of record JAXGFM010000018.1, on the reverse strand, counting down.
AGAATTAGAATTAGAAATAGAATTAGAAATAGAATAGAATTATAATTAAAATTAGAATAGAATTAGAATAGAATTAGAATAGAATTAGAATTAGAATAAAATTAGAATAAAATTAGAATAGAATTAGAATTAGAATAGAATTAGAATTAGAAATAGAATAAGAAATAGAATTAGAATTAGAATTAGAATTAGAATTATAATAGAATTAGAATTAGACATAGAATTAGAAATAGAATAGAATTATAATTAGAATTAGAATAGAATTAGAATAGAATTAGAATAGAATTAGAATAGAATTAGAATTAGAATTAGAATTAGAATTAGAATTAGAATTAGAATTAGAATTAGAATATAATTAGAAATAGAATTAGAATTAGAATAGAATTAGAATTAGAATTAGAATTAGAATAGAATTAGAATAGAATTAGAATAGAATTAGAATAGAATTAGAATTAGAATAGAATAGAATTAGAATAGAATTAGAAATAGAATTAGAATTAGAATAGAATTAGAATAGAATTAGAATAGAATTAGAAATAGAATTAGAATTAGAATAGAATTAGAATTAGAAATAGAATTAGAATAGAATTAGAATAGAATTAGAAATAGAATTAGAATAAAATTAGAATTAGAATTAGAATAGAATTAGAATAGAATTAGAAATAGAATTAGAATTAGAATAGAATTAGAATAGAATTATAATAGAATTAGAAATAGAATTAGAATTAGAATAGAATTAGAATTAGAATTAGAATTAGAATTAGAATAGAATTAGAATTAGAAATAGAATTAGAATTAGAATTAGAATTAGAAATAGAATTAGAAATAGAATTAGAAATAGAATTAGAATTAGAATTAGAATAGAAATAGAATTAGAATTAGAATTAGAAATAGAATAGAATTAGAATTAGAATTAGAATAGAATTAGAATAAAATTAGAATAGAATTAGAATTAGAATTAGAATTAGAATAGAATTAGAATTAGAAATAGAATTAGAAATAGAATAGAATTATAATTAGAATTAGAATAGAATTAGAATAGAATTAGAATAGAATTAGAATAGAATTAGAATTAGAATTGAATTAGAATAGAATTAGAATAGAATTAGAATAGAATTAGAAATAGAATAGAATTAGAATAGAATTAGAATAGAATTAGAATAGAATTAGACATAGAATTAGAATTAGAATAGAATTAGAATTAGAATTAGAATTAGAATTAGAATTAGAATAGAATTAGAATTAGAAATAGAAATAGAAATAGAATTAGAATTAGAATTAGAAATAGAAATAGAAATAGAATTAGAAATAGAATAGAATTAGAATTAGAATTAGAATAGAATTAGAATAAAATTAGAATAGAATTAGAATTAGAATTAGAATTAGAATAGAATTAGAATTAGAAATAGAATTAGAAATAGAATAGAATTATAATTAAAATTAGAATAGAATTAGAATAGAATTAGAATAGAATTAGAATTAGAATAAAATTAGAATAAAATTAGAATAGAATTAGAATTAGAATAGAATTAGAATTAGAAATAGAATTAGAAATAGAATTAGAATTAGAATTAGAATTAGAATTATAATAGAATTAGAATTAGACATAGAATTAGAAATAGAATAGAATTATAATTAGAATTAGAATAGAATTAGAATAGAATTAGAATAGAATTAGAATAGAATTAGAATTAGAATTAGAATTAGAATTGAATTAGAATAGAATTAGAATAGAATTAGAATAGAATTAGAAATAGAATTAGAATTAGAATAGAATTAGAATAGAATTAGAATAGAATTAGACATAGAATTAGAATTAGAATAGAATTAGAATTAGAATTAGAATTAGAATTAGAATTAGAATAGAATTAGAATTAGAAATAGAAATAGAAATAGAATTAGAATTAGAATTAGAAATAGAATTAGAAATAGAATTAGAAATAGAATAGAATTAGAATTAGAATTAGAATAGAATTAGAATAAAATTAGAATAGAATTAGAATTAGAATTAGAATTAGAATAGAATTAGAATTAGAAATAGAATTAGAAATAGAATAGAATTATAATTAAAATTAGAATAGAATTAGAATAGAATTAGAATAGAATTAGAATTAGAATAAAATTAGAATAAAATTAGAATAGAATTAGAATTAGAATAGAATTAGAATTAGAAATAGAATAAGAAATAGAATTAGAATTAGAATTAGAATTAGAATTATAATAGAATTAGAATTAGACATAGAATTAGAAATAGAATAGAATTATAATTAGAATTAGAATAGAATTAGAATAGAATTAGAATAGAATTAGAATAGAATTAGAATTAGAATTAGAATTAGAATTAGAATTAGAATTAGAATTAGAATTAGAATATAATTAGAAATAGAATTAGAATTAGAATAGAATTAGAATTAGAATTAGAATTAGAATAGAATTAGAATAGAATTAGAATAGAATTAGAATAGAATTAGAATTAGAATAGAATAGAATTAGAATAGAATTAGAAATAGAATTAGAATTAGAATAGAATTAGAATAGAATTAGAATAGAATTAGAAATAGAATTAGAATTAGAATAGAATTAGAATTAGAAATAGAATTAGAATAGAATTAGAATAGAATTAGAAATAGAATTAGAATAAAATTAGAATTAGAATTAGAATAGAATTAGAATAGAATTAGAAATAGAATTAGAATTAGAATAGAATTAGAATAGAATTATAATAGAATTAGAAATAGAATTAGAATTAGAATAGAATTAGAATTAGAATTAGAATTAGAATTAGAATAGAATTAGAATTAGAAATAGAATTAGAATTAGAATTAGAATTAGAAATAGAATTAGAAATAGAATTAGAAATAGAATTAGAATTAGAATTAGAATAGAAATAGAATTAGAATTAGAATTAGAAATAGAATAGAATTAGAATTAGAATTAGAATAGAATTAGAATAAAATTAGAATAGAATTAGAATTAGAATTAGAATTAGAATAGAATTAGAATTAGAAATAGAATTAGAAATAGAATAGAATTATAATTAGAATTAGAATAGAATTAGAATAGAATTAGAATAGAATTAGAATAGAATTAGAATTAGAATTGAATTAGAATAGAATTAGAATAGAATTAGAATAGAATTAGAAATAGAATAGAATTAGAATAGAATTAGAATAGAATTAGAATAGAATTAGACATAGAATTAGAATTAGAATAGAATTAGAATTAGAATTAGAATTAGAATTAGAATTAGAATAGAATTAGAATTAGAAATAGAAATAGAAATAGAATTAGAATTAGAATTAGAAATAGAAATAGAAATAGAATTAGAAATAGAATAGAATTAGAATTAGAATTAGAATAGAATTAGAATAAAATTAGAATAGAATTAGAATTAGAATTAGAATTAGAATAGAATTAGAATTAGAAATAGAATTAGAAATAGAATAGAATTATAATTAAAATTAGAATAGAATTAGAATAGAATTAGAATAGAATTAGAATTAGAATAAAATTAGAATAAAATTAGAATAGAATTAGAATTAGAATAGAATTAGAATTAGAAATAGAATTAGAAATAGAATTAGAATTAGAATTAGAATTAGAATTATAATAGAATTAGAATTAGACATAGAATTAGAAATAGAATAGAATTATAATTAGAATTAGAATAGAATTAGAATAGAATTAGAATAGAATTAGAATAGAATTAGAATTAGAATTAGAATTAGAATTAGAATTAGAATAGAATTAGAATTAGAAATAGAAATAGAATTAGAATTAGAATTAGAATTAGAATTAGAATTAGAATAGAATTAGAATAGAATTAGAAATAGAATTAGAATTAGAATAGAATTAGAATAGAATTAGAATAGAATTAGAAATAGAATTAGAATTAGAATAGAATTAGAATTAGAAATAGAATTAGAATAGAATTAGAATAGAATTAGAAATAGAATTAGAATAAAATTAGAATTAGAATTAGAATAGAATTAGAATAGAATTAGAAATAGAATTAGAATTAGAATAGAATTAGAATAGAATTATAATAGAATTAGAAATAGAATTAGAATTAGAATAGAATTAGAATTAGAATTAGAATTAGAATTAGAATAGAATTAGAATTAGAAATAGAATTAGAATTAGAATTAGAATTAGAAATAGAATTAGAAATAGAATTAGAATTAGAATTAGAATAGAATTAGAATTAGAAATAGAATTAGAAATAGAATAGAATTAGAATTAGAATTAGAATTAGAATTAGAATTAGATTAGAAATAGAATTTTGAATTAGAATAGAATTAGAATAGAATTAGAAAAGAATTAGAATAGAATTAGAATAGAATTAGAATAGAAATAGAATTAGAAATAGAATAGAATTAGAATAGTATTAGAATAGAATTAGAATTAGAAATAGAATTAGAATTAGAATTAGAATTAGAATAGAATTAGAATTAGAAATAGAATTAGAATAGAATTAGAATTAGAATTAGAATTAGAAATAGAATTAGAATAGAATTAGAATTAGAATTAGAATTAGAATAGAATTAGAATAGAATTAGAATAGAATTATAATTAGAATTAGAATTAGAATAGAATTAGAATTAGAAATAGAATTAGAAATAGAATAGAATTAGAATTAGAATTAGAATTAGAATTAGATTAGAAATAGAATTAGAATTAGAATAGAATTAGAATAGAATTAAAATAGAATTAGAATAGAATTATAATTAGAATTAGAATTAGAATAGAATTAGAATTAGAAATAGAATTAGAATAAAATTAGAATTAGAATTAGAATTAGAATAGAATTAGAATAGAATTAGAAATAGAATTAGAATTAGAATAGAATTAGAATAGAATTAGAAATAGAATTAGAATTAGAATAGAATTAGAATAGAATTAGAATATAATTAGAAATAGAATTAGAATTAGAATAGAATTAGAATTAGAATTAGAATTAGAATTAGAATAGAATTAGAATTAGAAATAGAAATAGAATTAGAATTAGAATTAGAAATAGAATTAGAAATAGAATAGAATTAGAATTAGAATTAGAATAGAATTAGAAATAGAATTAGAATAGAGTAAGAATTAGAATATAATTAGAATTAGATTAGAATTAGAATTAGGATTAGAAATAGAATTAGAATAAAATTAAAATAGAATTAGAATATAATTAGAATTAGAAATAGAATTAGAATAGAATTAGAATTAGAATTAGAATAGAATTAGAATAGAATTAGAATAGAATTAGAATAGAATTAGAATTAGAAATAGAATTAGAATTAGAATTAGAATAGAATTAGAATATAATTAGAAATAGAATTAGAATTAGAATAGAGTTAGAATTAGAATTAGAATTAGAATTAGAATAGAATTACAATTAGAAATAGAAATAGAATTAGAATTAGAATTAGAAATAGAATTAGAAATAGAATAGAATTAGAATTAGAATTAGAATAGAATTAGAAATAGAATTAGAATAGAGTAAGAATTATAATTAGAATTAGAATTAGAATTAGAATTACAATTAGAAATAGAAATAGAATTAGAATTAGAATTAGAAATAGAATTAGAAATAGAATAGAATTAGAATTAGAATTAGAATAGAATTAGAATAGAATTAGAATAGAATTAGAATAGAATTAGAATAGAATTAGAATAGAATTAGAATAGAATTAGAATTAGAAATAGAATTAGAATTAGAATTAGAATTAGAATAGAATTAGAATAGAATTAGAAATAGAATTAGAATTAGAATAGAATTAGAATTAGAAATAGAATAGAATTAGAATTAGAATTAGAATTAGAATTAGAATAGAATTAGAAATAGAATAGAATTAGAATACAATTAGAATAGAATTAGAATTATAAATAGAATTAGAATTAGAATTAGAATTATAATTAGAATTAGAATAGAATTAGAATTAGAAATAGAATTAGAATTAGAATTAGAATTAGAATTAGAATAGAATTAGAAATAGAATTAGAATAGAATTAGAATAGAATTAGAATTAGAATTAGAATAGAATTAGAATTAGAATAAAATTAGTATTAGATTAGAATTAGAATTAGAAATAGAATTAGAATTAGAAGTAGAAATAGAATAGAATTAGAAATAGAATTAGAATTAGAATAGAGTTAGAATTAGAATTAGAATTAGAATTAGAATAGAATTAGAATTAGAAATAGAAATAGAATTAGAATTAGAATTAGAAATAGAATTAGAAATAGAATAGAATTAGAATTAGAATTATAATAGAATTAGAAATAGAATTAGAATAGAGTAAGAATTAGAATATAATTAGAATTAGATTAGAATTAGAATTAGGATTAGAAATAGAATTAGAATAAAATTAAAATAGAATTAGAATATAATTAGAATTAGAAATAGAATTAGAATAGAATTAGAATTAGAATTAGAATAGAATTAGAATAGAATTAGAATACAATTAGAATAGAATTAGAATTAGAAATAGAATTAGAATTAGAATTAGAATTAAAATAGAATTAGAATAGAATTAGAAATAGAATTAGAATTAGAATAGAATTAGAATTAGAAATAGAATAGAATTAGAATTAGAATTAGAATTAGAATTAGAATAGAATTAGAAATAGAATAGAATTAGAATACAATTAGAATAGAATTAGAATTATAAATAGAATTAGAATTAGAATTAGAATTATAATTAGAATTAGAATAGAATTAGAATTAGAAATAGAATTAGAATTAGAATTAGAATTAGAATTAGAATAGAATTAGAAATAGAATTAGAATAGAATTAGAATAGAATTAGAATTAGAATTAGAATAGAATTAGAATTAGAATAGAATTAGTATTAGATTAGAATTAGAATTAGAAATAGAATTAGAATTAGAAGTAGAAATAGAATAGAATTAGAAATAGAATTAGAATAGAATTAGAATAGAATTAGAATAGAATTAGAATTAGAATTAGAATTAGAAATAGAAATAGAATTAGAAATAGAATTAGAATAGAATTAGAATAGAATTAGAATAGAATTAGAATAGAATTAGAATTAGAAATAGAAATAGAATTAGAATAGAATTAGAATAGAATTATAATAGAATTAGAATAGAACTAGAATAGAATTAGAATAGAATTAGAATAGAATTAGAATATAATTAGAATAGAATAAGAATTAGAATAAAATTAGAATTAGAATAGAATTAGAATTAGAAATAGAAATAGAAATAGAAATAGAATTAGAATTAGAATAGAATTAGAATTAGAATTAGAATTAGAATAGAATTAGAATTAGAATAGAATTAGAATTAGAAATAGAAATAGAAATAGAATTAGAATTAGAATTAGAAATAGAATTAGAAATAGAATTAGAAATAGAATAGAATTAGAATTAGAATTAGAATAGAATTAGAATAAAATTAGAATAGAATTAGAATTAGAATTAGAATTAGAATAGAATTAGAATTAGAAATAGAATTAGAAATAGAATAGAATTATAATTAAAATTAGAATAGAATTAGAATAGAATTAGAATAGAATTAGAATTAGAATAAAATTAGAATAAAATTAGAATAGAATTAGAATTAGAATAGAATTAGAATTAGAAATAGAATTAGAAATAGAATTAGAATTAGAATTAGAATTAGAATTATAATAGAATTAGAATTAGACATAGAATTAGAAATAGAATAGAATTATAATTAGAATTAGAATAGAATTAGAATAGAATTAGAATAGAATTAGAATAGAATTAGAATTAGAATTAGAATTAGAATTAGAATTAGAATAGAATTAGAATTAGAAATAGAAATAGAATTAGAATTAGAATTAGAATTAGAATTAGAATTAGAATAGAATTAGAATAGAATTAGAAATAGAATTAGAATTAGAATAGAATTAGAATAGAATTAGAATAGAATTAGAAATAGAATTAGAATTAGAATAGAATTAGAATTAGAAATAGAATTAGAATAGAATTAGAATAGAATTAGAAATAGAATTAGAATAAAATTAGAATTAGAATTAGAATAGAATTAGAATAGAATTAGAAATAGAATTAGAATTAGAATAGAATTAGAATAGAATTATAATAGAATTAGAAATAGAATTAGAATTAGAATAGAATTAGAATTAGAATTAGAATTAGAATTAGAATAGAATTAGAATTAGAAATAGAATTAGAATTAGAATTAGAATTAGAAATAGAATTAGAAATAGAATTAGAATTAGAATTAGAATAGAATTAGAATTAGAAATAGAATTAGAAATAGAATAGAATTAGAATTAGAATTAGAATAGAATTAGAATAAAATTAGAATAGAATTAGAATTAGAATTAGAATTAGAATAGAATTAGAATTAGAAATAGAATTAGAAATAGAATAGAATTATAATTAGAATTAGAATAGAATTAGAATAGAATTAGAATAGAATTAGAATAGAATTAGAATTAGAATTAGAATTAGAATTGAATTAGAATAGAATTAGAATAGAATTAGAATAGAATTAGAAATAGAATTAGAATTAGAATAGAATTAGAATAGAATTAGAATAGAATTAGACATAGAATTAGAATTAGAATAGAATTAGAATTAGAATTAGAATTAGAATTAGAATTAGAATAGAATTAGAATTAGAAATAGAAATAGAAATAGAATTAGAATTAGAATTAGAATAGAATTAGAAATAGAATTAGAATAGAGTAAGAATTAGAATATAATTAGAATTAGATTAGAATTAGAATTAGGATTAGAAATAGAATTAGAATAAAATTAAAATAGAATTAGAATATAATTAGAATTAGAAATAGAATTAGAATAGAATTAGAATTAGAATTAGAATAGAATTAGAATAGAATTAGAATAGAATTAGAATAGAATTAGAATTAGAAATAGAATTAGAATTAGAATTAGAATAGAATTAGAATATAATTAGAAATAGAATTAGAATTAGAATAGAGTTAGAAATATAATTAGAATTAGAATTAGAATAGAATTACAATTAGAAATAGAAATAGAATTAGAATTAGAATTAGAAATAGAATTAGAAATAGAATAGAATTAGAATTAGAATTAGAATAGAATTAGAAATAGAATTAGAATAGAGTAAGAATTAGAATATAATTAGAATTAGATTAGAATTAGAATTAGGATTAGAAATAGAATTAGAATAAAATTAAAATAGAATTAGAATATAATTAGAATTAGAATAGAATTAGAATTAGAATTAGAATTAGAAGTAGAATAGAATTAGAATTAGAAATAGAAATAGAATTAGAATTAGAATTAGAAATAGAATAGAATTAGAATTAGAATTAGAATAGAATTAGAATAAAATTAGAATAGAATTAGAATTAGAATTAGAATTAGAATAGAATTAGAATTAGAAATAGAATTAGAAATAGAATAGAATTATAATTAGAATTAGAATAGAATTAGAATAGAATTAGAATAGAATTAGAATAGAATTAGAATTAGAATTAGAATTAGAATTGAATTAGAATAGAATTAGAATAGAATTAGAATAGAATTAGAAATAGAATTAGAATTAGAATAGAATTAGAATAGAATTAGAATAGAATTAGACATAGAATTAGAATTAGAATAGAATTAGAATTAGAATTAGAATTAGAATTAGAATTAGAATAGAATTAGAATTAGAAATAGAAATAGAAATAGAATTAGAATTAGAATTAGAAATAGAATTAGAAATAGAATTAGAAATAGAATAGAATTAGAATTAGAATTAGAATAGAATTAGAATAAAATTAGAATAGAATTAGAATTAGAATTAGAATTAGAATAGAATTAGAATTAGAAATAGAATTAGAAATAGAATAGAATTATAATTAAAATTAGAATAGAATTAGAATAGAATTAGAATAGAATTAGAATTAGAATAAAATTAGAATAAAATTAGAATAGAATTAGAATTAGAATAGAATTAGAATTAGAAATAGAATAAGAAATAGAATTAGAATTAGAATTAGAATTAGAATTATAATAGAATTAGAATTAGACATAGAATTAGAAATAGAATAGAATTATAATTAGAATTAGAATAGAATTAGAATAGAATTAGAATAGAATTAGAATAGAATTAGAATTAGAATTAGAATTAGAATTAGAATTAGAATTAGAATTAGAATTAGAATATAATTAGAAATAGAATTAGAATTAGAATAGAATTAGAATTAGAATTAGAATTAGAATAGAATTAGAATAGAATTAGAATAGAATTAGAATAGAATTAGAATTAGAATAGAATAGAATTAGAATAGAATTAGAAATAGAATTAGAATTAGAATAGAATTAGAATAGAATTAGAATAGAATTAGAAATAGAATTAGAATTAGAATAGAATTAGAATTAGAAATAGAATTAGAATAGAATTAGAATAGAATTAGAAATAGAATTAGAATAAAATTAGAATTAGAATTAGAATAGAATTAGAATAGAATTAGAAATAGAATTAGAATTAGAATAGAATTAGAATAGAATTATAATAGAATTAGAAATAGAATTAGAATTAGAATAGAATTAGAATTAGAATTAGAATTAGAATTAGAATAGAATTAGAATTAGAAATAGAATTAGAATTAGAATTAGAATTAGAAATAGAATTAGAAATAGAATTAGAAATAGAATTAGAATTAGAATTAGAATAGAAATAGAATTAGAATTAGAATTAGAAATAGAATAGAATTAGAATTAGAATTAGAATAGAATTAGAATAAAATTAGAATAGAATTAGAATTAGAATTAGAATTAGAATAGAATTAGAATTAGAAATAGAATTAGAAATAGAATAGAATTATAATTAGAATTAGAATAGAATTAGAATAGAATTAGAATAGAATTAGAATAGAATTAGAATTAGAATTGAATTAGAATAGAATTAGAATAGAATTAGAATAGAATTAGAAATAGAATAGAATTAGAATAGAATTAGAATAGAATTAGAATAGAATTAGACATAGAATTAGAATTAGAATAGAATTAGAATTAGAATTAGAATTAGAATTAGAATTAGAATAGAATTAGAATTAGAAATAGAAATAGAAATAGAATTAGAATTAGAATTAGAAATAGAAATAGAAATAGAATTAGAAATAGAATAGAATTAGAATTAGAATTAGAATAGAATTAGAATAAAATTAGAATAGAATTAGAATTAGAATTAGAATTAGAATAGAATTAGAATTAGAAATAGAATTAGAAATAGAATAGAATTATAATTAAAATTAGAATAGAATTAGAATAGAATTAGAATAGAATTAGAATTAGAATAAAATTAGAATAAAATTAGAATAGAATTAGAATTAGAATAGAATTAGAATTAGAAATAGAATTAGAAATAGAATTAGAATTAGAATTAGAATTAGAATTATAATAGAATTAGAATTAGACATAGAATTAGAAATAGAATAGAATTATAATTAGAATTAGAATAGAATTAGAATAGAATTAGAATAGAATTAGAATAGAATTAGAATTAGAATTAGAATTAGAATTAGAATTAGAATAGAATTAGAATTAGAAATAGAAATAGAATTAGAATTAGAATTAGAATTAGAATTAGAATTAGAATAGAATTAGAATAGAATTAGAAATAGAATTAGAATTAGAATAGAATTAGAATAGAATTAGAATAGAATTAGAAATAGAATTAGAATTAGAATAGAATTAGAATTAGAAATAGAATTAGAATAGAATTAGAATAGAATTAGAAATAGAATTAGAATAAAATTAGAATTAGAATTAGAATAGAATTAGAATAGAATTAGAAATAGAATTAGAATTAGAATAGAATTAGAATAGAATTATAATAGAATTAGAAATAGAATTAGAATTAGAATAGAATTAGAATTAGAATTAGAATTAGAATTAGAATAGAATTAGAATTAGAAATAGAATTAGAATTAGAATTAGAATTAGAAATAGAATTAGAAATAGAATTAGAATTAGAATTAGAATAGAATTAGAATTAGAAATAGAATTAGAAATAGAATAGAATTAGAATTAGAATTAGAATTAGAATTAGAATTAGATTAGAAATAGAATTTTGAATTAGAATAGAATTAGAATAGAATTAGAAAAGAATTAGAATAGAATTAGAATAGAATTAGAATAGAAATAGAATTAGAAATAGAATAGAATTAGAATAGAATTAGAATTAGAATTAGAATTAGAAATAGAATTAGAATAGAATTAGAATTAGAATTAGAATTAGAATAGAATTAGAATAGAATTAGAATAGAATTATAATTAGAATTAGAATTAGAATAGAATTAGAATTAGAAATAGAATTAGAAATAGAATAGAATTAGAATTAGAATTAGAATTAGAATTAGATTAGAAATAGAATTAGAATTAGAATAGAATTAGAATAGAATTAAAATAGAATTAGAATAGAATTATAATTAGAATTAGAATTAGAATAGAATTAGAATTAGAAATAGAATTAGAATAAAATTAGAATTAGAATTAGAATTAGAATAGAATTAGAATAGAATTAGAAATAGAATTAGAATTAGAATAGAATTAGAATAGAATTAGAAATAGAATTAGAATTAGAATAGAATTAGAATAGAATTAGAATATAATTAGAAATAGAATTAGAATTAGAATAGAATTAGAATTAGAATTAGAATTAGAATTAGAATAGAATTAGAATTAGAAATAGAAATAGAATTAGAATTAGAATTAGAAATAGAATTAGAAATAGAATAGAATTAGAATTAGAATTAGAATAGAACTAGAAATAGAATTAGAATAGAGTAAGAATTAGAATATAATTAGAATTAGATTAGAATTAGAATTAGGATTAGAAATAGAATTAGAATGAAATTAAAATAGAATTAGAATATAATTAGAATTAGAAATAGAATTAGAATAGAATTAGAATTAGAATTAGAATAGAATTAGAATAGAATTAGAATAGAATTAGAATAGAATTAGAATTAGAAATAGAATTAGAATTAGAATTAGAATAGAATTAGAATATAATTAGAAATAGAATTAGAATTAGAATAGAGTTAGAATTAGAATTAGAATTAGAATTAGAATAGAATTACAATTAGAAATAGAAATAGAATTAGAATTAGAATTAGAAATAGAATTAGAAATAGAATAGAATTAGAATTAGAATTAGAATAGAATTAGAAATAGAATTAGAATAGAGTTAGAATTAGAATTAGAATTAGAATTAGAATAGAATTACAATTAGAAATAGAAATAGAATTAGAATTAGAATTAGAAATAGAATTAGAAATAGAATAGAATTAGAATTAGAATTAGAATAGAATTAGAATAGAATTAGAATAGAATTAGAATAGAATTAGAATAGAATTAGAATAGAATTAGAATAGAATTAGAATTAGAAATAGAATTAGAATTAGAATTAGAATTAGAATAGAATTAGAATAGAATTAGAAATAGAATTAGAATTAGAATAGAATTAGAATTAGAAATAGAATAGAATTAGAATTAGAATTAGAATTAGAATTAGAATAGAATTAGAAATAGAATAGAATTAGAATACAATTAGAATAGAATTAGAATTATAAATAGAATTAGAATTAGAATTAGAATTATAATTAGAATTAGAATAGAATTAGAATTAGAAATAGAATTAGAATTAGAATTAGAATTAGAATTAGAATAGAATTAGAAATAGAATTAGAATAGAATTAGAATAGAATTAGAATTAGAATTAGAATAGAATTAGAATTAGAATAAAATTAGTATTAGATTAGAATTAGAATTAGAAATAGAATTAGAATTAGAAGTAGAAATAGAATAGAATTAGAAATAGAATTAGAATTAGAATAGAGTTAGAATTAGAATTAGAATTAGAATTAGAATAGAATTAGAATTAGAAATAGAAATAGAATTAGAATTAGAATTAGAAATAGAATTAGAAATAGAATAGAATTAGAATTAGAATTATAATAGAATTAGAAATAGAATTAGAATAGAGTAAGAATTAGAATATAATTAGAATTAGATTAGAATTAGAATTAGGATTAGAAATAGAATTAGAATAAAATTAAAATAGAATTAGAATATAATTAGAATTAGAAATAGAATTAGAATAGAATTAGAATTAGAATTAGAATAGAATTAGAATAGAATTAGAATACAATTAGAATAGAATTAGAATTAGAAATAGAATTAGAATTAGAATTAGAATTAAAATAGAATTAGAATAGAATTAGAAATAGAATTAGAATTAGAATAGAATTAGAATTAGAAATAGAATAGAATTAGAATTAGAATTAGAATTAGAATTAGAATAGAATTAGAAATAGAATAGAATTAGAATACAATTAGAATAGAATTAGAATTATAAATAGAATTAGAATTAGAATTAGAATTATAATTAGAATTAGAATAGAATTAGAATTAGAAATAGAATTAGAATTAGAATTAGAATTAGAATTAGAATAGAATTAGAAATAGAATTAGAATAGAATTAGAATAGAATTAGAATTAGAATTAGAATAGAATTAGAATTAGAATAGAATTAGTATTAGATTAGAATTAGAATTAGAAATAGAATTAGAATTAGAAGTAGAAATAGAATAGAATTAGAAATAGAATTAGAATAGAATTAGAATAGAATTAGAATAGAATTAGAATTAGAATTAGAATTAGAAATAGAAATAGAATTAGAAATAGAATTAGAATAGAATTAGAATAGAATTAGAATAGAATTAGAATAGAATTAGAATTAGAAATAGAAATAGAATTAGAATAGAATTAGAATAGAATTATAATAGAATTAGAATAGAACTAGAATAGAATTAGAATAGAATTAGAATAGAATTAGAATATAATTAGAATAGAATAAGAATTAGAATAAAATTAGAATTAGAATAGAATTAGAATTAGAAATAGAAATAGAAATAGAATTAGAATTAGAATAGAATTAGAATTAGAATTAGAATTAGAATAGCATTAGAATAGAATTAGAATAGAATTAGAATAGAATTAGAATAGAATTAGAATTAGAATAGAATTAGAATAGAATTAGAATAGAATTAGAATAGAATTAGACTTAGAATAAAATTAGAGTAGAATTAGAATAGAATTAGAATAGAATTAGAATAGAATAAGAATTAGAATAAAATTAGAATTGGATTAGAATTAAAATAGAATTAGAAATAGAATTAGAATTAGAAGTAGAAATAGAATAAAATTAGAATTAGAATTAGAAATAGAATTAGAATAAAATTAGAATTAGATTAGAATTAGAATTAGAATTAGAATATAATTAGAATAGAATTAGAATTAGAAATAGAAATAGAATTAGAAATAGAAATAGAATAGAATTATAATTAGAATTAGAATTAGAATTAGAATTAGAAATGGAATTAGAATTAGAAATAGAATTATAATAGAATTAGAATTAGAATTAGAATTAGAATAAAATTAGAATTAGATTAGATTTAGAATTAGAATTAGAATATAATTAGAATAGAATTAGAATTAGAAATAGAAATAGAATTAGAAATAGAAATAGAATAGAATTATAATTAGAATTAGAATTAGAATTAGAATTAGAATTAGAATTAGAATTAGAATTAGAATTAGAATTAGAATAGAATTAGAATTAGAATAGAATTAGAATAAATTAGAATAGAATTAGAATTAGAAATAGAAATAGAATTAGAAATAGAATATAATATAATTAGAATTAGAATAGAATTATAATATAATTAGAATTAGAATAGAATTAGAATAGAATTAGAAATAGAATTAGAATTAGAATAGAATTAGAATTAGAATTAGAATAGAATTAGAATAGAATTAGAATAGAATTAGAATTAGAATTAGAATTAGAATAGAATTAGAATAGAATTAGAATTAGAAATAGAAATAGAATTAGAGATAGAAATAGAATTAGAAATAGAATTAGAATAGAATTAGAATTAGATTAGAATTAGAATTAGATTAGAATTAGAAATAGAGTAGAATAGAATTAGAAATAGAATAGATTTAGATTTAGAATTAGAATTAGAATTAGAATAGAATTAGAATTAGAATAGAATTAGAATAGAATAAGAATTAGAATAAAATTATAATTAGATTAGAAATAGAATTAGAATTAGAATTAGAATTAGAATTATAATTAGAAATAGAATTAGAATTAGAATTAGAATTAGAATTAGAATTAGAATTAGAATAGAATTAGAATAGAATTAGAATAGAATTAGAATAGAATTAGAATTAGAAATAGAAATAGAATTAGAATTAGAATTAGAATAGAATTAGAATTAGAATAGAATTAGAATTAGAAATAGAAATAGAATTAGAAATAGAATAGAATATAATTAGAATTAGAATAGAATTAGAATTAGAATTAGAATTAGAATAGAATTAGAATTAGAATAGAATTAGAATTAGAACTAGAATTAGAATTAGAATAGAATTAGAATTAGAATAGAATTAGAATAGAATTAGACTTAGAATAAAATTAGAATTAGAAATAGAAATAGAATTAGAAATAGAATAGAATAGAATTAGAATTAGAATAGAATTAGAATTTGAATTAGAATTAGAATAGAATTAGAATATAATTAGAATAGAATAAGAATTAGAATAAAATTAGAATTAGAATAGAATTAGAAATAGAATTAGAATTAGAATAGAATTAGAATTAGAATTAGAATAGAATTAGAATAGAATTAGAATTAGAATAGAATTAGAATAGAATTAGAATAGAATTAGAATAGAATTAGAATTAGAATAGAATTAGAATAGAATTAGAATAGAATTAGACTTAGAATAGAATTAGAATAGAATTAGAATAGAATAAGAATTAGAATAAAATTAGAATTGGATTAGAATTAGAATTAGAATTAGAATAGAATTAGAATTAGAATTAGAATTAGAAATAGAATTAGAATAGAATTAGAATTAGAATTAGAATTAGAATAGAATTAGAATAGAATTAGAATAGAATTATAATTAGAATTAGAATTAGAATAGAATTAGAATTAGAAATAGAATTAGAAATAGAATAGAATTAGAATTAGAATTAGAATTAGAATTAGATTAGAAATAGAATTAGAATTAGAATAGAATTAGAATAGAATTAAAATAGAATTAGAATAGAATTATAATTAGAATTAGAATTAGAATAGAATTAGAATTAGAAATAGAATTAGAATAAAATTAGAATTAGAATTAGAATTAGAATAGAATTAGAATAGAATTAGAAATAGAATTAGAATTAGAATAGAATTAGAATAGAATTAGAAATAGAATTAGAATTAGAATAGAATTAGAATAGAATTAGAATATAATTAGAAATAGAATTAGAATTAGAATAGAATTAGAATTAGAATTAGAATTAGAATTAGAATAGAATTAGAATTAGAAATAGAAATATAATTAGAATTAGAATTAGAAATAGAATTAGAAATAGAATAGAATTAGAATTAGAATTAGAATAGAATTAGAAATAGAATTAGAATAGAGTAAGAATTAGAATATAATTAGAATTAGATTAGAATTAGAATTAGGATTAGAAATAGAATTAGAATAAAATTAAAATAGAATTAGAATATAATTAGAATTAGAAATAGAATTAGAATAGAATTAGAATTAGAATTAGAATAGAATTAGAATAGAATTAGAATAGAATTAGAATAGAATTAGAATTAGAAATAGAATTAGAATTAGAATTAGAATAGAATTAGAATATAATTAGAAATAGAATTAGAATTAGAATAGAGTTAGAATTAGAATTAGAATTAGAATTAGAATAGAATTAGAATTAGAAATAGAAATAGAATTAGAATTAGAATTAGAAATAGAATTAGAAATAGAATAGAATTAGAATTAGAATTAGAATAGAATTAGAAATAGAATTAGAATAGAGTAAGAATTATAATATAATTAGAATTAGATTAGAATTAGAATTAGGATTAGAAATAGAATTAGAATAAAATTAAAATAGAATTAGAATATAATTAGAATTAGAAATAGAATTAGAATAGAATTAGAATTTGAATTAGAATAGAATTAGAATAGAATTAGAATAGAATTAGAATAGAATTAGAATAGAATTAGAATAGAATTAGAATTAGAAATAGAATTAGAATTAGAATTAGAATTAGAATAGAATTAGAATAGAATTAGAAATAGAATTAGAATTAGAATAGAATTAGAATTAGAAATAGAATAGAATTAGAATTAGAATTAGAATTAGAATTAGAATAGAATTAGAAATAGAATAGAATTAGAATACAATTAGAATAGAATTAGAATTATAAATAGAATTAGAATTAGAATTAGAATTATAATTAGAATTAGAATAGAATTAGAATTAGAAATAGAATTAGAATTAGAATTAGAATTAGAATTAGAATAGAATTAGAAATAGAATTAGAATAGAATTAGAATAGAATTAGAATTAGAATTAGAATAGAATTAGAATTAGAATAAAATTAGTATTAGATTAGAATTAGAATTAGAAATAGAATTAGAATTAGAAGTAGAAATAGAATAGAATTAGAAATAGAATTAGAATTAGAATAGAGTTAGAATTAGAATTAGAATTAGAATTAGAATAGAATTAGAATTAGAAATAGAAATAGAATTAGAATTAGAATTAGAAATAGAATTAGAAATAGAATAGAATTAGAATTAGAATTATAATAGAATTAGAAATAGAATTAGAATAGAGTAAGAATTAGAATATAATTAGAATTAGATTAGAATTAGAATTAGGATTAGAAATAGAATTAGAATAAAATTAAAATAGAATTAGAATATAATTAGAATTAGAAATAGAATTAGAATAGAATTAGAATTAGAATTAGAATAGAATTAGAATAGAATTAGAATACAATTAGAATAGAATTAGAATTAGAAATAGAATTAGAATTAGAATTAGAATTAAAATAGAATTAGAATAGAATTAGAAATAGAATTAGAATTAGAATAGAATTAGAATTAGAAATAGAATAGAATTAGAATTAGAATTAGAATTAGAATTAGAATAGAATTAGAAATAGAATAGAATTAGAATACAATTAGAATAGAATTAGAATTATAAATAGAATTAGAATTAGAATTAGAATTATAATTAGAATTAGAATAGAATTAGAATTAGAAATAGAATTAGAATTAGAATTAGAATTAGAATTAGAATAGAATTAGAAATAGAATTAGAATAGAATTAGAATAGAATTAGAATTAGAATTAGAATAGAATTAGAATTAGAATAGAATTAGTATTAGATTAGAATTAGAATTAGAAATAGAATTAGAATTAGAAGTAGAAATAGAATAGAATTAGAAATAGAATTAGAATAGAATTAGAATAGAATTAGAATAGAATTAGAATTAGAATTAGAATTAGAAATAGAAATAGAATTAGAAATAGAATTAGAATAGAATTAGAATAGAATTAGAATAGAATTAGAATAGAATTAGAATTAGAAATAGAAATAGAATTAGAATAGAATTAGAATAGAATTATAATAGAATTAGAATAGAACTAGAATAGAATTAGAATAGAATTAGAATAGAATTAGAATATAATTAGAATAGAATAAGAATTAGAATAAAATTAGAATTAGAATAGAATTAGAATTAGAAATAGAAATAGAAATAGAATTAGAATTAGAATAGAATTAGAATTAGAATTAGAATTAGAATAGCATTAGAATAGAATTAGAATAGAATTAGAATAGAATTAGAATAGAATTAGAATTAGAATAGAATTAGAATAGAATTAGAATAGAATTAGAATAGAATTAGACTTAGAATAAAATTAGAGTAGAATTAGAATAGAATTAGAATAGAATTAGAATAGAATAAGAATTAGAATAAAATTAGAATTGGATTAGAATTAAAATAGAATTAGAAATAGAATTAGAATTAGAAGTAGAAATAGAATAAAATTAGAATTAGAATTAGAAATAGAATTAGAATAAAATTAGAATTAGATTACAATTAGAATTAGAATTAGAATATAATTAGAATAGAATTAGAATTAGAAATAGAAATAGAAATAGAATTAGAAATAGAAATAGAATAGAATTATAATTAGAATTAGAATTAGAATTAGAATTAGAAATGGAATTAGAATTAGAAATAGAATTATAATAGAATTAGAATTAGAATTAGAATTAGAATAAAATTAGAATTAGATTAGATTTAGAATTAGAATTAGAATATAATTAGAATAGAATTAGAATTAGAAATAGAAATAGAAATAGAATAGAATTATAATTAGAATTAGAATTAGAATTAGAATTAGAATTAGAATTAGAATTAGAATTAGAATTAGAATTAGAATAGAATTAGAATTAGAATAGAATTAGAATAAATTAGAATAGAATTAGAATTAGAAATAGAAATAGAATTAGAAATAGAATATAATATAATTAGAATTAGAATAGAATTATAATATAATTAGAATTAGAATAGAATTAGAATAGAATTAGAAATAGAATTAGAATTAGAATAGAATTAGAATTAGAATTAGAATAGAATTAGAATAGAATTAGAATAGAATTAGAATTAGAATTAGAATTAGAATAGAATTAGAATAGAATTAGAATTAGAAATAGAAATAGAATTAGAGATAGAAATAGAATTAGAAATAGAATTAGAATAGAATTAGAATTAGATTAGAATTAGAATTAGATTAGAATTAGAAATAGAGTAGAATAGAATTAGAAATAGAATAGATTTAGATTTAGAATTAGAATTAGAATTAGAATAGAATTAGAATTAGAATAGAATTAGAATAGAATAAGAATTAGAATAAAATTATAATTAGATTAGAAATAGAATTAGAATTAGAATTAGAATTAGAATTATAATTAGAAATAGAATTAGAATTAGAATTAGAATTAGAATTAGAATTAGAATTAGAATAGAATTAGAATAGAATTAGAATAGAATTAGAATAGAATTAGAATTAGAAATAGAAATAGAATTAGAATTAGAATTAGAATAGAATTAGAATTAGAATAGAATTAGAATTAGAAATAGAAATAGAATTAGAAATAGAATAGAATATAATTAGAATTAGAATAGAATTAGAATTAGAATTAGAATTAGAATAGAATTAGAATTAGAATAGAATTAGAATTAGAACTAGAATTAGAATTAGAATAGAATTAGAATTAGAATAGAATTAGAATAGAATTAGAATAGAATTAGACTTAGAATAAAATTAGAATTAGAAATAGAAATAGAATTAGAAATAGAATAGAATAGAATTAGAATTAGAATAGAATTAGAATTTGAATTAGAATTAGAATAGAATTAGAATATAATTAGAATAGAATAAGAATTAGAATAAAATTAGAATTAGAATAGAATTAGAATTAGAAATAGAAATAGAAATAGAATTAGAATTAGAATAGAATTAGAATTAGAATTAGAATAGAATTAGAATAGAATTAGAATTAGAATAGAATTAGAATAGAATTAGAATAGAATTAGAATAGAATTAGAATTAGAATAGAATTAGAATAGAATTAGAATAGAATTAGACTTAGAATAGAATTAGAATAGAATTAGAATAGAATAAGAATTAGAATAAAATTAGAATTGGATTAGAATTAGAATTAGAATTAGAATAGAATTAGAATTAGAAATAGAAATAGAATTAGAAATAGAAATAAAATAGAATTTTAATTAGAATAGAATTAGAATTAGAATTAGAATTAGAATAGAATTAGAATTAGAATAGAATTAGAATAGAATTAGAATAGAATTAGAATAGAATTAGAATTAGAATAGAATTAGAATTAGAAATAGAAATAGAATTAGAAATAGAATAGAATAGAATAGAATTAGAATTATAATAGAATTAGAATTAGAATTAGAAATAGAATTAGAAATAGAAATAGAATAGAATTAGAATTAGAATTAGAATAGAATTAAAATAGTATTAGAATAGAATTAGAATAGAATTAGAATTAGAATTAGAATAGAATTAGATTTAGAATAGAATTAGAATAGAATTAGAATAGAATTAGAATTAGAATAGAATTAGAATTAGAAATAGAAATAGAATTAGAAATAGAATAGAATAGAATTAGAATTAGAATTAGAATAGAATTAGAATTAGAATTAGAATTAGAATAGAATTAGAATTAGAATAGAATTAGAATAGAATTAGAATAGAATTAGAATTAGAAATAGAAATAGAATTAGAAATAGAATAGAATAGAATTAGAATTAGAATAGAATAGAATTAGATTTAGAATAGAATTAGAATAGAATTAGAATTAGAATAGAATTAGAATTAGAAATAGAAATAGAATTAGAAATAGAATAAGAATTAGAATAAAATTAGAATTAGATTAGAATTAGAAATAAATTAGAATTAGAATTAGAAATAGAATTAGAATTAGAATAGAATTAGAATAGAATTAGAATAGAATTAGAATAGAATTAGAATATAATAGAATTAGAATTAGAATAGAATTAGAATTAGAATTAGAATTAGAATAGAATTAGAATAGAATTAGAATTAGAATATAATTAGAATAGAATTAGAATAGAATTAGAATTAGAATAAAATTAGAATAGAATTAGAATAGAATTAGAATAGAATTGAATATAATTAGAATAGAATTAGAATTAGAATAGAATTAGAATTAGAAATAGAAATAGAATTAGAAATAAAATTAGATTAGAATTATAATTAGAATAGAATAGAATTAGATTTAGAATAGAATTAGAATAGAATTAGAATTAGAATAGAATTAGAATTAGAAATAGAAATAGAATTAGAAATAGAATAGAATAGAATTAGAATTAGAATAGAATTAGAATTAGAATTAGAATTAGAATAGAATTAGAATTAGAATAGAATTAGAATAGAATAAGAATTAGAATAAAATTAGAATTAGATTAAAATTAGATATAAAATTAGAATTAGAATTAGAAATAGAATTAGAATTAGAATTAGAATTAGAATAGAATTAGAATAGAATTAGAATAGAATTAGAATTGAATTAGAATAAAATTAGAATAGAATTAGAATAGAATTAGAATATAATAGAATTAGAATTAGAATAGAATAGAATAGAATTAGAATAGAATTAGAATTAGAATAGAATTAGAATTAGAAATAAAAATAGAATTAGAAATAAAATTAGATTAGAATTAGAATTAGAATAGAATAGAATTAGATTTAGAATAGAATTAGAATAGAATTAGAATTAGAATAGAATTAGAATTAGAAATAGAAATAGAATTAGAAATAGAATAGAATAGAATTAGAATTAGAATAGAATTAGAATTAGAATTAGAATTAGAATAGAATTAGAATTAGAATAGAATTAGAATAGAATAAGAATTAGAATAAAATTAGAATTAGATTAAAATTAGATATAAAATTAGAATTAGAATTAGAAATAGAATTAGAATTAGAATTAGAATTAGAATAGAATAAGAATTAGAATAAAATTAGAATTAGATTAGAATTAGATATAAAATTAGAATTAGAATTAGAAATAGAATTAGAATTAGAATTAGAATTAGAATAGAATTAGAATAGAATTAGAATATAATTAAAATAGAATAGAATTAGAATTAGAATAGAATTAGAATTAGAATTAGAATTAGAATAGAATTAGAATAGAATTAGAATTAGAATATAATTAGAATAGAATTAGAATAGAATTAGACTTAGAATAAAATTAGAATAGAATTAGAATAGAATTAGAATAGAATTAGAATAGAATTAGAATAGAATTAGAAAAGAATAAGAATTAGAATAAAATTAGAATTAGATTAGAATTAGAAATAGAATTAGAAATAGAATTAGAATTAGAAGTAGAAATAGAATAAAATTAGAATTAGAATTAGAAATAGAATTAGAATAAAATTAGAATTAGATTAGAATTAGAATTAGAATTAGAATATAATTAGAATAGAATTAGAATTAGAAATAGAAATAGAATTAGAAATAGAAATAGAATAGAATTATAATTAGAATTAGAATTAGAATTAGAATTAGAAATGGAATTAGAATTAGAAATAGAATTATAATAGAATTAGAATTAGAATTAGAATAAAATTAGAATTAGATTAGATTTAGAATTA
The DNA here is from genome assembly GCA_039880935.1 of Streptanthus diversifolius. Lineage (NCBI taxonomy): Eukaryota > Viridiplantae > Streptophyta > Magnoliopsida > Brassicales > Brassicaceae > Streptanthus > Streptanthus diversifolius. The sequence goes on along the minus strand of JAXGFM010000018.1, from coordinate 369,249 downwards.
GAATTAGAATATAATTAGAATAGAATTAGAATTAGAAATAGAAATAGAATTAGAAATAGAAATAGAATAGAATTATAATTAGAATTAGAATTAGAATTAGAATTAGAATTAGAATTAGAATTAGAATTAGAATTAGAATAGAATTAGAATTAGAATAGAATTAGAATAAATTAGAATAGAATTAGAATTAGAAATAGAAATAGAATTAGAAATAGAATATAATATAATTAGAATTAGAATAGAATTAGAATATAATTAGAATTAGAATAGAATTAGAATAGAATTAGAAATAGAATTAGAATTAGAATAGAATTAGAATTAGAATTAGAATAGAATTAGAATAGAATTAGAATTAGAATTAGAATTAGAATAGAATTAGAATAGAATTAGAATTAGAAATAGAAATAGAATTAGAGATAGAAATAGAATTAGAAATAGAATTAGAATAGAATTAGAATTAGATTAGAATTAGAATTAGATTAGAATTAGAAATAGAGTAGAATAGAATTAGAAATAGAATAGATTTAGAATTAGAATTAGAATTAGAATAGAATTAGAATTAGAATAGAATTAGAATAGAATAAGAATTAGAATAAAATTAGAATTAGATTAGAAATAGAATTAGAATTAGAATTAGAATTATAATTAGAAATAGAATTAGAATTAGAATTAGAATTAGAATTAGAATTAGAATAGAATTAGAATAGAATTAGAATAGAATTAGAATAGAATTAGAATTAGAAATAGAAATAGAATTAGAATTAGAATTAGAATAGAATTAGAATTAGAATAGAATTAGAATTAGAAATAGAAATAGAATTAGAAATAGAATAGAATATAATTAGAATTAGAATAGAATTAGAATTAGAATTAGAATTAGAATAGAATTAGAATTAGAATAGAATTAGAATTAGAACTAGAATTAGAATTAGAATAGAATTAGAATTAGAATAGAATTAGAATAGAATTAGACTTAGAATAAAATTAGAATTAGAAATAGAATTAGAATTAGAAATAGAATAGAATAGAATTAGAATTAGAATAGAATTAGAATTTGAATTAGAATTAGAATAGAATTAGAATATAATTAGAATAGAATAAGAATTAGAATAAAATTAGAATTAGAATAGAATTAGAATTAGAAATAGAAATAGAAATAGAATTAGAATTAGAATAGAATTAGAATTAGAATTAGAATAGAATTAGAATAGAATTAGAATTAGAATAGAATTAGAATAGAATTAGAATAGAATTAGAATAGAATTAGAATTAGAATAGAATTAGAATAGAATTAGAATAGAATTAGACTTAGAATAGAATTAGAATAGAATTAGAATAGAATAAAATTAGAATTGGATTAGAATTAGAATTAGAATTAGAATAGAATTAGAATTAGAAATAGAATTAAAAATAGAATTAGAATTAGAATTAGAATTAGAATAGAATTAGAATTAGGATTAGAAATAGAATTAGAATTAGAATTAAAATAGAATTAGAATATAATTAGAATTAGAAATAGAATTAGAATAGAATTAGAATTAGAATTAGAATAGAATTAGAATAGAATTAGAATAGAATTAGAATAGAATTAGAATAGAATTAGAATAGAATTAGAATTAGAAATAGAATTAGAATTAGAATTAGAATTAGAATAGAATTAGAATAGAATTAGAAATAGAATTAGAATTAGAATAGAATTAGAATTAGAAATAGAATAGAATTAGAATTAGAATTAGAATTAGAATTAGAATAGAATTAGAAATAGAATAGAATTAGAATACAATTAGAATAGAATTAGAATTATAAATAGAATTAGAATTAGAATTATAATTAGAATTAGAATAGAATTAGAATAGAATTAGAATTAGAATTAGAATTAGAATTAGAATAGAATTAGAATTAGAAATAGAATTAGAATTAGAATTAGAATTAGAATAGAATTAGAATTAGAAATAGAATTAGAATAGAATTAGAATAGAATTAGAAATAGAATTAGAATAGAATTAGAATTAGAATTAGAATAGAATTAGAATAGAATTAGAAATAGAATTAGAATTAGAAGAGAATTAGAATATAATTAGAATAGAATTAGAATTATAAATAGAATTAGAATTAGAATTAGAATTATAATTAGAATTAGAATAGAATTAGAATAGAATTAGAATAGAATTAGAATAGAATTAGAATAGAATTAGAATTAGAAATAGAATTAGAATTAGAATTAGAATAGAATTAGAATATAATTAGAAATAGAATTAGAATTAGAATTAGAATTAGAATAGAATTAGAATTAGAAATAGAATTAGAATAAAATTAGAATAGAATTAGAATTAGAATAAAATTAGAATAAAATTAGAATAGAATTAGAATTAGAATAGAATTAGAATTAGAAATAGAATTAGAAATAGAATTAGAATTAGAATTAGAATTAGAATTAGAATAGAATTAGAATTAGAAATAGAATTAGAATTAGAATTAGAATTATAATAGAATTAGAATTAGACATAGAATTAGAAATAGAATAGAATTATAATTAGAATTAGAATAGAATTAGAATAGAATTAGAATAGAATTAGAATAGATATAGAATAGAATTAGAATTAGAATTAGAATTAGAATTAGAATAGAATTAGAATTAGAAATAGAATTAGAATTAGATTTAGAATTAGAATTAGAATAGAATTAGAATTAGAAATATAATTAGAATAGAATTAGAATAGAATTAGAAATAGAATTAGAATAAAATTAGAATTAGAATTAGAATTAGAATAGAATTAGAATAGAATTAGAAATAGAATTAGAATTAGAATAGAATTAGAATAGAATTAGAATAGAATTAGAATAGAATTAGAATAGAATTAGAATAGAATTAGAAATAGAATTAGAATTAGAATAGAAGTAGAATAGAATTAGAAATAGAATTAGAATTAGAATAGAATTAGAATTAGAAATAGAATTAGAATAGAATTAGAATAGAATTAGAAATAGAATTAGAATAAAATTAGAATTAGAATTAGAATAGAATTATAATAGAATTAGAAATAGAATTAGAATTAGAATAGAATTAGAATAGAATTAGAATATAATTAGAAATAGAATTAGAATTAGAATAGAATTAGAATTAGAATTAGAATAGAATTAGAATTAGAATAGAATTAGAATTAGAATAGAATTAGAATTAGAAATAGAAATAGAATTAGAAATAGAATAGAATAGAATTAGAATTAGAATAGAATTAGAATTAGAATTAGAATTAGAATAGAATTAGAATTAGAATAGAATTAGAATAGAATAAGAATTAGAATAAAATTAGAATTAGATTAAAATTAGATATAAAATTAGAATTAGAATTAGAAATAGAATTAGAATTAGAATTAGAATTAGAATAGAATTAGAATAGAATTAGAATAGAATTAGAATTGAATTAGAATAAAATTAGAATAGAATTAGAATAGAATTAGAATATAATAGAATTAGAATTAGAATAGAATTAGAATTAGAATTAGAATTAGAATAGAATTAGAATAGAATTAGAATTAGAATATAATTAGAATATAATTAGAATAGAATTAGAATTAGAATAAAATTAGAATAGAATTAGAATAGAATTAGAATAGAATAGAATAGAATTAGAATAGAATTAGAATTAGAATAGAATTAGAATTAGAAATAAAAATAGAATTAGAAATAAAATTAGATTAGAATTAGAATTAGAATAGAATAGAATTAGATTTAGAATAGAATTAGAATAGAATTAGAATTAGAATAGAATTAGAATTAGAAATAGAAATAGAATTAGAAATAGAATAGAATAGAATTAGAATTAGAATAGAATTAGAATTAGAATTAGAATTAGAATAGAATTAGAATTAGAATAGAATTAGAATAGAATAAGAATTAGAATAAAATTAGAATTAGATTAAAATTAGATATAAAATTAGAATTAGAATTAGAAATAGAATTAGAATTAGAATTAGAATTAGAATAGAATAAGAATTAGAATAAAATTAGAATTAGATTAGAATTAGATATAAAATTAGAATTAGAATTAGAAATAGAATTAGAATTAGAATTAGAATTAGAATAGAATTAGAATAGAATTAGAATATAATTAAAATAGAATAGAATTAGAATTAGAATAGAATTAGAATTAGAATTAGAATTAGAATAGAATTAGAATAGAATTAGAATTAGAATATAATTAGAATAGAATTAGAATAGAATTAGACTTAGAATAAAATTAGAATAGAATTAGAATAGAATTAGAATAGAATTAGAATAGAATTAGAATAGAATTAGAAAAGAATAAGAATTAGAATAAAATTAGAATTAGATTAGAATTAGAAATAGAATTAGAAATAGAATTAGAATTAGAAGTAGAAATAGAATAAAATTAGAATTAGAATTAGAAATAGAATTAGAATAAAATTAGAATTAGATTAGAATTAGAATTAGAATTAGAATATAATTAGAATAGAATTAGAATTAGAAATAGAAATAGAATTAGAAATAGAAATAGAATAGAATTATAATTAGAATTAGAATTAGAATTAGAATTAGAAATGGAATTAGAATTAGAAATAGAATTATAATAGAATTAGAATTAGAATTAGAATAAAATTAGAATTAGATTAGATTTAGAATTAGAATTAGAATATAATTAGAATAGAATTAGAATTAGAAATAGAAATAGAATTAGAAATAGAAATAGAATAGAATTATAATTAGAATTAGAATTAGAATTAGAATTAGAATTAGAATTAGAATTAGAATTAGAATTAGAATAGAATTAGAATTAGAATAGAATTAGAATAAATTAGAATAGAATTAGAATTAGAAATAGAAATAGAATTAGAAATAGAATATAATATAATTAGAATTAGAATAGAATTAGAATATAATTAGAATTAGAATAGAATTAGAATAGAATTAGAAATAGAATTAGAATTAGAATAGAATTAGAATTAGAATTAGAATAGAATTAGAATAGAATTAGAATTAGAATTAGAATTAGAATAGAATTAGAATAGAATTAGAATTAGAAATAGAAATAGAATTAGAGATAGAAATAGAATTAGAAATAGAATTAGAATAGAATTAGAATTAGATTAGAATTAGAATTAGATTAGAATTAGAAATAGAGTAGAATAGAATTAGAAATAGAATAGATTTAGAATTAGAATTAGAATTAGAATAGAATTAGAATTAGAATAGAATTAGAATAGAATAAGAATTAGAATAAAATTAGAATTAGATTAGAAATAGAATTAGAATTAGAATTAGAATTATAATTAGAAATAGAATTAGAATTAGAATTAGAATTAGAATTAGAATTAGAATAGAATTAGAATAGAATTAGAATAGAATTAGAATAGAATTAGAATTAGAAATAGAAATAGAATTAGAATTAGAATTAGAATAGAATTAGAATTAGAATAGAATTAGAATTAGAAATAGAAATAGAATTAGAAATAGAATAGAATATAATTAGAATTAGAATAGAATTAGAATTAGAATTAGAATTAGAATAGAATTAGAATTAGAATAGAATTAGAATTAGAACTAGAATTAGAATTAGAATAGAATTAGAATTAGAATAGAATTAGAATAGAATTAGACTTAGAATAAAATTAGAATTAGAAATAGAATTAGAATTAGAAATAGAATAGAATAGAATTAGAATTAGAATAGAATTAGAATTTGAATTAGAATTAGAATAGAATTAGAATATAATTAGAATAGAATAAGAATTAGAATAAAATTAGAATTAGAATAGAATTAGAATTAGAAATAGAAATAGAAATAGAATTAGAATTAGAATAGAATTAGAATTAGAATTAGAATAGAATTAGAATAGAATTAGAATTAGAATAGAATTAGAATAGAATTAGAATAGAATTAGAATAGAATTAGAATTAGAATAGAATTAGAATAGAATTAGAATAGAATTAGACTTAGAATAGAATTAGAATAGAATTAGAATAGAATAAAATTAGAATTGGATTAGAATTAGAATTAGAATTAGAATAGAATTAGAATTAGAAATAGAATTAAAAATAGAATTAGAATTAGAATTAGAATTAGAATAGAATTAGAATTAGGATTAGAAATAGAATTAGAATTAGAATTAAAATAGAATTAGAATATAATTAGAATTAGAAATAGAATTAGAATAGAATTAGAATTAGAATTAGAATAGAATTAGAATAGAATTAGAATAGAATTAGAATAGAATTAGAATAGAATTAGAATAGAATTAGAATTAGAAATAGAATTAGAATTAGAATTAGAATTAGAATAGAATTAGAATAGAATTAGAAATAGAATTAGAATTAGAATAGAATTAGAATTAGAAATAGAATAGAATTAGAATTAGAATTAGAATTAGAATTAGAATAGAATTAGAAATAGAATAGAATTAGAATACAATTAGAATAGAATTAGAATTATAAATAGAATTAGAATTAGAATTATAATTAGAATTAGAATAGAATTAGAATAGAATTAGAATTAGAATTAGAATTAGAATTAGAATAGAATTAGAATTAGAAATAGAATTAGAATTAGAATTAGAATTAGAATAGAATTAGAATTAGAAATAGAATTAGAATAGAATTAGAATAGAATTAGAAATAGAATTAGAATAGAATTAGAATTAGAATTAGAATAGAATTAGAATAGAATTAGAAATAGAATTAGAATTAGAAGAGAATTAGAATATAATTAGAATAGAATTAGAATTATAAATAGAATTAGAATTAGAATTAGAATTATAATTAGAATTAGAATAGAATTAGAATAGAATTAGAATAGAATTAGAATAGAATTAGAATAGAATTAGAATTAGAAATAGAATTAGAATTAGAATTAGAATAGAATTAGAATATAATTAGAAATAGAATTAGAATTAGAATTAGAATTAGAATAGAATTAGAATTAGAAATAGAATTAGAATAAAATTAGAATAGAATTAGAATTAGAATAAAATTAGAATAAAATTAGAATAGAATTAGAATTAGAATAGAATTAGAATTAGAAATAGAATTAGAAATAGAATTAGAATTAGAATTAGAATTAGAATTAGAATAGAATTAGAATTAGAAATAGAATTAGAATTAGAATTAGAATTATAATAGAATTAGAATTAGACATAGAATTAGAAATAGAATAGAATTATAATTAGAATTAGAATAGAATTAGAATAGAATTAGAATAGAATTAGAATAGATATAGAATAGAATTAGAATTAGAATTAGAATTAGAATTAGAATAGAATTAGAATTAGAAATAGAATTAGAATTAGATTTAGAATTAGAATTAGAATAGAATTAGAATTAGAAATATAATTAGAATAGAATTAGAATAGAATTAGAAATAGAATTAGAATAAAATTAGAATTAGAATTAGAATTAGAATAGAATTAGAATAGAATTAGAAATAGAATTAGAATTAGAATAGAATTAGAATAGAATTAGAATAGAATTAGAATAGAATTAGAATAGAATTAGAATAGAATTAGAAATAGAATTAGAATTAGAATAGAAGTAGAATAGAATTAGAAATAGAATTAGAATTAGAATAGAATTAGAATTAGAAATAGAATTAGAATAGAATTAGAATAGAATTAGAAATAGAATTAGAATAAAATTAGAATTAGAATTAGAATAGAATTATAATAGAATTAGAAATAGAATTAGAATTAGAATAGAATTAGAATAGAATTAGAATATAATTAGAAATAGAATTAGAATTAGAATAGAATTAGAATTAGAATTAGAATCAGAATTAGAATAGAATTAGAATTAGAAATAGAAATAGAATTAGAATTAGAATTAGAAATAGAATTAGAAATAGAATAGAATTAGAATTAGAATTAGAATAGAATTAGAAATAGAATTAGAATAGAGTAAGAATTATAATATAATTAGAATTAGATTAGAATTAGAATTAGGATTAGAAATAGAATTAGAATAAAATTAAAATAGAATTAGAATATAATTAGAATTAGAAATAGAATTAGAATAGAATTAGAATTAGAATTAGAATAGAATTAGAATAGAATTAGAATAGAATTAGAATAGAATTAGAATAGAATTAGAATAGAATTAGAATAGAATTAGAATTAGAAATAGAATTAGAATTAGAATTAGAATTAGAATAGAATTAGAATAGAATTAGAAATAGAATTAGAATTAGAATAGAATTAGAATTAGAAATAGAATAGAATTAGAATTAGAATTAGAATTAGAATTAGAATAGAATTAGAAATAGAATAGAATTAGAATACAATTAGAATAGAATTAAAATTATAAATAGAATTAGAATTAGAATTATAATTAGAATTAGAATAGAATTAGAATAGAATTAGAATTAGAATTAGAATTAGAATAGAATTAGAATTAGAAATAGAATTAGAATTAGAATTAGAATTAGAATAGAATTAGAATTAGAAATAGAATTAGAATAGAATTAGAATTAGAATTAGAATAGAATTAGAATAGAATTAGAATAGAATTAGAATAGAATTAGAATAGAATTAGAATAGAATTAGAATAGAATTAGAATTAGAAATAGAATTAGAATTAGAATTAGAATTAGAATAGAATTAGAATAGAATTAGAAATAGAATTAGAATTAGAATAGAATTAGAATTAGAAATAGAATAGAATTAGAATTAGAATTAGAATTAGAATTAGAATAGAATTAGAAATAGAATAGAATTAGAATACAATTAGAATAGAATTAAAATTATAAATAGAATTAGAATTAGAATTATAATTAGAATTAGAATAGAATTAGAATAGAATTAGAATTAGAATTAGAAATAGAATTAGAAATAGAATTAGAATTAGAAGTAGAAATAGAATAAAATTAGAATTAGAATTAGAAATAGAATTAGAATAAAATTAGAATTAGATTAGAATTAGAATTAGAATTAGAATATAATTAGAATAGAATTAGAATTAGAAATAGAAATAGAATTAGAAATAGAAATAGAATAGAATTATAATTAGAATTAGAATTAGAATTAGAATTAGAAATGGAATTAGAATTAGAAATAGAATTATTATAGAATTAGAATTAGAATTAGAATAAAATTAGAATTAGATTAGATTTAGAATTAGAATTAGAATATAATTAGAATAGAATTAGAATTAGAAATAGAAATAGAATTAGAAATAGAAATAGAATAGAATTATAATTAGAATTAGAATTAGAATTAGAATTAGAATTAGAATTAGAATTAGAATTAGAATTAGAATAGAATTAGAATTAGAATAGAATTAGAATAAATTAGAATAGAATTAGAATTAGAAATAGAAATAGAATTAGAAATAGAATATAATATAATTAGAATTAGAATAGAATTAGAATATAATTAGAATTAGAATAGAATTAGAATAGAATTAGAAATAGAATTAGAATTAGAATAGAATTAGAATTAGAATTAGAATAGAATTAGAATAGAATTAGAATTAGAATTAGAATTAGAATAGAATTAGAATAGAATTAGAATTAGAAATAGAAATAGAATTAGAGATAGAAATAGAATTAGAAATAGAATTAGAATAGAATTAGAATTAGATTAGAATTAGAATTAGATTAGAATTAGAAATAGAGTAGAATAGAATTAGAAATAGAATAGATTTAGAATTAGAATTAGAATTAGAATAGAATTAGAATTAGAATAGAATTAGAATAGAATAAGAATTAGAATAAAATTAGAATTAGATTAGAAATAGAATTAGAATTAGAATTAGAATTATAATTAGAAATAGAATTAGAATTAGAATTAGAATTAGAATTAGAATTAGAATAGAATTAGAATAGAATTAGAATAGAATTAGAATAGAATTAGAATTAGAAATAGAAATAGAATTAGAATTAGAATTAGAATAGAATTAGAATTAGAATAGAATTAGAATTAGAAATAGAAATAGAATTAGAAATAGAATAGAATATAATTAGAATTAGAATAGAATTAGAATTAGAATTAGAATTAGAATAGAATTAGAATTAGAATAGAATTAGAATTAGAACTAGAATTAGAATTAGAATAGAATTAGAATTAGAATAGAATTAGAATAGAATTAGACTTAGAATAAAATTAGAATTAGAAATAGAATTAGAATTAGAAATAGAATAGAATAGAATTAGAATTAGAATAGAATTAGAATTTGAATTAGAATTAGAATAGAATTAGAATATAATTAGAATAGAATAAGAATTAGAATAAAATTAGAATTAGAATAGAATTAGAATTAGAAATAGAAATAGAAATAGAATTAGAATTAGAATAGAATTAGAATTAGAATTAGAATAGAATTAGAATAGAATTAGAATTAGAATAGAATTAGAATAGAATTAGAATAGAATTAGAATAGAATTAGAATTAGAATAGAATTAGAATAGAATTAGAATAGAATTAGACTTAGAATAGAATTAGAATAGAATTAGAATAGAATAAAATTAGAATAAAATTAGAATTGGATTAGAATTAGAATTAGAATTAGAATAGAATTAGAATTAGAAATAGAATTAAAAATAGAATTAGAATTAGAATTAGAATTAGAATAGAATTAGAATTAGGATTAGAAATAGAATTAGAATTAGAATTAAAATAGAATTAGAATATAATTAGAATTAGAAATAGAATTAGAATAGAATTAGAATTAGAATTAGAATAGAATTAGAATAGAATTAGAATAGAATTAGAATAGAATTAGAATAGAATTAGAATAGAATTAGAATTAGAAATAGAATTAGAATTAGAATTAGAATTAGAATAGAATTAGAATAGAATTAGAAATAGAATTAGAATTAGAATAGAATTAGAATTAGAAATAGAATAGAATTAGAATTAGAATTAGAATTAGAATTAGAATAGAATTAGAAATAGAATAGAATTAGAATACAATTAGAATAGAATTAGAATTATAAATAGAATTAGAATTAGAATTATAATTAGAATTAGAATAGAATTAGAATAGAATTAGAATTAGAATTAGAATTAGAATTAGAATAGAATTAGAATTAGAAATAGAATTAGAATTAGAATTAGAATTAGAATAGAATTAGAATTAGAAATAGAATTAGAATAGAATTAGAATAGAATTAGAAATAGAATTAGAATAGAATTAGAATTAGAATTAGAATAGAATTAGAATAGAATTAGAAATAGAATTAGAATTAGAAGAGAATTAGAATATAATTAGAATAGAATTAGAATTATAAATAGAATTAGAATTAGAATTAGAATTATAATTAGAATTAGAATAGAATTAGAATAGAATTAGAATAGAATTAGAATAGAATTAGAATAGAATTAGAATTAGAAATAGAATTAGAATTAGAATTAGAATAGAATTAGAATATAATTAGAAATAGAATTAGAATTAGAATTAGAATTAGAATAGAATTAGAATTAGAAATAGAATTAGAATAAAATTAGAATAGAATTAGAATTAGAATAAAATTAGAATAAAATTAGAATAGAATTAGAATTAGAATAGAATTAGAATTAGAAATAGAATTAGAAATAGAATTAGAATTAGAATTAGAATTAGAATTAGAATAGAATTAGAATTAGAAATAGAATTAGAATTAGAATTAGAATTATAATAGAATTAGAATTAGACATAGAATTAGAAATAGAATAGAATTATAATTAGAATTAGAATAGAATTAGAATAGAATTAGAATAGAATTAGAATAGATATAGAATAGAATTAGAATTAGAATTAGAATTAGAATTAGAATAGAATTAGAATTAGAAATAGAATTAGAATTAGATTTAGAATTAGAATTAGAATAGAATTAGAATTAGAAATATAATTAGAATAGAATTAGAATAGAATTAGAAATAGAATTAGAATAAAATTAGAATTAGAATTAGAATTAGAATAGAATTAGAATAGAATTAGAAATAGAATTAGAATTAGAATAGAATTAGAATAGAATTAGAATAGAATTAGAATAGAATTAGAATAGAATTAGAATAGAATTAGAAATAGAATTAGAATTAGAATAGAAGTAGAATAGAATTAGAAATAGAATTAGAATTAGAATAGAATTAGAATTAGAAATAGAATTAGAATAGAATTAGAATAGAATTAGAAATAGAATTAGAATAAAATTAGAATTAGAATTAGAATAGAATTATAATAGAATTAGAAATAGAATTAGAATTAGAATAGAATTAGAATAGAATTAGAATATAATTAGAAATAGAATTAGAATTAGAATAGAATTAGAATTAGAATTAGAATCAGAATTAGAATAGAATTAGAATTAGAAATAGAAATAGAATTAGAATTAGAATTAGAAATAGAATTAGAAATAGAATAGAATTAGAATTAGAATTAGAATAGAATTAGAAATAGAATTAGAATAGAGTAAGAATTATAATATAATTAGAATTAGATTAGAATTAGAATTAGGATTAGAAATAGAATTAGAATAAAATTAAAATAGAATTAGAATATAATTAGAATTAGAAATAGAATTAGAATAGAATTAGAATTAGAATTAGAATAGAATTAGAATAGAATTAGAATAGAATTAGAATAGAATTAGAATAGAATTAGAATAGAATTAGAATAGAATTAGAATTAGAAATAGAATTAGAATTAGAATTAGAATTAGAATAGAATTAGAATAGAATTAGAAATAGAATTAGAATTAGAATAGAATTAGAATTAGAAATAGAATAGAATTAGAATTAGAATTAGAATTAGAATTAGAATAGAATTAGAAATAGAATAGAATTAGAATACAATTAGAATAGAATTAAAATTATAAATAGAATTAGAATTAGAATTATAATTAGAATTAGAATAGAATTAGAATAGAATTAGAATTAGAATTAGAATTAGAATAGAATTAGAATTAGAAATAGAATTAGAATTAGAATTAGAATTAGAATAGAATTAGAATTAGAAATAGAATTAGAATAGAATTAGAATAGAATTAGAAATAGAATTAGAATAGAATTAGAATTAGAATTTGAATAGAATTAGAATAGAATTAGAAATAGAATTAGAATTAGAATAGAATTAGAATAGAATTAGAATAGAATTAGAATTATAAATAGAATTAGAATTAGAATTAGAATTATAATTAGAATTAGAATAGAATTAGAATAGAATTAGAATAGAATTAGAATAGAATTAGAATAGAATTAGAATAGAATTAGAATTAGAAATATAATTAGAATTAGAATTAGAATAGAATTAGAATATAATTAGAAATAGAATTAGAATTAGAATTAGAATTAGAATAGAATTAGAATTAGAAATAGAATTAGAATAAAATTAGAATAGAATTAGAATTAGAATAAAATTAGAATAAAATTAGAATAGAATTAGAATTAGAATAGAATTAGAATTAGAAATAGAATTAGAAATAGAATTAGAATTAGAATTAGAATTAGAATTAGAATTAGAATTAGAATAGAATTAGAATTAGAAATAGAATTAGAATTAGAATTAGAATTATAATAGAATTAGAATTAGACATAGAATTAGAAATAGAATAGAATTATAATTAGAATTAGAATAGAATTAGAATAGAATTAGAATAGAATTAGAATAGAATTAGAATTAGAATTAGAATTAGAATTAGAATTAGAATAGAATTAGAATTAGAATTAGAATTAGAATTAGAATAGAATTAGAATTAGAAATATAATTAGAATAGAATTAGAATAGAATTAGAAATAGAATTAGAATAAAATTAGAATTAGAATTAGAATTAGAATAGAATTAGAATAGAATTAGAAATAGAATTAGAATTAGAATAGAATTAGAATAGAATTAGAATAGAATTAGAATAGAATTAGAATAGAATTAGAAATAGAATTAGAATTAGAATAGAATTAGAATTAGAAATAGAATTAGAATAGAATTAGAATAGAATTAGAAATAGAATTAGAATAAAATTAGAATTAGAATTAGAATAGAATTAGAATAGAATTAGAAATAGAATTAGAATTAGAATAGAATTAGAATAGAATTAGAATATAATTAGAAATAGAATTAGAATTAGAATAGAATTAGAATTAGAATTAGAATTAGAATTAGAATAGAATTAGAATTAGAAATAGAAATAGAATTAGAATTAGAATTAGAATAGAATTAGAATTAGATTAGAATTAGATATAAAATTAGAATTAGAATTAGAAATAGAATTAGAATTAGAATTAGAATAGAATTAGAATATAATTAAAATAGAATAGAATTAGAATTAGAATAGAATTAGAATTAGAATTAGAATTAGAATAGAATTAGAATAGAATTAGAATTAGAATATAATTAGAATAGAATTAGAATAGAATTAGACTTAGAATAAAATTAGAATAGAATTAGAATAGAATTAGAATAGAATTAGAATAGAATTAGAAAAGAATAAGAATTAGAATAAAATTAGAATTAGATTAGAATTAGAAATAGAATTAGAAATAGAATTAGAATTAGAAGTAGAATTAGAATTAGAATTAAAATAAAATTAGAATTAGATTAGATTTAGAATTAGAATTAGAATATAATTAGAATAGAATTAGAATTAGAAATAGAAATAGAATTAGAAATAGAAATAGAATAGAATTATAATTAGAATTAGAATTAGAATTAGAATTAGAATTAGAATTAGAATTAGAATTAGAATTAGAATTAGAATAGAATTAGAATTAGAATAGAATTAGAATAAATTAGAATAGAATTAGAATTAGAAATAGAAATAGAATTAGAAATAGAATATAATATAATTAGAATTAGAATAGAATTAGAATATAATTAGAATTAGAATAGAATTAGAATAGAATTAGAAATAGAATTAGAATTAGAATAGAATTAGAATTAGAATTAGAATTAGAATAAAATTAGAATTAGATTAGATTTAGAATTAGAATAGAATTAGAATAGAATTAGAATTAGAAATAGAAATAGAATTAGAGATAGAAATAGAATTAGAAATAGAATTAGAATAGAATTAGAATTAGATTAGAATTAGAATTAGATTAGAATTAGAAATAGAGTAGAATAGAATTAGAAATAGAATAGATTTAGAATTAGAATTAGAATTAGAATAGAATTAGAATTAGAATAGAATTAGAATAGAATAAGAATTAGAATAAAATTAGAATTAGATTAGAAATAGAATTAGAATTAGAATTAGAATTATAATTAGAAATAGAATTAGAATTAGAATTAGATTAGAATAGAATTAGAATAGAATTAGAATAGAATTAGAATAGAATTAGAATTAGAAATAGAATTAGAATTAGAATTAGAATTAGAATAGAATTAGAATAGAATTAGAATAGAATTAGAATAGAATTAGAATTAGAAATAGAAATAGAATTAGAATTAGAATTAGAATAGAATTAGAATTAGAATAGAATTAGAATTAGAAATAGAAATAGAATTAGAAATAGAATAGAATATAATTAGAATTAGAATAGAATTAGAATTAGAATTAGAATTAGAATAGAATTAGAATTAGAATAGAATTAGAATTAGAACTAGAATTAGAATTAGAATAGAATTAGAATTAGAATAGAATTAGAATAGAATTAGAATAGAATTAGACTTAGAATAAAATTAGAATTAGAAATAGAATTAGAATTAGAAATAGAATAGAATAGAATTAGAATTAGAATAGAATTAGAATTTGAATTAGAATTAGAATAGAATTAGAATATAATTAGAATAGAATAAGAATTAGAATAAAATTAGAATTAGAATAGAATTAGAATTAGAAATAGAAATAGAAATAGAATTAGAATTAGAATAGAATTAGAATTAGAATTAGAATAGAATTAGAATAGAATTAGAATTAGAATAGAATTAGAATAGAATTAGAATAGAATTAGAATAGAATTAGAATTAGAATAGAATTAGAATAGAATTAGAATAGAATTAGACTTAGAATAGAATTAGAATAGAATTAGAATAGAATAAAATTAGAATAAAATTAGAATTGGATTAGAATTAGAATTAGAATTAGAATAGAATTAGAATTAGAAATAGAATTATAAATAGAATTAGAATTAGAATTAGAATTAGAATAGAATTAGAATTAGGATTAGAAATAGAATTAGAATTAGAATTAAAATAGAATTAGAATATAATTAGAATTAGAAATAGAATTAGAATAGAATTAGAATTAGAATTAGAATAGAATTAGAATAGAATTAGAATAGAATTAGAATAGAATTAGAATAGAATTAGAATTAGAAATAGAATTAGAATTAGAATTAGAATTAGAATAGAATTAGAATAGAATTAGAAATAGAATTAGAATTAGAATAGAATTAGAATTAGAAATAGAATAGAATTAGAATTAGAATTAGAATTAGAATTAGAATTAGAATAGAATTAGAAATAGAATAGAATTAGAATACAATTAGAATAGAATTAGAATTATAAATAGAATTAGAATTAGAATTATAATTAGAATTAGAATAGAATTAGAATAGAATTAGAATTAGAATTAGAATTAGAATTAGAATTAGAATAGAATTAGAATTAGAAATAGAATTAGAATTAGAATTAGAATTAGAATAGAATTAGAATTAGAAATAGAATTAGAATAGAATTAGAATAGAATTAGAAATAGAATTAGAATAGAATTAGAATTAGAATTAGAATAGAATTAGAATAGAATTAGAAATAGAATTAGAATTAGAATAGAATTAGAATATAATTAGAATAGAATTAGAATTATAAATAGAATTAGAATTAGAATTAGAATTATAATTAGAATTAGAATAGAATTAGAATAGAATTAGAATAGAATTAGAATAGAATTAGAATAGAATTAGAATTAGAAATAGAATTAGAATTAGAATTAGAATAGAATTAGAATATAATTAGAAATAGAATTAGAATTAGAATTAGAATTAGAATAGAATTAGAATTAGAAATAGAATTAGAATAAAATTAGAATAGAATTAGAATTAGAATAAAATTAGAATAAAATTAGAATAGAATTAGAATTAGAATAGAATTAGAATTAGAAATAGAATTAGAAATAGAATTAGAATTAGAATTAGAATTAGAATTAGAATAGAATTAGAATTAGAAATAGAATTAGAATTAGAATTAGAATTATAATAGAATTAGAATTAGACATAGAATTAGAAATAGAATAGAATTATAATTAGAATTAGAATAGAATTAGAATAGAATTAGAATTAGACATAGAATTAGAAATAGAATAGAATTATAATTAGAATTAGAATAGAATTAGAATAGAATTAGAATAGAATTAGAATAGAATTAGAATAGAATTAGAATTAGAATTAGAATTAGAATTAGAATAGAATTAGAATTAGAAATAGAATTAGAATTAGAATTAGAATTAGAATTAGAATAGAATTAGAATTAGAAATATAATTAGAATAGAATTAGAATAGAATTAGAAATAGAATTAGAATAAAATTAGAATTAGAATTAGAATTAGAATAGAATTAGAATATAATTAGAAATAGAATTAGAATTAGAATAGAATTAGAATAGAATTAGAATAGAATTAGAATAGAATTAGAATAGAATTAGAAATAGAATTAGAATTAGAATAGAAGTAGAATAGAATTAGAAATAGAATTAGAATTAGAATAGAATTAGAATTAGAAATAGAATTAGAATAGAATTAGAATAGAATTAGAAATAGAATTAGAATAAAATTAGAATTAGAATTAGAATAGAATTAGAATAGAATTAGAAATAGAATTAGAATTAGAATAGAATTAGAATAGAATTAGAATATAATTAGAAATAGAATTAGAATTAGAATAGAATTAGAATTAGAATTAGAATCAGAATTAGAATAGAATTAGAATAAGAAATAGAAATAGAATTAGAATTAGAATTAGAAATAGAATTAGAAATAGAATAGAATTAGAATTAGAATTAGAATAGAATTAGAAATAGAATTAGAATAGAGTAAGAATTATAATATAATTAGAATTAGATTAGAATTAGAATTAGGATTAGAAATAGAATTAGAATAAAATTAAAATAGAATTAGAATATAATTAGAATTAGAAATAGAATTAGAATAGAATTAGAATTAGAATTAGAATAGAATTAGAATAGAATTAGAATAGAATTAGAATAGAATTAGAATAGAATTAGAATAGAATTAGAATAGAATTAGAATTAGAAATAGAATTAGAATTAGAATTAGAATTAGAATAGAATTAGAATAGAATTAGAAATAGAATTAGAATTAGAATAGAATTAGAATTAGAAATAGAATAGAATTAGAATTAGAATTAGAATTAGAATAGAATTAGAAATAGAATAGAATTAGAATACAATTAGAATAGAATTAAAATTATAAATAGAATTAGAATTAGAATTATAATTAGAATTAGAATAGAATTAGAATAGAATTAGAATTAGAATTAGAATTAGAATTAGAATAGAATTAGAATTAGAAATAGAATTAGAATTAGAATTAGAATTAGAATAGAATTAGAATTAGAAATAGAATTAGAATAGAATTAGAATAGAATTAGAAATAGAATTAGAATAGAATTAGAATTAGAATTTGAATAGAATTAGAATAGAATTAGAAATAGAATTAGAATTAGAATAGAATTAGAATAGAATTAGAATAGAATTAGAATTATAAATAGAATTAGAATTAGAATTAGAATTATAATTAGAATTAGAATAGAATTAGAATAGAATTAGAATAGAATTAGAATAGAATTAGAATAGAATTAGAATAGAATTAGAATTAGAAATATAATTAGAATTAGAATTAGAATAGAATTAGAATATAATTAGAAATAGAATTAGAATTAGAATTAGAATTAGAATAGAATTAGAATTAGAAATAGAATTAGAATAAAATTAGAATAGAATTAGAATTAGAATAAAATTAGAATAAAATTAGAATAGAATTAGAATTAAAATAGAATTAGAATTAGAAATAGAATTAGAAATAGAATTAGAATTAGAATTAGAATTAGAATTAGAATTAGAATTAGAATAGAATTAGAATTAGAAATAGAATTAGAATTAGAATTAGAATTAGAATAGAATTAGAATTAGAAATAGAAATAGAATTAGAAATAGAAATAGAATAGAATTATAATTAGAATTAGAATTAGAATTAGAATTAGAAATGGAATTAGAATTAGAAATAGAATTATAATAGAATTAGAATTAGAATTAGAATTAGAATAAAATTAGAATTAGATTAGATTTAGAATTAGAATTAGAATATAATTAGAATAGAATTAGAATTAGAAATAGAAATAGAATTAGAAATAGAAATAGAATAGAATTATAATTAGAATTAGAATTAGAATTAGAATTAGAATTAGAATTAGAATTAGAATAGAATTAGAATTAGAATAGAATTAGAATAAATTAGAATAGAATTAGAATTAGAAATAGAAATAGAATTAGAAATAGAATATAATATAATTAGAATTAGAATAGAATTAGAATATAATTAGAATTAGAATAGAATTAGAATAGAATAAGAAATAGAATTAGAATTAGAATAGAATTAGAATTAGAATTAGAATAGAATTAGAATAGAATTAGAATAGAATTAGAATTAGAATTAGAATAGAATTAGAATTAGAATAGAATTAGAATAAATTAGAATAGAATTAGAATTAGAAATAGAAATAGAATTAGAAATAGAATATAATATAATTAGAATTAGAATAGAATTAGAATATAATTAGAATTAGAATAGAATTAGAATAGAATAAGAAATAGAATTAGAATTAGAATAGAATTAGAATTAGAATTAGAATAGAATTAGAATAGAATTAGAATAGAATTAGAATTAGAATTAGAATTAGAATAGAATTAGAATAGAATTAGAATTAGAAATAGAAATAGAATTAGAGATAGGAATAGAATTAGAAATAGAATTAGAATAGAATTAGAATTAGATTAGAATTAGAATTAGATTAGAATTAGAAATAGAGTAGAATAGAATTAGAAATAGAATAGATTTAGAATTAGAATTAGAATTAGAATAGAATTAGAATTAGAATAGAATTAGAATAGAATAAGAATTAGAATAAAATTAGAATTAGATTAGAAATAGAATTAGAATTAGAATTAGAATTAGAATTATAATTAGAAATAGAATTAGAATTAGAATTAGAATTAGAA
Organism: Streptanthus diversifolius; assembly: GCA_039880935.1. Taxonomy (NCBI): domain Eukaryota; kingdom Viridiplantae; phylum Streptophyta; class Magnoliopsida; order Brassicales; family Brassicaceae; genus Streptanthus; species Streptanthus diversifolius. The sequence continues at coordinate 349,099 of JAXGFM010000018.1, read as the reverse complement.
TTAGAATTAGAATTAGAATAGAATTAGAATAGAATTAGAATAGAATTAGAATAGAATTAGAATTAGAAATAGAAATAGAATTAGAATTAGAATTAGAATAGAATTAGAATTAGAATAGAATTAGAATTAGAAATAGAAATAGAATTAGAAATAGAATAGAATATAATTAGAATTAGAATAGAATTAGAATTAGAATTAGAATTAGAAATAGAAATAGAATTAGAAATAGAAATAGAATAGAATTATAATTAGAATTAGAATTAGAATTAGAATTAGAAATGGAATTAGAATTAGAAATAGAATTATAATAGAATTAGAATTAGAATTAGAATTAGAATAAAATTAGAATTAGATTAGATTTAGAATTAGAATTAGAATATAATTAGAATAGAATTAGAATTAGAAATAGAAATAGAATTAGAAATAGAAATAGAATAGAATTATAATTAGAATTAGAATTAGAATTAGAATTAGAATTAGAATTAGAATTAGAATAGAATTAGAATTAGAATAGAATTAGAATAAATTAGAATAGAATTAGAATTAGAAATAGAAATAGAATTAGAAATAGAATATAATATAATTAGAATTAGAATAGAATTAGAATATAATTAGAATTAGAATAGAATTAGAATAGAATAAGAAATAGAATTAGAATTAGAATAGAATTAGAATTAGAATTAGAATAGAATTAGAATAGAATTAGAATAGAATTAGAATTAGAATTAGAATTAGAATAGAATTAGAATAGAATTAGAATTAGAAATAGAAATAGAATTAGAGATAGGAATAGAATTAGAAATAGAATTAGAATAGAATTAGAATTAGATTAGAATTAGAATTAGATTAGAATTAGAAATAGAGTAGAATAGAATTAGAAATAGAATAGATTTAGAATTAGAATTAGAATTAGAATAGAATTAGAATTAGAATAGAATTAGAATAGAATAAGAATTAGAATAAAATTAGAATTAGATTAGAAATAGAATTAGAATTAGAATTAGAATTAGAATTATAATTAGAAATAGAATTAGAATTAGAATTAGAATTAGAATTAGAATTAGAATTAGAATTAGAATAGAATTAGAATAGAATTAGAATAGAATTAGAATAGAATTAGAATTAGAAATAGAAATAGAATTAGAATTAGAATTAGAATAGAATTAGAATTAGAATAGAATTAGAATTAGAAATAGAAATAGAATTAGAAATAGAATAGAATATAATTAGAATTAGAATAGAATTAGAATTAGAATTAGAATTAGAATAGAATTAGAATTAGAATAGAATTAGAATTAGAACTAGAATTAGAATTAGAATAGAATTAGAATTAGAATAGAATTAGAATAGAATTAGAATAGAATTAGACTTAGAATAAAATTAGAATTAGAAATAGAAATAGAATTAGAAATAGAATAGAATAGAATTAGAATTAGAATAGAATTAGAATTTGAATTAGAATTAGAATAGAATTAGAATATAATTAGAATAGAATAAGAATTAGAATAAAATTAGAATTAGAATAGAATTAGAATTAGAAATAGAAATAGAAATAGAATTAGAATTAGAATAGAATTAGAATTAGAATTAGAATAGAATTAGAATAGAATTAGAATTAGAATAGAATTAGAATAGAATTAGAATAGAATTAGAATAGAATTAGAATTAGAATAGAATTAGAATAGAATTAGAATAGAATTAGACTTAGAATAGAATTAGAATAGAATTAGAATAGAATAAGAATTAGAATAAAATTAGAATTGGATTAGAATTAGAATTAGAATTAGAATTAGAATAGAATTAGAATAGAATTAGAATTAGAAATAGAAATAGAATAAGAAATAGAATTAGAATTAGAATAGAATTAGAATTAGAATTAGAATAGAATTAGAATAGAATTAGAATAGAATTAGAATTAGAATTAGAATTAGAATAGAATTAGAATAGAATTAGAATTAGAAATAGAAATAGAATTAGAGATAGGAATAGAATTAGAAATAGAATTAGAATAGAATTAGAATTAGATTAGAATTAGAATTAGATTAGAATTAGAAATAGAGTAGAATAGAATTAGAAATAGAATAGATTTAGAATTAGAATTAGAATTAGAATAGAATTAGAATTAGAATAGAATTAGAATAGAATAAGAATTAGAATAAAATTAGAATTAGATTAGAAATAGAATTAGAATTAGAATTAGAATTAGAATTATAATTAGAAATAGAATTAGAATTAGAATTAGAATTAGAATTAGAATTAGAATTAGAATAGAATTAGAATAGAATTAGAATAGAATTAGAATAGAATTAGAATTAGAAATAGAAATAGAATTAGAATTAGAATTAGAATAGAATTAGAATTAGAATAGAATTAGAATTAGAAATAGAAATAGAATTAGAAATAGAATAGAATATAATTAGAATTAGAATAGAATTAGAATTAGAATTAGAATTAGAAATAGAAATAGAATTAGAAATAGAAATAGAATAGAATTATAATTAGAATTAGAATTAGAATTAGAATTAGAAATGGAATTAGAATTAGAAATAGAATTATAATAGAATTAGAATTAGAATTAGAATTAGAATAAAATTAGAATTAGATTAGATTTAGAATTAGAATTAGAATATAATTAGAATAGAATTAGAATTAGAAATAGAAATAGAATTAGAAATAGAAATAGAATAGAATTATAATTAGAATTAGAATTAGAATTAGAATTAGAATTAGAATTAGAATTAGAATAGAATTAGAATTAGAATAGAATTAGAATAAATTAGAATAGAATTAGAATTAGAAATAGAAATAGAATTAGAAATAGAATATAATATAATTAGAATTAGAATAGAATTAGAATATAATTAGAATTAGAATAGAATTAGAATAGAATAAGAAATAGAATTAGAATTAGAATAGAATTAGAATTAGAATTAGAATAGAATTAGAATAGAATTAGAATAGAATTAGAATTAGAATTAGAATTAGAATAGAATTAGAATAGAATTAGAATTAGAAATAGAAATAGAATTAGAGATAGGAATAGAATTAGAAATAGAATTAGAATAGAATTAGAATTAGATTAGAATTAGAATTAGATTAGAATTAGAAATAGAGTAGAATAGAATTAGAAATAGAATAGATTTAGAATTAGAATTAGAATTAGAATAGAATTAGAATTAGAATAGAATTAGAATAGAATAAGAATTAGAATAAAATTAGAATTAGATTAGAAATAGAATTAGAATTAGAATTAGAATTAGAATTATAATTAGAATTAGAATTAGAATTAGAATTAGAATTAGAATTAGAATTAGAATTAGAATAGAATTAGAATAGAATTAGAATAGAATTAGAATAGAATTAGAATTAGAAATAGAAATAGAATTAGAATTAGAATTAGAATAGAATTAGAATTAGAATAGAATTAGAATTAGAAATAGAAATAGAATTAGAAATAGAATAGAATATAATTAGAATTAGAATAGAATTAGAATTAGAATTAGAATTAGAATAGAATTAGAATTAGAATAGAATTAGAATTAGAACTAGAATTAGAATTAGAATAGAATTAGAATTAGAATAGAATTAGAATAGAATTAGAATAGAATTAGACTTAGAATAAAATTAGAATTAGAAATAGAAATAGAATTAGAAATAGAATAGAATAGAATTAGAATTAGAATAGAATTAGAATTTGAATTAGAATTAGAATAGAATTAGAATATAATTAGAATAGAATAAGAATTAGAATAAAATTAGAATTAGAATAGAATTAGAATTAGAAATAGAAATAGAAATAGAATTAGAATTAGAATAGAATTAGAATTAGAATTAGAATAGAATTAGAATAGAATTAGAATTAGAATAGAATTAGAATAGAATTAGAATAGAATTAGAATAGAATTAGAATTAGAATAGAATTAGAATAGAATTAGAATAGAATTAGACTTAGAATAGAATTAGAATAGAATTAGAATAGAATAAGAATTAGAATAAAATTAGAATTGGATTAGAATTAGAATTAGAATTAGAATAGAATTAGAATAGAATTAGAATTAGAAATAGAAATAGAATTAGAAATAGAAATAGAATAGAATTTTAATTAGAATAGAATTAGAATTAGAATTAGAATTAGAATTAGAAATAGAAATAGAATAGAATTTTAATTAGAATAGAATTAGAATTAGAATTAGAATTAGAATAGAATTAGAATTAGAATAGAATTAGAATAGAATTAGAATAGAATTAGAATAGAATTAGAATTAGAATAGAATTAGAATTAGAAATAGAAATAGAATTAGAAATAGAATAGAATAGAATAGAATTAGAATTATAATAGAATTAGAATTAGAATTAGAAATAGAATTAGAAATAGAAATAGAATAAAATTAGAATTAGAATTAGAATAGAATTAAAATAGTATTAGAATAGAATTAGAATAGAATTAGAATTAGAATTAGAATAGAATTAGATTTAGAATAGAATTAGAATAGAATTAGAATAGAATTAGAATTAGAATAGAATTAGAATTAGAAATAGAAATAGAATTAGAAATAGAATAGAATAGAATTAGAATTAGAATTAGAATTAGAATAGAATTAGAATTAGAATTAGAATTAGAATAGAATTAGAATTAGAATAGAATTAGAAATAGAATTAGAATAGAATTAGAATTAGAAATAGAAATAGAATTAGAAATAGAATAGAATAGAATTAAAATTAGAATAGAATAGAATTAGATTTAGAATAGAATTAGAATAGAATTAGAATTAGAATAGAATTAGAATTAGAAATAGAAATAGAATTAGAAATAGAATAAGAATTAGAATAAAATTAGAATTAGATTAGAATTAGAAATAAATTAGAATTAGAATTAGAAATAGAATTAGAATTAGAATAGAATTAGAATAGAATTAGAATAGAATTAGAATAGAATTAGAATAGAATTAGAATAGAATTAGAATATAATAGAATTAGAATTAGAATAGAATTAGAATTAGAATTAGAATTAGAATAGAATTAGAATAGAATTAGAATTAGAATATAATTAGAATAGAATTAGAATAGAATTAGAATTAGAATAAAATTAGAATAGAATTAGAATAGAATTAGAATAGAATAGAATAGAATTAGAATAGAATTAGAATTAGAATAGAATTAGAATTAGAAATAGAAATAGAATTAGAAATAAAATTAGATTAGAATTATAATTAGAATATAATAGAATTAGATTTAGAATAGAATTAGAATAGAATTAGAATTAGAATAGAATTAGAATTAGAAATAGAAATAGAATTAGAAATAGAATAGAATAGAATTAGAATAGAATTAGAATTAGAATTAGAATTAGAATAGAATTAGAATTAGAATAGAATTAGAATAGAATAAGAATTAGAATAAAATTAGAATTAGATTAAAATTAGATATAAAATTAGAATTAGAATTAGAAATAGAATTAGAATTAGAATTAGAATTAGAATAGAATAAGAATTAGAATAAAATTAGAATTAGATTAGAATTAGATATAAAATTAGAATTAGAATTAGAAATAGAATTAGAATTAGAATTAGAATTAGAATAGAATTAGAATAGAATTAGAATATAATTAAAATAGAATAGAATTAGAATTAGAATAGAATTAGAATTAGAATTAGAATTAGAATTAGAATTAGAATAGAATAAGAATTAGAATAAAATTAGAATTAGATTAGAATTAGATATAAAATTAGAATTAGAATTAGAAATAGAATTAGAATTAGAATTAGAATTAGAATAGAATTAGAATAGAATTAGAATATAATTAAAATAGAATAGAATTAGAATTAGAATAGAATTAGAATTAGAATTAGAATTAGAATAGAATTAGAATAGAATTAGAATTAGAATATAATTAGAATAGAATTAGAATAGAATTAGACTTAGAATAAAATTAGAATAGAATTAGAATAGAATTAGAATAGAATTAGAATAGAATTAGAAAAGAATAAGAATTAGAATAAAATTAGAATTAGATTAGAATTAGAAATAGAATTAGAAATAGAATTAGAATTAGAAGTAGAAATAGAATAAAATTAGAATTAGAATTAGAAATAGAATTAGAATAAAATTAGAATTAGATTAGAATTAGAATTAGAATTAGAATATAATTAGAATAGAATTAGAATTAGAAATAGAAATAGAATTAGAAATAGAAATAGAATAGAATTATAATTAGAATTAGAATTAGAATTAGAATTAGAAATGGAATTAGAATTAGAAATAGAATTATAATAGAATTAGAATTAGAATTAGAATAAAATTAGAATTAGATTAGATTTAGAATTAGAATTAGAATATAATTAGAATAGAATTAGAATTAGAAATAGAAATAGAATTAGAAATAGAAATAGAATAGAATTATAATTAGAATTAGAATTAGAATTAGAATTAGAATTAGAATTAGAATTAGAATTAGAATTAGAATAGAATTAGAATTAGAATAGAATTAGAATAAATTAGAATAGAATTAGAATTAGAAATAGAAATAGAATTAGAAATAGAATATAATATAATTAGAATTAGAATAGAATTAGAATATAATTAGAATTAGAATAGAATTAGAAATAGAATTAGAATTAGAATAGAATTAGAATTAGAATTAGAATAGAATTAGAATAGAATTAGAATTAGAATTAGAATTAGAATAGAATTAGAATAGAATTAGAATTAGAAATAGAAATAGAATTAGAGATAGAAATAGAATTAGAAATAGAATTAGAATAGAATTAGAATTAGATTAGAATTAGAATTAGATTAGAATTAGAAATAGAGTAGAATAGAATTAGAAATAGAATAGATTTAGAATTAGAATTAGAATTAGAATAGAATTAGAATTAGAATAGAATTAGAATAGAATAAGAATTAGAATAAAATTAGAATTAGATTAGAAATAGAATTAGAATTAGAATTAGAATTATAATTAGAAATAGAATTAGAATTAGAATTAGAATTAGAATTAGAATTAGAATTAGAATAGAATTAGAATAGAATTAGAATAGAATTAGAATTAGAAATAGAAATAGAATTAGAATTAGAATTAGAATAGAATTAGAATTAGAATAGAATTAGAATTAGAAATAGAAATAGAATTAGAAATAGAATAGAATATAATTAGAATTAGAATAGAATTAGAATTAGAATTAGAATTAGAATAGAATTAGAATTAGAATAGAATTAGAATTAGAACTAGAATTAGAATTAGAATAGAATTAGAATTAGAATAGAATTAGAATAGAATTAGAATAGAATTAGACTTAGAATAAAATTAGAATTAGAAATAGAATTAGAATTAGAAATAGAATAGAATAGAATTAGAATTAGAATAGAATTAGAATTTGAATTAGAATTAGAATAGAATTAGAATATAATTAGAATAGAATAAGAATTAGAATAAAATTAGAATTAGAATAGAATTAGAATTAGAAATAGAAATAGAAATAGAATTAGAATTAGAATAGAATTAGAATTAGAATTAGAATTAGAATAGAATTAGAATAGAATTAGAATTAGAATAGAATTAGAATAGAATTAGAATAGAATTAGAATAGAATTAGAATTAGAATAGAATTAGAATAGAATTAGAATAGAATTAGACTTAGAATAGAATTAGAATAGAATTAGAATAGAATAAAATTAGAATAAAATTAGAATTGGATTAGAATTAGAATTAGAATTAGAATAGAATTAGAATTAGAAATAGAATTAGAAATAGAATTAGAATTAGAATTAGAATTAGAATAGAATTAGAATTAGGATTAGAAATAGAATTAGAATTAGAATTAAAATAGAATTAGAATATAATTAGAATTAGAAATAGAATTAGAATAGAATTAGAATTAGAATTAGAATAGAATTAGAATAGAATTAGAATAGAATTAGAATAGAATTAGAATAGAATTAGAATTAGAATAGAATTAGAATAGAATTAGAAATAGAATTAGAATTAGAATAGAATTAGAATTAGAAATAGAATAGAATTAGAATTAGAATTAGAATTAGAATTAGAATAGAATTAGAAATAGAATAGAATTAGAATACAATTAGAATAGAATTAGAATTATAAATAGAATTAGAATTAGAATTATAATTAGAATTAGAATAGAATTAGAATAGAATTAGAATTAGAATTAGAATTAGAATTAGAATAGAATTAGAATTAGAAATAGAATTAGAATTAGAATTAGAATTAGAATAGAATTAGAATTAGAAATAGAATTAGAATAGAATTAGAATAGAATTAGAAATAGAATTAGAATAGAATTAGAATTAGAATTAGAATAGAATTAGAATAGAATTAGAAATAGAATTAGAATTGGAATAGAATTAGAATATAATTAGAATAGAATTAGAATTATAAATAGAATTAGAATTAGAATTAGAATTATAATTAGAATTAGAATAGAATTAGAATAGAATTAGAATAGAATTAGAATAGAATTAGAATTAGAAATAGAATTAGAATTAGAATTAGAATAGAATTAGAATATAATTAGAAATAGAATTAGAATTAGAATTAGAATTAGAATAGAATTAGAATTAGAAATAGAATTAGAATAAAATTAGAATAGAATTAGAATTAGAATAAAATTAGAATAAAATTAGAATAGAATTAGAATTAGAATAGAATTAGAATTAGAAATAGAATTAGAAATAGAATTAGAATTAGAATTAGAATTAGAATTAGAATAGAATTAGAATTAGAAATAGAATTAGAATTAGAATTAGAATTATAATAGAATTAGAATTAGACATAGAATTAGAAATAGAATAGAATTATAATTAGAATTAGAATAGAATTAGAATAGAATTAGAATAGAATTAGAATAGAATTAGAATAGAAATAGAATTAGAAATATAATTAGAATAGAATTAGAATAGAATTAGAAATAGAATTAGAATAAAATTAGAATTAGAATTAGAATTAGAATAGAATTAGAATAGAATTAGAAATAGAATTAGAATTAGAATAGAATTAGAATAGAATTAGAATAGAATTAGAATAGAATTAGAATAGAATTAGAATAGAATTAGAAATAGAATTAGAATTAGAATAGAAGTAGAATAGAATTAGAAATAGAATTAGAATTAGAATAGAATTAGAATTAGAAATAGAATTAGAATAGAATTAGAATAGAATTAGAAATAGAATTAGAATAAAATTAGAATTAGAATTAGAATAGAATTAGAATAGAATTAGAAATAGAATTAGAATTAGAATAGAATTAGAATAGAATTAGAATATAATTAGAAATAGAATTAGAATTAGAATAGAATTAGAATTAGAATTAGAATCAGAATTAGAATAGAATTAGAATTAGAAATAGAAATAGAATTAGAATTAGAATTAGAAATAGAATTAGAAATAGAATAGAACTAGAATTAGAATTAGAATAGAATTAGAAATAGAATTAGAATAGAGTAAGAATTATAATATAATTAGAATTAGATTAGAATTAGAATTAGGATTAGAAATAGAATTAGAATAAAATTAAAATAGAATTAGAATATAATTAGAATTAGAAATAGAATTAGAATAGAATTAGAATTAGAATTAGAATAGAATTAGAATAGAATTAGAATAGAATTAGAATAGAATTAGAATAGAATTAGAATAGAATTAGAATAGAATTAGAATTAGAAATAGAATTAGAATTAGAATTAGAATTAGAATAGAATTAGAATAGAATTAGAAATAGAATTAGAATTAGAATAGAATTAGAATTAGAAATAGAATAGAATTAGAATTAGAATTAGAATAGAATTAGAAATAGAATAGAATTAGAATACAATTAGAATAGAATTAAAATTATAAATAGAATTAGAATTAGAATTATAATTAGAATTAGAATAGAATTAGAATAGAATTAGAATTAGAATTAGAATTAGAATTAGAATAGAATTAGAATTAGAAATAGAATTAGAATTAGAATTAGAATTAGAATAGAATTAGAATTAGAAATAGAATTAGAATAGAATTAGAATAGAATTAGAAATAGAATTAGAATAGAATTAGAATTAGAATTTGAATAGAATTAGAATAGAATTAGAAATAGAATTAGAATTAGAATAGAATTAGAATAGAATTAGAATAGAATTAGAATTATAAATAGAATTAGAATTAGAATTAGAATTATAATTAGAATTAGAATAGAATTAGAATAGAATTAGAATAGAATTAGAATAGAATTAGAATTAGAAATATAATTAGAAATAGAATTAGAATAGAATTAGAATATAATTAGAAATAGAATTAGAATTAGAATTAGAATTAGAATAGAATTAGAATTAGAAATAGAATTAGAATAAAATTAGAATAGAATTAGAATTAGAATAAAATTAGAATAAAATTAGAATAGAATTAGAATTAGAATAGAATTAGAATTAGAAATAGAATTAGAAATAGAATTAGAATTAGAATTAGAATTAGAATTAGAATTAGAATAGAATTAGAATTAGAAATAGAATTAGAATTAGAATTAGAATTATAATAGAATTATAATTAGACATAGAATTAGAAATAGAATAGAATTATAATTAGAATTAGAATAGAATTAGAATAGAATTAGAATAGAATTAGAATAGAATTAGAATAGAATTAGAATTAGAATTAGAATTAGAATTAGAATTAGAATAGAATTAGAATTAGAATTAGAATTAGAATTAGAATAGAATTAGAATTAGAAATATAATTAGAATAGAATTAGAATAGAATTAGAAATAGAATTAGAATAAAATTAGAATTAGAATTAGAATTAGAATAGAATTAGAATAGAATTAGAAATAGAATTAGAATTAGAATAGAATTAGAATAGAATTAGAATAGAATTAGAATAGAATTAGAATAGAATTAGAAATAGAATTAGAATTAGAATAGAATTAGAATTAGAAATAGAATTAGAATAGAATTAGAATAGAATTAGAAATAGAATTAGAATAAAATTAGAATTAGAATTAGAATAGAATTAGAATAGAATTAGAAATAGAATTAGAATTAGAATAGAATTAGAATAGAATTAGAATATAATTAGAAATAGAATTAGAATTAGAATAGAATTAGAATTAGAATTAGAATTAGAATTAGAATAGAATTAGAATTAGAAATAGAAATAGAATTAGAATTAGAATTAGAAATAGAATTAGAAATAGAATAGAACTAGAATTAGAATTAGAATAGAATTAGAAATAGAATTAGAATAGAGTAAGAATTATAATATAATTAGAATTAGATTAGAATTAGAATTAGGATTAGAAATAGAATTAGAATAAAATTAAAATAGAATTAGAATATAATTAGAATTAGAAATAGAATTAGAATAGAATTAGAATTAGAATTAGAATAGAATTAGAATAGAATTAGAATAGAATTAGAATAGAATTAGAATAGAATTAGAATAGAATTAGAATAGAATTAGAATTAGAAATAGAATTAGAATTAGAATTAGAATTAGAATAGAATTAGAATAGAATTAGAAATAGAATTAGAATTAGAATAGAATTAGAATTAGAAATAGAATAGAATTAGAATTAGAATTAGAATAGAATTAGAAATAGAATAGAATTAGAATACAATTAGAATAGAATTAAAATTATAAATAGAATTAGAATTAGAATTATAATTAGAATTAGAATAGAATTAGAATAGAATTAGAATTAGAATTAGAATTAGAATTAGAATAGAATTAGAATTAGAAATAGAATTAGAATTAGAATTAGAATTAGAATAGAATTAGAATTAGAAATAGAATTAGAATAGAATTAGAATAGAATTAGAAATAGAATTAGAATAGAATTAGAATTAGAATTTGAATAGAATTAGAATAGAATTAGAAATAGAATTAGAATTAGAATAGAATTAGAATAGAATTAGAATAGAATTAGAATTATAAATAGAATTAGAATTAGAATTAGAATTATAATTAGAATTAGAATAGAATTAGAATAGAATTAGAATAGAATTAGAATAGAATTAGAATAGAATTAGAATAGAATTAGAATAGAATTAGAATTAGAAATATAATTAGAATTAGAATTAGAATAGAATTAGAATATAATTAGAAATAGAATTAGAATTAGAATTAGAATTAGAATAGAATTAGAATTAGAAATAGAATTAGAATAAAATTAGAATAGAATTAGAATTAGAATAAAATTAGAATAAAATTAGAATAGAATTAGAATTAGAATAGAATTAGAATTAGAAATAGAATTAGAAATAGAATTAGAATTAGAATTAGAATTAGAATTAGAATTAGAATAGAATTAGAATTAGAAATAGAATTAGAATTAGAATTAGAATTATAATAGAATTATAATTAGACATAGAATTAGAAATAGAATAGAATTATAATTAGAATTAGAATAGAATTAGAATAGAATTAGAATAGAATTAGAATAGAATTAGAATAGAATTAGAATTAGAATTAGAATTAGAATTAGAATTAGAATAGAATTAGAATTAGAATTAGAATTAGAATTAGAATAGAATTAGAATTAGAAATATAATTAGAATAGAATTAGAATAGAATTAGAAATAGAATTAGAATAAAATTAGAATTAGAATTAGAATTAGAATAGAATTAGAATAGAATTAGAAATAGAATTAGAATTAGAATAGAATTAGAATAGAATTAGAATAGAATTAGAATAGAATTAGAATAGAATTAGAAATAGAATTAGAATTAGAATAGAATTAGAATTAGAAATAGAATTAGAATAGAATTAGAATAGAATTAGAAATAGAATTAGAATAAAATTAGAATTAGAATTAGAATAGAATTAGAATAGAATTAGAAATAGAATTAGAATTAGAATAGAATTAGAATAGAATTAGAATATAATTAGAAATAGAATTAGAATTAGAATAGAATTAGAATTAGAATTAGAATTAGAATTAGAATAGAATTAGAATTAGAAATAGAAATAGAATTAGAATTAGAATTAGAAATAGAATTAGAAATAGAATATAATTAGAATTAGAATTAGAATAGAATTAGAAATAGAATTAGAATAGAGTAAGAATTAGAATATAATTAGAATTAGATTAGAATTAGAATTAGGATTAGAAATAGAATTAGAATAAAATTAAAATAGAATTAGAATATAATTAGAATTAGAAATAGAATTAGAATAGAATTAGAATTAGAATTAGAATAGAATTAGAATAGAATTAGAATAGAATTAGAATAGAATTAGAATTAGAAATAGAATTAGAATTAGAATTAGAATAGAATTAGAATATAATTAGAAATAGAATTAGAATTAGAATAGAGTTAGAATTAGAATTAGAATTAGAATTAGAATAGAATTAGAATTAGAAATAGAAATAGAATTAGAATTAGAATTAGAAATAGAATTAGAAATAGAATAGAATTAGAATTAGAATTAGAATAGAATTAGAAATAGAATTAGAATAGAGTAAGAATTAGAATATAATTAGAATTAGATTAGAATTAGAATTAGGATTAGAAATAGAATTAGAATAAAATTAAAATAGAATTAGAATATAATTAGAATTAGAAATAGAATTAGAATAGAATTAGAATTAGAATTAGAATAGAATTAGAATAGAATTAGAATAGAATTAGAATAGAATTAGAATAGAATTAGAATAGAATTAGAATAGAATTAGAATTAGAAATAGAATTAGAATTAGAATTAGAATTAGAATAGAATTAGAATAGAATTAGAAATAGAATTAGAATTAGAATAGAATTAGAATTAGAAATAGAATAGAATTAGAATTAGAATTAGAATTAGAATTAGAATTAGAATAGAATTAGAAATAGAATAGAATTAGAATACAATTAGAATAGAATTAGAATTATAAATAGAATTTGAATTAGAATTAGAATTATAATTAGAATTAGAAATAGAATTAGAATTAGAATTAGAATTAGAATTAGAATAGAATTAGAAATAGAATTAGAATAGAATTAGAATAGAATTAGAATTAGAATTAGAATAGAATTAGAATTAGAATAGAATTAGTATTAGATTAGAATTAGAATTAGAAATAGAATTAGAATTAGAAGTAGAAATAGAATAGAATTGGAAATAGAATTAGAATTAGAATAGAGTTAGAATTAGAATTAGAATTAGAATTAGAATAGAATTAGAATTAGAAATAGAAATAGAATTAGAATTAGAATTAGAAATAGAATTAGAAATAGAATAGAATAGAATTAAAATTAGAATAGAATAGAATTAGATTTAGAATAGAATTAGAATAGCATTAGAATTAGAATAGAATTAGAATTAGAAATAGAAATAGAATTAGAAATAGAATAAGAATTAGAATAAAATTAGAATTAGATTAGAATTAGAAATAAATTAGAATTAGAATTAGAAATAGAATTAGAATTAGAATAGAATTAGAATAGAATTAGAATAGAATTAGAATAGAATTAGAATAGAATTAGAATATAATAGAATTAGAATTAGAATAGAATTAGAATTAGAATTAGAATTAGAATAGAATTAGAATAGAATTAGAATTAGAATATAATTAGAATAGAATTAGAATAGAATTAGAATTAGAATAAAATTAGAATAGAATTAGAATAGAATTAGAATAGAATAGAATAGAATTAGAATAGAATTAGAATTAGAATAGAATTAGAATTAGAAATAGAAATAGAATTAGAAATAAAATTAGATTAGAATTATAATTAGAATATAATAGAATTAGATTTAGAATAGAATTAGAATAGAATTAGAATTAGAATAGAATTAGAATTAGAAATAGAAATAGAATTAGAAATAGAATAGAATAGAATTAGAATAGAATTAGAATTAGAATTAGAATTAGAATAGAATTAGAATTAGAATAGAATTAGAATAGAATAAGAATTAGAATAAAATTAGAATTAGATTAAAATTAGATATAAAATTAGAATTAGAATTAGAAATAGAATTAGAATTAGAATTAGAATTAGAATAGAATAAGAATTAGAATAAAATTAGAATTAGATTAGAATTAGATATAAAATTAGAATTAGAATTAGAAATAGAATTAGAATTAGAATTAGAATTAGAATAGAATTAGAATAGAATTAGAATATAATTAAAATAGAATAGAATTAGAATTAGAATAGAATTAGAATTAGAATTAGAATTAGAATTAGAATTAGAATAGAATAAGAATTAGAATAAAATTAGAATTAGATTAGAATTAGATATAAAATTAGAATTAGAATTAGAAATAGAATTAGAATTAGAATTAGAATTAGAATAGAATTAGAATAGAATTAGAATATAATTAAAATAGAATAGAATTAGAATTAGAATAGAATTAGAATTAGAATTAGAATTAGAATAGAATTAGAATAGAATTAGAATTAGAATATAATTAGAATAGAATTAGAATAGAATTAGACTTAGAATAAAATTAGAATAGAATTAGAATAGAATTAGAATAGAATTAGAATAGAATTAGAAAAGAATAAGAATTAGAATAAAATTAGAATTAGATTAGAATTAGAAATAGAATTAGAAATAGAATTAGAATTAGAAGTAGAAATAGAATAAAATTAGAATTAGAATTAGAAATAGAATTAGAATAAAATTAGAATTAGATTAGAATTAGAATTAGAATTAGAATATAATTAGAATAGAATTAGAATTAGAAATAGAAATAGAATTAGAAATAGAAATAGAATAGAATTATAATTAGAATTAGAATTAGAATTAGAATTAGAAATGGAATTAGAATTAGAAATAGAATTATAATAGAATTAGAATTAGAATTAGAATAAAATTAGAATTAGATTAGATTTAGAATTAGAATTAGAATATAATTAGAATAGAATTAGAATTAGAAATAGAAATAGAATTAGAAATAGAAATAGAATAGAATTATAATTAGAATTAGAATTAGAATTAGAATTAGAATTAGAATTAGAATTAGAATTAGAATTAGAATAGAATTAGAATTAGAATAGAATTAGAATAAATTAGAATAGAATTAGAATTAGAAATAGAAATAGAATTAGAAATAGAATATAATATAATTAGAATTAGAATAGAATTAGAATATAATTAGAATTAGAATAGAATTAGAAATAGAATTAGAATTAGAATAGAATTAGAATTAGAATTAGAATAGAATTAGAATAGAATTAGAATTAGAATTAGAATTAGAATAGAATTAGAATAGAATTAGAATTAGAAATAGAAATAGAATTAGAGATAGAAATAGAATTAGAAATAGAATTAGAATAGAATTAGAATTAGATTAGAATTAGAATTAGATTAGAATTAGAAATAGAGTAGAATAGAATTAGAAATAGAATAGATTTAGAATTAGAATTAGAATTAGAATAGAATTAGAATTAGAATAGAATTAGAATATAATAAGAATTAGAATAAAATTAGAATTAGATTAGAAATAGAATTAGAATTAGAATTAGAATTATAATTAGAAATAGAATTAGAATTAGAATTAGAATTAGAATTAGAATTAGAATTAGAATAGAATTAGAATAGAATTAGAATTAGAAATAGAAATAGAATTAGAATTAGAATTAGAATAGAATTAGAATTAGAATAGAATTAGAATTAGAAATAGAAATAGAATTAGAAATAGAATAGAATATAATTAGAATTAGAATAGAATTAGAATTAGAATTAGAATTAGAATAGAATTAGAATTAGAATAGAATTAGAATTAGAACTAGAATTAGAATTAGAATAGAATTAGAATTAGAATAGAATTAGAATAGAATTAGAATAGAATTAGACTTAGAATAAAATTAGAATTAGAAATAGAATTAGAATTAGAAATAGAATAGAATAGAATTAGAATTAGAATAGAATTAGAATTTGAATTAGAATTAGAATAGAATTAGAATATAATTAGAATAGAATAAGAATTAGAATAAAATTAGAATTAGAATAGAATTAGAATTAGAAATAGAAATAGAAATAGAATTAGAATTAGAATAGAATTAGAATTAGAATTAGAATAGAATTAGAATAGAATTAGAATTAGAATAGAATTAGAATAGAATTAGAATAGAATTAGAATAGAATTAGAATTAGAATAGAATTAGAATAGAATTAGAATAGAATTAGACTTAGAATAGAATTAGAATAGAATTAGAATAGAATAAAATTAGAATAAAATTAGAATTGGATTAGAATTAGAATTAGAATTAGAATAGAATTAGAATTAGAAATAGAATTAGAAATAGAATTAGAATTAGAATTAGAATTAGAATAGAATTAGAATTAGGATTAGAAATAGAATTAGAATTAGAATTAAAATAGAATTAGAATATAATTAGAATTAGAAATAGAATTAGAATAGAATTAGAATTAGAATTAGAATAGAATTAGAATAGAATTAGAATAGAATTAGAATAGAATTAGAATTAGAAATAGAATTAGAATTAGAATTAGAATTAGAATAGAATTAGAATAGAATTAGAAATAGAATTAGAATTAGAATAGAATTAGAATTAGAAATAGAATAGAATTAGAATTAGAATTAGAATTAGAATTAGAATAGAATTAGAAATAGAATAGAATTAGAATACAATTAGAATAGAATTAGAATTATAAATAGAATTAGAATTAGAATTATAATTAGAATTAGAATAGAATTAGAATAGAATTAGAATTAGAATTAGAATTAAAATTAGAATAGAATTAGAATTAGAAATAGAATTAGAATTAGAATTAGAATTAGAATAGAATTAGAATTAGAAATAGAATTAGAATAGAATTAGAATAGAATTAGAAATAGAATTAGAATAGAATTAGAATTAGAATTAGAATAGAATTAGAATAGAATTAGAAATAGAATTAGAATTAGAATAGAATTAGAATATAATTAGAATAGAATTAGAATTATAAATAGAATTAGAATTAGAATTAGAATTATAATTAGAATTAGAATAGAATTAGAATAGAATTAGAATAGAATTAGAATAGAATTAGAATAGAATTAGAATTAGAAATAGAATTAGAATTAGAATTAGAATAGAATTAGAATATAATTAGAAATAGAATTAGAATTAGAATTAGAATTAGAATAGAATTAGAATTAGAAATAGAATTAGAATAAAATTAGAATAGAATTAGAATTAGAATAAAATTAGAATAAAATTAGAATAGAATTAGAATTAGAATAGAATTAGAATTAGAAATAGAATTAGAAATAGAATTAGAATTAGAATTAGAATTAGAATTAGAATTAGAATAGAATTAGAATTAGAAATAGAATTAGAATTAGAATTAGAATTATAATAGAATTAGAATTAGACATAGAATTAGAAATAG
This sequence comes from Streptanthus diversifolius, assembly GCA_039880935.1. NCBI lineage: Eukaryota > Viridiplantae > Streptophyta > Magnoliopsida > Brassicales > Brassicaceae > Streptanthus > Streptanthus diversifolius. The sequence goes on along the minus strand of JAXGFM010000018.1, from coordinate 330,781 downwards.
AATAGAATTATAATTAGAATTAGAATAGAATTAGAATAGAATTAGAATAGAATTAGAATAGAATTAGAATAGAATTAGAATTAGAAATATAATTAGAATAGAATTAGAATAGAATTAGAAATAGAATTAGAATAAAATTAGAATTAGAATTAGAATTAGAATAGAATTAGAATAGAATTAGAAATAGAAATAGAATTAGAATAGAATTAGAATAGAATTAGAATAGAATTAGAATAGAATTAGAATAGAATTAGAAATAGAATTAGAATTAGAATAGAAGTAGAATAGAATTAGAAATAGAATTAGAATTAGAATAGAATTAGAATTAGAAATAGAATTAGAATAGAATTAGAATAGAATTAGAAATAGAATTAGAATAAAATTAGAATTAGAATTAGAATAGAATTAGAATAGAATTAGAAATAGAATTAGAATTAGAATAGAATTAGAATAGAATTAGAATATAATTAGAAATAGAATTAGAATTAGAATAGAATTAGAATTAGAATTAGAATCAGAATTAGAATAGAATTAGAATTAGAAATAGAAATAGAATTAGAATTAGAATTAGAAATAGAATTAGAAATAGAATAGAATTAGAATTAGAATTAGAATAGAATTAGAAATAGAATTAGAATAGAGTAAGAATTATAATATAATTAGAATTAGATTAGAATTAGAATTAGGATTAGAAATAGAATTAGAATAAAATTAAAATAGAATTAGAATATAATTAGAATTAGAAATAGAATTAGAATAGAATTAGAATTAGAATTAGAATAGAATTAGAATAGAATTAGAATAGAATTAGAATAGAATTAGAATAGAATTAGAATAGAATTAGAATTAGAAATAGAATTAGAATTAGAATTAGAATTAGAATAGAATTAGAATAGAATTAGAAATAGAATTAGAATTAGAATAGAATTAGAATTAGAAATAGAATAGAATTAGAATTAGAATTAGAATTAGAATTAGAATAGAATTAGAAATAGAATAGAATTAGAATACAATTAGAATAGAATTAAAATTATAAATAGAATTAGAATTAGAATTATAATTAGAATTAGAATAGAATTAGAATAGAATTAGAATTAGAATTAGAATTAGAATTAGAATAGAATTAGAATTAGAAATAGAATTAGAATTAGAATTAGAATTAGAATAGAATTAGAATTAGAAATAGAATTAGAATAGAATTAGAATAGAATTAGAAATAGAATTAGAATAGAATTAGAATTAGAATTTGAATAGAATTAGAATAGAATTAGAAATAGAATTAGAATTAGAATAGAATTAGAATAGAATTAGAATAGAATTAGAATTATAAATAGAATTAGAATTAGAATTAGAATTATAATTAGAATTAGAATAGAATTAGAATAGAATTAGAATAGAATTAGAATAGAATTAGAATTAGAAATATAATTAGAATTAGAATTAGAATAGAATTAGAATATAATTAGAAATAGAATTAGAATTAGAATTAGAATTAGAATAGAATTAGAATTAGAAATAGAATTAGAATAAAATTAGAATAGAATTAGAATTAGAATAAAATTAGAATAAAATTAGAATAGAATTAGAATTAGAATAGAATTAGAATTAGAAATAGAATTAGAAATAGAATTAGAATTAGAATTAGAATTATAATTAGAATTAGAATAGAATTAGAATTAGAAATAGAATTAGAATTAGAATTAGAATTATAATAGAATTATAATTAGACATAGAATTAGAAATAGAATAGAATTATAATTAGAATTAGAATAGAATTAGAATAGAATTAGAATAGAATTAGAATAGAATTAGAATTAGAATTAGAATTAGAATTAGAATTAGAATAGAATTAGAATTAGAATTAGAATTAGAATTACAATAGAATTAGAATTAGAAATATAATTAGAATAGAATTAGAATAGAATTAGAAATAGAATTAGAATAAAATTAGAATTAGAATTAGAATTAGAATAGAATTAGAATAGAATTAGAAATAGAATTAGAATTAGAATAGAATTAGAATAGAATTAGAATAGAATTAGAATAGAATTAGAATAGAATTAGAAATAGAATTAGAATTAGAATAGAATTAGAATTAGAAATAGAATTAGAATAGAATTAGAATAGAATTAGAAATAGAATTAGAATAAAATTAGAATTAGAATTAGAATAGAATTAGAATAGAATTAGAAATAGAATTAGAATTAGAATAGAATTAGAATAGAATTAGAATATAATTAGAAATAGAATTAGAATTAGAATAGAATTAGAATTAGAATTAGAATTAGAATTAGAATAGAATTAGAATTAGAAATAGAAATAGAATTAGAATTAGAATTAGAAATAGAATTAGAAATAGAATAGAATTAGAATTAGAATTAGAATAGAATTAGAAATAGAATTAGAATAGAGTAAGAATTAGAATATAATTAGAATTAGATTAGAATTAGAATTAGGATTAGAAATAGAATTAGAATAAAATTAAAATAGAATTAGAATATAATTAGAATTAGAAATAGAATTAGAATAGAATTAGAATTAGAATTAGAATAGAATTAGAATAGAATTAGAATAGAATTAGAATTAGAAATAGAATTATAATTAGAATTAGAATAGAATTAGAATATAATTAGAAATAGAATTAGAATTAGAATAGAGTTAGAATTAGAATTAGAATTAGAATTAGAATAGAATTAGAATTAGAAATAGAAATAGAATTAGAATTAGAATTAGAAATAGAATTAGAAATAAAATAGAATTAGAATTAGAATTAGAATAGAATTAGAAATAGAATTAGAATAGAGTAAGAATTAGAATATAATTAGAATTAGATTAGAATTAGAATTAGGATTAGAAATAGAATTAGAATAAAATTAAAATAGAATTAGAATATAATTAGAATTAGAAATAGAATTAGAATAGAATTAGAATTAGAATTAGAATAGAATTAGAATAGAATTAGAATAGAATTAGAATTAGAATTAGAATAGAATTAGAATTAGAAATAGAAATAGAATTAGAATTAGAATTAGAAATAGAATTAGAAATAGAATAGAATTAGAATTAGAATTATAATAGAATTAGAAATAGAATTAGAATAGAGTAAGAATTAGAATATAATTAGAATTAGATTAGAATTAGAATTAGGATTAGAAATAGAATTAGAATAAAATTAAAATAGAATTAGAATATAATTAGAATTAGAAATAGAATTAGAATAGAATTAGAATTAGAATTAGAATAGAATTAGAATAGAATTAGAATAGAATTAGAATAGAATTAGAATAGAATTAGAATAGAATTAGAATTAGAAATAGAATTAGAATTAGAATTAGAATTAGAATAGAATTAGAATAGAATTAGAAATAGAATTAGAATTAGAATAGAATTAGAATTAGAAATAGAATAGAATTAGAATTAGAATTAGAATTAGAATTAGAATAGAATTAGAAATAGAATAGAATTAGAATACAATTAGAATAGAATTAGAATTATAAATAGAATTAGAATTAGAATTAGAATTATAATTAGAATTAGAATAGAATTAGAATTAGAAATAGAATTAGAATTAGAATTAGAATTAGAATTAGAATTAGAATAGAATTAGAAATAGAATTAGAATAGAATTAGAATAGAATTAGAATTAGAATTAGAATAGAATTAGAATTAGAATAGAATTAGTATTAGATTAGAATTAGAATTAGAAATAGAATTAGAATTAGAAGTAGAAATAGAATAAAATTAGAAATAGAATTAGAATAGAATTAGAATAGAATTAGAATAGAATTAGAATTAGAATTAGAATTAGAAATAGAAATAGAATTAGAAATAGAATTAGAATAGAATTAGAATAGAATTAGAATAGAATTAGAATAGAATTAGAATTAGAAATAGAAATAGAATTAGAATAGAATTAGAATAGAATTATAATAGAATTAGAATAGAACTAGAATAGAATTAGAATAGAATTAGAATAGAATTAGAATATAATTAGAATAGAATAAGAATTAGAATAAAATTAGAATTAGAATAGAATTAGAATTAGAAATAGAAATAGAAATAGAATTAGAATTAGAATAGAATTAGAATTAGAATTAGAATTAGAATAGCATTAGAATAGAATTAGAATTAGAATAGAATTAGAATAGAATTAGAATAGAATTAGAATTAGAATAGAATTAGAATAGAATTAGAATAGAATTAGAATAGAATTAGACTTAGAATAAAATTAGAGTAGAATTAGAATAGAATTAGAATAGAATTAGAATAGAATAAGAATTAGAATAAAATTAGAATTGGATTAGAATTAAAATAGAATTAGAAATAGAATTAGAATTAGAAGTAGAAATAGAATAAAATTAGAATTAGAATTAGAAATAGAATTAGAATAAAATTAGAATTAGATTAGAATTAGAATTAGAATTAGAATATAATTAGAATAGAATTAGAATTAGAAATAGAAATAGAATTAGAAATAGAAATAGAATAGAGTAAGAATTAGAATATAATTAGAATTAGATTAGAATTAGAATTAGGATTAGAAATAGAATTAGAATAAAATTAAAATAGAATTAGAATATAATTAGAATTAGAAATAGAATTAGAATAGAATTAGAATTAGAATTAGAATAGAATTAGAATAGAATTAGAATAGAATTAGAATTAGAATAGAGTTAGAATTAGAATTAGAATTAGAATTAGAATAGAATTAGAATTAGAAATAGAAATAGAATTAGAATTAGAATTAGAAATAGAATTAGAAATAGAATAGAATTAGAATTAGAATTAGAATAGAATTAGAAATAGAATTTGAATAGAGTAAGAATTAGAATATAATTAGAATTAGATTAGAATTAGAATTAGGATTAGAAATAGAATTAGAATAAAATTAAAATAGAATTAGAATATAATTAGAATTAGAAATAGAATTAGAATAGAATTAGAATTAGAATTAGAATAGAATTAGAATAGAATTAGAATAGAATTAGAATTAGAATTAGAATAGAATTAGAATTAGAAATAGAAATAGAATTAGAATTAGAATTAGAAATAGAATTAGAAATAGAATAGAATTAGAATTAGAATTATAATAGAATTAGAAATAGAATTAGAATAGAGTAAGAATTAGAATATAATTAGAATTAGATTAGAATTAGAATTAGGATTAGAAATAGAATTAGAATAAAATTAAAATAGAATTAGAATATAATTAGAATTAGAAATAGAATTAGAATAGAATTAGAATTAGAATTAGAATAGAATTAGAATAGAATTAGAATAGAATTAGAATAGAATTAGAATAGAATTAGAATAGAATTAGAATTAGAAATAGAATTAGAATTAGAATTAGAATTAGAATAGAATTAGAATAGAATTAGAAATAGAATTAGAATTAGAATAGAATTAGAATTAGAAATAGAATAGAATTAGAATTAGAATTAGAATTAGAATTAGAATAGAATTAGAAATAGAATAGAATTAGAATACAATTAGAATAGAATTAAAATTATAAATAGAATTAGAATTAGAATTAGAATTATAATTAGAATTAGAATAGAATTAGAATTAGAAATAGAATTAGAATTAGAATTAGAATTAGAATTAGAATTAGAATAGAATTAGAAATAGAATTAGAATAGAATTAGAATAGAATTAGAATTAGAATTAGAATAGAATTAGAATTAGAATAGAATTAGTATTAGATTAGAATTAGAATTAGAAATAGAATTAGAATTAGAAGTAGAAATAGAATAAAATTAGAAATAGAATTAGAATAGAATTAGAATAGAATTAGAATAGAATTAGAATTAGAATTAGAATTAGAAATAGAAATAGAATTAGAAATAGAATTAGAATAGAATTAGAATAGAATTAGAATAGAATTAGAATAGAATTAGAATTAGAAATAGAAATAGAATTAGAATAGAATTAGAATAGAATTATAATAGAATTAGAATAGAACTAGAATAGAATTAGAATAGAATTAGAATAGAATTAGAATATAATTAGAATAGAATAAGAATTAGAATAAAATTAGAATTAGAATAGAATTAGAATTAGAAATAGAATTAGAATTAGAATAGAATTAGAATTAGAAATAGAATTAGAATTAGAAATTAGAATTAGAATAGAATTAGAAATAGAATTAGAATTAGAATTAGAATTAGAATAGAATTAGAATAGAATTAGAAATAGAATTAGAATTAGAATAGAATTAGAATTAGAAATAGAATAGAATTAGAATTAGAATTAGAATTAGAATTAGAATAGAATTAGAAATAGAATAGAATTAGAATACAATTAGAATAGAATTAGAATTATAAATAGAATTAGAATTAGAATTAGAATTATAATTAGAATTAGAATAGAATTAGAATTAGAAATAGAATTAGAATTAGAATTAGAATTAGAATTAGAATTAGAATAGAATTAGAAATAGAATTAGAATAGAATTAGAATAGAATTAGAATTAGAATTAGAATAGAATTAGAATTAGAATAGAATTAGTATTAGATTAGAATTAGAATTAGAAATAGAATTAGAATTAGAAGTAGAAATAGAATAAAATTAGAATTAGAATTAGAAATAGAATTAGAATAAAATTAGAATTAGATTAGAATTAGAATTAGAATTAGAATATAATTAGAATAGAATTAGAATTAGAAATAGAAATAGAATTAGAAATAGAAATAGAATAGAATTATAATTAGAATTAGAATTAGAATTAGAATTAGAAATGGAATTAGAATTAGAAATAGAATTATAATAGAATTAGAATTAGAATTAGAATTAGAATAAAATTAGAATTAGATTAGATTTAGAATTAGAATTAGAATATAATTAGAATAGAATTAGAATTAGAAATAGAAATAGAATTAGAAATAGAAATAGAATAGAATTATAATTAGAATTAGAATTAGAATTAGAATTAGAATTAGAATTAGAATTAGAATTAGAATTAGAATAGAATTAGAATTAGAATAGAATTAGAATAAATTAGAATAGAATTAGAATTAGAAATAGAAATAGAATTAGAAATAGAATATAATATAATTAGAATTAGAATAGAATTAGAATATAATTAGAATTAGAATAGAATTAGAATAGAATAAGAAATAGAATTAGAATTAGAATAGAATTAGAATTAGAATTAGAATAGAATTAGAATAGAATTAGAATAGAATTAGAATTAGAATTAGAATTAGAATAGAATTAGAATAGAATTAGAATTAGAAATAGAAATAGAATTAGAGATAGGAATAGAATTAGAAATAGAATTAGAATAGAATTAGAATTAGATTAGAATTAGAATTAGATTAGAATTAGAAATAGAGTAGAATAGAATTAGAAATAGAATAGATTTAGAATTAGAATTAGAATTAGAATAGAATTAGAATTAGAATAGAATTAGAATAGAATAAGAATTAGAATAAAATTAGAATTAGATTAGAAATAGAATTAGAATTAGAATTAGAATTAGAATTATAATTAGAAATAGAATTAGAATTAGAATTAGAATTAGAATTAGAATTAGAATTAGAATAGAATTAGAATAGAATTAGAATAGAATTAGAATAGAATTAGAATTAGAAATAGAAATAGAATTAGAATTAGAATTAGAATAGAATTAGAATTAGAATAGAATTAGAATTAGAAATAGAAATAGAATTAGAAATAGAATAGAATATAATTAGAATTAGAATAGAATTAGAATTAGAATTAGAATTAGAATAGAATTAGAATTAGAATAGAATTAGAATTAGAACTAGAATTAGAATTAGAATAGAATTAGAATTAGAATAGAATTAGAATAGAATTAGAATAGAATTAGACTTAGAATAAAATTAGAATTAGAAATAGAAATAGAATTAGAAATAGAATAGAATAGAATTAGAATTAGAATAGAATTAGAATTTGAATTAGAATTAGAATAGAATTAGAATATAATTAGAATAGAATAAGAATTAGAATAAAATTAGAATTAGAATAGAATTAGAATTAGAAATAGAAATAGAAATAGAATTATAATTAGAATAGAATTAGAATTAGAATTAGAATAGAATTAGAATAGAATTAGAATTAGAATAGAATTAGAATAGAATTAGAATAGAATTAGAATAGAATTAGAATTAGAATAGAATTAGAATAGAATTAGAATAGAATTAGACTTAGAATAGAATTAGAATAGAATTAGAATAGAATAAGAATTAGAATAAAATTAGAATTGGATTAGAATTAGAATTAGAATTAGAATAGAATTAGAATATAATTAGAATTAGAAATAGAAATAGAATTAGAAATAGAAATAGAATAGAATTTTAATTAGAATAGAATTAGAATTAGAATTAGAATTAGAATAGAATTAGAATTAGAATAGAATTAGAATAGAATTAGAATAGAATTAGAATAGAATTAGAATTAGAATAGAATTAGAATTAGAAATAGAAATAGAATTAGAAATAGAATAGAATAGAATAGAATTAGAATTATAATAGAATTAGAATTAGAATTAGAAATAGAATTAGAAATAGAAATAGAATAGAATTAGAATTAGAATTAGAATAGAATTAAAATAGTATTAGAATAGAATTAGAATAGAATTAGAATTAGAATTAGAATAGAATTAGATTTAGAATAGAATTAGAATAGAATTAGAATAGAATTAGAATTAGAATAGAATTAGAATTAGAAATAGAAATAGAATTAGAAATAGAATAGAATAGAATTAGAATTAGAATTAGAATAGAATTAGAATTAGAATTAGAATTAGAATAGAATTAGAATTAGAATAGAATTAGAATAGAATTAGAATAGAATTAGAATTAGAAATAGAAATAGAATTAGAAATAGAATAGAATAGAATTAGAATTAGAATAGAATAGAATTAGATTTAGAATAGAATTAGAATAGAATTAGAATTAGAATAGAATTAGAATTAGAAATAGAAATAGAATTAGAAATAGAATAAGAATTAGAATAAAATTAGAATTAGATTAGAATTAGAAATAAATTAGAATTAGAATTAGAAATAGAATTAGAATTAGAATAGAATTAGAATAGAATTAGAATAGAATTAGAATAGAATTAGAATAGAATTAGAATAGAATTAGAATAGAATTAGAATATAATAGAATTAGAATTAGAATAGAATTAGAATTAGAATTAGAATTAGAATAGAATTAGAATAGAATTAGAATTAGAATATAATTAGAATATAATTAGAATAGAATTAGAATTAGAATAAAATTAGAATAGAATTAGAATAGAATTAGAATAGAATAGAATAGAATTAGAATAGAATTAGAATTAGAATAGAATTAGAATTAGAAATAGAAATAGAATTAGAAATAAAATTAGATTAGAATTAGAATTAGAATAGAATAGAATTAGATTTAGAATAGAATTAGAATAGAATTAGAATTAGAATAGAATTAGAATTAGAAATAGAAATAGAATTAGAAATAGAATAGAATAGAATTAGAATTAGAATAGAATTAGAATTAGAATTAGAATTAGAATAGAATTAGAATTAGAATAGAATTAGAATAGAATAAGAATTAGAATAAAATTAGAATTAGATTAGAATTAGATATAAAATTAGAATTAGAATTAGAAATAGAATTAGAATTAGAATTAGAATTAGAATAGAATAAGAATTAGAATAAAATTAGAATTAGATTAGAATTAGATATAAAATTAGAATTAGAATTAGAAATAGAAATAGAATTAGAATTAGAATTAGAATTAGAATAGAATTAGAATAGAATTAGAATAGAATTAAAATAGAATAGAATTAGAATTAGAATAGAATTAGAATTAGAATTAGAATTAGAATAGAATTAGAATAGAATTAGAATTAGAATATAATTAGAATAGAATTAGAATAGAATTAGACTTAGAATAAAATTAGAATAGAATTAGAATAGAATTAGAATAGAATTAGAAAAGAATAAGAATTAGAATAAAATTAGAATTAGATTAGAATTAGAAATAGAATTAGAAATAGAATTAGAATTAGAAGTAGAAATAGAATAAAATTAGAATTAGAATTAGAAATAGAATTAGAATTAGAATTAGAATAGAATTAGAATAGAATTAGAATAGAATTAGAATAGAATTAGAATAGAATTAGAATAGAATTAGAATAGAATTAGAATTAGAATAGAATTAGAATTAGAAATAGAAATAGAATTAGAAATAGAATAGAATAGAATTAGAATTAGAATTAGAATAGAATTAGAATTAGAATTAGAATTAGAATAGAATTAGAATTAGAATAGAATTAGAATAGAATTAGAATAGAATTAGAATTAGAAATAGAAATAGAATTAGAAATAGAATAGAATAGAATTAGAATTAGAATAGAATAGAATTAGATTTAGAATAGAATTAGAATAGAATTAGAATTAGAATAGAATTAGAATTAGAAATAGAAATAGAATTAGAAATAGAATAAGAATTAGAATAAAATTAGAATTAGATTAGAATTAGAAATAAATTAGAATTAGAATTAGAAATAGAATTAGAATTAGAATAGAATTAGAATAGAATTAGAATAGAATTAGAATAGAATTAGAATAGAATTAGAATAGAATTAGAATAGAATTAGAATATAATAGAATTAGAATTAGAATAGAATTAGAATTAGAATTAGAATTAGAATAGAATTAGAATAGAATTAGAATTAGAATATAATTAGAATATAATTAGAATAGAATTAGAATTAGAATAAAATTAGAATAGAATTAGAATAGAATTAGAATAGAATAGAATAGAATTAGAATAGAATTAGAATTAGAATAGAATTAGAATTAGAAATAGAAATAGAATTAGAAATAAAATTAGATTATAATTAGAATTAGAATAGAATAGAATTAGATTTAGAATAGAATTAGAATAGAATTAGAATTAGAATAGAATTAGAATTAGAAATAGAAATAGAATTAGAAATAGAATAGAATAGAATTAGAATTAGAATAGAATTAGAATTAGAATTAGAATTAGAATAGAATTAGAATTAGAATAGAATTAGAATAGAATAAGAATTAGAATAAAATTAGAATTAGATTAGAATTAGATATAAAATTAGAATTAGAATTAGAAATAGAATTAGAATTAGAATTAGAATTAGAATAGAATAAGAATTAGAATAAAATTAGAATTAGATTAGAATTAGATATAAAATTAGAATTAGAATTAGAAATAGAAATAGAATTAGAATTAGAATTAGAATTAGAATAGAATTAGAATAGAATTAGAATAGAATTAAAATAGAATAGAATTAGAATTAGAATAGAATTAGAATTAGAATTAGAATTAGAATAGAATTAGAATAGAATTAGAATTAGAATATAATTAGAATAGAATTAGAATAGAATTAGACTTAGAATAAAATTAGAATAGAATTAGAATAGAATTAGAATAGAATTAGAAAAGAATAAGAATTAGAATAAAATTAGAATTAGATTAGAATTAGAAATAGAATTAGAAATAGAATTAGAATTAGAAGTAGAAATAGAATAAAATTAGAATTAGAATTAGAAATAGAATTAGAATAAAATTAGAATTAGATTAGAATTAGAATTAGAATTAGAATATAATTAGAATAGAATTAGAATTAGAAATAGAAATAGAATAGAATTATAATTAGAATTAGAATTAGAATTAGAATTAGAAATGGAATTAGAATTAGAAATAGAATTATAATAGAATTAGAATTAGAATTAGAATTAGAATAAAATTAGAATTAGATTAGATTTAGAATTAGAATTAGAATATAATTAGAATAGAATTAGAATTAGAAATAGAAATAGAATTAGAAATAGAAATAGAATAGAATTATAATTAGAATTAGAATTAGAATTAGAATTAGAATTAGAATTAGAATTAGAATTAGAATTAGAATAGAATTAGAATTAGAATAGAATTAGAATAAATTAGAATAGAATTAGAATTAGAAATAGAAATAGAATATAATATAATTAGAATTAGAATAGAATTAGAATATAATTAGAATTAGAATAGAATTAGAATAGAATTAGAAATAGAATTAGAATTAGAATAGAATTAGAATTAGAATTAGAATAGAATTAGAATAGAATTAGAATTAGAATTAGAATTAGAATAGAATTAGAATAGAATTAGAATTAGAAATAGAAATAGAATTAGAGATAGAAATAGAATTAGAAATAGAATTAGAATAGAATTAGAATTAGATTAGAATTAGAATTAGATTAGAATTAGAAATAGAGTAGAATAGAATTAGAAATAGAATAGATTTAGAATTAGAATTAGAATTAGAATAGAATTAGAATTAGAATAGAATTAGAATAGAATAAGAATTAGAATAAAATTAGAATTAGATTAGAAATAGAATTAGAATTAGAATTAGAATTATAATTAGAAATAGAATTAGAATTAGAATTAGAATTAGAATTAGAATTAGAATTAGAATAGAATTAGAATAGAATTAGAATAGAATTAGAATAGAATTAGAATTAGAAATAGAAATATAATTAGAATTAGAATTAGAATAGAATTAGAATTAGAATAGAATTAGAATTAGAAATAGAAATAGAATTAGAAATAGAATAGAATATAATTAGAATTAGAATAGAATTAGAATTAGAATTAGAATTAGAATAGAATTAGAATTAGAATAGAATTAGAATTAGAACTAGAATTAGAATTAGAATAGAATTAGAATTAGAATAGAATTAGAATAGAATTAGAATAGAATTAGACTTAGAATAAAATTAGAATTAGAAATAGAAATAGAATTAGAAATAGAATAGAATAGAAGAATTAGAATAGAATTAGAATTTGAATTAGAATTAGAATAGAATTAGAATATAATTAGAATATAATTAGAATAGAATAAGAATTAGAATAAAATTAGAATTAGAATAGAATTAGAATTAGAAATAGAAATAGAAATAGAATTAGAATTAGAATAGAATTAGAATTAGAATTAGAATAGAATTAGAATAGAATTAGAATTAGAATAGAATTAGAATAGAATTAGTTATATTCTATTCTAATTCTAATTCTATTCTAATTCTATTCTAATTCTATTCTAATTCTATTCTAATCTATTCTATTTTAATTATATTCTATTCTATTTCTAATTCTATTTCTAATTCTAATCTAATTCTAATTCTATTCTAATTCTAATTCTATTCTAATTCTATTCTAATTCTATTTTAATTCTAATTCTATTCTAATTCTATTCTAATTCTAATTCTAATTCAAATTCTAATTCTAATTCTAATTCTATTTCTAATTCTATTTCTAATTCTATTTCTAATTGTAATCTAATTCTAATTTTATTCTAATTCTAATTATATTCTAATTATATTCTAATTCTATTCTAATCTATTCTATTCTAATTATATTCTATTCTATTTCTAATTCTATTTCTAATTCTAATCTAATTCTAATTCTATTCTAATTCTAATTCTATTCTAATTCTATTCTAATTCTATTTTAATTCTAATTCTATTCTAATTCTATTCTAATTCTAATTCTAATTCTAATTCTAATCATAATTCTAATTCTATTCTAATTCTAATTCTATACTAATTCTAATTCTATTCTAATTCTATTCTAATTCAATTTCTAATTCTATTCTAATTCTAATTCTATTCTAATTCTATTCTAATTCTATTCTAATTCTAATTCTAATTATATTCTAATTCTATTCTAATTCTATTCTAATTTTAATTCTAATTCTAATTCTAATTCTAATTCTAATTCTAATTCTAATTCTATTCTATTTCTATTTCTAATTCTAATTCTATTCTAATAATATTCTAATTCTAATTCTATTCTAATTCTAATTCTAATTCTAATTCTATTCTAATTCTAATTCTAATTCTAATTCTATTCTAATTCTATTTCTAACTCTATTTCTAATTGTAATCTAATTCTAATTCTATTCTAATTTTGTTCTAATTCTATTCTAATCTATTCTATTCTAATTCTATTCTATTCTATTTCTAATTCTATTTCTAATTCTAATCTAGTTCTAATTCTATTCTAATTCTAATTCTATTCTAATTATATTCTAATTCTAATTCTATTCTAATTCTATTCTAATTCTAATTCTAATTCTAATTCTAATTCTATTCTATTCTATTTCTATTTCTATTTCTAATTCTATTTCTAATTCTAATCTAATTCTAATTTTATTCTAATTCTTATTCTATTCTAATTCTATTCTAATTCTATTCTAATTTTATTCTAAGTCTAATTCTATTCTAATTCTATTCTATTTCTAATTCTAATTCTAATTCTAATTCTATTTCTAATTATAATTTAATTCTAATTCTATTCTAATTCTATTTCTAATTTTATTTATATTTCTAATTCTATTTCTATTTCTAATTCTAATTCTAATTCTAATTCTAATTCTAATTCTATTCTAATTCTATTCTAATTCTATTCTAATTCTATTCTAATCTTTTCTATTCTAATTCTATTCTATTCTATTTCTAATTCTATTTCTAATTATAATCTAATTCTAATTCTATTCTAATTCTAATTCTATTCTAATTCTATTCTAATTCTATTCTAAGTCTAATTCTATTCTAATTCTATTCTAATTCTATTTCTATTTCTAATTCTATTTCTAATTCTAATCCTAATTCTAATTCTATTCTAATTCTATTGTAATTCTAATTCTAATTCTAATTATATTCTAATTCTATTTCTAATTCTAATCTAATTCTAATTCTATGCTAATTCTATTCAAATTCTATTTCTAATTCTATTTCTATTTCTAATTCTATTTCTATTTCTAATTCTAATTCTATTCTAATTCTAATTTTATTCTAATTCTATTCTAATTCTATTCTAATTCTATTCTAAGTCTAATTCTATTCTAATTCTAATTCTATTCTAATTCTATTTCTATTTCTAATTCTATTTCTATTTCTAATTCTATTTCTAATTCTAATCCTAATTCTAATTCTATTCTAATTCTAATTCTAATTCTAATCTAATTCTAATTCTATTTGTAATTCTAATCTAATTCTAATTCTATGCTAATTCTATTCAAATTCTATTTCTAATTCTATTTCTATTTCTAATTCTATTTCTATTTCTAATTCTATTTCTATTTCTAATTCTAATTCTACTCTAATTCTAATTCTATTCTAATTCTATTCTAATTCTAATTCTAATTCTATTCTAATTCTATTTCTAATTCTAAACTAATTCTAATTCTATGCTAATTCTATTCTAATTCTATTTCTAATTCTATTCTAATTCTAATCTTAATTCTAATTCTAATTCTAATTCTATTTCTAATTCTAATCTTAATTCTAATTCTAATTCTATTCTAATTCTATTTCTAATTCTAATCTAATTCTAATTCTATGCTAATTCTATTCTAATTCTAATTCTATTTCTAATTCTATTTCTATTTCTAATTCTATTTCTAATTCTAATCTTAATTCTAATTCTAATTCTATTTTTAATTCTAATTCTAATTCTAATTCTAATTCTAATTCTAATTCTATTCTATTCTATTATATTTCTATTTCTATTTCAAATTCTATTTCTAATTCTAATCTAATTCTAATTTTATTCTAATTCTTATTCTATTCTAATTATATTCTAATTATATTCTAATTTTATTCTAAGTCTAATTCTAATTCTATTTCTAATTCTATTTCTAATTCTATTTCTAATTCTAATCTAATTCTAATTCTATTCTAATTCTAATTATATTCTAATTTTATTCTAATTCTATTCTAATCTATTCTATTCTATTTCTAATTCTATTTCTAATTCTAATGTAATTCTAATTCTAATTCTAATTCTATTCTAATTCTATTCTAATTATATTCTAATTCTACTCTAATTCTAATTCTATTCTAATTCTATTCTAATTCTATTCTAATTCTAATTCTAATTCTAATTCTAATTCTAATTCTAATTCTAATTCTAATTCTAATTCTAATTCTATTCTATTCTATTTCTATTTCTAATTCTATTTCTAATTCTAATCTAATTCTAATTCTATTCTTCATCACTCAAGAAGGCTATGCTAAAGAGATCTTTAAGAAGTTCAAGATGGATGATTCAAATCCAGTTTGTACGCCAATGGAATGTGGAACCAAGCTGTCAAAGCATGAAGAAGGAGAGAATGTGGATCTAACACTCTTTAAGAGCTTGGTTGGAAGTCTACGTTATCTAACATGCACAAGACCAGACATCTTATATGCGGTTGGAGTTGTAAGTCGATATATGGAGCATCCAACAACAACTCACTTCAAGACAGCCAAGAGAATTCTTCGCTATATCAAAGGTACCATAAATTTTGGCCTATACTACTCTGTTTCTAACGATTATAAGCTTGTTGGATATAGCGATAGCGACTGGGGTGGAGACATAGATGACCGGAAAAGCACAAGTGGATTTGTGTTCTTCATTGGAGAAACTGCTTTCACATGGATGTCAAAGAAACAACCTATTGTCACCCTTTCTACTTGTGAAGCAGAGTATGTAGCAGCTACTTCATGTGTTTGCCATGCTATTTGGTTACGGAACCTGCTCAAAGTGTTGAGTTTTCCACAAGAGGAGCCAACAAAGATCTTTGTGGATAACAAGTCAGCAATAACATTGGCGAAGAATCATGTCTTTCACGACCGAAGTAAGCACATTGATACTCGTTATCATTACATTAGAGAATGTGTTATCAAGATGGATGTGAAATTGGAATATGTGAAGACAAACGACCAAGTAGCTGACATCTTCACCAAGCCACTCAAGCGGGAAGACTTTATCAAGATGAGAAGTTTGCTTGGAGTAACAAAATCAAGTTTAAGAGGGGGTGTTGAGAAGTAAACTTGATTTTGGATCAAGTTTAATAATTGGGCCAATGATCCAATAAATATTTGTTGGACCAAACCCAATACTTGATCCATATTCTAGAAACTCTCTAAAAATATCTTTCATCTCCACCTCCTTAAAAACTTCTAGAAAATAAATATCTAGATATTTCTATAAAAATATCTAGATAATTATAATAGAATAATCTAGATTTTAGCATTAAAATATGTGAGATATTTTGTATTTTGGAGGCTATAAATACCTCATTCCACCTTCATTTGTAACTATTCTCTCAAGTTGTCTACAAATAATAATAAAATCTTCTTCCACATAATTTTCCTCTTCCAAATAATTTTTCCACTTCCAACAGGATGTCTGCACAAAATGAACAACAAAAGCAGTTCATGAGCAAAAAAAAACTACACTTTAAAAGAACATCTAATCCAGTTAATCAATCCAACTGTATCAAACGTACGCCAAAACCACCAATACGAAAACCGAACCAGACAGTCTGAAAACCTAACCAAAGAGGAGAAATCAATTTAGTTTACTATTTTCTATCCAAACAACAGCAAAAATACCTTCCAAAAATAAGGGCAGCAAGAGCTGTGGTACCAGAAGAAGAGCCGATGCTACGGTCCTCCGCTAAAGCAAGATCGGCCTGAAGAAACGCGTTCCTCAGGGAACTCTTGACTTCTTCAACATAGATACTGTTCACTTCCGATGTTTGTGGAAACTTATCGTCTTCGAAGAATAGTCTAATAGCGTTTTTTCTTACATAAGCCGCTGCTTCTGGTCCTCCATGGCCATCAAAAACCTATATACAAGATGCAAAAACCAGTAAATTGACAGATCTCCTGATCAAGTGAAGTTGTTGCTCTAATCCAAAACTTGTTCAGTTGTTATCATTTGTTTTTGTCTTTTCTTGTGTGTTTGTCAGTGTGTGTCCATAAATAAAGAAACTTAAAATTCTTCTAGCGATAGATGAGTCATCTCTATACTCGAATTGCCTCGTGAGTATACTAACATTACTTTTTATAGCTGGAAAGGACAACTAGTTATATTAATTCTAGTAAACTTCCATCAAGATGCTAAAGATCCGTCGCCTAATAAATAGAGGAAACGTGTCTCGTGAAAAGTTTCATATCTCCAGAACTTGTCAAATGTAAAATAATCCACAAGAACGAAAAACACAATTGATTGGCACTAAAGTCTTGATTGTTTGTTAGGTGTGCGTCTTCTTTTCCAGTTTTTTTATGTTTTATAATTTGTAAATGTCGGTCAAGTAAGAAATATTTGTAATTGTGATCGATAAAAAAAAATACTAACATAGTTGTTTATTTTTAGAAAACGTAAACACTAATATTTTAACATAAAAATAAAAGTATAAACATAAAGAACATTTTAGTTTTTATCTGCGTGAATGAAACAACTGAAAATTCATAAATAACTCAGCAATTGCAAGAAGATGACACACAAAGGTATCGCTAGTATATATATAGCACACATGAAGTCATCATACATGATAATGTTATTTCTTAGCCAAAAAAAAAGAGTAAAGAATGATATTGAGATATTGCAGTAATAATAATGGATGATGGACGCAATAATTTGTTTTGATATTTGGTCTCATGGGTTAAATTTACTATAAAAGACAATCTCGGCCATCAAGCCTAACCAGATGATACAAAGCCCATTACGCTAGCTAAGTTGGTTTCCTTGCTCGTAGAACCAAGGCCCACGATGAATTGTTGTGTGGTTGAAAAAACTTCAAAGAAGCATAATTTGACAAGCAGAAGAAAGTTAAAAAGTTATTGTGTTGTTCTCTAACCCTTATCGTGAAACCACATTTGTTTCTCTAACTAAAAGAGTGACTGGTTAAAACTGTAATCGCATGTTTTAAGATTAAAGTTTTGACTGCAGAACATTTGGTCGTATAACTAATGGACGTGATTTTGTAAAAAGTTAAAGCTGTATAATTAGCGTTAGAGAAGAAAAAAAAAACATAACAAAACCAAAGAATACTCTTACGGCTGTAAACAAATATAGTGTGATTGTTTAATATCAACATAAACAAAAAATAAGAAAAAATAAATAAATATCTTCATCCCCCTAAGGTCTATCTACAAATCAAGCCCCTAAGAAATTATGATTCTGCGGTTTATATCGTATCTTCGGGTGGGAAAAGTTGAATATACATACACAATATTGGAATGACTAAATATTATATACTGAGCTAATACCAAATTGTAAACGATCTCGACTAACATGTTTAAATTTATACGTTATAGTTTGTAGATTGTAGATCAGTGGATATATAATAAGAATGGCTTTTGGTCAAGCTATTTTGGGACTGACACTTGGAAAAGAGTAAACGCACATGTCTATTTTCCCTTCATCAAAAGTGAAGTAGAAGAATGTGGCTTTGCTTTTAAGGTGAGGAAGAGAGGAATGAATGCGAAAGAGTTCTGTTTTAGTCTACGACAATAAAGAGTCGCAAAACAAAGATCCATTGCATGATGTAGACGGTGACCTAATCCTAAGGCAACTTTTGATTTTTCATTATTGCAGACAGCAAGATTATCAATGAAAACACAAAAATAAATGTCACTGTCGATTGAGTCAATTTTTAGTGCTAAAAAACAAAATTTAGCCAAAAAAAAAAAAAAAGGATAAGCCAGAGTTCCCTTTACTAGCTCTTCTTTTGTTCGCCACCCACGTTTATTTGTTAAGTTTGTTTTGCTAATCCGTTATTTTGGACGAAATATCAAATTAATTCTAAAAACATACATGCTTTAGCTGAACGTGATATAGTGAGCAAATATGCGTAATAATTAGTGTTTGTAATTGTATATGCTTATAAATACTAAAACGTGCGTCCATTTCTGTTTTACTTTCTTTCTAGCTATTTTTTTAGACAAAACTCTAGCTCTGCTGCAATTATTTTGTAAATAAGTCTTACTTTGTAAAAAGAAAAAATATATGCGTATATTATCGTGATTTTTCTTTTTGGTTATTGATAACTCACATAACGTATGTTCATGCTGGATTTGAACTTGGATTATATTTTAAACACTATTTACATTTGAGAATTGTGTTTGGATAGTTCTCTTTTTATTGGTATCACATGTTTATACGCCATATTTATTGATTTAATCTTAAAATTGTGACGTAACTCTAACACAAAATTTCGCAAATCCATTAGATTAATTAATTAAATCCGAGACCAAATTGTAGCAAATCGATTTTTTGCAATATGTATTAAGATTACACCAAATATACAGAATGTGTGAGTCTTCATTTGTTTCAAACCAAACTTTCACAATAGTTATATTAGTTGCTATTATGTTAAATTATCACTAGAAACCAGCATATCAGATATGATCTATATCATCATATGAGTTCTTTTTCACTTCATCATATGATTACACCAGCAAAGTAAACCCTAATTTTAATATATAAAAAATGGTTATTTTTTCCCAACAGGGTCGGTCTCAATTGGCTCGTGACCTCTCATACATTATATTGCTACTCAAGTGCTACTAATTTTTTTTTTACTTTTTAGATGATAACAATTAGAGACCATTCCTTTTCATCTGCCCTCATAATGACAAAAGGCTTAATAACTATTGCAGTGCATCACTTTTTCTTATTGACATCGAACACTCGTGGTGTTCTACTTTTGTCTTCGTCTGGTTCGATTTTGGAATAGAAGTTGACCCTTCTATTGTTTTATATGTATAGTACCAAAGTGTTTCTTCGACCGACATGACTTAACATTAACCAGATAGCCACTCTCTTCATGCTCATAAGCATTTGGTAGTGCTTCATGCTTATAGTCATTCACGCTTTTCTTTTTCCATTTATGTATGATATAATGTATTTAATTTTACAGACTGTTGATTTGTGATCATGCGCGCGTAATCCTTAACTTTGTAGAAAGTGCTGGTGATCAGTGTGTCTTTTCTTAAATATTTTTGTTGGAATGTTAAATTAATTGATCTAAGAAAATAATATTTATGTAGAAATCTCCAATCATATTTCAGATTAATAAGAACTACAAAACTATATTATTATGATCGTATCTCTAGTTTGAAAAATAACTTATTTTGTAAGAAAAATCCATTTTTCTTTATTGTGAATATATTAATAGCTTATTTTCATTTGGAAATAGAGTTCTTCAAATATTTATAACATGAGTCACTAACTCAAACATATATATATATATATATCATTGTATATGAGTGTGTTTGGGATTTTAAGCCAAAACTTTGGCGTATATGTATGTGCGTATTAGGTCATATCTTTAATAAGTGAGCCCAACCCTTAATCTTTTATCAGTCGTGTAAAAGTAATCTACACCTGAGATGAGAATAATGAAAGAGGAAAAAAAAATAGTAACTATTGACATCTGTAAAAAGAATTTGAATGTAATTTTTTAAAACTCAATATATTACATGACCCAAAGAAATCGTGTTCAAATAACTGTTTTTCTGATGAACATGTATATTTATGTATGTAGCCGTAGCGGCTGTAAAAGTTGACCGATTGACAAGAGTGAAACAGATGTCAGACGATCATTTAAAGATTAATGCTTACCGTTAACATATAAGTCTTTTTACATATTACCCCCATATCATTACATATATTACGAAATAAGTATGATTTTACAGAAACTCGAGATGAAACACCAGAGAAGGGGCATGAAAACACACAACACATAAACTAAAGAGAGATTCAAGAAGTTTTTTTTTTTAAAGGAACTAAAGATCAAATTAATTAAGTAATTATACATTCATCCTCATTGTGTTTTGTTTTATTGAGCTTCCTGAATATATAAATCTCTCAGTTGGACGACGACTGGTTCAAGGGACTCCTCCCACAACTCGCCGGCTTCGGACTATTTCCGACGACTCGAGGACTCATCTGACTCAACCTGATTTCACCCAATCGAGGACTAAACACTTGAGACAAACTCCGATTATTGAGCGGAGTCGAACTCGAACTGGTGACCTTAGGACTACTCGTGTGTCTAAACTCTCCTCTGCTTCGTGTAATAACCTCGTCAAGAATCTCTGAGTCTCCTGGATACGAAGTTGTGGATCCAATTTCCGTTTCCTGCTGAACATTAAATATGAAAAAAGGAAGATTCTAAAGTAAAACAGATGAATTAGATTTTTTGGTTACCGATGCAAGATTAAAGGGTAAAGCTGGAGCTTCTTCATACTCTGCTGCGTCTAAGTCCTGAAGATGAGCTCCTTTGAAGAATCTAGGGAGGATGTATTGTCGAACGGGGATTAAGAACATGATCATTAAAGGGAACATGACTCCTGCGATTGGGATCCATGTGAGGCCAAAGCAGATTAAGAGATAAATCGTTTGGAAAATAGTGAACATTGCAATTGTCTTGAATGGAACGGTTTCAACGAACGTTGCGTGGTAGTCTTCTAGAACCCTGGAAACAGTAATTCGACAGAAATGAGTCATAAAAGAGGCTACTTGAAGTTGAATGTGATAAAAAGATAGGAGCTTTAGTTACTTGAAGCGGCGACTTGGGGCGGTGAAGAGAAGTAGGATTCTCTCCCAGAATTGGTTTCCAGGTAAGCTTTCGATGGCCATAAATGCAAAATATCCCCAAAGGACTGATGTTGGGATCATTTTAAGGATAGGCATAGCAGCAACGCATCCTCCTACCATTGTAGACTGAAGGAAGTTGCTTAATCGCTGTTCTTTGACTTCGACAGGTAACAAATCATCAATTTCTTTCTCTATATCGAATAGAGTTTCATCAACTGGAGCATTGAGGTTTCCAGTGAATGTAGTTGCTTGGATTGTCGATTCTTTCAGTTCTTTTAAACCCTGCAAGTGGAAAGAAATTATTCTTAGTTTCGTGTTCTATTGGAAAGAAAAAATACGGAAGTTTTATGGGAGATATTCTTACTTGAGGTTGCTGGAATACTAATGGTGTCTGCATGTGATGATAAGCTTCTTGCATATTGTTGTAGAGTTGTCCCAAACTCGCATTCGTTTTGATGCTTCTTCGTGCTGTTGCAACCAGTCTGTTACGAAGCAACTGCAAAGAGAGAACGTTGATCAAAACTCAGGAAATTCCTACAAAATAAGATTGTGGTGAGTGACGTTACCTGATATTTAAGAGTTGCTAAGCTCTTGGTATGCATTGGAGATTGAGGAATGACACCATTTGATGGAGGAATTCCAAGTAGACCACACATTAAGGTCTGCAATGATTATGATCAATAAGCCCCAAGAGAAAATTCAGATATCTAAATCCTTTCTTCTGCAAATCCTTACCAGAAATCCGAGAAGAAGCAAATCGTAGTGGTAGGAAGACGGTTTTCTCAAGTTGAATTCTTTCTGCTGCGCAAGCTGTGAAGCTACGCTATGATCAAAGTAGTAAAGCACAGCAATCATTGATGCTGGAATGAAAGCTCCAATTATGTAGACGATTGGAACATCAAGCATCTCCTGAAAATTTTCAAGCCACTAGGCATTAGTAAGTCTTAATGTAGAAGCGCATATGAGCGTGGAGATGAAAGAAAAAGACATACCTTTACTACGGTCCAGTTCCCATAAGCACCAGGAGACCAAGGATTTGGGCTAAAAAGTCGCCGGGGAATTCCTTTTGGAACATCTCCTGCTGGAATGTAGGAGACACCGGTCCACACTAGCACCATGATTGGTACACCATAGTCAGCTATTAAGCTTCTGAGCCAGCCTGCGCAAGAAAAGC
This sequence comes from Streptanthus diversifolius, assembly GCA_039880935.1. NCBI lineage: Eukaryota > Viridiplantae > Streptophyta > Magnoliopsida > Brassicales > Brassicaceae > Streptanthus > Streptanthus diversifolius. The sequence goes on along the minus strand of JAXGFM010000018.1, from coordinate 307,194 downwards.
AAACTGAGTCAGTAGATGTTTGATCTGAATCCCCTTAATAAGAAGAATCAAGCTCGTTAGATATAGAGATGCTGTTTCACTTACCAGTTCCGTACCGCCATGATCTGGCTTTTCTGCTTCTAAGTCCAGTTAGAAGAAGGCCAAAGGAGAGAACCAGAGCGAACATCCCATTAGCAAACCTCCAGGAAGGTAAGAACTCTTTCAGCTTCTGATTTTCCCGTTCAGGAATGCGAAATTCATCCACTAGACCCTGAATAATTATGCGTTAGAGATGATAAGAAAACCCACATTATCTCAACCGGAATGTTGCTCAAAAGCTACGTACTTTGATGGCTTGTTGCATGAAGAGCATAGCAATAAGTAGTCCAAACAATTCCCCAGCTACACGGGTGAACCTATTGATGATGGAACAAGCTCCACATATAGCCATCACAAACAGCATCAAAGCAGTCCAAACACAAACCCTACACACACATTCAGACAGTTTCGCAGTGTTGTCAACACCTGATTACTCTTTTGAGCAAATCAAAACTCACAAGAGAACTTACCATCCAGACCACGCCAAGAACAGGTTTCGTCCCAGTTCAGGTCTCGCCTTTGCAAAGTTAAACATGAATGTATACATAATTACAGTTGGCTCCGCAACTCCGAGTATAAGCAGTGGCTGGCCTCCGATAATGGAGTGTATCATGCCGCAAATGGCGGTGGATGCTAAGGTCTGAACAGCCGTGAGAACTCCATCTGCAAAATTTCAGAATCCAATTTCAAATCTTTGATAGTGGTTGATAAAAGATGTAGAAATTGTTAAAGGTGGAAACTTTATTGGAGAATATATAGATGCAATCTATCTACCGGTGCTTCTTTCCAGTTGTTCACCGAATGAGATGACAGGAATCGCAGATGCGAAGAATATGTATGTGGTGGGAGCCAGAATCCTACGCAATTAAAGCGTATAATCGATGATGAAATATTAAAAAAAAATGGTATAATCAATGAATATTCATTCATATGTAGTCAGTACCTAAATCCAGCCTTGAATCCTCCGGTCCAATCTTGCTTATAGCAGATCAGTCTGCCTTTAAGATCATTCTTGATTCCTTCAAACGGCACAAAAGTCTCTTCCATAGCTTCTCTCCCTCCCACACACGCTCACTCACTCTGTTTCTTTGTCAATCCGTCAAACACTTGGAGTTCTTCTGCGGTGGATATACTCTCCGAGAAGGCAAAAAGATTGAGCTCAAACCCGATTTAAGGGGGAAACAACTCATAAACTACTTCAAAACGGACAAACCCATTTCGAAGAACATCTCTCAATTCAAGGTTAGCGAAGAGGCGGAGAGAAAAATGCAGGAAAACCCAACAAGGAAGTTTGTGAGAAGAAGATCGAATCTCGATGAACAAACCGGGAAAAGATACATAGAACCAATTTACATGTTATCGAAGAGAAATCAATAAAAGAAAGAGAGGGAAACGGTGTCTTTGATTTAGATGACAAGTGGTGAGTCGTTGAATTACATCAAGCTGCAATGTATATTATGTGTTATGTCTGGTGTCAACTGGCAAGGAAGAAGAAGCCGAAGGAATCTCCATTTATATAAGCTACTGAGACTAAAATAAAATAAAACTGTTGTGTTATCAAAAAAAATATATGTATAATGTCAAAATATAAATAAATATATATATATATAAAAACCAAAAAAAAATACAAATTAAAATACAAAAAGAAAGGAAATAACGTATACTACTTCTTCTTCGCATCATCATCAAGCTTATGCTTCCGTTTCTGTTTCGATAGATTACATAAATCAAATAAGTTAATAATGAAAAAAAGAGCTCAAAAGAAAAAATAATCTCAATCTCCCTTCTTTATACGATAGGGTGAAAAATAGTGATGAGTTAATTTTGATAAAATTATAAATGATTTGAGAGTCTCTACTCGATAATTAAATGATAAAGTTGATGAGAATAACCGAGAAAATATATAATAATGCTAAAATATTGGATATTAATATTAAGATATGGATACAATGTTGGAATACTAAAGTACGTGAAAACCGGAAATGGTTTTTTGAAACTCGGAATATGTTAACATATAAAAAGGGTTACGTTACAACTTACAAGTAAAAAAAAACAAAAAGAAGTAAGGTGACTAGATTATCATGCATCTGTTTGGAATTATTTTGGCTGTCTCAATCTGTAAAATTTCGAAGTTAAATGTTTGCTAATATCTTGCTTACTCCTATCTGTCGTCTATCGTTTTGATAATCAGTTGGTCAACTTGCATTCTTAGAATCTTATTTGTATAATCGATATATCATATACCCTTATCTTCTGATTTTCGTTTTATTAGTTATTAATAACTCCACTGATATATGTTCTCACTTAATTATGCATAATAATGATGTTCTCCCGAGGTTATTTTGGGTTTAAAAAATATTTCTGAAAACATCTCTATTACTTCAATTTTTGTTTCGACATAGATTTCTTTTAATTTTTATTTTTTATTTTTTAAAGACTTTCGGCTTAAAAATATCGAAACGTTTTTTGATACAAAACTAAGAGTTTATGAGTAATAGGAGTTAATGCAAAATAAGGATATTTCTAAACAAGAGAAAATGAACTTTTAATTAGATGTAATAAAATAGCAGTTGCTGTTAGATATTATGCATATATATATATATATATATATTTATAATCATGCAGTGATGTGGCAATAGTACACAGAAGCATCTAAAGAACTAAGAAGCAAACTTGACCTAACTATCCCATCCCAATTAAATTTTAAATTAATTTAACTTTTTTAGTTTTTTGTCGCCAATTGTAACTTTCTCATTAAATTAAATTAATATTAATATTCGTTAGGATTTGGATTCAGATACGGTTTAAAAGTTGTCTTTTCAAATGTTTTGCTGCGGTTTCGCAACGCATAGCTTAATTTGGCTCCTTTAAACATGACCCATTAGAGACTTAAGAGTAATTAAAGGCCAATTAAATAAATAAATAGCTATTTATTGTACGTGAGAAATGATGGCCCACTTCTTCTCCATTAATCTTAGATTTTTGATATATGTGATTTGCTGGTAATTTTGACATATTTGATAGTGTGCGGATAATTATGGATTGGTCCCAGAAAAAGTGTATTTTGTAGTTATACTGTAGTTGTAGAGGTGGAAATGGTTTGATGGATGTGTTACATGTTTAGATAGATATTTTTTACATGGGCAAAAACTATATTATATGTATATGTGGTTACATATGCACTTGTGTGATGCGCGTACATGTGCTTTCACATATCCAACAAAACACGTAATATATAATTTGGAAAGAGAGGTTATGACCCATGTGCTCCATATACAACTCGACGCAATCTTACAGCCACATTACAATAGAGAGTCTTTATTTCCCGAACTAACTTCCACGATTATTTATTATTTGAATTCACTCAGTTTCTATTAATTAAAGCTTTGGAAATGACTCATATATACCTCTTTATATATATATATATATATATATATATATATCCTAAACATTCAGGATGTTTGATAAAGATGTTGGTTTAAAACTTAAGCTCTTTTTTTTTTAACAAAGTTATAATATGTATATTAGTTAGCTCACGGTTTCAGTTAAGCTTTAATATAGTTTATAATTTGCATATTATTCGATTTAGTTCATATACAATTTTCTTGAAAAACAATATATACTAATTTATAACCTAATTTAAAAAATTTGGTTGATTCATTTAACAGTTTTTTCTTTCTTCAAACCAGCTGAAGTTCACCTAAAACATAAAAAAACAAAAATATATGTATATACTTTTTTGTGAGTGCTAAACGAATATATACTCGATATATATATATGTTTGATTAAATTACTCAAATCAAAGAAAATCACGATTAGTCATTGGGTAATTTGACTATATAAAAATTAACATTATGTGATGATAATTTGTTAAAATTATCATGTAACCGAAGAACTAATAATCGACGGTCTACCATATTTTAAATGACGTTGTAATCTACGTTATTTTACAAATTTGTTTTTTTCTCCTAAAGCATATACTTTGTATCCGGACCTTTCCTCGTGGGTCCCATACCTTGTGTATTCAAATAGTTCAAAGGATAACAAAAAGTATATTTAAACAATTAAAAATGATACAGTTCGTATAATTATTTCGTTGAATCGATTATTACATATATACATAGAAAAAAGGTAATGTGACAATCACGTCGTAACTGATAACTGATCATATATAAATATATATATATATATATATATATATATATATATATTTATGTTATTCGTTGCACTTCATTCATCTAATCAATAAATATTCCGATATGAGAACTAATCAATAAATATAACCTTGTACGTAAGAATTTGTATATTGGAAATTGATTGGGAATTTCGTGGCGTTAACTTGTCGGTACTGAATTAAAAATTCAAAACAAGTTCAAGTACAATACACTTCAATATGAATTAACTTTAAGCCAATTTTTTACTGGTGACTCAAATTGTCTACAGTTTTACTAATCGGTCAAATTTTTTTGTTTTACTATAATGATTTGAAGAAGCAGTTGAATAACCGGTACTAATGTATTTTTACTTAACTAAAAAAAAACTAAACCGAAGTTCTACAGAAGATGAAAACAAACTTAATTTTATTTGTTGACAGAAATTATATATTTGTTTTTTTACAATTCACACAAATATACTACCATGCATGTTTGAATCCAACACTATCAATTTTTAATATAGACTATAACACAAGTTACACAGTAACAACGCTACTAGAAATCATTTGTAGACATAGAAAATCGGTAGGATTTATACTTTGATAACGATAGACATTAAAAGTGTTAAAAGCAAGTATCCACGAAAATCTCCTTGCGTCAATGAATTTAATTGGTTCTCTATATATAATGCCCTATCGCGTCATTGCATGCACATATACATATTTCTAATAAAGGCATTGCATGCACATATTGCTTTTACAAAGTAAATTATATAATAATATAAAATCTTTCTTTATTATATTCATATTACTAACTTATTTCTTACGTTTGTATATATATATATATATATATTTACGTTACATGTTAAAGCAGATATGTGCTTACTTTCAGCTGTTATCTAAAAAACTCTGTAAATACAGGGTTAAACGATTATATTCTTTAATTATAAATATGGTCTTTAACATTTATAAACGTATAATAAGTATTTGCCTTTTGATTATATTATATACTAATCTTTTGCTCGTTAAGAAGAAAGTAATATTATTCAGATGTTATTACACCAAAAACTAAAGAAGTGCCTATATTTTATTGATCTCTTATCAAATGGAATTACTGAGTTGTTTTTTTCAAACAAAATCACAAATTTTGTGTTAATATTAGTCAGTGTTTCTACCACATTCACTATCTTTATACCCATAAAAACCATATATGGGTCTTTTTTTCCCAACCAAAAAACTTCGATATGGTTCAATCATCGACTATTTTTCTTTAATGAAAGGTATACATATATATGACAATTTTGATTCAACCGAAAGAGTGTCGTATTTGAATTTAATCTCTTTCGTTAGAATGTACAGGTAAAAAGTCTGATTATTTTACCATTTCATAAGTATACAATAGAAAAACATGAGGTAACAGTGAAATCATTAAAAACGACTTAGTAACATCTATCCCTATTTAAACCCACATGAATCATTTTCACCATTGGAAATCTGCCAATAAACCATGCACACCTCATTTGGATTTAACTTTATTTTCTCAAGAAGCATGTTTGGTTATATTTGGCTACTAGCGCAGAATACACAGAAACCCCACAATAACATTTTATTTATTTGCTACAAAATAGGGAGATTGTCCGTTTTTCTCCACTAATACGAGGTTCTGCATGTTTATCAATCGCCAAATTTGGTCAATTAAACTACGAGAAATATTGTATACACTCGCACTTACCTCCACGTCCCCTTACAGTTATTGTACAGATCTTTATTTTTATTTTTGTATATCAAGTTGTTTAGAATTAAGACCCGTTAATTAAAATTGGACGTGAAAGAAGAATACACAGTTTATTTTTTATAAATTAACAGAATTTTTAAATTTAAATTAATTTTTTGATAAATTCATATTTTTAAAATTAATAAAATATATAGTTTTAATATTATCAATTTGTAGAGGTTATACTCATTACAATTTTGTATTTATCCCTTTTTCCCTGTGCGAAAGTCAAAATGGTAAGAACATCTTTTTTTTTGTTTTATCCTAATAAACGTGCATATTTATAACCTTGTAGTACTAATTAAAAAGAGGTATTCATAAAACAATAAAAGAAAAAGAAAAATGATTAGGAGAGACGAACTTTCTCCAAAACGTTATTAAGAAATTAATAAACTAGATAATGTAGATAAAAAAAAGAGCTGATAGATATTTCCTACAAAAAAAAAAAGAAAGGATTAAGATAAATCTTAATCTCCCCACGGAGTCGAACCCGAATGGTCAATATCCTCCAAATCATCGTAGCCTATTTGTGGGTTCGAAACTCTTATTTTAGAGCAAAATAATATGTGATATAGTGGTCTAGACTAATGGTAAGTATTTAATTTGTTGAAAAAAGTATTTAATTTAAATTACCAACAACCTGACCAGTAAAACAATACACATTTCATTTTTTTTTAGAGAGGCGAAACAGTTGTGGGAGAAAAAAAAACATTAAAAAGTATATTATTGGAAAACATTTAAAATATATATATTAGGAAAAGAATTGAAGTGAGAAAAGACAAAAGCCAACTGTGTATAAATCCGAAACAGATGATGGTCCTATAAAAGGCCGAACCTCCACTTATATTCCTCTGTATATACAATATGATTAATTCTAAACAAAAATTGAACATCTCTCAAAGTGGTAGGCCCTTTTTCTACATCATTTCTCATTTTTTCCCCCTTTGACACCCTTCACTTAAACAACAATTCACATTACTATGACCACCTTTTGTTTTTGTTTTGTTTTCTATGGTTTAATTGTAACCGATGATTTTTATTTCCCTTTAGCTTTAGTTTTGATTATGTTTAGTTTGGGCTAGTGTCTCCCTCTATATTTCGTTTTCCGGAATTTTTAATTTTTTCAGTCAGTTTCACTATCTTTTATCAAATGTATTCAACTTTATGTTTTAGTTTTGTAGTAATATTAACATCAGTAAAAGAAAAAAAAAGAAATTTTTTAACCGAGGAATGTTAAACCGAACTCATACGTTTGTTTGTTTTTTTTTTTTTTTTTAAGATTATGAGAGTTCTGGACATTCGATAATCTTTTTAATACCCAAAATCAATGTTTAGAAAATTTAATAAAATTAACACTTTATATCAAAAGATTTTAAATTTGGAACCCATAAAAAAACCAATCCACATATACTACCATTAGGCCACCACACTTTTGGTATGAACCATATGTGTTTCTTCATAACACATAGACCCTGGCTTCTAGAGCTTTCCTCCATTGGAGGTCAACTACCTACACTTGATCAATATTATTATCTTACATTTCACCACATTATTGTTAGGGTTACTACTTTTCTCTCTCACTTATATTATATTATTTACCTCGCTATTACTTCACTATTTTTCTTTTTAACGAAACCGAACACTCGCGTTTCATTTTCATATTAGATAATAAGAAGAAAAAAAAATTACTCTAAACATTTAGCATCATACAACTTGATAGGCGTCAAAGACAAAGAAATGAAGTCTTGCTATAGTTACGAATCTACATATGTATATATATAATAGAATATATCAAATTGTTATCTCTCTAATACGATTGGCATCATGCTTATGTTAAGACATCGGTTTAAGTATATTCAGATTTAATTTCAGTTCCAAGATCGATCTTGTGCATGTATACTTATCGGACAATATATTTTATTCGATTCAAAAGTTATAAATAGAAACTCAACTAGTAATATTTAAAATAACCCTTTAAATAACTAGTTCTTTGTATAAATTGATGACTAGTTAGAAGTACAAATACGACTCTATATCTTTAAAGTTATGCACTAAACGAAATACAACAACAATAACAAATGAGGTCATCACTCATATCTATAACGAGATAGATGTCATGCGCAACATGTGACCAGTTTAAAATGTTTAAATATATGAGAAGAAAAAAGAATAAACAAATCAATTGATTAGCCTAGTTCGAAACGACATCTCCTTAACGTTTGTGCGTTGTTTGGTTATGCGTCTGAATCTCTCTAAGCATAATATATTACGGATATAACAAAGTTTGACATTATCTTATATATCTGAAAACTATAAATATATATAACTTATTATTTACCGTTTCCATATGGAAAGAAAAACTGCCGATCGTCGTGCAGCATAATATATAGGCGCTGTCTCAAATTATTAGAAAGTCTTGTACAATTTTCAATTGTAAACCCTAACCTTTTTAGATATAGTAAAATCTTCTTACATATCAAATGCAAAACATATAGAGTTTTCCGGTTATTTATCAAGTTAATTTTAGAAAATAAATTTGGTTGCATGAAATATGTATATATTGTCGTCCACTTATACAATAAAGTATGAAACATCGATGCATGAAGGTTAGACTTCCAATGTCTATAAATAATATATAATGCTTGTGGTAGGGTCTTTTCATTATCATGTCTCCTCACTTCCTTTTGCCATTCCTCATTTTAATTACAGCCAATATAATTCTACTCTAAACCATACTCTTCCTAAATAATTGATTTTCTAGGTTTTTCACACATATTAATAAACATTAAATAGTTATATTAATTAATCATTTGTTAAGTTGTAATCATTGTGTACATTAAATAAAAGTTTTGACTTATAATAAAAATGAAAGAGATTATGAAACAAAATCTAGATTTAAAAAAGCTAAATTTGACTTTTTACCTTTAATTTAGCTTACATTAATTAGTTTTTAAGTATTAATTAGTTTTGAAAATAGAAAATGCATTAATTATATCTAGAAAATCAATTTTTCTGGAACAAGAATAAAAACTTAGAAAATCAATTATTCAGGAACGGAGGGAGTAATTATTATCATTTCTTTCTGTGTAAATCATTTTATGGATTTAAAATTCAGGAAATTTTGGAGCCTCAAAATTGTAATAATGCCCCATAGTTTGACTTCACTAAATTCCATTAAACGCGCAAATCATGACCATTAAATAATAATCTTTGTACGCAATTGATTCAGACACAGGACCGACCAATTCGAGAACAATAAATGGATATGATTCATCCTTATAAAAGCTTTTTTTTATTGACAGTCGGGCTAATCAAAATGAAGATTTGAATAGGTGGTGACTGAAACGCTTTTGGTCAATGGGCCTATTTAAGAAGGTAAGAGTAAGATTATTCTGATAATCAATATTGCAAAAATGGGCCGAACTGTGTTGACCCATAAAAAAAACTTGGTTATAGAACGAACTTTTGAAGTTTTAAACTGAGCTAAAAATGTGATTTTAAATTAAAAACATATATTCGACGTATTTTTAACGCTCACTGGTTTATATAAGCAGAGATTTTTCTGTGTCTCACAAAAACTTCATCGTGAAACGTTGGAAGGCTATTTCTTGGACGACCATCGGCATCATATACAGAGCTTAGATATCGTGCGGCGTTGTTTCTTCGGTATGTTTATTCCTTCTCCATCTCTCTCGCTTTACTGATTCTTCTTTTCGAATTTCTCTCTCGCGATCCGTATCCATGCGTTGTTCATGGCTCTGCCATTTTCCAGATCTGTTGTGTTTCTTCCGATTTCTTTCACGAATAGACCTTTTTTCTTGTGATTAGCTATTTTTTAATGCTGGATTTGTATCTGCGTTGTAGAAAATCAAATTGATGTGAGTTGATTCGCTAGTTTCTAGATCAGGCTCTTCTCTTGTATTCAGGTCGAACAATCGATGATTCTCCGTAATTAGATCTTTTATTGGGAATTATTATCCTGATTCAGTCCAGACCTGAGGATACGAATGAGATCCAATGCAATTCGTAATCGTAGGTCCACAATGGTCTTGTTATCTCCGTTGCCAGATAGATAGATGATTCATCAATTGCGTTTTGCAATCATATTGTCTGGATTCACAGCTTCTTTAGCTGAATTGATCAAATCTGTTTTTGTTGTGAACAGGCTCGGAGAAAACATGGGGCTATCATTCGGAAAGCTGTTCAGCAAGCTCTTTGCGAAGAAAGAGATGCGTATTCTCATGGTGGGTCTCGATGCTGCTGGTAAGACGACAATCCTGTACAAGCTCAAACTTGGAGAGATCGTGACCACTATTCCAACCATTGGTGAGTAACTTCCACGTACCTCCTATTGTTTGTACCATGACTGTGAATCTCTTCTTTACTTTGTTTTGTATGAGAGCTGAAATTTCTTGCTTGTTTTTCAGGTTTCAATGTTGAAACTGTGGAATACAAGAACATTAGCTTCACCGTGTGGGATGTTGGGGGTCAGGACAAGGTATCGTCTCATTTCATAGCATTCTATTCCCCAGTATAGATTCTGCAAGTATTGTTTGCTAGTCTATCATCCATATATAGCGTCATTTGCTCGGAAATGGTTTGCTTATTAGGTTCAGTGTTGGTATTTCGTTTCTATACCAGTACTCTACAATTGATAAGCTAAATCAAATCAGCCGGAAGTTCGAGCATACTTTGATTCTCAGAGAGATGACGTTTCCTGGCTGACATTTCCGATATTTATCTCATCTGAGTTCTGCTCCTAGAATTGTGATCGACCGCTTACTAATGGTGTTCTTTTTGCTCATTCATCCAGATCCGTCCATTGTGGAGACACTACTTCCAGAACACACAGGGACTTATCTTTGTCGTGGACAGCAACGATCGTGACCGTGTTGTTGAAGCCAGGGACGAGCTTCACAGGATGCTGAACGAGGTAATACATAGAATCATTTCTACATCATGACTTATATTTACCATTTGGTTTTGACTTCCTGATGCTTTTTTTTGGCAGGATGAATTGAGGGATGCAGTTCTGCTTGTTTTTGCTAACAAGCAAGATCTCCCAAACGCAATGAACGCTGCTGAGATAACTGACAAGCTTGGGCTTCACTCTCTCCGCCAACGACACTGGTGAGCAAAAACACACAACTCTTGTTCTCTCGATCCACAATCTAAACCCGGACATGTGAGCTTATATGAACATTGTAATGACAGGTACATTCAGAGCACATGTGCCACCTCTGGAGAAGGACTCTACGAGGGACTTGACTGGCTCTCGAACAACATTGCAAACAAGGTATGAGCTATTATGATCTTCTTGCTCTCTTTTAACTTCAGTTCTCATAATCATTTTGGGTTAGATCCGAGTCTAAGACACTTAACGTATGATGTGCAGGCATAGAAAGGAGGTAGCAAGATTCCTCTTTGCTTGTTTGGTTTATAAATCAAGGAAGGGGACTGTTTCGCTAGTACTATAAAAACGAATCCAAGATTCATTATCATATATTCTTCTTCTTCGTCTCCCATCTCAAACTCAAAATCATATCACGTTCTTTACTTTCATTTAAAAACTCGGAAGTTTTTTTTTTGCTTATTCTTCCTCAGGTGAGTATATCCCTTTAGTTCGTCCTTTTAATCAGTTTCTTCCTTTTAATCAGTTTCTTCCTTATCCATGACTCGAGATTTTGAACACATTTATCCTTGAAACTGACGCCAAACAGATCTTTTACTTTCGGATATTAAAATTTCAACGTCGGAAATATACAAATCTACAATAGACAAAAGAAAAAGAAGGAAACAAAATCACATGTCAACCTCAAAAAGCACATGAAACCAGAGACAGGCATGTTTGGTTGTCGAGCCAACACATAACCCCTAATCCACTTGCTGCCCGGACAGAAACCGACTCTACACCGACGGTTTAAACTTATCAACAATTTTGACATTCAAGCAGCGGACGGTGCAGTCACGTACTTGACCCGTCCAACTTCAGTAAGAGCGGTGATAAACGGCTTCAGATTCACCAGATCTGACTCCCTCTCGAGGTCTCTAACAGATTTCTTGTAATCCAAGGAATCATCGTTGTAAATGTCCCACCATCTGTTCACTAACATTTTGATGTCTTCCCTCTCCATATTTGCTTCATTCCCTGTGAATCTCCATGGCTTCGAACCCTTTAACGAGAAACATAGCAAATAATGTGTTAGAAAATAAATAAATAAAAAAATTGGTCTAAAAAAACAAAAAATTTGGATGTCAAATAACTCACCGCTGCACAGTAGTGAACCACCTTGACTTTATCGAGCTCCACATTTTCTGGGTGACGCCATAGCATCGCTAGGACAAGATTGTAAACTAAAGGAATTGGCTTGTAGATTTTCTTGAAATACATGTTCAGAAAGTCCTGCACAATCAATTCCACAACTTAAAACAGAGCAAAAAAACAGAGCAGAACCAGTCAAATTATCAACTCTTTTTTTTTTGTTTTGTTAACCTGTTCAGCAAAGGGAGTGGGGGGTGTGATTTTAAGGGTTCTTAGAAGATCCTCGTAAGTATCGAGGCGAGGTTCGAACAAGAACATCCCGGCGTTGAAGTAAAGAGCTGGTGGTTCTCCAAGCTCCGCCTTTGGCCACTGGACTTTCTCAGGGTATTGTTGGCAATATCCGATCTTGTATTGCGGCGTGTGGCTCCATGTTTTCTCGCAGAAGCAGTCCATCACCGCGTAGAAATAGCCATCAGGGAGATCGAACAAGTGGTCGATGTTTTCGTAAACTTGAATGTCTCCATCTAAATATATCATTTTACTGTACTCCACAAACTGCACATTAACACAAAAACAGAGAATTAACCACATCTACAAGTTATGTTATATAACTCAAAACAAAAATGGGACCCAAAGTATTGTAAGTACCTTCCAGATACGGAGTTTGGAGTAGTTGATGACGTAATATGCCATGGCAAACTGGGTTTGGTTCTCGGGTGGGTAAACGGGTTCGATTTCGCGGACTATGCAACCTTGTTCCACAAGTATACGACGGTGCTCCTCCGGAACGTCTGGTAATATCGCCACGACGAGTGGATACGCCGATTTAACTTTTCTCAATCCTTTGGCTAAACCAACGACTCCTTTCACGTAATCACCGTTTCCGGCGAGAAATGTCACGTAAGCTCGATCACCGCCGTGGGTTTGCGGTGACAGTTTGGTTATCGTCCCGGAGGATTTAGCGACGGTGGTTTGTGTAAGATCGGGAGCCATGTGAGAAGCACGTGATTTTGGAGGATTTAGAGAAAATGTGATAGAGAGAAGAGTTTTTGTTGTTGTTGGTTTCTTTTGTGTGTTGGTGATGTGCTCGCTAAATGGGGATTTTTATAGGCGCCAGGATTAGTTGTTATTTTGAGCTGTGGAGCGTACACGTGTAAGTTTAAGATCGGACGGTGTTAATTAACATTTGGTGAACGTTCTGGAAGTGGGACCGTAACGGGACGGTTAAACGGAAAACGCTAGAAGCAGCTACGGTATTGTGAGAAATAGAAGATTGTTATTCTCTGCGTCTGGATGCATTGAACATTTCCGTAGTCCTCTATTTGTAATTTTAACCATTTTTTTTTGTATTTCGAATATCATTAACATAACCGGAAGGATCAAAGATGGATACAAACTAAAGAAACATCGAAACAAAAATAAACTAATTATTTAAATAATAGAGATTTTAGACGAAGAAAATTCCCAGCAAAAATTTCAAAAAAGGATTAGTAAAAAAAAATTTAATTTATTTTTATGTAGGTGAAAAAACTCGTTAATGAGTTTTATAATAACTAATTCCTTTTTAACATCGAGTTTAATATTTAAAATTTTGTCATACATTACCAATTGTGATTTTTTAAAATGACAATATAACATGATTTAATGTAAGATATACAAATATGACGATTATCACACTTGAAAACACAAAGGTTGTCTTGCTGATTAATTTAGCGTTACATCTAAAAAAAAAGTCACTTGAAACCATATCGAATCAGAAAAAAAACTGTAAACACGCCATTTTAAAATGATTTATAGTTACTTTCTGTTTTAATATCTATTTTCCACAACTAAAGAGAATAACCTAGAAAGTTTAAAAATCGTAACACTTCAATTTTCTTACTTTTGTAAAAAAAATTAACGTATCGAATCTTCAAAACTTTCATTAGAAATTAAAGTATACAAGACACAAACAAAACTAACTAGTTTCAAAATAATCCCCTTGTAATCATTTAAACAATTCTATGGTAAAACCTTGCCTAATCAGATTAACATTACTACACTGCCGCACATTTTTAGGCTCATCATCCACCAATTCTAACAAACACAAAGCTTTCAATAATCTAATCATGCAACAACAGAAACTATTCGTTTTCAATCTCTTTTTTTTTTGTATAAAAGATTTTCTATTTAAATTCATAAGAGTGCAAATATTACAAAGCCATAGGCTTAGTGGAGTAAGTAGCTCAATTACAAATTAAAAGGAACCCAATCTGAATCTCAAAGTGGCTCATACGTCAGTTCGTTCTCAGTCTCCATAGTTGACTCTCTATAAAAAATTGTTCTCGATAAAATGGCAAACAAAACGATAAGGAACGTGACCCCTTTTCATAAGTCTTGAATCACATCATAATTCATAACCATAAGATTTACGTTCTTTCTTTTCTGACAGAATCATATATTACCACCACCTCATATTCGAGTCTTCCAAATCATGTTCCATCTTTTTTTTCTTCCGAAGTTTTGATAAACATCATCAAATAACTCGTATCTTTCTTGTCACTCGTTCGTCATCTATACCTCAACACTTATAGCACTAACAGTATCAATCCTTTTTCTTTATCTTTCAAATGATTTGAGTCTGAACAGAAATACTCTATGCGAAATAGAAAAGGACGTTACATCACTTTCATGTGCTTAATTTCCCGTTATTTATTGTACTACTTTACTAGAAACATTTTGATAACAAAGTTACAAAGAGGCAAATTAACCACGTGAAAAATGGAGACTTATTGTGAAAACGACATATTTGGCTATGTACACACTGCATCATAGTTTATTAGGGTAACCGTGAGATATACGCGATAATTGATTTGGGCCCATTCATACCTTAATGGGGCATATGAACCAATTTCAACGTGCATAGTGAATCATATTGAGCTGAGCTCTACCCGAATATCCAATTGCTTTCTCTTACCTAAGCTACAACCTTATACTAAATTATTCCAATATTTATGTCCAACATATAATTGTTTGATTTTACCTTTACTAAATTTTCTAAAATATAAAAATGCAAATTCAATAGTTTTTCAAAAATATTACTTTATGAAAATACATTTGTGCGTTAACATATTGTATACAATACGACAGACGCTTAATTAATTTTTAAAATTTATTCATATTCGAATTTATGATGTTTTGTTATATAAGTATTTGAAACGAAACTTAACTACGTGAATGATGACATTTGGTCCATTTAACCAAATATCATACGTACGTTGATCTATTATCATTTAGAGGTACAGATACCCATACGTCGTATATTTCTATGTCAATTTTCACAAATTTTAAGTGCTTGTTGGTTAGTCGACAAAAAAAAATAGAAATGGTTATTACACTGTAATTAACAATGAAATGAGAAGCTCTAAAGCATAATAATTGGGTTCTAAAACCAAATGTATGATTGAGTCTTACACCGTGAAAAGTTGTTAAGATTAGATTAATAATGAGAAACATATGTTTTCATTTAATATATCAATGAATCGAAGATGTGAAATCGAATTCCTCAAATAATGCTCGGAAAACGATTGAAAGGTAAAGTTAATTTCGTGGGAATAATTTTCAAGATTGTTACTTAATCCATTGATGAGGGCGAAACTACTTTGTTGATATTCTAAGCTATGTTTTGTTTAATGGATAATCTTACAAAGAGATGACAGATGAATTAAGCAAAGGAGTAAATCTGAATATAACTCTCTTGATGTGCAAAAGCAAGAAGCCACGCTGAATCTACGGAAGTTTTAGTCACTTGATAAACAGGTAACTACAATTCTTGGATCTTGTTGGTGTTTCTTTTTTTTTTTTTTTTTTTAGCTGCAGTCATTGGCTCGTTTGAGCGAGAAAGATTCATGGTTATTTTGGTGGACATTGTACCTCAATGTGAGTATATCTATATGTATCCTTCGATGAGTCTCTGAATAGATTATTATTATTAATTAATATATGTTTCATTTGTCACCAAAGAATGAAACTTAATGCTACTCTTTCTTTAGGCAGCTGCTTGAATTATTCTTGGGATATTCTTGGTTATATGATTATGTTCTGGCTATTGGAGTTTGCTTGACTCTTTGTCTTGCAAACATCATTGGATTCACTAAATGCCAAAAAAGGTACAGAACTATATATATCTACAGCTCAAGCTAAAGTAGAAACCTAAGAGATTACATGATTGCTTTTGGTATCTATTTTTTTATACTTTGTAGATGCCAAGAAGCAGATTCAAGCATTTTTGCAACACAAGCACTTGCCTGTCGCTTCTCTTCAACAATACAATCGGCATTTACTGTAGTCTAGAGGCTTAAACCCATACTTTGTGATCTTAAAACCATTCGAATCCTTATCTTAAAACCATGTGTACATTTGACTCTCAAGTCCAAACGTGTTTTGTGTTGCAAAATTTGACAAAAAGAAAACAGAAGAATAATGAGAGTGGGTCTCTTACGATGTCTTTATAATTCCTGCCAATAAGTGTCGGTTGAGATTGGACTTTTACCTTAATCATCGCCGGTCATCTTTGATTATGGTTCCTTAATATTCATTTGTTTCCATTATTGTATATACATTTCGTCTAATTTACTTTCTTTTTTATTTCTTCCTTCACAAAGCTGTGCTTTCCGGAGATTATATACCGACCAATTAAAGTCAACACCCATAGTGTCCGAGTTTAGGCAACATGCATTACAATTACTTCCAAATTTTAAATTTCACTTTTTATCTTTGATAGAAAACCTTTAACCTTTTTAAACTGCAACTCATAGACTCTTACAATTCCTTTCATTTTACTAACTTGTTTTATAGAGTTCCAAACATCCTCGTAGCATTTTCTAGTTTATTTACACACATCTTTTTTCTTTTTGAATAATGGTCATGAAACTAATTGTGAAAATATTTTTATTACTCTATTTTCCAATAGAAATAATAAAATTACTTGCCCAATTAACATTATTTTAAAAGTCAAACTATAAATTACATCACAAATATTTAATACAAACATTTTGTTCGATCTTTGAAATAAAAAGCACTTATCTATATATATTTTTATTTTTTAATTACATGTAAACAAACATAAATAAAATAGACATGGTAGAAAGTATTGAAGCAAATGATTTCGAGAACCTAATAAGTGTAGGACATTCAATAGTCTGTTGGCTGAGTCAATACTGCTGGAGTATTTATTATAACGATTAAAAAGAGTATGTTAATGTGGAGTTCTTTTAAATTGTAAGTTTTGATAATGGGATCTTAGGAATATTATCACTGGCTTTATCAAAGACTATGCGATACATTGAACTTAAAAAAAAGGATGTCCAAAGTATTAGACCATATACGTCTATCTAGGTGCATGCTAAAAAAGAACTATAATTGCTAAAAAAAGAAAAATTATGGATGCTAAAATAAGGATTTTCAAATTATTGGTCATGCCTTCCAAGTTTTGAACCACATGCATGCTTTAAAGTTTAAAGTTCGAACCCTTCATTAGAGGATTCTCCTCTACGTCATCATCTTTACGTCACCGCTTCTACGCCATTCACAATAAATACTTATAAATAATTTATAGTTTATAAATATAACAAAATTCAGAAAATATATTTTTTCTTTTTTTTTTTCTTTTCAAGGAGATGTAACACGAGTCCATGACTTAAAAAACGGATCCATCAACAAGAGATACAAATACACTTAAATATTCATTAGCCATCTTCCCTTTTAGAGTCTTATCTATTGCATGTCCCTATCATTTAAAATGTTTTATTCGATTTTGGGATTGACCTGTCTTATGGAGATTTTTGTTGGAGGCTTATGTGTTATATCGCAACAAATTGGAATTGGACAAAACCAGATGACACAAATAAAGAGGCTTTGCATATGAATATGACAGAATTTTGAGCGTGTAAGTTAAAAAGATTGTGGGTTCTACTTTTGGTACTTCTTCTGATTTTGATAGATCGTATTCGTCTTTTTATGTTTGTTCATCTTTTTGTAATTGTTTTTTTTTTTGTTTCGCTTTATATTTTTGCTGATTATTTATTTCTTTCTCTTATGTTTTCTATTATTTTAGTTCTCTCATATAATCAAATATCCAATCGATGTAGCAATTCACTGAGTCGGGTGTTACCCACAAAAATAACATTTGTTTTCTTCATTAAAAGTCTTAAGATACTGATACAACCCAAATCTAACCTATATTCGAATTAAATCGACACGTCATCACTTGTGTGTGGGTTTTGTCCTAAGCTGAAAGTTAGAAGCAGACAAGTGTCTCATAAAGACATCGAGATCTGATTGGCTTCTAAGGTACATACACTTCATCGAGAGTGTTGCTTTCCCAAGAACTATGGAGGCTACTATTTATGTGCATTTGTGTAATAATACTGTGCTTACTTCCATTATTAAACTCTTTTACTTTAATTCATAATTTTAATATTTTTTCAACCCTCCATTTTAATCGAGTGGATCGCTCTGATATGTTCGCATCAAAATGTATACGCTAATGCTTGTTGTGTTAGTATGTTTTAAGTGTAACCCAATATACTGTTTAGTTGGTTAATGTTTGATCACTAATTAGATGATTCCTATATAGATGTTTGTTTGGAGGTTTTAGTGCTCTTATTTTCTTATTTTTTTTCAATTGATGTCAAATTACAACTTTTTATCAGTAGTCGATATATCTCTATATGTTTTGTTATAAAGATCAATTATTTATTCTTATTTGTTACACGTTTTAATAATATATCATACAAGTTTATTTCAAAAAAAAAGCATTAACAATGTACAAAGAAAAAATTGTTTTAGCAAGAACAAAGAATTTGTTATAACATGCTTAATAACTTTAACATTGTTTTCATTATCAATTCCAACGTACGATAAAATGTTGTTGAAAAGAACTCATAAAAGTCTTACCGTTGTGTAAAAATACGGATACAAGTCATAGTGATAGATAGAGGAAAGACGTCTCTTTGACTACTCTCCAATCTTAAAAATAAAATGTGCTAAAAATTCAAAAGCAAAGTCCCTAACTCGCCTAACTCCATTTTTCATTTGACTTTGCTTTAAATGTCAATAGTCCTATGTTATTTAGCTATATTCAAATTTGGAATTTGAGATTTGCTTCTTCTTTTTTTATTTTCTTTTTATATACGTACTACGCTATGTTTAATTGTTTACCGAGTAATTTATTTACGTTAGCTAATTTAAAAAAAAACAATTAAATAACTTTATAGAAAATTTGTGTGTTTTATTTTCTGAAAAAAATACAATTCTATATTTATTTATATTTCTTATAAAGTGGATCCAAAGAAACTACTCTATATCATTCTCAATTTCCCATTTTCTTCAAATATAAACATAAAAATTGTTAACACAATAACACAACAATAAGTCAATAACTGTAAAAATTACCTCGATTTGTATCCTATACATAAATAAACACATTAAACTCTTTGAGATTGTAAATTATTTATGTTGTCCATGTCATTGATTTTTCATCCACAATATTCCGGTTAAGATAAAAAGCAATATATAATTCTACTTTTTTTAATGGTCATTGATTCTACCCCATAATTTTTTTTTTGGAATAATATCAATCTTAAAGAAACTACATAATATGTTGAAAATGTCACAGAATATGTTGAAAATTTCACAGATATGGAAACTCAAAGAAATACCAGAAAATTCAGCGATAGGCGAAATTATCGGAGATCATAGTTAATCGATAACATGCCTTAAAGTTTAACCCTATCCTTTATACAATTTAGATGAATATATATATCATTTTTTTTCTTGATTTGTGTCCTTCATATAATTAACCAAATTAACAAAATGAAGAAAATGAACTCGTGATACGAACAATATATGATTGATAATTCAACAATAATCAGAGTCATTTTTAAACTGGATTACAAATATACGACTTACGTCTGCGCTACTGTGTGGTGAAATCTAGAAACTCTATAAAATAGAACTCTAATCGAAGTAAAAGTGAGTGCGTGCTACTATACATCTGAACTAGTCAAAGGGTCAAACCTTAGTATTTTTAATTACACAAAAAGTTGACCAAACGGAGTGTTAAACTGTTAATTATTATTAGAATGATATACTATATAGTTGCAAAATTCCACTTTAGAAACAAGAACAAAAATAATAATTGAATATCACATGACTTATGCCGTGTTCTAGTCACTCTTCATTCCTCTACTTATTTTCAAATATCCTTAATAAAATACTACTCTATAAATTCTTTATTCTCGTGTTCCTTCACTATATATATACAAATCATACACTGCTTAATCACTTCAAATCTAAATCCACAAAAACCTTTCATACCATCTCATCTCTCTCTCTCTCTCTCTCTCTCATTAAAATAAAGAGAAATGGAAGATTACGAGCGAAACCCAAACTCTCCAGCTCATGAAGAAGATTCTGATGTAAGGAAGGGTCCATGGACCGAGGAAGAAGATGCTATTCTCGTCAACTTCGTCTCCATCCACGGTGATGCTCGCTGGAACCATATCGCTCGTTCCTCAGGTATCAAATGAATCACCAATCTGTAATATACATACAGTTGCATGCAGAGACATATATACACATACAAAAATATACTTATAATATATGTGCAAATATGCAGGGCTTAAGAGAACTGGTAAGAGTTGTAGATTAAGATGGCTTAACTACTTGCGCCCAGATGTTAGACGAGGCAACATCACTCTCGAAGAACAATTTATGATCCTCAAACTCCATTCTCTCTTTGGCAATAGGTATTTTACCAAAGATCCAAATGTAAATACTTGCTTTCCCATTTGTACTAGTTTTTATAACAAAACACGATAACATTTTTTGAAAAAGAAAATCTTAATTTTATACGTTTATAAATATGCGTAAATTAATTTGAGAATTTTTCAATTTTTTGTTGTTTCCTTGGAAAATATAAGGTGGTCGAAGATTGCACGATATCTACCGGGAAGAACAGATAATGAAATAAAGAATTATTGGAGAACTCGGGTGCAAAAACAAGCTAAACACCTTAGATGCGATGTTAATAGCAATCTTTTCAAAGAGACAATGAGAAATGTTTGGATGCCGAGATTAGTGGAAAGAATCAACGCCCAATCACCATCCGCCACGTATGAGCCAGTTGAGTCAATGATCACCGACCCAGGTCAACCTATCGACAAACAGAATCCGGTCGAACCGGGCTTCGTTCAATTTAACCCGGATCATCATCATCAGCAATTCGTACCGGCATCAGAACTGTCCGCAACGTCTTCCAATTCGCCAGCTGAGACGTTATCGGACGTTCAAGGCGGGGTATTTAACGGGTCGAGTTTTGACCCGGCGGGTCAAACGGGTTTCGTGGAGTTCAACGATTGGGGCTGTGTTGGTGGGGACAACATGTGGACCGATGATGAGAGTTTTTGGTTCTTGCAGGACCAGTTCTGCCAATGAAACGACATCGTATTCGTATACTTAAGGAAATATACGATTACGATACGTAACGAGGAATTCAATTGCGTCACGTTTGGTGTAATATTCATTCGTGCGTGATGCCATTTTAGATACGGCCTTGGTATACGAATCTTTACTTAAGTTAATATGTTTTTTCTTTTCTGTTTTTTTTTCCCCCCGTTTAAATTAAGATCTGATCATCACGTACGCGAGGATAATTGTGATTTGTGATATATGTGAATTATTCAATATATAACGTTTTACAAAAAAAACATTTGTCAATGAGAAGTTCTTAAGCTCACTTGATCTTATAGTGGCTACATCCATCAAAACTCATAATCGAATCGAGAACCAAACCTCACTTATCATGAGGCCTTGTAGACTAACTCGAACCAGTTCGTAATTGAGCTGGTTCGTATTAGTTATGACAAAACATAAAAAATCAAGCTAAATAACATTCGTCAAAATATGACTAATTAAGTTATTATTGGATGGTTAAACCATTGATTGCTTACAAAATCACCCCCGCAAAAATCAGATATAGACCGTAAAAAATCAACACATATTTTATATCACTCTTCATCAAAGTGATCTTGTCAGAACCCAACTTGGTTGGTTCAAATTGTTTCAACGCATGATTTATTTCTATATAAAATTCCTCAATATATTTAAGCACATATACAATTTGGTAGTCCAAAATGCTCATATACCTCATGTGAAATATGCATGGTCGATCCAATGATAAGCAACGATAAAAAAACATAATAATATGCAAGGACTCACATTATTATAAATATATTTACCAAACTTACAACAACAAGTGATTCTTGACGATAATCCAATAAAACCCTTCATCCATATCGTTGATCCCACATGTGGTTTCGATGGTAAACTCGTGATTATCGCCACGATGCGATATATCAACCACCGAAATACTCTTCCTCGTCGTGTTCTCGTCTCCGGCGACATTTCTGTAAAGTTTCACCGCTGGAGTAGAAGTCACAGCCGTTCCTGGCTCCTCTTTGGGCGTAAGACGGCAACTCATGAGTGCTCTAAAGAGCATCACTATCGACGCCATGTGTCTCCGACGTCGTACGATGCTTTGATTAGCTTTTAATTACGTATCTAATCAATTTTAAGTGCAAAGACACCCACAAGACATATATATGTGCGTTTGTGTCAGTGTGTGTATAGTCTTAACAACCATTGTTGAATGCTGAAACAAGACAGGACAGGGAGGAAGTCATAATGGAACCTAGTTTTGGTAAGTATTGTAGATTTACTAAAGTGCCATTTCAGGAGTGCCAAAAGGGAGATCGTAGCATTGGAAAAGCAGTGGCTTTGTGGTCCTTTCACAACATGGTTTAGATGTCGAAGAGAAATAAAAGAGTTCATCTTCAGCAAGAAACAATGAGAGGAGGAGAAGAGAGATGTTTATTTTATTTAAAAAGAAGCTTTGTGAAAATATTCTGATGTAATCCTTTCTCGTACTAGTCAACGGTAGTTGGACAACCTTCTAGATTCTTCTTTTTTTGGGGTAACTTTAGCATTTTGGTCAGTTTGTGTAGAAAATTTTGTGTTTCTTAATTTCATATATCTTGAAAACTATGTTTTTGTCGACATAATATGTACATGATATAAGTTTTCTTTCATAAATATTTGGGTATAGCCGTATAATCAATTCAGTTTTCTTTTTATAAAAACTTCAATATTTATTTTCATTCGCAACGCTAAAGGTTTCAGTTTACGTTTACTAAAAAACATAACAATCTATTCTGGGCTAACGTACTCGAGAAACGACGCCGTTTAATACGAAGCCTTAAAAAGTAGGAGAACTCGCTACGTGAGTCCAAAGGATTAAGCACTCTTTCGCGCTCAAAATCCCCAATTCCCAAATCCTCGTCCTCGGCGAAATTAGTTAGTGTTGGAAACCCTAACTTCTGAATCGAACTGGATCCTGATCGACTCGAAGATCGTATTGTTTCTGGATTGGATGGTAGCTACCTGTTAAATTCGGAACCCTAATCGGAATGGGTGGTACGGACGCAAAGGATATTCTCGGATTGCCGAAGACTCCACTGTCTTTAAGCCATGAGAAGAAATCTCGACCTCAGAAGGAGTCCCATAGAAAACCCGATGGCATTTCTCGCGAGGTGAGTTCTAAAGAGTCGCAACAATCCCTGGATTCGATTGATTTTTAGTTCCTTTCTTTCTCGAGCTCTTAATTTTCGTCTCTTTTTTTTTATAATCCGAATTGCAGGTTTATGCGCTTACCGGCGGCGTTGCGCCTCTTATGCCTTCAATTGATGTTACCCAGTTAAAGCGACGTCCTCCAGCTAATGAGAAGGTCAAATTGAAGGGCTTGAAGAGTTTATTAATCTTGTTTTGAGATGATGATGATAGTGTTAATATGGTAAGAACCCTTCTTTCAGGTTGCTTGGCAATGGCTTCCCTTTACAAGTTCTGCTAGGAAAGACGATTTGCAGCTTTACCATTGGGTAAGTTCCTTATATGTGGAACGTTATTACAGAAAAGCTTGAGCATTTCCTTCTTTCTAATGCCATGTGTTTTGGGAAATAAATATCTTTACAGGTTAGAGTGGTAAATGACGTTCCACCAACAGGTGATTATTCCTTTGCCAAGTATAACAAGGTATTTATTATATCGCCTTGATGAGTGTCTATTACAGTCTCGTTTGACTTACTTTTACTGTCCTCTCTTCGTTTATGCTTCCTCTGACATCTATGTATAATTCGCATCTTAATGTTCGTACCCTTTTTTTGGGTGAAAATGCAGTCAGTTGATATCTTGAAATACACGGACGATGAGTATGAGAATCATTTAACGGACCCTGTAAGTGTCTGCTCAAGGAAGAGTTTATGTTTCATGCTTTTATGTAACAAAGATATTTTCTGCATAGCCATTGTACATGCTTGCTCTGGATAATACCGACTTTGTTGATTGTGCTCCCAACTTGTAGGTGTGGACCAAGGAAGAGACAGATCAGTTGTTTGAATTGTGTGAAAGGTTTGATCTCCGTTTCACTGTAATTGCTGATCGCTTTCCATTATCGCGGACTATAGAGGATTTGAAGGATCGTTACTATAGTGGTATGTTTTCACCATTATCCGTTCACTTACACCCTGCCCCTTCATTTGTTTTTATCTTTGTTTCTCTCTGTTTCTGTTTCGTGTTGCACCAGGGCTTGTTAGAAAATACGAGGACTGAGAATTCTCTTACGTAATTTCTTTTGTAGTAACTCGGGCCCTGCTGCGTGCTAGAGCTCAGTCTCCAGCAGACGTTGCAAACCATCCTCTGATGAAGGTCAGTTTCCTCTTTTATATTTCTTCATAGCTAACTAAGAAAAATTCTTATGTTCATATTATTGTAGTTTATTTTTCTAATTTATCCTTGTCGTGTTATTTGGAGAGAACATTATCTATTTAAAGCTGTTTCTCAATATATTGGCATAGCAGGAGCCTTATGATATTACACGCGATAGAGAGCGTAAACGTGCATTGGCAATGGTCCTGTCCCAGAGTAGACACCAGGAGAAGAAAGATGCTGAGGTCTTTCTCTTTAATTTTAACTAAACATGCAACCGGAAAATATAAAATAGTTCTTTGCTTTCTCTTATCCGTCTCTCATAACTACAGATTCTTACTGAGGCTAAAAGAATCACAGAGATGCGTTTGGCTGCACGTGTAAGTGTTGTCTTAAAATCAATATACTCACTCGTACTAACTAAATAACAATAGATAAATTTGCTTACCATGATTGAAGATACCCTTTTACCTTAGACGCATATCAGAACTCCATTCTCAGCATCTTGTCTCTATAAGGATTGGTTTTTCTGGCTGTCCAGCGTGCGGCAGAGCCCGATGTGTCTGCGAATGAGAATATCGGTCTTGATAAAGCTGATGGAGGTCCAGGGCGTAGTGTATCTCCATCTTCCAATTCTCAACTTCCTGCAACTGCTGTGGCTCCATCAATACTAACTATGGCAGATTATGCCTCTACCCTTGCTTCTCTGCGCATGGTGAGTGTCTCTCCCTTCCTCTCTTTCCTTTTTTCATTTGGGTCTTGATCTGATTCTATTTGGTGAATCTGTCAACTTCCAGCTTCATGTGTACTTGAGAACCTATGGACTTGAACAAATGGTCCAAGCTGCAAGCTCTGCTGTTGGTCTTCGAACGATCAAGCGCGTTGAGCAGACTCTTCAAGATCTCGGGGTTTGTTTTTGCTTCTTATTCTGTTTAACTCTTTCTATTTTTCTTCATACCATTCCTATTGACTGAGGATGAGACTTAACTAATACCTATAGAGACACTCTCACTCAAGCGCTTCTGCATGTCTTCTACTACTAACTTATGGGGATTTTGGTTTGGATAGAGGCTACGTTCTTATGATTTTATTTGATTCAAGCTGCATTTAAGGTTTGCAAAAAGGATTTTTAGTATATAAAGTTTTCTGTTTACAGGTTAATTTAAAGCCAAAGGTTCCTACAAAAACTGTATGTGACGAGCATCTTGAATTACGAAAAGAAATTCTAACGCTACTGAATCTTCAGAAGCAGGTAAACTATATGATACAGGTTCCATATATAAAGCCTATCTCACATAAATTCACAATATACAGCCACTTCTATTTCGAACTTGTTTCCTTTTATGACCTGGTTTTGATGGTCGTAATTTCAGCTACAGTATAAAGAATCAGAAGGCTCATCACACCGTGAAGGGTCATATGCCGCAATGCCAGATACTCCGAAGGTCACTATCATAACTTGAATCGCCAATTTTTACTGCAGTTTCATCTTCCTATGGATATATCTCTAATCCTTTGTATTTGATCAGGATCGTGTTTTCGCATCTGAGCCATTCAGTTTTGGAGGTACAATTCCTTATCTTCTTTGTTTCAGAATTGTATCTACTACTTAACCATCTCTAACTTGATTTTGTGTGTCTGTGTGTGGGGATTTCAGCTGAAAGACCACACAAGAAGGAACAAAAGCGCAAGGTGGTGCAGATCAGAGTCTGGTCTTTCTTTTCATATCGTTTTCTCTGCATATATATATATATATATATATATACCTTAAATCTCAGTAACAATATGTTTTGTGAATCCTACAGGGTCCTGGTAGACATTCAGATACTCCTTTACCAGCTCATAAGCGGCCCAGAAAAATGAAAGCATCTGATCTCTAAAATGTTGTCTCGGTGCAATATTGATTCACAATTTTCATGTGTATGAAATTTGCATTTTTTCCGGTGATTTCAGTGATACTATTTTCAGTTCTTGAATTATCCTAAGAATCAATTTGCACTGGTAATTTCAAGTCTTTTTTATTTATTTTTGGAACTTGAGTTTCTCAAAATTGTGTCGGCTCCATGGTCAGAAGTTACAAAGAAAACAAAACTATGATTATGAATTAGCTTTAACCTGTCTGTTTTTGGTAAATGGAGATTTAGAGTAGTTGAAGTAAAAAAAAAAAAAAGAGTTGTCTGAGATTGTTGGCCCTTATGGTTATGCTTACGATGTTAGTTAACCAAAAATCTACGCCTTTTGGTGATCTTATGATACCCAGCGTGTTGATGGTGATGTTTAATTTAAACTAATCTTTTAAAGATTATCTTTGTAGATCTTATGAAGGTTAGAATCCATCCATCTTTCTTTTAACTTTGCTGATGTAAGATGAGCATTCAATTAATTGAAAAGAATGAAGCTAATTTATTTTAAAATCAAAAAGTTTGTGCGAATTATTCTGATCTTTACATACAATTGTTAAGTTGTTGGCAAAGAAAAAACAACTTCTTTGATGGAATTATATAGTTCATATTTCACCCAAACATTTGCACCCAAAAAATCTCATTTTTATAATAATGTGAAATAATTTATTTGTGTTTTGATTCTATGAAATAAATCTATGTAATGTTTTTATTATATAATTTCTGTTACTACTTATAATTTTTATGTGTTATAATTTCCTATTAAAAACCATTTTTTAACAAAAAAGTTTCTTTAATAATTTTAAACACATAAAACATTAACTAAAAACCAAAAAACTAAAAAATTACTATTCAAGTTTTTCTAAAATCTGAAATCTACTGAAAAAACAAAAACCACAAATTCAAAAACCGAAATCCAAAAACTGAAAACTAAAAACCAAACAAATAATCAGACCTTAATTCCTTAGTTTCTTACAATAAATTTAAGCGCCAAAAAAAATTAAAACAAAAATTTATCTTCCCACAATTAAAGCATGGCGGATTGTCATCTTCCACTTGTACTTGGAAAAGTCTCTTTCTTTCTTCATCTCTAGGGTTTCGGGAGGTTTCAGGAAGAGAGAAGTGGGTTCGTGTCAATTTTAGGGGAAAGAAAAAAGGCGCCTTTTTTTTTGTTTTTCAACTTTTCTTCAGACTTCAGTGAGCAATGTTGCAAAATCCGGAAAAAGAAGAGGAAACGTTATCCATCGCCAAAGACTGTGAAGTAGAAGTCTCTTCTGAAGAGGAAGGGTTCATAGGTGCTTGGTACAGAGCAATCCTCGAGGAAACTCCGACGAAATCGAGACGCAAAAAGCTCCGAGTCCGTTACATGACATTGTTCCAGGAAGACCATTCAACTCCTCTCACCGAAATCGTCAAACAGAGCTTTATCCGGCCGGTCCCACCTGAGGATCTGAACGATTGCGTCGTTTTCGTGGAAGGATCGGTGGTCGACGCCGATCTCAAAGATGGATGGTGGAACGGTGTCGTCGCTAAAAAATTGGAAGATGATAAATTCTTGGTCTACTTCGATTCTCCACCAGACATAATCCAATTCGACAGAAATCAATTGAGACCTCATCTTGACTGGACTGGCTCGAGATGGGTCCGAACAGAAAAGAAGGTATCGTTTTTTCTTTGCTAAAATTGAAAATTCCCAACCTTTGTTTTAATTTGCATGTCAAAGTTTTGGAGTTTTGGTTTGTGGACCTTATTCTGTTTGTCTTTGAAAATGAAGGAATTGAGTAAGTCCTTGTTTAGCTCCGGGACGATGGTGGAAGTGAGTCGTAAGATTGATAAACTAGAAGCTGTTTGGGTCCCTACAATTGTCATTAAGGAGGTTCAAGTGGGTGATAAGAAGAAACTTATTGTCAAGAGTTGTAATAAGTCCTTGACCTTCAGCGCTGATGAAGTGAACCCAAACTTTACCATTGATCTGTGCAACGTCAGGCCAATACCTCCTCCGTCTTTTGTTGAAGAGTATAACTTGTTAGATCGTGTTGACGCGTTTCGTGGTTTGGCATGGCGTCAATGTCTGGTGAGGGGAGTTCTCCCTGAGAAACGCTACACAGTGAGTTTCGTGGCCACAAAAGAGGAGTCGGTATTCAAACACTCTGACCTTAGGCCTTCGAAGGAGTGGGAAGACGGTGTTTGGCATCAAGTACCAAGGGTATCGTTTTCATATACATTGTTTCCAATTTGGTTATTTGTGAATAAGTGATAATGTTCTTTTACCATTTTCAGAGAAATCCTAAAAAAGAAACTCCTTCAGACGGCAAAAGAATGAAGTCGATAACTTTTGAAACTACATTGAGTGAATTCAATGCGTTGTGCAGACCGACAAAACTGAAGGTAATCCGCTCTTGTGTTGCTACTCAGCCAATCACTCCTGCTGGAGGAAATGCTGCCATAACTCCTAAAAGTGCTAGAAAGCATACCAGAAAATCCCCGATTCATGCAGAAGCCACTGAGGGTGAAACAGAACTCCATGAAACTGTAGCTGTGAGTTATAGATTTTAACCCCTCATGTGTTATTGTTTTTGGCTGCTTTTACAGGGATCTTGCCGTTCTGATTGTTGAACTCTCCATTTGTTTACTAATGATGTGTAGGCAATGAAATCACCATTAGCTCAAGAATCTGGAAATCAAATGGCTGATGGTATGATGAATGCTGCTGCTACGCCAGTCATAACCCCTCAAGTGATACCAACAGGTAATCGTGATCTTCTTAAACTCCACGTTCTGTTGGTTTTTCTATCTTGAATGTTTCAACTTTAACCTCACCAGTTTGTATCAGCACTTCGTGTGGGCTTCTTTCGCTCCAAAATCTGATCGTTTCTCTTGTTCTCTTTCATATATGCATCATGAAATTGGTCTACGTTTTCTCTGTTTCCAGAAAAGGAATCTGCTCCACCTGAAACCTCGGTCATAAACGCAACACCGTTGAGAGAACCAGAGGCTGAAACTCAGGGAATGACAACCCCTAAAAAGAACCTTCCGCCAATGAGGATGCAAAATAGCTTGGGAATTGATTCAACTGGAGAGAAGGTAGAGTTAATTCATAGTTTTAGACATTAATCATTCTCAATTTTTCCTTATTTCATCAGTTGATTGACATTTATCTTTGGGGATGGTTCTGCTTTGTGGTCTATACTTTTTATGCAGACGTCTGAAGAGCATAACAGCGAAGAAAACAGGCATAAAAGGAAAAGAGAACAAAAGCACGATTCAAACCTTAAAGAGACTGGTATGTCTATAAATTAACATCTACCCATGTTAATTGTTGTATTTTATTTCTTACTGATTCCTAATCCTATAATTGAGTAACTTATACGTGAGACTTGCAATGGTTCAGAGGCTCTGGTCGCTGATACAAGTGACAATATATTCGAAGATGATTATGATCAGCCCCTCTCTGCTTGGTTCCTTGGAGGAAAATCATGTAATGATTCTGATAAATCGAGTAAGACACTTCTGTTTTATATTAATTTTCTTTATTACATAGCTTATTAGATGTGTCCTTTTGAACAGTTTGCTAAAGAAAATTATTTGCTTTCTCATTATTTTGCGTCTGCATTGATCTATCCAGAGTTATCCCCTGATGGCACCCCCAATGCGATTAAGAATTCCGCTGCTGTTGAAACCCGAGCAAGTGAGGATACAACAATGGTTCTGCCTTTTGTGAAACACTCACCTATTTGGAAAGCGCTTGAATCAATGGAGGTCTTTAAGGTAACAAAGCAGAGTCCTCACTTCATCCCGTTGCTCGATACAAGAGAAGAGTTCCGTGAAGGGTCAGCTGTGGGTGAGATGGTGAAATTTTCCAATTTATTAGAGAGAATAAAAAATCTGCAACTTCACACTCCCAAAAGCACACTAGAGGGACTGAAAGAGTGCTTTTCCGAGCTTGAGAAGTATGGATTCGATGTTACAGCGCCTATATCTCGGATAGACAGGCTGCTCTCTCTCATAGATGAATATGTGAATACAGAGGATAAAATAAAAGATAATGAGAAAGAGAAGTCAGAAGAAGTTCGCAAAATGCAAAAAGTTGAAGAAGATTTGAGAGATGTTGAGCACAAGATTCTCGAGCTGCAGAGCCAAAGAGCAGACTTGAAAGAGAAGAAGAATGCTTCAGAAAAAAAGATTGCTCGTATGCAGCTGTGTGCAGAAGATCTTGACAAAAAGTTTCAAGAAGTGGAGCTTGAGTTTCAGACGATCGTGTCAGCTTCTTGGTGATATTTCCATGATCAACCATAAGCTCTTTCATGTGAATTAAACTTGGAAAAAAACTATGATGAGCTCTAAGCACTGTTTTGAAAATGAAAGCTAGACTAGATGTAAGTAAAAGACTTTTGCCCCTTATGCTAGGTAGATGATGAGCCTAGTTTTAACTAATCTTTCTTAAGATTAATTAGGATAAATGTAGTCACTTCTAGATCTTTTGATGAAAGATATAAATACTGCTATGTTCAGTGGTATGATGGTAATTATGAAATATTAATTCATGGTAAATAGATTACTTTTCTGGTTACATTACTAATTAGACAATTATGTGGTTGATTAGTGGTTTCATTAGGTAGATGCTATAAAATTTAGCTGTGGAATTACTGAAAGTAGAGGTTTTTGGTGATGAATTTATTTGCATAGGAGCTCAATTACTAAAATCTAAGATTCTAAACATCAGCTCAATAATTAAAAAAGCACCATAATTCTGTAACCATGGCGTCTATTGAATGTATATTTTACAATGTATATGTTGTAGTTTGATTTCCATATTAATATTACGTTTATTTATAATTATAAAAAATTATCAGCAGTTTTTTGTAGTTATAAATGCAAACGTAGAACACACAAAAAGTTAACTCTTTGGATAGAAATTTATAACTTATAGAATATTTATATTAAAGAAAAAGAAAAGTATGTTTCTACATAAACAGAAAGATAGTACTAATATTTAGCAAACAAAATTTTGGGTTTTCAGACAATATCATAAATGAGTTTAAAAGATGGAGAGAATAACATATGTGATATTTTGGCGACAATAAAAAAAAGGATGGAAGCCTAAGACTCGGAGTCAATTAGAAGGTTATGTACAGCTAGCTCTTTTTTTTCATTTTTTTTTTTTTTTTTGCAGTAAGATAGTCTTCTCTTATTGGTTACTACATGAGGAATTTATATTGCCGTCGAAATTACAACAGCTATTATATTAATATCCGTATCCTCCATAATATCTAATTCTAACACTAATTAGTGTATTTCCTTTGTCTATTTACCCAACATATATAACATAGTTTGGGTTGGCAAATTGCGCAAGAGCTTCAAATAGTTTAGACCAGCTGTTATTTAAACCCTACCACTGTGACTCACATTAATGAGAACGGTCTTGTTGTCCTCACATTACATTTTTTTTCATTATTATTTTTCAAATATCAGAGTCGACCCATTATCTATTATATTTATGGTCGTCCGTATTGAGGGTTGGGGATATTTAATGTTAAATTTTATTCACACCAAACAAAAAAAAGTTGTTGTACTTCGTAAACTCTTTCTTTATATATCTTATAGTGTTTCAATAAAAACAAGAGTTTACGAAGTACAATAATTTGTTCCATATATAGGTATATAAAAAAGGTGTGGATCCGTTAGATATAAATTAGCTAAATTATTTGCTACTCATACACACTATATAGGTTTACGAGAAAAACAAAACAATTTAACAAAAGGATATGGAAAATATTAAAACACCCTTGACTTTGTTGGTCTTATGAGCAATTTTCGATCTCTAATGGCCAGCCTTTCCCTTTTTTTTTTTTTTTTTTTTTGGTGACTTATACAGTTAGAAGTTGGAACACACAATACCTAAAAAAGCTAAGTTGACTAACAAAAAGTTGAAAATTATGTCGTGTTCTATTACATTTGTAATTGACCAGTTACATGGAATGATTAATAAATAATAATAAATAAGCATTACCAGTAACTACAACTTTCTATACTTTCTGTCTAATGGGCTTGCTAAGTTTTTATCATATCGTATTTACTGAAACATCTATAACTTTTCGAAGAGGTTACTGGAACAAGATTGACCATTATACAAGTTTAGAGTATATTTTGATCACCTGATAGGAATTGATACTCTTTAAAGTTTTAATCCATAATACAACTATACGAGTTGGGTTAGCTCGCGTGTTTTCTATGTACATATTGACTGACATCCATATTAAAAAGCTATCAGAAATTTCGGTGATATTAATAAAATGGGGTTCTTTTATTAACAGCAAATGTGTTATATTAAATATGTAGACCCGAGCAAAGAAATGTGGATCCATTAATATTATGTACGACCCAATACAAAAAAAAAAAAAAGTTCTTATAAAGCGAAAGTATTGCATGATAGATAGTCTCTCGACAATCTCAAATATAAACCACTTATTACAAAATAATGTAAAAGTACATGATATTTTATATCTAGTTGTCACAGTCTTTGAATTTCTACAAATATACTAAGCGAAATAAGTAAATCTGAATAACAAACTAGTGGTTTTATTTGTAAATGTCCTTACGTCTTTCAAAAGTGGATATATCAACTGACCAACGGTTTCGACATGTTAATCGAGAATAGAGATCATGGTCTGTTTTTTATATTAAGTCCACAGATATAATCATTGTATAATTCGATATCCTAAATGTTGCGTTGATTCAATCGAAGTAGTGATTATGAAAACTTGAATGAATGTTACAAACAAAAACTGAAACTGATAACTCTCTCTCTCTATATATATATATATATATTATGAATTAATAATTATATGCAGAATCGACCGGATTGTTACCTACTAGTAACCACGTGACGTATGGTAGATGCAGTAGTATATACAAAATAACTTTACGAAATGAACCACTAAACGTTTTAGTTTGGGAAAATGTCCAAAAAGCTTCCGTCACAAAAGTTTTATAAAAACACTAAAAATTGATTTTGCTAATTGATTCAAGTTGCACAAGTAGAAAGAGACTATTGGACATTTTATAGTATCTTATAAATTGGCATTCTTTTATTTATAAAATTATAAAAAGTGTGTTTATAGTGGACGTATTTTCATTTAATGGAAAATAGTAGTTGAAGATTTATAGAAAAATCAACTATGGGCGAACTACACCATAGCTATATAAGACACGAATTAATTAATGAAATCTATTTTGGTTGGATCAATCAATTTTCTTCTTTATTATTTACTCACTGAAATTGAAGATTGGGAGTAAAAATATTAATAAGAAAGATACAGGCCTCGCCTGTATCAACCAACTCATAAATTATTATATAAACTAACAACCATTTCTCAGCTCCTCAACTTATCTTCTTTCTCTCTTTATCATTTCTAAAAGATTCATAACACAAAGACAAACAAAGCTTCCAACCGGGAAAAAACTACTACAATCCTTTCTTATACCAACTGAGCTAAGGTCAGTTGCTTAATCTATTGGTTATTTTCATTTTTTATTCATTTCTTTTTGCTTTTGATATCTTAGAAGAACAATTTTGATGGTTTCTTTATATTTAAACGTTGGAACGAGAGACACTAAACTCTGATATCTTTCTGTTTACCCTTATATTAAAAAAAAGAAGATAATGCATAGAATACTTTAAGTGTGTAAGAATGAAGATTTCTATATTGGTTAGAGAGCGTTACAACTTACAACTACATCACTTTCATACTTCTTGTTTTTCAGAGGTTTTCATAGATTCATTAAATTCTCCAGTCACCTAAATTATCTAGTATTGTAGAGAAGATGGTGAAAAGAAGGATAAAGAGAGTGAAGCCAGGGTTATCCATGCTTTCACGTTTAGGGCGTGACTCTTAAACTAGTGAATTAGTTTATGATATTATTAATTATAATTTTAGTTGAAATTAATCGGTGAAAGTAATGGACACTCGACTTGTACTTCCTTAAAAACTAAGTTTATGTAATTTAATTATTATTTTTTGTCTAATTTTTTTTTTTTTTTTGATGCAATTCTTTATCAAATCACAATATATGGAAACCCAATTAGTGTCAAATCTTAATTGAGTAGTTGGTATCTTAGGTTGTTTATGATAGTGCATAAACTGTGGGTTTCTGCTCGGTATGGTTAGGTGGACCGGACCGGTGACAAATAAATGCCTTCCTACCAATTAAATTATGATATAAAATATTTGTTTAGTTTGTGTGTATAATAATAGAACTAAAGTACGGAGTACGCAAGCATATTAATTCATGAAACTTTAATATTAGTTTTCGTTCAACGATTATGTAATTTTACAAAAATCATACAATTTTACGAAAACGCAAAATTATATGATAATTTCACTCTCATTTTGTAACCAAGTCATTTCTTTCAGTGATTCTCTAATTATTCCATTTAGCATTTTGTTCATAGAATTTTGTACCATTCATCAATTTGGGCAGTGTTATATATCTAATATATTAACTACGTCGGTTGGATTCATCGTATCTTTATGGTTCTTCTATCTGTTTCATTTTTTTTTTTACATAAAAGAAAAATAGCTTCAGATTTTATTTTTTTTTGTTGAGAAAAGGCTTAATAGCTTTAGAGTTTCTCTTCAAAGAACGGAAAACAAAAGAGAGAATGAAGTCTTTCGCGGCGAAGGTGGAAGAAGGAGTTAAAGGGGAAAATGGGAAGCCGTCGGTAGGTCCGGTGTACCGGAATCTTTTGTCGGAAAAAGGTTTTCCTCCAATAGATTCTGATATCACCACTGCTTGGGACATTTTCAGGTATATTATTAGTAACAAAATTGTTATCACCTTTTGTGTATAAGAATTGTTTATAAATCTCTTTTGGGTTTTATTAGTAAATCAGTCGAGAAATTCCCTAACAACAAGATGCTTGGATGGCGTCCAATCGTCGATGAGAAGGTGATTTTTTAGAACTCTTCTTACTAAAACAAAATATTTTATAAGTGTAAATATTTGTTTTATACGTATATTTGTACGGATCGGCTAGGTTGGACCGTATGTGTGGAAAACGTACAAAGAAGCATACGAAGAAGTTCTGCAGATCGGCTCTGCATTACGAGCTGTCGGAGCTGAACCTGTAATTATTTTGTTATACACATCTTTCATAAAATCAACTCATTATACTTAATGTTCTTGGAGATTAGTTTATATATTGAAAAATGGCTATGCATATATGTAGGGGTGTCGAGTGGGGATCTATGGAGTTAATTGTCCTCAGTGGATCATAGCAATGGAGGTCCATCTCTTTTCTTTTTTTTACAAAATAAAAATTCTCTTATTTATTTTGTATATATCAAAATTTCTTTCAATAAATTTATACGCATCTTTGTCAAATTATTTAGGCATGTGCGGCTCACACTCTAATCTGTGTACCTCTATATGATACATTGGGTATGTTAAATTTTACTTTATTGTGACCATGTAAAGTTTTGCGGCTCAAACTTATTAAAACGTGAGTCCAAAAAAAAAAAATTCTTTAGGTTCTGGAGCAGTGGATTATATCGTTGATCATGCGGAACTCGATTTTGTATTCGTCCAAGACACCAAGATTAAAGGGGTTAAGATCTTTGAAAATTAAATTTATACATTTAATATATATATATATATATATATATATAAATCTTTTGTGAATAATAATTATTTTGTTTTTTTTTGTTACTGATATTTAGCTTCTTGAGCCAGATTCCAAGTGTGCTAAACGACTAAAAGCTATAGTTTCCTTCACTAATGTGAGCGAAGAACATAACCTCAAGGCTTCAGAAATTGGTGCCAAAACATACTCTTGGCTCGATTTTCTCCAAATGGTTCGTCTCTCGTTTTATTTTCTAAATAATAGTTTTGTATCTTTGAGTTATTACAATCTATATTATATGGTCGGACCATTGTTTGAGGTATTTAATGACAGGCACATGTTGAACCAACTTGACGGCATCTGATTTTTCATGTATATGGATAGAAATAAATGAATTAGTGTTTTGAGCAGGGACGTGAGAAACCGGAAGAGACTACCCCGCCTAAGCCGTTTAACATATGCACCATAATGTACACGAGCGGCACGAGTGGTGACCCTAAAGGTGTGGTTTTGACTCACGAAGCGGTGGCGACTTTCGTTGTTGGGCTGGATATTTACATGGATCAGTTCGAAGACAAGGTAAACTATGAATCATTTTTAACAAAACACTAAGAATTTATCCATGTTTTGGGTGCTGGATAATTTATGTTTCTGAACAATTTGAGGTTCTTATACCGAAACCTAAATCAATCCCTCGCCATGTCAAAAAGCTGAGAAAGTTTATTATCTTTATAATTCCACGAAACGTTAAAATCCTAAGTTATAATTTTCGAATGCCTAACGAAGTTGAGAGAAAAAAAAATCATAAATCATACAATTAATTTTAACAACTCGGATCCAAATCTGGAAAGATTTTTTTGTTGTTTGTAACATAAAGAATATTACATTTGATAAGGACTTATAAATACTCTAATATCTAACTAGTATAGAGTAATATGCAAAGTTCCCATTTTAAATAACAAAAACAAAACTTCTTAAAAGTTAAAACACTCTCAGATTAACACCATAGAAGCTATTTATCTTGTGTTTCTTCTCAAATATATAAGGAATTACCACTAAACGTCGTCGCCTTGCTTAATCCTTTGTTTACTTTGGGTGGGTCAAATACAAGCAGATGACACATGACGATGTGTATCTCTCCTTCTTGCCGTTGGCTCATATTCTTGACCGTATGAATGAGGAATACTTCTTTCGCAAAGGGGCTTCCGTTGGCTACTACCATGGAGTATGCTAATCTCTTAAGAAACACAAACATCCATCAAATTGTGGAACAATAGATAAAAGGAATAACTAAGAGACTTTGATATATATGTTGATGGATTTTGCGTAGGATTTGAATGTGTTACGCGATGACATTCAAGAATTGAGACCAACTTATCTAGCTGGAGTTCCAAGAGTGTTTGAAAGAATCCATGAGGGAATTCAAAAGGCTCTTCAGGAACTTAACCCGAGAAGGAGATTTATCTTCAATGCTCTCTATAAACAGTAACCAACTTCATCGTTAATTTCTCTGTTTTCTTCTTACTTTTATGTTCTCTAATGATGTAACATTGCAAAACAAAATGATGATGCAGCAAGCTTGCATGGTTGAATCGTGGATACTCGCATAGCAAAGCTTCACCCATGGCTGATTTCATAGCCTTCAGAAAGGTTAAAGCCAGTTAAAATAATGGTTTTCTTCTTTGTATTTTGGGAGTTTCGTTTTGTTTTTGGTCATTACATAAACCGAATTTTCGCCGGTTTTGGATTTCTATTAAAGATTAGAGACAAACTGGGAGGTCGAATCAGGTTGCTAGTATCTGGAGGAGCACCTTTGAGCCTTGAGATTGAAGAGTTCTTGAGAGTTACTTGTTGTTGCTTTGTCGTCCAAGGCTACGGTATATATATTACATCTCTCATTCTAGGGTTTCTTCAATATGTTTTGGAAAGTCAATGATGATGTGATTGTTTGGATTAGGTCTGACGGAGACGCTTGGAGGAACGGCTTTGGGTTTCCCGGACGAGATGTGTATGTTAGGGACAGTCGGTATTCCGGCGGTTTACAACGAGATACGGCTTGAGGAGGTGGCTGAAATGGGCTACGACCCACTTGGGGAAAATCCGGCAGGCGAGATCTGTATAAGAGGAAAATGTCTGTTTTCTGGGTATTACAAGAACCCTGAACTTACAGAAGAAGTCATGAAAGACGGATGGTTCCATACAGGTGACTGATTGATTGAAACAAAAATTGGATTGTTCTGATTCTGGTCTCTCTATTGTTCTTGATGTGGGTGCTGATCTTTTTACAGGAGATATTGGTGAGATTCATTCAAATGGAGTACTCAAGATAATTGATCGTAAAAAGAATCTTATCAAA
Organism: Streptanthus diversifolius; assembly: GCA_039880935.1. Lineage (NCBI taxonomy): Eukaryota > Viridiplantae > Streptophyta > Magnoliopsida > Brassicales > Brassicaceae > Streptanthus > Streptanthus diversifolius. The sequence continues at coordinate 268,247 of JAXGFM010000018.1, read as the reverse complement.
CTCTCTCAAGGAGAGTACGTTGCTCTTGAGAACTTGGAAAACATCTACGGGCAAAACTCTATTGTCCAAGATGTAAGTTTCTCAACTCTGAATCATGATTTCTTGTAAAGCAAGCAAGTCTTTTAGGGGTTCTCCTCATTTTCATCAAGTTGTTGTCTGATTATTTTTTTAAGCTTGTTTTTCTCAGATATGGGTTTATGGAGACAGCTTCAAATCAATGCTTGTCGCGGTGATTGTTCCAAACTCAGAAACCGTAAAAAGGTGGGCTAAAGATCTCGGGTTTACTAAATCATTCGACGAACTATGTTCTCTCTCGGAGTTACAAGAACACATCATTTTAGAACTGAAATCCACGGCAGAGAAGAACAAGGTTTGTTTAAATTGGTTTGATTTTAGCTAAATCAAATTTTCAATTAAAATAAATAAATACTAACAGAAATTATCGGTTGGATTTTTTTTTTTTTAAAAAAAATATATGTAGCTAAGAAAGTTTGAGTACATCAAAGCAGTGACGGTGGAGACAAAACCTTTCGACGTAGCGAGAGACTTAGTGACTGCGACGCTCAAGAATCGGAGGAACAATCTTCTCAAGTATTATCAGGTTTTCAATTTTTTTGTTTCACTTTAATTTTTTTAGATTAGTTTTTTTTTAAAAAAGTTTATAAGTTACTGTTGAATTTAAATAATTGCACCGTTCAGTCCGCTAACGTTCCATTATACAGGTACAAGTCGACGAAATGTACCGAAAATTGGCGTCAAAGAAAATCTGAAGGTGTTGCGACGATGTATTATTGATAATTATGTTATATATATATATATCAATAATTGATAGAAGTGAGCCTTATACTTTATGTAATGTTTAATTTCTATATGTAATCCTTTTCTTCTTTTAATGTATGTCACTCTTAAGTCTCATGTTGTTGCCATCACATCTCACCTTCATTAGCTTGTATGAGACTTCTACCGTTAAAGTCTGATTCAGACCTTAGAAAAAGCTAGAAACTACATCAGAATGAATTAACACTTCGCATGTACGCAAGAGAAATTGAGTCGATTAATGTCATCTGTTAATGAAATTGTTATATAGGTTAATTAATTTATGTATATATTAATCAAATCAAAGCACATAATACGTAAGCAGAGTGCTGTCAGTACTTAAGTATGGAATACGTAAGCAGAGAGCTGTCTGTCTAACTAATGAAACTTCAACGTATCTTCGTTTCAACGATTCTGATTAGTAATATGAAACAATTACGTATTTTTCAATAATCATACATTTGTTTACGAAAAGTGCATTTGTAGTTTGTTGATCTCTGTAATTTGTTAAGAAATCTTTTCATATAATAATGCCATTGTTTTCTTGCGGCTTGAGAATCTTATTGGATCCAGTAGAAAATATAACCATCGAGACTTCAAGAAATCTTTTGACATAAGGTTTGTGAGTTGTTGATTCCTCCAACCAATGGGTCTTATTAAGTTTGTCTTTTAGCCATTTACTTTTTAGGCCATCAAGAGTTTAGGTACTTTTGCTTTCGGTTGCAGTCGTGGCCTTGTTCTTGTTTGGGGGCAATGATTATGTACCTTTGGTTTGGGATTATCACTCACCGTATAGGTCAATACAGACATACTAAAGCCAATGGCGTTGCTATGCACTCACTAGACAAAAAGACAAAAAGTGGTATTACCTAATAAGATTGTTTTTTTTCTTCTTCTGCTTCCTTGTTCTTTTCTATTGAACATTTTCTCACTCAAACACACATGGTTGCAAAAGTAACAAAAAGAAGAAAGTGAATTTTCATGGTAACTTGTTTCTCTGCTTTTTACTTTTTGTTTATTTATTTGTGGGATTATTTTTTTTTACCTTTTTCCAATAAGTCTATGCACTTAGGGGACTACACAAACTTCGATTGTTATTGCTATGTTTCACAACCATTAAAACATATTTTCCAAATTGGTGTCAACTGTCAAGCAATGGATTCACGGTTCAATGTGTTTTCATATATATATTTGTTTTTTTTCCTCAAATATATTTTAAATTGACAGATATATTTTTTCTTTATTAGTTTATTATTTTGTAAATGACATCTAAACTATAAATGCATACGAAAATAAAATAATCAAGTCACAGTCGTTTATATATAGGCAAAAAAGATGAAGGATAAAACAAAACAGTCGTCCAATCAAATACTAGTAGTATTTGTCACATATGTCTATTAAAAACACGTGTTTTAAGTAAAAGGATAGGATTCTAAAGAGTTTATTAATTTTTCCATTATTACCTGTTTATTGATTTTTACTATTATATGTAAAGATAGTATTTGTAGATAGTAAGATTATTAGCATTTAATAATAATGAAAAAAGTTCTACCATCATATACTATACTAAACCTTTTTATTTTTTTATAATTGTGGATAAATAACTAAAAGAATTTTTTTAAAAATAAAAATGATAAAATTTATTGAAATAAGAATATATTTATATATAATAAGCTAAAAATAAAATTTTGATATTATAATTATTAAAATATATTAATAGATCCACACTTTTTAATATTTCATAACTATTTATCATAATTTATATTTATTAAAATTTTAAATTCTTACGATAAATTTAACAAATTATAATTGTTAAATCTAACACTAATCTGTAAAAATAGTAATTTTCTATTAAAATTAAAGTTTCATCCAAACTAAAATATATATATATATATTATACACATATTTTTATTACTAATTATAGTTAGTTAATCATTTGTATATTTTATTATAATAGTTATAATTTTGATGTTTCTATAACTATAAAATATTTAGTATTGTTAAATTATTATTTAATTATTATCATTATATTGATTAATTAATTAATCATAAATATTTCTTAAACTGTATTAATTTTTAATCGTTGTGCAAGGTAGTTAAAAGCACAGAAACTATAATCATCCGCTTTTGTAAATTCTGCATCCACTTTGTAACTTATGCGTTTAAATTAGTTATACCCTAAACTAAACACGATTAAATTAACCAGAGAAGAATATCGAGTCTTCGTCACATGTCATTGTTTCTTAAAGTAGAAAACACCAGCGAAGAGGATGTCAAAAAAAAAAAAAAATTCTTATATCTTCGTTGCGGATTTAAATTTTTTATAAAGTAAATGAAAATAGCAAAGACATAACACAGAGCACACGTCTTTTTCTTCTCCGCGGTGTAATCATGAAACAGCAAGAATAACAAAAGCGGTGAAAAAAAAAAAAATTAAATAAATTCACGAACGTCGGTCAAAGCATAGAAAAGAGTAGGTAGAAGTAGTTGAGTTTATGCTTTCAGTTTCGCATTAATTTCCTCTTTTGTTATCTCGCTTAATTGAAAAAACTAGTTATTTTTTACAGATTCCAAGACAATAAATGAAAGCGAGGCAAAAAAACAAAAACAAAAAATCTCCAAAAACATAATTGACGCTGTTGATCTTTGAGTAGAGATAGAGTAACCTGAAACCCTAGAACGCATTAGAACCGTAGATTTCGATTTTTAAAAAATCACAAACTACAAAACATGAACACTTGAACATATATAGAGTTCTTTGCCAAAAAAAAAAACATAAAGTTCATGCAACGCCCATATAATAACAAACTGTTAAAAAGACGACCATAATTATAATATAGACTATCGGACTAAACAAGTGGTTTATATATATAGACTATGATCGGTAATACAAAACGACAAGATTAGTATGCGATTTAAAAGTTTTTGCGAATCTTATTTTACAAAAATTGCTAACCATGTTTTCTTTAGGTAGATTACGATTCATGTTAATCATGCTAGTGCAGCCAATGCTCTATAATTTAAATTTGCAGTAGATTAAACTTTTACTTGCCTAGTTATTCCATGATTGCATCGCTGAAAAATCATCAGTAGTTGACATTACCTTAAGATTTTTAGATCCACATCTCCCTCGTGAGAAGGAAAGATCCGGTTCTTTAGACAATTATACAAAACAAAACCTAGATTAAATAGTATAAATTACAATACTACATAAAGACTACGTACGACTACTCTTCCTTCAACATATGAGACGGGACAACATCTTGAAGAAGTCCATTATCTTTAACCAAACCTCGACTCTTCTTCACACGTTCATCATCACCATATCCGTTTGCGTAGCTATTTACGTTCTCACCGACTCCTCCAAAATAAGACACCAGCTCTTGTTGTTGTTGTTGGCGGTGGTAATGGACAAGCTGTTGGAATTGAGGAGATATTAGTGTTGAGCTCTCCATTGGAAACCCAAAGCTACCAAGATTTGAAGCAACTCCTGATGATCCGAAGAAGCCTCCAGTGGAAATTGGACGAGACGTGAGTGGACTAATATGTGTGTGTTGACCTTCGTAGGTTGTAACCACAGTGCTTGGATCTCTAAATGATCTCTCTACTCTCTTCTTCACGTTACATGAAGCCGTTGTGCAACGGTAGTAACTCCTACACCATCACACAATATTAGCCTTATAAACTTTGGGTTAACATTTTCGTGTTTTTATCAATCTTTCTTTTGAAAATTCTTTAGAAATTGTAAAGGCAAAGAATAAAGTTTTCATTTAGGTTTCATGTTTGTGTGTTTACAACTTTTGAATGATGTTATGATTATATAAGGAAGGTAAAATCTTTTTTAGTATGGATGAAGTAATTGTAATAAGTAAACGTCAATTAACACAAAAATATTTTGAAACAATGGGACACCAGATCCCACAAATTAACAGAATTCATGTCTTCAAGCAAATCACATAAGAAACAAAAGGGGGTGTTCTTCTGACAGAAAAAAAAAATGGTCAAAGGATGGATCTTAACCTGGGAAAAGGACTGTTTTTTACAGCTTTTTGACCATATTTTCTCCATCGATAACCATCTTCGAGATGATCAACCTCACTCTTTGTCATGAATGCCACTCTTGCCTCTCGCTGTCTCTTCTGATTATTCTTCTTTGGTTTCAACCTGTTCATACACAATAAGAATGCTTTACTTTATCAAACTATTTTCTCTCTTGAGTCTTTTCCTCGAACATCCGCTCATTAAAAAAATAAAATAAAATATTCACTTTCAATAAACAGAATGAGACTCTCACTGTTTATTAGTATCACTCTTCTTCTGTTCCTCTTCTTCTTCTTTTTCGTCTTCTCTTTTCGCTTTCTCTTCGTTTACAGCCTCGCTTGACTCCGACGAGATGGAGGACGAGTTAGGTGTCGCCGGTGGATTTATCAACAAATGATCCGAACACAAAGATTCCACCTTTGACGTCACTGATTTATGAGCAGTCGCGTTTGACGGTGGAGCTTGAAAGATACTTGAATCATAAGAAGACAGTTTCACAAACGGTTGCTTTTGCGGTTGGAGCGTTTCGATAAGGAAGGAATGAGGTGAAGCAGTAGCTAAGTCCTGAAGCTGATGATGTTGCTGAGAACCTAATGAATCCCTCTCCGCCGCCGCGAAATCTCCGAAATCCCAAACGTTTTGAGACGACGGGTGATAAAAACTCATCTTCGAGAAATCCGTAAACTCCATTGCTCTCTTTCCAATAAAGTAATCAAAAGTCAATCAAACACAGTTGAAACAGAGTAGTCGCACCAAAACAGAGATCGACACGAAGAAACAGAAAGCAATACAGAAGATCGATCCTTTCGATTGAGAGAAAAAAAAGGGCGAGAAGAAAACGAAAGAGGCGATGAGAAAGGAGAGAGCTTTTAGGGAGAGAGTGAAAATTGGCGTAGAGAGAGAGGGATAATTATTGTGCAGGATTTGATATTTGTCACTGTGTTGTTAAATGGAGAGGGATGGATTTGATGCTGACCGGCAGTAGCAGGTCGTTATACTGTACGGAAAGTTACACTAACCGGTCACCGACCAAGTTTCTCAAAACTGTAGCGATTGGTCAACGCGTAAGTCGGAGAACACAGTGAACGCTTTCATACGTCCGGTTTTAAATGCTTCAACAGTTAACCGGTTGTTATCGGGCTAGTGTGAACGAGAACGAAAATAATACAAGAAATAAAATAATTTAATAGTAAAAGCGTTGGTGTTGGTTCGAGTGCATGGGAATATTGATGTGAACACAAAAAACTTGTCTTTCTTTAAAAAGAACAAAAATTGCTTCTTTATTTATTTAAGAGATATACCATCGACATATCTCACCGATGAGATGTGGGCTTTTTTTTTCTTAAGCCAAGAGACATTTGTGGACGGTGAGACCATTGTCCGTGAATATTTATTTGAATCACAATTATATAATCAGTGATGTAACCCGCAGATTAAGAAGTCTAAATACTTAAATCAAATATCATAGTATTGTTTCGGTGTAATTAGACAATGATGAATTTGTAAACCAATTTAAAACATTTTGTGCTTTTGATCAGGAACGAAGCACGCACATAAATATAATAATAAAGTGGTGGAAAAATAAGATATTAGTATCATATATATAGAAAAAGGCCGAATTTAATGGACCGTGTTCACATCTTCTTTTTGTCGTTTGGAATGTGATTAATTAATTATGCTAAAAGAAAAATCTGATAAAAGCATGCAGCGCAGGTAATATATTCTTCTTTAACAACTTCGTGTGATCGAATTAATGCTATATAAACAAGAAAGAAATGAGTCATATATGTATATTGTATATTTGCCATCGAAACCTACAAAAATGTATGTGGTTTAATATAGATTTTATAACATATGTTGCTTAGTTTAGGGTAAATGAACACGTATACGGTGTTCCTACTTTAAAATTTAAGTATGAAATAAATTTTAACTTTTCAAGATAGAGATTGTAGAGTCATGAATTTGTTTTGAAAGTTAAATTATGTTACCCGTGATAGATGATACTACACAATTCTTTGCGTTTTCTAATCACGTTAATTAAAGAGTATCGAGTTTGTTTTTTTATACATTCGTAGCACCAATTATTGATGTACTTTTTATATAGATATATATATAGTTTAGTTTAAAAAATTGCTACTACTTAATAATTAGTATCTTATATAACTCCTGCATGCCTCATGGATTTTTATAACCAGCGGCGATCCCGATGGCACAAACAAAGATAAAAGGTTAAAGAAAAGTGAAGATTTGAATTTCTCTTTATGTTTCTTTACCGATTTTTTCAAACAGAAATTGCTTTATCCTTTTGATAAATTTTCCTCGTTTTTTGTAATTATATAGATTAAGAATTAATTTTAATTGTTCTGCTCTATTCAATAGGATAAAGAAGAAGCATGCACGTGTGAGAGAAGAATGAGTGGGTGACCCACACCCGTATAATTTGCTTGCAAACTTAGCTCTTCTTTTGCATGCTTAAATGATTTTGTTTTCCCCATTTTGGTTCTCATTTTTTTTTTTATAAATTTTTATTTTCTTCAAGCGTGTGTCATATATTACTATCAGGTACCACCTATATCTTATGTCTGTAGCTAATACTACCAGTTTTAGCTAGCTATTGAAGTAACGTATAACATTTTTTTTTTTTGGTATGACGTTGAGCTTTTATTTGTTAATGCGAAGGCTTTAAAAAAAAGAAGAAAAGGGTCTCAATCAAAGACGCGCATCGATGGTGGCGTCTGTTTCTCCTACGTTTGCAAATATTACACGTGTCCTGCTTTGTCGGCTCGTGGGTCCCATTCTCTAAACAGTCCACCTTTGGACCTTCTCGAATCAAATGGCCCACTTTCATCCTACATCCACTCCCTTGTTCTTTCGTGCCGTTAGATTGCGAGCCAGCATACATTATTTGTTTGTTTTAAATATCTAATTACTTTACTTATTTATTTCGATCAATTTAATTGGATCCATCCACGTAACATAATTTAGATGAACGTGAAGTATATGGTCGAATGTGCAATTTAAATATTTAGAGGAAATGATTATGTATACAAAAGCTAGATTCGTATCACCGAACGATAAAGAGAAAATAAAGGGTTGCTTCTTGGATACGTTTAGGATCTCTTAAACGTAGTGGATAAAAATAATAGGAGAAATAAGGGGAATAAAAACTAAAATAAAAATAAAAAAGAGATACATAAAAAGTAGATACTTTATTATCATTGTTATATAGTATTAGATTACACTCCGGTCACGAGTCACCAGTCTTGCACAATTTTCGCGAAATGCTGCCGCGGTTCATAAACATTAATTTATAGAATTGGGACATTATATATATAACATATCATATAGTCAGGTCATTGATATTTGAATTTATAAGCCCATGCTTCACGTTCCACTTGCTATTTGGATAGACACGTATATATATATATATATGTTAATATTTAATTGTGTATATTAATTTATACACACCATTTTACCCACAAAACAAATTTGGTATGGTATTTTGATGCGAATGGCGTACTGTATATGGATGGTTACTTTCTCAAAACAAAATTATATGGATGATTTTTATGTTACCACTTATTCACGGATGTCTCAAAATTATTACTAATTTATTGGTTTTTTATATATATATATCGAAATAAAGAGAACGAAATATATCATACGTCATATTATATCGAAGAACATTATAAAATACATACTACGTGATTATAAATGCATTTTAGATCATATAGCTAGGTACGTCAAAGATATTGTTTTGTATTGATTAGAACGTATTTATTTAAATCTAAATGTGTTCTCTAACTAGAAAAAAACTTCCAGAAGAGTTGAGAAGGCATAAATCAAGAGATATTTCACGTTGTTGTTTTTTCTTCTTGGATACTTATGTCTCGTGGATTCATAAGTAGCAATCAAACCCCTAATTAAATGCCTTTCTGCTATTTTAATTGAAAAAGAAATACTCAAACGCAACTCGTATTTCATGTGTTGACCCACTTAAGATTTTGTTTTCAAGATTCTAGTGATTGAGTTCAAAATTAAATAATAACCGTTGCGTTGGTATTTGCACATGGGGTAAGTCAAAGTAAACGCATTTTGGGATCTTATTTTATTTATTAATCGCCGCATCAAACATGATGCCGATTAATATAGAATCGTGTCTGATGGTATTAACTTATAGGCATTAATATCATTTTGTTAACTTTTTTCACACATATAATATATATATTCGTGTCCTTCATCTCAACTCCCCCACACACACATAACTTAAAAATATACTTACATATTGAATTACATATTACATATAACATATTGTAGTTATGTAAAAGAAATAATATGATTCATGGATACTACCTGAATTGCCAATAAGATCTTTTAAATTCAATGACTATATACGTGCTCATTAAGAGTTAATCCAACATGTTTGTTTTCGACTCATCCACCATACTTTTTGAGTCACTTAGTTCTATAATTAGTAAATCTTAAGGAATGAAACAAAATATAACAAATGGAGTTTGCAAGACTCGAGAATATTTTATAAGAGACCAAGATTCTTTGAGTCGGAATAATCTGCCTAAATCAAGAGCTCTGGTTTGATCATACTCAAGAATAACAAATAAACGTGTAGTCCCACAACTATAAAATGGTCGAACCCCAGATCCAAGTCGATATATGAATTTTTTTTTATTATTATAAAAAATATCAAATAATAAAAAGACTATATGATACGTGGATATCAAACATTTGTACTTGTTATCTATCACTATTACCAAATATCTTAAAAAAACTTTTGCAATTGAAAACCGTACTACAAAAGGGAGTAATATTGTCGATGAATTTATATACTATATATGTCGTAAGCATTTTGATATTGATTTTTTACTAAAATATATGGAAAACAATATGGAATTGGTAGCTCAATCGGTTGAGTTCGAAGATAGAATTCGGAGAAGTCGAACGAGGTCTTGCTTTCGAACATCGATTGCGCCGCTCCGATATCTAATAAAGGGGGAAAGATATCGAAAACGTATTAGCTATAGAAACAAAATATGGAAAACACAAGTGCAGTAATAGGAGAAAAAAAAAACTTAGTTTAAGCAGATAACTCGATGGGTTCCATTATATGGACCAAACATTTGTTATGTTAATTCATGGCCGACATAATACTTACAAAGCCCAACGTTAAATGTTCTTCTCCCAAATTTCAATAAACTGTCGTTGTGTGTTTTATTGGTAGAATATTCGTGTTGGCCTACACTGTTTATTTTCTTTTCTAACTGAACATTATTTTCATTGTTTATAAAACCTTTTATCGTTCTTTTTTTTATTTATTTATCTAGACGCTTCTTTTTACAAGAATTTATTACTCTTCGTTATTTGTTAATGATTTGCGCACGAAAACTACTCCCATGGAACAATATTTATCGAATTATGAATTGGGTTTGTTCAGAAATTCAGATAATTTTTTTTTAACAAATATATATATCCTGAATATATACCTTGGAGTCTTAAATCAGCAACATATCCCAAATTCGTTTCTATATAGCACAATACAAGATAATCACACAAGATAATAAAAATAAACACGAACAAATAAAAACTAAAAACACGTATTATAATAATAATCAATATTAAAAAAACCCCAGCAAGATTTACAATTTTTTTTAATAAGGTCATCAAACACAATCAGTTTCGGTCAAAACCTGAACCATTGTCTGCATAACTCTCACTTTACTTTCCAAAGCCAAAATATATTCCGCCGTTTGTCTAAAGAGTCCATCCAAACCTTCTGATGATTTAGTGTTGGGAAGAAGCTCTTTCAGCGTCTTGACTCGTCTATGAATCGCGCGAGACGGTCTTCTAGTAGCTTCTAGACTCTTCTTCGGTCGGATCATGATCTTCTTCACAAGTGCCCTTCGAGCTCTTTGTCTTCTCATCAAAACCCAAATTGATTCCTTTCGTTGTCCTTCTATTGTTACTCCTCCCATTATTGTAAATAATGATACAATGTTTTTTTTTCGGGTTAATGTGATGAAAGATTGTTGTAAAGACAAGTGATGATAAGAACTCTATTAAGATGATATAATCTGATGCAAATATGAGACGGCCTTAGTTTATATAGACATAGATAAAGGCAAGTGACCTTTAGAGATAACTTAAAATGGAGATTACAGCTTCTGAGAAGGTTCTCATTTCTATCCCAAAATAATTGGATGATATATGGACAAGTGTCCGCAAGGGTGCTTTGTTTTGTATTTTTAAACGTTGTTACTGATGGATAATTAGGGTTTAGCTTAGATTAGAGGATATGCCACGAAAATACAACTCGATGCACATGCACTCACATGATTTCATCATCACCCTCCTACATGCTTAAAAACACCAACTTTCTTCCCATACACATCACCATAAACACCCTGTCTTGTTCCTCCTTTGTTGCGCTTAATAAATTTCTGTTTTTTTCATTTTGTTTTTTTTGGGGGCCAATTAGTTCGAGTTTACCAAAGTCGGCGGATCAACGAGAAGAATGTAATTATCTTCATGCTTTATTCTTTCAAGATTAAATCATCATCTAATTTACAAGCAATACATGCAGTCAATGTAGTAAGAAGGTGGTGACTGAAATAGATAAGTTAGAAGATGAAAAAGGATAATATATATGATTTTGTGTATGTATATTTTCCCCCCGGGTTTTAAGAAAATCGGAACAACTATAAAAAAAAATTAAATGATTTTGTATTTCTTTTTACCTAATTCAGAAACGGTTTCAGAAACATGCATCAATGTTTTGATTTTGTCACAATGCATTTAATTTGAATTGATCTCCATTTCGATAGATATGATAAAATATGACTAATTGGTTGTCACAATGCTTTTGCCTTTATTTTGAGTCCTTGAATCTCATTATTTCCAGCTGATATAAGCCGGGGCAACTAATGAAGAATAAAAAAAAAAAAGTAAACTAATGATACAATTACAAAAGCACTCCCGAGTAGTGTTTTTAGGTGTTTTATTATTTTAGACAAAGTAGATAACGATGTTGGGAAATGGGATAATGTTTTAATTTAAAAAGACATAAGAACATGCGGATCTCTTCAATGTTTCTTTGAATTCGTGGACTTTACATTTAGGATTTTTATTTTCGTGAGTGGATTGATTGAAGCATGCATCTTAAAGATATTATGTTCTCTACTCGTCATGTGTTTTTTTGGTGTATTTTTTTTTTTTATTGAAGGAAAAAAAGAAGCAGATTCGTGGAGTGATGTTGATCGGACATCCTCGGAAACTATTAGATTCAATGCATCTCACATCGCCGTCAACACGTAACATTGTACTTAACAATTCTCTTAGACATATATGTACGTCTCATAATAAAATTAAATAAATTTAAATAATTGAGAAAATTAGCTTAACATTAAGCATGATTGAGCAGTGTATGTATATAGTTTATGATGGGTTGAAAGGTAACGTGAAAAGTACCTAATTAATTAAGGTAGGCTTACATATATATAAACTAGCCATGATGGAAAGTTTAGTGGTCGAAGTTGATCGATTGTTAGCACGTTGTATGTATAAAGAGCCCAACGTGCATGCACATGTTCTTATATCCTCCCTATTTGTCTATGCCACCCAAAATATATCCCAATTCATAATTTTTATAATATCACAAGAAATTCAGATTTGCGGAAAGCATTATCGAATATCATTTTCTTATGTAAACTATTTTATAAATTGTCATTTAATTTGGTAATACTGTGTAATAGTAGTTTTAACTAGAAAATAGTATATGCCTCATCTAATGAAGATACTAATTAAAACAATAGAATAAGATCATACCAATCGTACCAATCGTACGTAAGTTGAATGTTATGTTTTCCAAGAAATGGTTTACAAATTAAAATATATGAAATGATTCATATTGGCTTTAAGAATAAATTTATTAAAACTAAAGTATCACTTTTACCGCAGAAAAAAATAAAAAATTACAAAAGAATAATAGTCCTCTGAATCTGGATTCATAGGAGTTTATATCATAAACTTTCCGATTACAAATAAACTATTTTTTTCTTTAGATATCATAGTTTAATTTGAATTAAAGCACTTCAATTGCTGGGCCAAACTTGAAATTACATTTGAGTCTAAGGCCTATTTAAAAGAGCGAGCTCTGATCCATAAGCTGGCACTTGACGATACAAAAATTAGGTATAGCTACCTGATTAGGAGGAAGCTCGCGAAAAAAAAAAAGAGTCTGTCATATTAAATGTTTTCTGCGTGAATCTAATTCGAAGGCTTTTATGTGGATTTTGCTGTTGGATTTTCAGATTTTAAGTTGTAAGCACTTTTTTCACCTCAATAGTTAGTTGGTGAGGCCGTAAACAATGAGGTACAATGGTTGAAAAAGAAAATACTAATAAGATAAAGATCAATCGTTCAATTCTATTTAAAATTGATGATTTGTGTTTTAAATGTTGCATAATCAATAACAGGGTTTATAGAAGGGAAAAAACTGTATAAATCTAAATGAAAACAATAATAACAAACAATATAGGCAATATATTTTCTTGTAAGAATACAGTGAATGCCATAAATTTGTTTACTTGTAAGAAAAGTTCTTTGGTCGCTGATCTGTCTTTAAATGCTAGTCGTCGTCGGCCAGATTTGTGTTGACTAACATTTATAGAATCAATTTACTTTTGAAAATGCTAATTTAAGCAAGGAACTTTAGCTTCATGTATAGCTTATTTCGATGTAAAATTGTAAATCAGTTTTTAGTCAACCGATAAATATAATTTTGGGAAGATTTTTATCAGTTTATGTAATGAGATGTTCTTATACGTAATAACTCGAAAGATCAATAAGTTGTTACGTTGCCTATACCTAAAGAGACAAAATAAGCAACTCTCTAAACTTAATTGACCAAGATAAATATGTACCTTTTCTGGATTTAAAAGTTATTTAGCCTATTAAAATTGACCCCTAAATTTATTAAAATATAAACGTTTTAGTCGAGTTACACTATCTTAAGTATAAATTTTAAAAATTAACAATTTAAGTATACATTTTAAAATTAAAATTTCTAAAGTAAAAGTATGGGCAACTAATACTACAAAAAACAAATAACCTAGTCTAAATTCTGTTGTTTTTATAATTTATCAAATTAATATGACAAAATAAAAATTGAAAAAGTACAATTGTCCAGGAAAATTAGTTTATACTCGAAACAAAAGACATTGCCAATAAAACAGTCAAATTTACAATAAAAAGAAAATGGTAAGAAAAAATAGAATTGAAGTTTCCCCTCTCTGACCAATAAATTCAAAGTAGATAAGAATTGACATGTCGACCTGAATATAAAATTAAACACCTTGTCATAAAATATTTATAAAAAAAAAAAATGAAAAGGGTGACATCTTATAGTTTATGTTACTATGATTACAAGATAATGTGTCTAATGGTGATCTTAATGGCGTACAAATCGACCGCAAATGATTATTATCAAGAGGTAGATGGAAATTCGAGCCAAATAACAAACACAATAACAGTCGATCTTAACGGCGGGGGAAACTACAAAACGATTCAAAGTGCAATCGATTCAATCCCTCTTCAAAACCAAAACTGGATTCGTATTCTCATAAACCAAGGCATTTACAAGTAATGTAACTACTTTTACTGACTGACTGACTATTTTCTCATTTTCGTCCATTATGATCATTTAACGAAGTTTTAATTAATGTAGCGAGAAAGTGACCATACCAAAGGATAAAGGATACATATATATGCAAGGTAAAGGCATCGAAAAGACGATAATAGCTTACGACGATCATCAACTCACCGATGCTAGCTCCACTTTCACTGCCTTTCCTGACAATATCATCATCTCCGGTATCACTTTCAAAGTACGTCCTTTTCATTTTTCATTTTTATGTATCGATTGGTATCATTAAAAAATGGGTTAAAATATGTGTGTAGAATACGTATAATATCGGAGTAATGTCGAACTCTCTAGCGGCACCAATTAAACCAGCGGTGGCTGCGCGTATGCTCGGAGACAAGTATGTGGTGATCGATTCTAGTTTTGATGGTTTGCAAGATACATTGTACGACTGTTTAGGCAGACATTACTACAGAAGTTGTGTTATCTCCGGTGGTATCGATTTCATCTTTGGCTATGCCCAATCCATTTTTGAGGTACTTATATATATATATACATACATTAAATCTATTCATAATATGTATGTACGTATGTGTTTCTTCACATAGTAATTTCTTGATTTTAGTCGAAGAAACTGTTAAATCTGCATGAACTATAGAACCATGCAAACTATAATAGAATGAACAATATGATTTTTTTTTTTTAAAAAAAAGAATAAACGATATTTAAGTCAAATATTATTAAAAAGCATTATCATTTATAGCGGTACTTTTGTCCACAAAAAAAATATCATAATACAACATATTCAAGCTACATAAAATAGTATATACTACATATTTTGGAAAGAAGGTAACCAAGTTCTGAACACGTTTGGTATTGATCTTGAAATAACTAATTAAGAATGAGAAGGAAATAATCATTTTGTTTATACTTGGTAGAATATCATGGTATAAATAATTTTAAAGATACATTAATTTGTTAACAAAGTATATATGTAACAAAAAAAAGGGATGTACGTTGAATCTAACGGTGGGGATCTACGCACCGGACAGAGCTTACGGAACAATAACGGCGCAAGGAAGACAGTCGCCAGAGGATAACGGAGGGTTTGTGTTTAAGGACTGCACCGTAACAGGAAACGGCAAGGCGTTACTGGGACGAGCGTGGGAACCTTACGCACGTGTCATCTTTTACCGTTCAAACTTTTGCGACGCTATTTTGCCAATTGGTTGGGATGCTTGGAGAGCAAAAGGCCAAGAGTATATACATTAATCTCTTAACCCTCTTTTTTCTCTTACTATTTTACATTTTTAATATAATATTGAAATTTTGTGATTATATATATATATATATTTTATTAGGGACCACGTAACGTTTGTGGAGTCTGGTTGTACCGGAGCTGGAGCTGACACTTCAAAGAGAGTGCCATGGCTCAAGAAAGCGAGTACAACAAGCCTTATTAGCGTCACCAGTGTTTCCTCTATTAACCAAGAAGGTTGGCTTAACAGGCTCCCCATCAAATTTTAGAGGAGCTAATACGGATTATAATATATAGTCCGCTTAATGAAGTTTGTTGTGAGGTAGTTCCTTTAATCCTTTTGCTAAACAATTACATTGAAATTATATCAATATGGTTCAAACTTCATTTTTCAAACAATCACATAGAAGTCTCTTAATGTTAAACGTTAGAAAATATATTATTATAAATGATGGTATCATGCATGCTAAGTAAATAATATATAAAAGGAAACACCCTTGCTCTATAAACATTTATTAATACAGAAACACCTAATGCCTAACCAATGCCTTGTAATTAAGTAAAAACAACTATTACATAAAATCATACAAAAATGAAGAAGGCAACGTGATGTTTCATTCGTTGACCAAGATAGTTGGATCACTAGATGCCTCATTGGGCTTGGGCCTTAGCTTTCGACAAAACAAAAGAGAATAGGTTGGATGAATCAAAAGTGAAGTTAACCAATTCATCAATCTTTCTTTCATAAACTGTGTCGTATCACCACTATATTGAATAGTTTAATTCCCGTAAAGTTATATATCACTGAAATGGCTCCAGAGTTATATAGCACTGGAATTTGACTTCGTAGGCTACGTTTTTGAGTTTATTGCCCTGTAATTTGTAACTCAAGTGATTGTATACAATTCAGTTCAATATGATACTCTGTAAAGTTTGCTCCATCAAATTTTATTGTTATGGTACATAAAATTAACGTTGCATTCATAGTTAGTCGTGGAGTTGGCTCTCCTAGCTCTATTAATCGTTGAATAATAGCAGCCATCTTAAGAACTTGAGTGCCTCTCCACGAATGAGAGGGTTATTCTTAATCATCCATAGCTAGGAACGCTGTCGTTCTGTAGTCAGACTTTATTTAACCGAACCACATCGAAACTTATTACAGGTCCGGTACGGGAAACCCCTACGACTGACTCTTCTCCCTCTCAACCGGCGCCGGAGATATTTTCCGTTTACAGAATCTGAAACTACTGCGAGTCAGTTAGGGGTTTGTGGATGGAGAGACGTGTCGCAAACGCCTTCCCTGGTCCACCACCAGCACCACAAGTTCCGTATTATCATAACAACAACTACAACCCGCATCATCAACATCATCATCATCAGATTCATCCGCCGCACCACCATGTCGCCGCTGTTAGATTCCACCAATACCCACAAAACGACAACAGAGATCAGCGTTTCAATCAGCCGCAATATGGTAATCATTACTCCGCCCAACAACAACAACACAATATGATCGTTGACGCTCCGCCGTTTCCTCCAAGTACTGGGTTTAGTCCTTGCGGCGGCAGCTTAAGGAAGAGACGCTCCCTATCCGCTACCTCAGGTTATCTCCAATTTTGATTCTTTTTTTCTCTGCTTCATATCAGACGAAAAGGTGTAAAATTTTGTCACCATTAAGAATACTCTTAAAATCACTTTCTCTCTCATGCTTTCTTTTCATCTTGTGGTTTATTGTGATTTTGTAAGTTTCGAGTTTCTGATGTTGTGCATTCTTGTTTTCTATAAATGAAGATCCTACTGATGGTAGTATTGCCAAGTTATATGTTGCGCCAGTCCCAAAGACAGCAACGGAAGACGATGTGAATTTCTTGGCTTTCTATTCTGGTTTTATGAGATGTTTTCATTCAGATTCTGTGTCACAATCTGTGTTATTTATCAGGTCCGTCAGGTGTTTGAAAAATATGGCAATGTCACCGAGGTCATTCTACCCAAAGATAAGATGAGCGGTGAACGAGCAGGTGACTTGCAATTACTTGAAGAGCATATCTCTTCTTTTTACTGCCTTTCATTGATGTATGTGTACCCTTTGCAGCTTACTGTTTTGTTAAGTACAAAAAGTTAGAAGAGGGTAATGCCGCTATTGCAGCTTTAACAGATCAGTATACGTTTCCTGGGGTGGGTCTTAGCATCAATGTTTTGTTCAAAACGTTTCCTCTCTGAGGTGGGATTCTTTTCAAAGGTTTATTTTTTCATTACTTCAGGAAATGTCTCCAGTCAAGGTGAGATTTGCCGACGCAGAACGTGAACGGATTGGTAAGACTGCTCTTTCATCTTCTTAAAAAAAGAAAATTAGATAGAATGTAACTATATGAAGACAACATGGTTGGTAGACTATTATGGGAACTTTTAAAAACAAAAATCATGTTCGACCTTACTTAGAATATGATTTCTCATGCCTTCAGCTGCTTCTCGTTCTCCCTCTTTTCTTAGTACAGAATAGCAAGTTTTACGAGTTCCTGAGTACGCTTTTTTTTTTTCTCATTTTTCTATTCTCTTTTCATCTGGACTTTAGGTTTTTCAACAGTGCAAATTCCAGATAAACTATATGTTAGATGCCTCAACAAACAAACAACAAAAATGGAAGTCAATGAGGTATGGTTGGAGTCCTTTTACGTTTTCATTGTCTGTTAATCTGAATTATTTTGTCACTGACAATTGACAGAATGTGTGCAGAATTTTGTTTTTCTCCAGTTATAGTTAAATTTCATACTTTTATATATTCTCCCTGGCTTCATTTAAACGTGAATAAATTCTCAGAGTGTCCATTTCTCAGGTATTTTCTAGGTACGGAATCATCGAAGATATTTATATGGCAGTCGATGACATGAAGATTAGCCGTGGTAATATGTCCATTTCCCTTGCATATCTTGGTGCTTGACTTTAAATCATGCTTCCTTCATCCTAGTTTGAAGTGTTCATATGTTGTGGTTTCTCCTCCAGTAGATTGTGATAACTTCATGTGCTCAATAACTGATTGTAAAGCTTCCATATAGCCCTTTGTAACGCAAGATAATTGCACTTCATAAGCTGTTATAACACTTATGAAACATGGTTTATATGAACTATGGAGCTATATGCAAATCGCTTTAACATCTTCCTAGTTTTTGTTCTTTCTCCAAACCTCTGTCTTAATTTGATGTTCTGGATTTTCATGAAACCAGATTATAACTAAGCTCGTTGCTCTCTGCAGGGTATGCATTTGTTCAGTTTTCTCGTAGGGAGATGGCACTAGCGGCAATCAAAGGTTTAAATGGAGTCTTTACCATGCGGGTACTGCATACAATTTTTTGTTGTATCTTGTTGTATCTCAGTGCCTCAATGTTTATTTGGCGTCCACTGTTGGTGACTTCCTGTATTTCTGTCATCCTCTCAGGGTTCTGATCAGCCTCTGACTGTTAGATTTGCAGATCCTAAAAAACCTCGTCTAGGGGAACCAAGGTTCTACTGTTCGCTATTTTCTTTTTTACATTATTTATTTGAAGATTTGCCTAATTTTATATTCAATTGCAAACTCATCTTCTTGGTTCTTACACTTCAACCTTATCTGCATCACTTATGGTTTTGTCACTTAATTATAGTTCTTGAAGGATTTCCTTCAAAAACTTTTTCAGCCAATACTACCTGTTGGCATTCTTATGGAATTGGATCCTAATAGTTGAGATATATAAATTACTTCATCTTAACATATTCCAATTTTTCCGTGTCTTCAGGTCTAACTTTAACGCTCCACCTGCAACGCAACAATTCGACCCAAATTGGCACCCACAACCATATCCCCAGTGGGGAAACAAAGAACATGCAGCTCCTAGAGTCGTTCAGCATCATGATTTCGCTTCACAGCCAAATAATTTCCCGCAGCAAAATGGTCAAGCAGTATCCGAGGTTCAAAAGCCGCAGCATCAAGATATTCCACCTCAAGATCTTGAGAAGCATCAGAAATCTGAGATTGCCAGCGTGGAGGTACTCCTTTTGTAGTATGATCTGCTAATGGTAGACGGATCTTGAACTCTGGACCACGAGTTTATGTAGACGGTTCAGGTTTCATAGTTCTCTTATATACATCTGCTTGATCTCATATTTGTTTCTACATTCTTTTCTAGACTAGAGGCGATGGTCAGAAGATTTCTAGTCATTCAAATGCATTCCCTGAAGATCAAAATACAGTGATCCCTGAGTGTGACTGGAGTGAACACACTTGTCCTGATGGGAACAAGTATTACTTCCATTGTGTCACTTGCGAAAGCACGGTAAATAATTTTCCCTCTTCCATTGAATCTATGTCAAGTTAGACTGAATATATGGATGCACACCCAGTGGGAGAAACCGGAGGAGTACTCCATGTTTGAGAGATGGTTCGAAGAGCAAACAAGAGTACAAGATGAAAAAATTGTATCTCCCCCGTTAAACAATCAGAGCCAAGGGGAAATCGAAAACAGCGATCAAGTTCAGTCTCATCTATTGCAACAGACTACTAAACTCCAACAACCATCTTTATCCACAGCGGTTAGATACAATTTATAAAATGTGTTGCTTCGACTTCCACTTTTGAAATAGTATCTTCTTACAAGAAAGAGTAAACTCCAACATTTCACGTGCTGTGTGTTTTCAGGATCAGGAAAACAATTTAGTATATCCGGTAACAAGAGTGGCTGTTGAAACAACCTGTTCATAAATATATCAGGTAACTGAACAGTTGATTCTCTTTGTTAAAAGAAAGCTAATATTACATCTCACAAGATCTTATCATCCCTATTTGCATTTCTCTGTTTCAATACAGGAAATCTCATTAAACAAGTATCTTGAAAGGAGACTGAATAAGCTACAAGTAGAAGAGACTTGAGGTAAAAGATGTTAATTACTTCAAGGCTTGGATCATTCGGTAAATATTCATGTCACTGCGTTCGTGGGGCTTGAGAGTCGTCTTGGGTCCAACAGAAAATGTGTAATGGAAACCATTGAGTCACTGATGCGCCATGAAGAGTTTCAGGAGATTTGTGTGTTTGGTTAGAAACGTTGTACTTGTAGATTCGCGCTTGCTCAGTTGTTTTGGAGTAGTAACAAGACTAGTTAGTGATGTCCTAAAAAACCGCTTTCGTGGTCATTTAAAATAAAGTATACAAATTCCACCAGATCTCGTTCTTTGGATCAATCATTTTATTTATTTTACACTATATTTTTAAATTAATTATGTTAGCAAGTTTATTAGTTGGAATTTCGAAATCTTGTCAATGTTACCAGTATTCGATTCAGTTTAAAGACCAGAATTGAAAAGGAAAAAAAATGTAAGACTGAACTTAATTTTAACGGGAGTTTGTTTGGTAAATACTAAAACTTAATTTCACCTGATCTGATTCTAAACCAAACGCTTAACGGTGTCAAGTAATTTATTATTAAAGGCAGTCATTTTGAATTTCAAGTGCCTCTCTCCACGAAAGAGAGGGTATCGTTTGTCATCGTTCCTTTAATGGCAAAATAGATTCGTCAATCATCGTCACTTTGCGGAAACAACACAAACTTACTTCTCAACGTTCTAAACTGACGAAGAATACAAAGAAGAGAAGGTAAGCCTTCACTCGAGTTCACTTTCCAGATTGCGATTTCTCTTTCCCGAGATTTCTAGTCTATTTGATTCAAGAATTCTGGGTTGATCTGAGATTCCCTTTGAATTATTCGATTCTCCTCACATGGGAATATTTTTGCTCGTCCTGTCTGAGATCGGGGAAGGAGATTTATCGATCCGATAGATTTGTGTATCTGTAGAAGCTAAGGGCTTGCTGAATCTGATGTTTTTGTCTGATTACTCCTATTGATTATGATTCGTCTTCGTTGTTTTCTTCTTCTTCTTCTTCTTCTTCTTCTTCTTCAGGGTATTGGGATCTGAAGTGTCCTGCAACTGATGGCGAAGATCAAACCTCAAGCTTTATTGCAGCAAAGCAAGAAGAAGAAAGGACCGTCTCGTATAAGCATAACCAGTATCGTCATCTACAGCTTGGCTGTGCTATTGGTTATCTTCGTCCTCTTCTCCGCTTACAGACGTTGGACCCAGAGGTTCCTCGCTTTCTCAGCTTCTAATTCATCCATTACGCACACACACACACACACTCTCTCTCTCTCTCTCTCATCATCCCATATACTAGGACTAGTTGAACATGTTTAGGAAAGTATACTAGTCCTACACCATCTGTGTTAATTTCTTGATACTGAGGAATTCTTATGGCTTACAGATCTGAGATCCCAACTCACAATGGTAGATCAGTTCTTGAGGTATTATTCTCTATGATTCTGCTTATGGCTTTTACTGGTTTAGCTTCCCTGCTCAGTTTGGTCCTCTGGTGACCGTAGCAATAGTAATGCCGCTGTGTGTTGACGGGTTTAAATGATTGTCCTGTGTAGGATGCAGCCTTCCCGGGAATGAAGAATACAAATGTCCCACGGTTTGCTGTGAGTTTTATCTCACAATATCTCGTATGGTTTGTTCAGTTTAAAGTGTTTTCTTTTTGTTTCCTTCAACTTATCTTTCTCTCTGTTGATCTCTAGACCTTAGATACGGGCAAAGGTTCAGTGACCATTGAACTGTTCAAGGATACTGCTCCCAATGTTGTTGACCAGTTCATGAAGTTATGGTAAGCAAACCTTTTTCAGGTCCAAAACATATTTTCCTTTTTTAACACAATTCTTACATAATTTATGTTGTGTTTTGTCATTGGTGTTCGCAGTCAAGATGGGTATTTCAAAGGTTTCTTATTCCGTAGAGTTGTAAAGCATTCTGTGATTCAAGCTGGCGACTCTGGTGAGTTCGATGCTGTCAAAGATTGGGCACTCGAAAGGAAGAATCTTGATACCAGGTTGGTACTAAATCGTTAGCAAATAAAAAAGCTTGGACTTTTTGTTTCAGGCTGATTTTGGAAACTTTTTCTCTCTGTGTCTTGATCAGTTTAAAACAAGAAGAATTCATGGTGGGAACTCCAAAAG
Source organism: Streptanthus diversifolius (assembly GCA_039880935.1). Classification (NCBI taxonomy): domain Eukaryota; kingdom Viridiplantae; phylum Streptophyta; class Magnoliopsida; order Brassicales; family Brassicaceae; genus Streptanthus; species Streptanthus diversifolius. The sequence continues at coordinate 245,448 of JAXGFM010000018.1, read as the reverse complement.
GTAAAAACGAGCAAGGAGGATTTGAGTTTTTCATTGTATCTGCCCAGATCACGGATCTGAACGAAAAATTGACAGTCTTCGGTCGAGTTGCAAAGGGACAAGACGTCGTTCAGGCGATCGAGGAGGTTGAGACAGATGAACAATATCAACCAAAATCACCAATAGAGATCATGTCCGTCACTTTGCTTCATGACATGTGAAAGGTTTCTTCTTGTATTAAAAACTCAAGTGATTTTTGATGTTATTGCTCTGTAATTTGAACCCTTTTCATCACCACCTTATTTGCACTTTGCGGTAACACAAATCTTCATTTCTATCTTTTACATCATTTTCTCGTAGCTAGAAAACAATTCATGTGACATTTAGAAGATATTCGAGAGCTGAAACAAGTAGGATAAATCATATTTTCAAGACAACTGATACAACAAGATTGTAAAAACACTTGCAACCATTACTAACGCAATCAATTATCCCAGCCATATCTCCTTTTCCTCTCTCTTGGCCGATCTTCAGAACTGCAACAGCAAGATCAAATAAAATCAGCCAACACTAATATAACATATCAAACTTTACAAGAAAACAGTGAAACTAAAAGGAAACAAACCTCTGTGGATTCTTTTGACTGGAGTTATGTAATGAAGCGTTATGACTAGTTGCGACTGGGGGAGTTTGAGTCTGACTTCTACCAATGTCCCCACCAATCGTCCCACCTGAGACAAATCCCATTAGGGATGGTCTCTTGTTCGGATAAGTTTGGCTTTGTGGGTTCGATGGCGTAGCAGCCACAAAGCTATTCTTGAATTGGGCCATTACTCCGGTTCTCACAGAATTGATCGCCCCTTTTCTACTTGGTGCAGCACCGCTTCTACTTGGTGCAGCCTGAGACGGTGTCCCATTTGATTCTGAGTTAAATCCAATACCAAGACCAAAATCAACTCCTCGTACTCCTCTACTTCCACCACCTCGTCCTCGACCTTTCTTCCCACCTATGTAACAAGAGATTTAGATCATGCACAGGTTTTTGGATGGATTCGCTCACTTGACAAAGACGCATATGCAAAGAAAAACATTGACCACAGATTTTTCGCTTTCGAATTCAAATCTAATGAAAGGTTTCTCTTTGCAGTTTTCGGCGATAGAATATAATAATGAATAAAGCTAAAATATGTTTACCTCCTTTTCTTCCGTCACGCTTAGACTTGAATCGTCCATCCTATTGCAAAGGCAAATTTCACTCAACAGTCATGATTTTGTTTTATGAAAAAAAGAAACTAGAGTGATGGAATGGAGCTAGTAGGATGAACAATCATAGCATGATGGAAGATAGAAGGAAGGAAAATTATTGCATATATCAATAGAATGCTGTCAATGAAATGGAGATCTTCTTACCTTCATAGCGAGATCCATGAGTTCCGGAGGCACGTTCTGACCAGCAGCAACCAGACTGTTTATCAATTCACCAGCAAATCTAGCTTCTCTCTGCGTAACTAGTGTGTAGGCAACCCCGTCTTTGTCACCAGCACGGCCTGTTCTACCAATACGATGTACATGCATGTCCATGTCTTTTGCCGTGTCGTAGTTAACCACTGTCTTAATCGATTTGATGTCGAGACCTCGAGCAGCTACATCGGTGGCAATTAGCACATGGTAGATTCCAGATTTGAACTTCTGCAAAGTTTCCATTCGTGATGCCTGGTCTTTATCACCGTGAAGGGCAGCAACTTTAAAACCATTTAGAGTAAGCTGAGCTTCGATCTCATCAACCGTGGCTTTTTTAGAAGCGAAAACTAATACATCACCCTCATCAATCATTCCAGGTAGCTTCTCAAGTAGCCAAGGAAGTTTTTCAGCATCTGACGGTATTACATTGACAACTTGTGTAATATCCTCATTGGCCATCCCAACTTCACCAACTGTGACTCTAATAGGATCTGAAAGGATTTCCCTAGCTAGTTTTTCAACTTTCCAAGGCATTGTGGCTGAAAAGAGTAAAGTCTGGCGATCTGGACGAATCTGGCCTACGATAGACCTTACTTGTGGCTCAAAACCAAGGTCAAACATCCGATCAGCCTCGTCAAGAACCAAATACGTGGCTCTCATCATTGTCAAAGCCTTCATCTTCAGCATGTCTATCAACCTTCCAGGAGTCGCAACAACTATCTCGCATCCTGCCTTAAGTTCTTTAAACTGTTCATGTTTAGACATTCCACCATACACAGCGGAGACTCGTAGGCCATATGCTTTTGAGAATTTTTTCGCTTCCAAGAATATTTGATGCGCCAGTTCTCTGGTTGGGGCACATATGACACCAATTGGACCTTCTTCCTTCTGAAGCTCCGGCTGATCCATAATATGCACAATCATGGGAAGAACAAATGCTGCGGTCTTCCCTGAACCAGTTTTGGCTATGCCAATAATATCTCGACCAGAGAGCACAATCGGTAAAGCCTGACACTGGATGGTTGTGGGTTTTTCATAAGCTTGTTTTTTGATAGCACTCATGATTTGTGAGGAAAATCCACAATCCTGAAAGGTCTTCACAGGCCGAGGAACATCAAAACCCGATACACGAATTCCCAAACTCTGACGGTAATCCAAAGTTTCTTGTTCACTCATTCCTGGATATTAGGAAATTGATCAGTTGAGTCAATCTAACACAAAAAAAATCAATTTAGATATTCTAAAGCAAGTAAGACTTACCCGATATTGATTCAGCCTCCTCATAGAAGTCCTTATTAATCGGTTCGTAATCGATGGAGCTATGATCCAGAGCTTCAATTGGCTCGATCTTTCTTTTATCCACGACAATCGGATTGTCATCGGAATCATACTCCAGCATTCCCGCATCTACTGCCTTGGCTGCAGCATACACCTCCTCGTCGGAGTTATAACCAGCGTTAAGCGCGTCCGCCGCTAGTGTGAGGCCCAAATCCTTCTTCGCCTTCAGGAAACTCTCGACGGGATCGTCATCATCATCGTCCTTGTACCTCTCCAGCTTCTCCTTTGGCTTAGGAGGTGGAGCAGCCTTCATTTCCTCGTGAATTCCCTCCATAAAGGCGTCTAGTGGATCGATCTCATCATCCTCGCCACCGTTAGCCGTTGCCGCAGAACCGCCGTGCTCAACGTCTTCCTCAGGCTCTTCGTTTTCTATATATTCAATGTTATCTAGATCGGCATCTTCGGAGTTATCTCCGCCGCGAGACGACGGAGAAACGTAGTTACGTTGCGGTGCTTGAGATCGATCGAAACTGTAGGTAGTTTGGCGATTAATGCCGAATCCTTCAAATCCGGACTTCCGATTCGACATTCTTGACTATGATTCTTCTACCTTTGAGCTAAGTTCTCAACTGTTGCAAACTTTCGTTCTAACTAATTTAGGGTTTCCGGTTTTTTTTTACCGGTAGTATGTAAATCAGGAGGAAGGAGACAATCTCGATTCCCCGGGTTTGCCAACTTGTCCAAGTTAATTTATTTGGGTCAGTAATGGGCCTTTGTTACACACTTCATATTTTTGGGTCAGTAATGGGCCATCTTCCAAAACACAATCTGTATCTTAATTTGAAACACATACACTATATTCAAATAGTTATAATATATACAAATATATTACAAGAACAAATCTTGAAATTTATATAAAAGGTATCTTCTAAAAAAGTTAATTATTTATTTGCGTCTATGATATCAACAAAATTGAAGTTATGCATTTTTAATGCACACATTGAAGTTATAGATTTTAATGCATTTGGTAGGGAAAAAACTTGTACATCTTTAACGGTTAAATGACTAACTTTAATCTTCGATTAGTTTTTAAAACAATGTCAATCTTTCAAAATTATTTATCTAAGCAAGCAATCTTAATATTTTAGTTGAACTATCTTTTGACTTCGTCCAATTTAACGACACATGTGACAATTATATTTTTAGACTTATAAACATCGATGATATTTAATACAAAATTTTAAGTTTTGGAATAATGTAACTATAGTATATATTTAAATTTGAGGATTAGATATATAAAAATGACTTTAGAATGAAGATAAACAATAATTTTATGGGATCAGCAAATCATAGTTTATGTCAACATATAGATATTTTCAAAATTTTGAGAATATTCTACAAGGTTTTTATATAAAAAAAAAAATTAAATTGGTGAAAATGGATTAGGTTAAAATTATTCCTAGGTTTTAATATATTCAGACTGGTTAGGGTTTAGATTTTATAATTTTTTCGTAAAAATTAAATTAAATTATATTTACATTATTTAATTCACTATTTTCAGATTAGTTATTTTTTATTTAGGGTATAGTTTTCTATCTTTATATATTTCTATGGTTGTAATATTTCATGTTATCAAATTTGTGATATCGTTATATGACTTCTTGTATTAATTTCTGTTAAGTTCATCAATTTTGATAAGGATTACACGTAAATATTTATGGAGTTTTGTAATATTTCTTGAAACTGTAAACAGTTTCTGAAACTTTTAACAGTTTCTGAAACTTTAAATTTGTTTATCTTATATACTTACTGTTGATTTTTTGTGTAAATTAATAATAGCAATTTTATATTTATATAATAAATAATAAAATTAAACGTAAACCTAACACCATAAATCTCAACAGCCATTATCCATCATAAATTGAATACAGTCATATTTGTCAATTTAGGTTCGCTACATGCCCATTATAAATATCTTATCTGCAAAAACAATATTAGTCATCTTACTTTACATACAGTAATATAAAGAAAGAATAGCTCCATGTATAGCAAAGACGCATCACTACTAAGACGTTAAATCTCGACATTATCTTGGTCAATTAGGTTTACATTTGCAAGTCAGCCTTGCATTGTAACATTTGTTTTTGTTTTAATATTTTGTTATGCATTTATAGTTGCATCGCGCGGTCACGTGCGAAGAAACACACGTGTGCTTGTATGACAAGACAGAAAGTGGCGAGGGCTAACATACACAGCGGCCTGCGTGCATCTTCTTAACATGCGCACCGGCAGCTCTGAAAAACAAAACGAAAGAAGGAAAGAAAGGAGAGAGGGAGATGAGAGAGTCCGTCTCTAGAGAAACAAAAAAAAAAGAAAGAGACTCGAGTCGAGTTCCTAGCTGAGTCGACTCACCGAGTAAAGCTTATCCACAGGGGGAAGAGAGCAACAAAATCTCTTATAACCGATAAAAAAGGGATCTTTTTTGTTTTTGTTTTTCCTTTTTTGTGTGTGTTGAAATAGCAAAAAAAAAAAAAAAATGGTGAAGCCGATTATTAGTCTCTCACCTATTTACTTCTCTTCTTCTTCCTCTCCCGCTCTCTTAATCTATATCCCTAACCCTAATTCTTCCAGGATTCAATTCTCGATTTTTCCCTATTATCATCTTCTCTATCCTCCAGATTTCTCGTCTCCATCTTTGCTCAGCTATCTAGGTATTCTCCGCTCTATCTCTCTCTCTCTCGATTTGATTTTCATTGCTTATTGTCATGATCGTATCTGTTTATATTCTGCGCTCTTGAAGCTTGCCTTTTTCCTTGTTTATGATTCATGGGGCCTTTCGTTTGATTTTAATTAGATCGTTTGGTGCTGGTTTCGATTCGTCCAGAGTTGTGGATCCGCTACAGATCGTCTGTATTTTCAGTTGATCACTCCTTTGATTTATCTAGGACTCTGATGATACACTCGTTGATTTTTCAATTCTCATTAGACGCTTTAAAGAAGTTCCTTTTCTGATCCTTCTATTTACTTATTTGTACGCTGCTCGTGCCTCTCCTTGTTAGTCTACTCGGTCTAATACATTACATGTTGTGCTTTTCAGCATTCGAGGTTGGAGGTTTCTCAGTTCATCACTTAATCTTCAAGTTAAGTAATCTATTAAGAGACAAGAGAGTGTGTATGCCTCTCTATATACTCTACGATGGAAAATAATGGTGGTGCTCATTATGATGGTATTAAGAATACGGTGAGGAAGAAACGTAGCCTGACTTGTCGTCGTCCTCGCCCTGAGGGATCGAATCTCTTAACACCTTTAGATAATTTCAACAAGATCTCGAGTGATGATATACCGGCATTTGATACTAACCCTAGGAGGAAAGAATTTAGTCTTAGCCACTGTATATCAAGGGCTGAATCTATAGCAGAATCCGAAAGAGGAAACAATGATTCTCGGCGGAGAGAGATCGTCAATAGAAACAAACGTTCGACTGAAGGTGTACTCGCACCTGTCAGCTGGAAAAACACGAGCCGCGAAGATGAAGGTAAGGGCATGATCAATGGAAAGGGAACTGATTTGGGTGAGCTAGATGGTGAAACGAAGAAAATGAAGCTCAAGATCGGTGGTGTGAGTCGGCTGGTTCATGCTAATGGTTCATCTCGAAAGTCTTTGAAACCGGTGAATGATACTGCTAACAACGATTTGGAGGTGAGTTATCCTACTTTGATATATTGGCAAAGCTCAAGTTGTTTGAATTGTCTCGCATCCACTGAGATATATATAGTACTTTATCATCCTTTTGCATTGAGAATCTTTTTCGGTAATTGCTACGTGCAGCCGCAAAGGGCATAGTATTTACCCAAAAAGATACTCAATGCAGGAGGATGATAAAGTACTACGTATATATATCTCATTGGATGCGAGACAATTCATGGAGATGTTTTGTGTTGCTGTTTTCGAGTTTCGGGTTTTGTCTTATGGCCCATAATCTTTTCGGGTTTCCGGAATCAGGCTAGGTTAACTTTGCTCAAACTAGTAAATGCTTTGCTGTTTATGGACAACAATTGGGAAACGTTTTTTTTGTTGCATTTCACTTTGTTATTCTGCAAAGGATTAGATTATGTCTTAATTTCTGTGATAGGCTTTTGCTTGACATTTTAGATACCATAGACTCATATATCTTGACATTTAATGGCAGGAAAGTTCAGATGATTGTAATTCCCCTCTGGATAAGAAGGCTGATCTCAAGGGAGACACTTGTAACGCTGAGAGAGACGAATCTATGACGGGGAGGAGAAAACAAGGGGAACCAAGTGGCTCGGCTCGCAAGAGCAAACGAGCCCCCAAGAAGAGGGTTTTCGATAGCGATGATGACAATGATGATGAGATCCGATATTTGGAAAAACTGAAGTACAGGAATGTCTCTGTGTGTAATGAAGAGACTGAGTCAGGGAGGAGGCAATTGAAGCCATCTGGGATTACAAATGGGGAAAATTCTGGTAGGAAGAAAACTGCATCTGAAAAGGCTTCCGAAGTCATGGATTATTCTGAGGAACTCGAATCCGTCCCTGATGAAAAAGAGATTGATAATGAGATTAAGAGGGAATCGACTTTGACGAGTCGCCAACGAGCCCTTGCTTCTGCATCTGGCAAATCAAGCACAATTGAATTTCCAGATGGATTACCTCGTACTACATCGAGAAGTATGGTTTTTTTTTTCTTTTGCTTCAGATTCATAAGTATATATCTTTTGCGATAATGGTTGGTAATGTGTTGTGATAAATTCTGTTGAAAATAGGGAAAAAGGAGAATCTTTCAGAAATGGAGCAGCAACTGAAGAAGGCTGAAGCTGCTCAGAGGCGAAAAGTTCAGATTGAGAAGGCTGCAAGGGAGACTGAGGTTGGTGTTTTTCTCCCTCTATGGTGATGATAAGATATTGGCAAATCCATGTGAGGGATGATGGTCTTGGTTTTGTTTCTACAGGCAGAAGCCATTAGAAAAATTCTAGGTCAAGATTCGAGCAGGAAGAAGCGTGAAGACAAAATTAAGAAACGACTTGATGAATTGGCTCAGGTACTGAAATTGCACACGAGAAACCACCTTACTGTTGATGCGTTATTTATGAGTTAAACTGAGATGCTGAATATTTGGGTCATATGCGTTGCATTGATCACAGGAGAAAGCTGCACACGAGGAAAGGGCCCCGACAAGCTACATCAGAACAATAATGGGTCCTAATGGAACCACGGTCTCATTTCCCATTGACAAAGTGCCTAGCCTGTTCGATCCCAAACCATCCGGGTAAGGTGTACTCTTTTTTCTTTCTCACAAACTCAAATCTGTCCACTTCATGTGTCGATGTCCCTTAGCCTCATAACTGATTGGATCTGATTAATGTGAACAACTACACATGCTACTCCAACTTGTTAGTGAGCTGTTTAAATAGGGAATGCTTCAAATGTTTTGGATATGGAAGATTAAGGAATGCTTTAGAATTCGGCTTCTTTTTTTGGTTGATATTGTTTTGTGTTGTAACGTTTCATAAAATATAAAGAGGAACTCACCTTGAGATAGCAATGTAAAAGCAATTTGTCTATCTGCAGTTATCCTCCTCCGCGGGAAAATTGCGCGGGTCCATCGTGCACCAATCCTTACAAGTATCGTGATTCAAAGACTAAGCTTCCTCTGTGCAGCCTCAAATGCTACAAGGCGGTCCAGGAGCAGCAACAGACCGCACCGGTTTAGATATTGATTGATTTTTTTGATAAGGACAAGAACTTATCTTCCTGATTTTATAGATACAGAAAGACATGGTTTAGTTTTTATTTTACTTGGCTTCTTCAAACTTGTCTGATCAGAGAGTTCATTTTCTTTTGTGACAAGACGAAATCGTGACCGTCCATTGGCTTTTACCGAACAATCACATCATAGCCGTTCATATATACAATTCTCCAACGGCTATCTCAGTATCGTTATTTATTTAATAATAAAATACATATAGAAGACATGATACGAAATGCGCTCTATTATTGGAAGAGAGCTTCATGGAGTCGCAGTACGTCGTTTTTTCTTAGCTGTGTTTGCGTCTCTTCTGATTATTTATAAATTTCTTTTTTTTTTTAAGTTATCTTTGTCCATTTTTTTTTTTTTTTGTTGTTGTGGTTGACAATTTGTGAAGACAAGAGAGAAACTTATTAATTGGAAAGAATAAAGGCAATGATTTCTCATCACTCTTCTATTTGTTTAAATAATCAAATAATATCTTAGTATGCGTATGTATGAACGTATATTTAATATCTTTATATGAATGATTCGTTTTCATCAAACCTAACTTGAAACTACAGACATGGCACCCACTCCTTGATCTTTCCTTCAAACACAAACCTTCAATTTCCAAAAAGAAACACATATAAATACACACAAAAAAATTGGCTTTATGTTTGTTAACTTCTCAACCTTTCTTTCCGTTTAGATTAAGATGAGTATCGCCGGTGGTGGAAAGTGGCGGAGAGAGGCAGAGCAGCTGGTGGTTAAGCCTTTTCGGCTAGTAACAACAACTCTCCTCAGCCTCCTCCTTCCTCTGTCTTTCCTTCTCCTTAGCCGTCTCTCTTCTGCTTCCTTCCTCTTCTCCTTGATCAAATCTCCTCCGCAAATGGAGTCATCTTTCTTTTTCTCTATCTTTCATTACACGAATCCGTCGATCTTATACGTGGTCGTCTCGTCAATAAGCGTTTACACTCTTGTTCTTGGTCTAACCACCAAGATCACAGCTGCAGATCCCAACCTTTCTATTCCTTTTTATCCACATGTCAGCATTGCGTGGCTCACGCTTTTTCTTGTTCAAATCTCCGTTGGTCTAGGCCTCCAAGTAACGAATTCTGACGGTTTGGTCATCGGAAGCGAACGTAATTTCTTGAGCAGGCTCGTGTTTTTCTTTGGTCTTCACGAGGTAATGCTTCTGTGGTGTAGGGTGATCGTGAGACCGGTGGTGGACAGCACGTTGATGGGAGGAGACGCCGGTCACCACCAGAGAGAAGAGACGGTGGTGGAGAGAGTGGCTTTGGCCGTCAGCTGTGGGACGTTGTGGTGGTGGAAGCTTCGGGATGAAGTAGAGGCTTTGGTTGGTGTGGCAGAGGCTAAAAGAGCATTGCTGTTATTATTACCAATCGATGGTAATGTTAACGTTGGTTTGGATGTGGGATCGGTTGATTTTGTGAATTGGTGGTTATACTATATGGTTGTGACGATTGGTATGTTTAGGATCGTTAAAGGGTCTTTGTGGTTTGGAATGATTTTGCTTTTCGAACAAGGTAGAAGAAGAAATCAACGTGGAATTTCTACAGCTTCGCCTGTTCATTATGACGATGAAGGTGACACTAAAGTGTAAGTAACAATTGGTTGAATGAGTTTTTTTTGGTCCAAGTTTTCAAGTTGATATTTGTAATGCGAAAGATGTTAAACATCTTCTCATGAATGTTTATCTAATACTAGATTAAATGAAATTTGATAAAGACAGGCTTTACATCGCATTTCAATAAATTCATAAAAGATACCATTAACACACACAACTTACGAGATTATACTAAAAGTCTAAAACACAGCTTCTACAAGTATGTGTCTCTTCTTAGAGCCAAACCCAACAATGTGGTTTAGATAAACTCTTCCTTCCTTCACAGTAGCCGACGACACTAACCGATGAACCATACCGGTGCTGAACCAACCTGTCACAGAAGCCGTCCGCCACCCGTCTGAGCTCTCGACCACTTTCGCAGAAGGACTACCTGAAAACAATGACAAACAGTTAAAAAAAAACTCGATAATACAAATGCAATAGTTGTCTAAAATTCCTTAGTAGACATAAGAATCAGAACTTTATGGGAAATGTTAAGACAACCTGCAACAACAATCTTGGTCGGAGACAACAACTCAAGCCCATCACCAAACCTCAATGTGCCACCAGTAACTTCAATTACAGTGACCTTATCACTATTATCCCCATCAGCTGTTAAGTCGATTTTGTATATATAACCGGAGAAAGTGTGGATGACGATAAGGAAACCGTCAGGGTGATAAACAATGCCGTTAAGAGCGACCAGGTTATTGTACCATCCAGGTGGAGTGAAGAGAGGGCTTTTAATGGTGGACACAAGCTCTCCATTAACATCAACTTTCCAGATTTTACTGCCTTTTGCATCGGTAACATAAGCATTGCCTTGTGCATCAATGGCTACATCGTCTGCAAATGATTTCTCTTTGCCTACATTTATCAAAATATTCAAGACAAGGATTTTTTTTTTTTGTCATGTGGTGTTTGTTTGTTTGATCAATAGAGACACAAGCTGAAACTTTGGACCTAATCTCTAACTGTTTCAAAAATCGCAAGACTTTTTTCTTTTGTGTATATAAGCTTGCAACGTGAAACCCATTCGAATTGATTTCGTGAGACATCAAACATGCAGCCAGATTCTAGTGTAGATGAAAAATGAGTTTCTATGGTGATAATCTAGCGCAGAGTTAATGTAATCGGAGGGTAAGAAACGGTCGACGGAAGAGAAACGAGGCACACACACAACAGAGAGAGAGAGCTATGCAGAGAAATTAGAAGAGCTTACTATGGCCGCTAAGCTCTGCGAGGAAGATACGACGCCACGAGGACAGTTCATAGGCCGCTAAAGCGCTATAGCGGTTTCCAAGCAAATCGGCGACAGCGACGAGGAGACGGTTCCTGTCGCGGTCGATAGCGATTCCGAGGGAAGCGTTTCCAGCGAGGTCAACGTCTTTGACCAAAGTCACTTCCTCAAGGACGTCGCTTTCACCGTCGGAATCTCTAGGAATAACCTCGCCGATTCCGCCTCCGTCCATGAAGGAGACGAGGAATCTCCGACCTACATCGTCCCATTTAGCGCACTCACGGAAGAAGCCGGAGCTGTGGTAAGAGAAGACGTGCGTCGAAGGAACGGCTCGCTCTAGGCGAATGAGGTAAGCTATGGGAACGGCGGAGATTAAGAGGAAGAGAGCGACGGAGAAACGGCCAGAGCAAAACGATGGCGACATTTTGAAAAAAAAAAAAGAGAGAAAGAGACGGCTAGAAAATGGGTACGACGAAAACTACCTTAAGTAATGTGTGGAACACAAGTTGGTGAGCGAACACGTTCGATTAAGACATTACAAACGTGGGGCCCCAACTATTTGGTGGCCCGTTAAATGTATATTGGGTCCGGAAAGTGTATCTAGAATTCAATACTAATAATTATACATCCTGATACTGTTGACTTCAATTTAATGCAATACTTTTCTAGAATGTTGAAGCCTGCAAATTCCAATTGGTGATATTAGATAAAGATTTATTTGGCCATTCATACTTCTAAGGAATAAAAAAATAAAAAATATAACTTAGGCCGACCAACCTTGTTTATGGCCTGAAGAAAAATATGTCATCTTTGGAATATTAAATTTAGATGTTTTGATTATAAAATAAACTCTTTATGAATAATATATGGGCCGGGAGCCCAATAAATGGGATGGAAGAATATTAAAGTAGACTTTAAGAAGGCAATTTATCAGTTTCCGTATACCTGAAGATATCTTCTTCATTTGTTCCCGTCGTCTTCCACCGCACTCCGACTTGGTAAATCCCCAAATCCATCTTTCTTGATCTCTGTTTATAGCTTTTGATTTACCTGCATTTCTTGTTTTATGCCGATGCTTCTTCTTGATAGGTATTGATGAGATTTCTAATTTAGATGTTTCTGATCGATTCCTCTTCTTATTGCGGCGATCTAATGGATCCAGATTTCCTTTGGTTAGCTTGATGGGTTTTTTTTCTCTTGAATATTTTTTCGTCCGAGGGAAGGTATTAGACTGATATTTTTTATGGTTAAAGGATGTAAATGTGGATCGCTTCATAATGTCATTGATATTGAATCAAAGTCTTTGGTCCCCTGCTTTCTTTCACTAATCAGTGATTGCCTCAAGAAGGAAGGTCAATCTTTGTTTTATATGATTTGGTTGTGCATTACATTTCTAGCTTTCTTTGAGTGAAGATTGTATGGTTTCTATCATGTTTGATCTTATACTATGTTTGTATATATCGATACATTGAGAAGAAAACTGATTTGTGGTTACGTTTGATCCCGAATAGATCTTTTTTCTTTTTTTCTTTTTTTCTAGCTTTGGTGTAGTGAAGATTCTAGGGACTACTTATTAATGATTGATCTTTGGGGTTGTGTTGTATCAGTTTGATAGGTTGAGAAACAATTAGAAAAAAAAAGATGGCAGGACACAGGGTTGCACATGCCACATTGAAAGGGCCTAGCGTTGTGAAGGAGTTGATTATCGGAATGGCACTCGGTTTAGCTGCTGGTGGTCTTTGGAAGATGCACCATTGGAACGAACAGAGGAAAACAAGAGCTTTTTATGACTTGCTTGAGAGAGGTGAGATCAGTGTTATTGCCGCTGAAGAGTAATAATAAAGCTGCTCAAAACTGAGTCTTGAAGACCAATTATTTCGAATTCTGGTTTTTCTGTTTCTTAATAACTCTGAGATGAGTTGGGATATTGTGAGAAATAAAAATAATGGGATTTGTTAGATCATAAAGAGACTCAAATGTGATGCTTGATTCAGACATAATCACTCTTGTTTTTTTTTTTTTGTTGGTATTGTTGTCTAAGAAATTCTAAAAGGTGAATATTGTGAAACCTTATTCATGGAAATATTGCATTTGACAGAAAGTATTTCCAGCTTCGTGATTTGAAGTATCCAACACCTTTTCGTACGCATTGTTATGAATTGGAATGTTGTATGCAAAAAAAAAATAATAGTTTGTGTTGCATTGTTTCTGCAAGTGCATTCGACTGCTGTATCTGCCTTTGGTGGCCAAACCGGGAGACTCTGAAAAAAAAGCATTACCACAAATTTCAACGAAATGAGTCAGCAAATCAAATGTGAGAAATCTTGTGGTTTTGTTTTCTAATTGGGAATTTCTGAGACATCCTTACCAGAGAAGTGATCTCCTAATCTTGGAGTGATCTTCATGGTCACCAAACTCCGGATTACCACCTCCTGTGGCAGTCGCTACTTTGTCTACGGAATCTGATTCTTCTTTGGACTGGTCTGGACTTGTGTCAGCATCTGATGTGTTTGGAACACAGTATTTTTGAAGCCAGCGGTCAGTTTCCCAGAGAACGTGCATAATGCTTTCCCGTGCTGAGTACCCATGGCTCTCGTGAGGAAGAATAACAAGGCGGCAAAGAGCGCCGTGGCCTTTTAGTGCGTTGAAGAATCTGTCCGACTGTTATACAAAGCATATGAAATGAAAAATAGTTAAGAGAGAACCAATGCAAAGAAAATGGGTGTGGAATTAATCCTTTCCGGTGATTTCTGTTGGTAAGTTATAACCTGCATTGTCAGAGTTCCTGGGTTATTGTCTTCTTCACCATGGATGAGCAAGATTGGCTTCTTGATTTTATTAGCAGACATGAATGGGCTCATCTCGACATAGACGTTAGTAGCTTCCCACAGAGTTCGGTCCTCATTCTGAAAATATCAGGCATAGTTTAAAGGTTAACCAGAGATAAGTCAATATCTATCTGAAAGCAGAGAATGAGACGAGAACGAAAATGGTTATGGTGGCACCTGGAAACCAAAGGGCGTGAGTGTTCTGTTATAAGCGCCGGATCGAGCTATTCCACAGGAGAAAAGATGAGGAGCATGAGCAAGGAGATTTGCAGTCATAAACGCTCCATAGGAGTGTCCCCCAACAGCAATTTTGCTTGGATGAGCCACCTTAAAAAATGGAAGACCAAGAAAAAACTAAGTCTCAACACTTTATGTGGTCGATACAATAGCAAGATGATGGAATTAGGATCAAGTGATGCTTACTCCACGCCTGACGACTTCATCTACAGCAGCCTCGGCACTAGCAACCAACTGCTCTACATACCTAAACATGGTGGTTCACATTAGAACCTGTCAAAGTCGAGCACATCTCGGGTCTAAAATTTATATGGTTTTTTTTCCAAGGATATCACTGGCTTTCATTTAATTAATCTGCTTATGCTTGCAGGACACCTTTGCCCAAGAAAATGACACTGATTTCCATAATTTACCCACCAGCTTGTCAAAAGTAAATATTATATTACCTATCATTAGCCTCTTCATCACCTTCACCAATTATAGGTATAGTAGGTCCAGATAATATAGCAAACCTGCACAACGCAGAAGAATCCATATGGTATAAGCTAACACTCAATGAACTAGCTCAAGGAAATGGACTCCAGGACACCGAGACAGCAAAAAAAATTATCATGGCTAAACACGCATAGAATTAGAAAATGTTTGATACCTTCTAGCAAGCCATAGAAGAGCAGAAGTTGAACCAATGCCTGCAAATTCATTTGGAGAGCCACGGACTTGACTAGCAGCATCTTTGCTCTTGAATTCACCAGGATAAGACCAAAACAGACAAGGCAGAGGACCGTCTTTTGATGGATCATAGCCTGGTGGTAGGTATAGTGTTGCAGTAAGCTGAACCCCGTCTTTTCGTTGATACCTGATCATCTCTTTCTGTAACGAAGCCAACTGGGGATAAGGATGGGGAAAGTTTGTAATCTGTTGCACTTTCCTGTCAGGCCAAAGTTGGAGAGAATATTGGGTGTTCTCAGTTTTCGACTCCTTTGATGTCAAAATTTTCAGCTCCTCCATTTTCAAATCCCCTTCTTTCTGGTCGGACATCAAGGCCACAACTGTCTCGAAATACTTTTCCTTGTCGCTCTCCCAGATCCGTTCTTTGTTGCCTGTGTTTCTAGATAAATTTTGTATAGAACATTCCCAGTATGTTACGACATTATGGCGATAAAACCAAGAAAAAAATCGCAAGAAAGAGATGCCTTTGTCAAGTAGGGCTTACATGTCAAACAAGTCAAGGAAGGGTACATTCCCTTGTGGTGTAGCCCCACTTCCGTTCAGTAAGACATAAGTGCCTTCATCATTTTCCTTCTTTATCTTTGCTATTACGTACGTTCCAGCAGCGGTTCTCCTCAGCATGGTTGAGCCAGGATCTGAGTACACATCTTCCGATGATCTATCAAACAAGATGCGTGGACTGACATCGTTAGATCCAGGAGAGATAACCCACGTCCTTGTCCGTCGTGTTTTATACCATGATTCGTAAACCAAAGCTAATGTATCATCACACCAAGAAATGCCTCTGTAGATATAAATCGGATCAATGTTTAGGACATCGAAAGCCTCCATGAAGTAAGTTTAATTTGTAAATAGAAGATGGCGTTTTTAAATTTTACCCATAGCGAAGATCAAGCTTGTGCAAAACTTCTGGTTCTTCTCCTGCCAGTGGTTCCGCAGACTGCATATAAACTATATCACGCGGTGAAACTTCCACTTTGGCATCACCTCCATCTTGTGTTTCTGCCCTACATATCTCAGAGAGTTGTAAAATTATTTCTATATCACATTTTGGAACATGTAAATCACTTTGAATCTCGAATATTTACCAGTAGAGGGTTGACGGCTTGTCTGCTCGCCAATTTATAGAACGCATTCCCTTCCGTACACTATTGGAGACTATGGGGATATCTTCAGCTAGGGGCAAGTCGCAAAGCTGTCTTACAAATCTACCATCAGCTGTCCAGACTTCCACCTTCTTTGGAAATCTACCACAAGGTACAATGTAGGAATATGGCCTGTGAAGTGATGAAACTAACAGGTACTTATGGTCTGTCGAAGGGTCTAACGACGTATATACTGCAGGCAGCCCAACTTCCTTCGCTTTACCGTCCAAAGAAGCCAACACTAGTTGTGATGTGGCATAGTAGTCGAACAAATCAGCATCATATTCATCTTTAAGCAAATCCTGGAATGTTCTAACTTGGACAACATTCTTTTTCTCGTTTGACAGAGTTTTGGGACCAGATGGGACCAAAGGTTTCTTTGGTGGGTCTCCACGCGATGAAGGGATTGTGCTCACCAACAAAGTGGAATTATCAATCCAAACAAAACTCTCGAAAATCGCATTCAGATAAGTATCTTGCGACTTAAACAGTGGTCTAGCTTCTCCAGTCTCAACATCAGCTACCCATACTATAGGCTTACTACTATTTCCGTTGTCATCGACCCGGATGCTGAAAGCCAGGTGCTTACCATCATTGGACCATGTAACAAAGTTAATCTTACCACCATCTGGAATGCCAGTGATCTCCTTCTCTGGACTCAATGTACCATCAGGCAATAGCTGATGGATTCCTAAACCAGTATAGAAAGACATCCTGCTTCTGGTATTGCAATATCCATCAATTCGAACACCGGCAAGCTTCTCCTCTGGTCTGGCTAAATCTGCCAACGGAGGTAAAGCTCTTCGCTTGAGAAACAAGATCTTATCCCTATGTGGCGAAAATGACAATGCCGGGACTGGTGGGGCATCGACAATATCTCGGATCTCAGTTGGAGGAAGACGATAACCAGTGCCAAAAGCCAATTCTACATAGCTCAAACAGAAAGAGAAAAAAAACTTACGTAAACACACATATCTCTGAGATTCACAAAATCACATAAGCTAGCATCGAACGAATTTGGAGATGCATCGTTGTTTCCCAACGACAAAACAAGCAACCAAAAACGATTTTCTAGAGACAAGTGCTCGATTTCAATAGCAGGTAGAAAAACTAACAATACAATAAAAATCCGAGTTCATGTTTCATTCCAAATCCTACACAATCGACTGGTAGTAAGAATAATTTCCCGCATCCATTGAATCGAAAAAAATCGGCGGAAACGGAGCAATTACCATCATCTTCAGTCGCCACAGAGGAGGCTGAAACTGATCCATTAGAGCTGCTACCACCACCGTCTTCTCCACCTCCGGGACATACAGATGCGAGGCAGCGAAGCCTAGAAGCAGAACGTGAAGACATGACAGTGGTCGTCAGCGAGTTTCCGGAGAATCTTCGAACTCTTGCGCAACGCAGCGTGGAAAGCTTGGGAGGTAGAAGGAGAGAAGCAGACGGCGGAGATAAATGGCAGAGAGGCGAGAGAGAGAAACGATGGCAAGCTCTGTGAAAGCGCATCATTTTTTTATTCTGACTTTTTTAGCCTTTTTAAAGTGCGATGATTCCCTTATTCTATTCGACGGTTTTTATCTTATTATATCCAATATTAATAATCTAACATGAAAAAATCAGGAAAATATCGGCAAGGCACTTTAAGATACCACCATTTCTTTTTGAACGTCACTGCTAATGTGGGCCTAACTATGGCCCAACCATCGATTCTTTTTCTTTTTTTTTACTATGGCCGAACGAAAAGTCCCTTTACAAATTAAGAGACTTTTATTCAACCATTTGGAACCAAAAATCCCTTTATAAATAATTATTCTTCAAAATAGTAGAAGAACAAGTAGAACACACAATTCCTCTCAACTGCTATTTTTTCATATGATTTTCATTCATTGAGTTCCTTCTATTATTGTAAGTGATAGCCATTTGTACCTATAGTAGTTTAGCTTGATAATCGTGAGAGTAAAAGTCGTTTTGGACTTCTAGTACAAACCTTTCAATAAAGGTTTACGTTCATCTTGTTTTTTTTTTTTTATTCTGTAAGTTTTCATAAATGTATTAGGCATGAGAAACTAAAATTAATATCTCGAAAAAGAAAAAGAAAATTGGTTTCTCACTTTGATGGAATATTTTTTTTTGTTGTAAAAAAATATCCAAAGAACACGTGGCGCAAGACGCTTGGTTGTTAAGAGATAAGAGGATCGTGTTCACAGAGTTCAACAACAAGAAGCAGTATTTATCTTCTTTTCTTCTCCACACGTCAAAAAATCTCTTCTCTATCGAAATCAACCAACGATGACAACCATAGTTGCAACCGGTCTCAACGTCGCAACTCCACGAGCGTTCGTTCGACCGACGGCTTGTCTATCCGCCCCGGTCCGTTTGAACTACCCGTGGAAAAGCGGTCCGATGAACCGGGTGGTTATGGTGAAGCCAGTTAAGGCGACATCGGAAGGAGGGATATCGGATAAGGTGGAGAAGAGTATTCAGGAAGCGAAGGAGACTTGCGCCGATGATCCAGTGAGCGGCGAGTGTGTGGCGGCGTGGGACGAGGTGGAAGAGCTGAGTGCGGCGGCTAGTCACGCTAGGGACAAGAAGAAAGCTGGTGGATCCGATCCTTTGGAAGAATATTGCAGTGATAATCCTGAGACTGATGAATGTCGTACTTATGATAATTGAACAATGTTTTTTTGATGTTTGAAAATTTGAAAATATAGGTACTGTCAGATCGCTCTTTCTTCTTGTCGTGTTTGGTTTGATTTTGGTGCTTGTAATGTGTTAATGAATATGATGAATAGTACAACTACTATACATATGAGGTGTTTCATAGATCTCTACGTTTGATTTTTCAATTACCTGACGAGTTTGTCGAATTGATAAAAAAAAATGTTAATTATTTTCTGAGTATAATTGGGTGATTTTTTTAGGCATTTGTATAACTTGTCAATGAATTCATGTTGGCCTCGTGACGAGTCGAGAGAGAAACTCCATATACAATACAACTTGAGTAGAAGTGGCCGTGGAAGCAATCAAGCATTTAGCCATCAGGAATTGTGCACAGCACTATATATATTTTCTCGCAAAAATATAAATGCATATATTTTTTCTAAGAATAAATTATAAATAAACGGTTGTAAAAAAAAATATAATATAAATAAACGTGAATGGCAAAAAAAAAAGAAGCAATTGTTTTATTTTACTGATTGATTTATATCGATGCCTAGTATTAACGGATAATACTTATCGGCTTCACGAACATATTGGGCTTTCTTATAAATGGGCCGATGTATCTATCAATCGGCATATAAAACCTGTTTATATGGCCTTCCCACGGTCCAAACCCCTAAGAACCAGTAAACAATGATTAAGTGAAGCAAATCGTAATCTTACTGAACTTAATTTGAAAAACCGGAATGTAACAAATATCTATAACAAAAATTTGTAAAAGATATGACCTTTAATCGAGTGGAGTCAAAACAGTAGACCTTATAAATTGTATTTTATATTTAAAAAACATGAGTACTTGTTTCATGGTTTTGTGTGTATTTGCAATTTTGAATTTGTTCACTAAATCTTTTTGGCGGTTAGAAAAGTAGATTTTAACGGGAATTGCATCGCTACCTTACGAGTATCAGCAGTAAAAGTCTGATGGGTAAGTAAGTAATAAACGAATTTTTAAAAACATTGAATTTGGCAGATAGGCCGTCATTAATTCGAAAAGTCATTTATACCCTTACAAGTTTCAGGCGATTTAGGAAGATGACAGAGCAAGTAAGGGGTGTATCTGTCTTCTAACACATACGTAGCCGAGTTTCTTTTGTTGTCCTCTTCCTATAGTTCTCTTCTAATACTACTCTAAAAATAAAATAATCCATCACCCAGAAGAATCTCACAGCGGTAAAAAAAAGAAAAAGAAAAAAAAGAAAGGCGTCCTTTGTTACCTTCTTCCTTGTTCGCTCGACCTGGCGATGTCGTACCAGGAGAGGCAGACAATTCGTAGAATGTATCGTTGATATTGCTCGTCTCTGGTTTTCGCTACATCGGAACCTTTCGAGTTCGTTCGTCATCTCTCTCTGGTTTTGGTCCTTTAGCCTGCTTCAAATCGTTGAAACGAGGAATCGAGATTCATCTCCCTAGCCACTCGTCAAGTGCTGTGTAGCTGTATATCTGTCGACCTAACTAAACCCTAGCTTTTACGAGGTTATCTTATTGCGGCTTCTCCCTTCTCTTTTTAGCTGCGAAATGCGAGTTTTTAGTTGGATTCCATTTTTTTATGATGTGTGCTCTCGATCTTAGGGATTTTGATTCTGGAATAACTCGTTTCAATTCGCATTGAGCTTAGTGATGAATACGTAAAATGAGCGTTTAAAATTGTGTCTCAATGCTTTTCGATCCAATTCCTTGTGACGTTTGATGAAGTGAAACAAAGATTTCTCTTCTTCTTTTAGTCGCTGTGTTAGGGGAAGCTCTCGTTAAGGTGTCTTGTAAGGGTCGACTTCCATACATTGATAGATGATCATCTCCTGTGTATGAAGAATAGATAATGTTACATCAGATTCCAATTAGAAAGAGAACCCTAGTTTATTTTCGAGGAATGTCTTGGTATTAAAAGCTTGAATATATCATCTTTGTATCCGTGGTCGTTGCTACTCTAACATTGAGTTACTCATATTGACTGTAGTACTACATGCTCCAGTTGAGGAGACTATCTTTTACTTTGGCATTGGCATTTAGTTGACGAGTGCGTCTCCTCCACAGGACGAGCTAACATGGAATGGATACACAAATCTACTCCTTGTTTGGACAGTTCGAATTTGGAAAACGCGGTTCAAGGAAATGTTCCTCTTCAGCGACAGGAGAGACTTGTTTGCCATTCTTCGCCAGCCCATGTAGATATGGACCTTAGAGAAGTCTATTTCTTAATATTGCATTTTCTTTCTACCGGCCCCTGCGAACGAACCTTTGGGCACCTGAGAGATGAAATTTTGGAAAAAGGGCTTTTACCCCGTAGATATCATTCCTGGTGGTCAAGAAGAGGCACTTGCAGTGGGCGTTCTGACGATGATGGCATCTCGCTCCCGTTGAATTATGATAACTTGGTAGAGAGGTATAGTTTTCTTTTTGTTTACTCAGCTCTTTCTTTGTTCAGTTACTATGGAGGCCTTGCTATACCTTATTGAAATGTTCTGCTACTTGTCATTTAACTTGTGTGTGGTCCATCATAATATGTCATACTGTATTCGATGGTTCCCACCTCCCTAATTGTGCCAACTATGTTGTCCTCCCATGACTTCTGTCATCATGTTTCTTTTTTGGACAGGTATCCTCATATTGAAAAGGATCACTTGGTGAAGCTTCTCAAACAACTAATTGTAAACCCACCTTTTCCTTCACACATGAGAGTTGCAAGAGATACTCCTACTGCAGCTGATGTTCCAACACTATTGGGATCTGGCTCCTTTTCACTTGTGGATCGTACGTAGTAACTCCTATCCATCTACTTTTTGTGTCTGAATTTGAAATGATTATCCATGAAATATAAAAAATCAAAAGGCATCGTACTTTTACGAAATGATGTTTGGAAAGCAGGATATTTTATTACCGTTTGAATGCTATTCAGTTAATTTTATTCCGACATCAAGTTGTTTCTAGAATGGATCGCTGGCCTTAAGGGCAACATGTCCCTCGTGTCTTTGGATCTGAGACTTGGAAAGAATCCCATAAATGCATAAAACCTAGTAGTCGCTCTAGGGCTGTGCATATTAGAACTTCTTTTTTCTTCTGGTTTTGATAGTCTTTCCTATGTAACATGACTTGTATTTAGATTTTTGCTGAAGTAGCTCATGTAGGAGAGACTAAGTCTCTCTTCAGGGATGTT
This sequence comes from Streptanthus diversifolius, assembly GCA_039880935.1. NCBI lineage: Eukaryota > Viridiplantae > Streptophyta > Magnoliopsida > Brassicales > Brassicaceae > Streptanthus > Streptanthus diversifolius. The sequence goes on along the minus strand of JAXGFM010000018.1, from coordinate 223,291 downwards.
TTAACTTGGAAAGTCTCTTTAACCTCTCCAGTTCTTACCCTAGACCATTGATTTTTTAATCGTTATTTTTTTCTCTGTGAAGATAAAATTATGGAGTCTCAGAAAGCTAGGCATGTTGCATCATACTTACGCTGGCCGCATATGCATGCCGATCAAGTGCGTGGCCTAAGTCTTAGAGAAATTGGAGGAGGTTTCAGAAAACACCACCGTGCTCCGTCCATTCTTTCAGCATGTCATGCTATTGCAAAACCATCAACAATGGTTCAAAAGATGCAAAATATAAAGAAGCTCAGAGGACATCGTAATGCTGTTTACTGCGGTATGATCTCCATTATACATCCTTTCTGTTGGATCTCTGGTCTGTGGGGATTCCATACTTTGTTTTGTTACATGTGCAACCTTGAAATTTATGACAATCTGGTTAAAGTATCTGGAAGTCATAATGCAGTATGTCATCAAAGGAGCACCATTTATTGTCGCAGAATGTTTGTGTTGGGTAGAACTGTAACACTATGGCTTTTTTTTTCTTATTGCACAGCTATATTTGATCGATCTGGAAGATATGTTATCACTGGTTCCGATGACCGGCTTGTCAAAATTTGGTCAATGGAAACTGCGCTTTGCTTGGCTAGCTGCCGCGGGCATGAAGTGAGTTATTGTTTTCCATAATTGTAAGACATGTATTGTTGATCAGTCTATAAAAATTAGTTCTCGCCTATGCATGTTTCCTATAGGGTGACATTACAGACTTGGCAGTTAGTTCAAACAATGCTTTGGTAGCATCAGCTTCAAACGATTTTGTGATTCGAGTGGTAAGAAAACATTTTTTTCAGGTCTTTAATGTCTGCAGAGTTTTTTATTTATTTGTCAATTAGATATTATTAATTTTTATGACAGTGGAGGTTGCCTGATGGAATGCCAATTTCTGTACTGCGGGGACATACTGGAGCGGTTACGGCTATTGCATTCAGTCCCAGACAGGCGTCTGTTTACCAACTTTTATCGTGAGTTCTGTTCTATATGTTGTTATTTTAACTAGTTCCCTTCGAAGTTGTTTTCTATCTGTTCAAGACCACCCCTGGATATTAAATTTGGATGTTTCATACTGACTGCATTGGTAATCAGCTAGTTGTGCTTTTTCTTATCTCTGTAGGTCATCAGATGATGGAACCTGTCGTATCTGGGATGCTAGGTACTCTCAATGGCTTCCTCGAATTTATGTTCCAAGTCCGTCGGATGCTGGCACTGGTAAGTAGGTGACACATCATTCTATTTTGTTCAATGTTAAAATGTGTTCGGTTATAGAACTCATTGGAAATTTCTCTTAGGAAAAAGCAATTTTACATCTTCTAACTCGGCGTCGACAAGCAATGCATCCCAGAGTCATCAAATACTATGCTGTGCGTACAATGCTAATGGAACCATTTTCGTCACGGGTAGCTCTGACAGCATTGCGAGGGTCTGTGTTAAACTTTTAACTTTAATTATCCTCCTTGGTGATGCAGAAACTGCGAAGGTGTTATTTGATTTTAGTTTACTTGTTAGTCTTGTTTGTCAGTATTTCCATAATCTTGCAGGTTTGGAGTGCCTCAAAACCTAACTTGGATGATGCTGAACAGCCGACTCATGAGCTGGATGTTCTACGTGGCCATGAGAATGATGTCAACTATGTGCAATTTAGGTATTTTCCAGCGAACATGGTGCCTTTCTTAGATTATGCATTTTGTTGGTTGGAGAACATTAAAAAAAACTAAAAGGGTGTTTTTTCTTTAGTGGTTGTGCTGTGGCTCCAAGATCTTTAACAGCTGAGAATCTGAAGGAAGATAGTTACCCAAAGTTTAAGAATTCCTGGTTTGTTTCACATTTTGTGTTGGACTATAGTCATTGCACTATCTTCCTTCTATTCTTACTTTGGATCTGGTTAAGGTTTAAAACGTTGATTAACTAGGTTTTGCCATGACAACATAGTAACCTGCTCGCGTGATGGTAGTGCAATTATATGGACACCTAGATCACGAAAATTCCATGTAAGTTTCTTCAATCAACCGCGCAATGCAATGGTGCTTTACAAGTTCATGACAGCAAATTTTTGAGTCTATCATCAGCTTCCACAACCTCCTCGATGTTATATTTCCAGGGGAAATCTGGACGCTGGATGAAAGGATATCATCTGAAGGTTCCACCTCCTCCACTTCCTCCGCAACCTCTTCGAGGAGGTCCACGGCAGAGGTTTCTTCCAACACCACGGGGTGTCAATATGATTATATGGAGCTTGGATAATCGTTTCGTACTTGCCGCTATCATGGGTAACTATCATAAGAGGATATTTTATGATGCATGGATTTTCAATTTTGATGTATTTCTGTCTCACTTTATTTCAATCATGGTTAGTTTAATACTTAACACTTAAAAGCGGTGTTTTCTGGGCTACGGTTGGTGTTACGAACTTACTACGGCCTTCTGTTTCCCTTAACCTATCGGCGCTTGTTCAGATTGCAGGATTTGTGTTTGGAATGCTGCTGATGGTAGCTTAGTGCATTGTTTAACAGGCCACAGTGAATCGGTAATAATCTCCTAAATTTCTACTTCTTATCCTGATATCTTAGTTAGAGCCAGATTTATGTTGTCATTTTTTGTTTTAATTTTTATGCTTCATTGTTGTTCTCATTTCATGTCGACCTTCTCTCGAATGTCCCATATTTTTCATATTGCATTTATCTTTAAGTTTTTTAGTTCAGCCCAAACTTGCTTTGGGAAATACTAATATATGTATTTGATCTGTTCACTTATGTCCTCTTGGTAGTCCTATGTCTTGGATGTCCATCCTTTCAATCCCCGGATTGCTATGAGCGCCGGCTATGATGGGAAAACAATCATCTGGGATGTGAGTTTCAAATTTTTTTTTTTGGCTAAAAATAGTCCTTGAATTTATCAATAGCGTCACTTCTTCTTCGATATTTTCTTCTAGATATGGGAGGGTATACCAATCAAAGTGTACGAAATCGGGAGATTTAAGTTGGTTGATGGAAAGTTTTCACAGTAAGTGACCGATGAAACATCCAGGATAAGATCTTCAACTTTCTCTGTTTTGTTTCTTGGGTTTCCAGATGACTTCAGTAACACATGCATATGACTCTTGAGTCTGAAACTAGAAGAAACAGTCATGTTATACATGATATACAGTATTCATATTTCATTCAGCAAAGACATCTGCTTCTAAAGCATTTATTTAGTCACGTGAAAGTTATGGAGTCAATTACTTATGATAAATTTTTCCTTGGCACTGTGTAGAGATGGGACATCTATTGTGCTTTCAGATGAAGTTGGCCAGATATATTTTCTAAACACGGGACAAGGAGAGTCTCAAAAAGCTGCAAAATACGACCAGGTATGGTGGACTTTGCATCCCAAATGCATAATCATTTTCTAATATATGGCTGCAGTTCTAGTGATCCTCTCTTCTTTTCTGATCCTTTGTCTTATCTTGTTGTGTGTAAGTTCTTCCTTGGTGATTACCGTCCTCTTATTCGAGATACCAATGGACATGTTCTTGATCAGGTTGGTTTCAAATACTTGTATCTTCTGTTTTGTTTCTAGTTCATGTTGCGTTCTTTTTAAGAGACCTCACCGAACTATGCACACTTTTATGCATTTTTCTCTAATTGTTGGAATTTAGATAGCGGAGATCTATGATTGATATCCTTGCAGTTTCATTGTTGACTAAATTGAAAGCTTTATAATTTCCATGGTGCAGGAGACTCAGCTTCTTCCCCATCGGAGGAACCTTCAGGATCTTCTTTGTGACTCAAGTTTGTATCTAAAAGCTTATCTTTATGTCAATTATGCAAGATGTTGGTTATTCATGGAACATATTCCTGGTGTTTTATTTTAATTTTCCAGGTATGATTCCGTATCCAGAACCTGACCAAACAATGTTTCAGCAACGCAGACTGGGTGCATTAGGAGTTGAATGGCGTCCTTCCTCGATAAAGTTTTCTGTTGGCCCTGATTATAGTTTAGGTCAAGATTATATTATGCCTCCTTTGGCTGATCTAGATAGATTGATCGAGCCACTACCTGAGTTTATAGATGCCATGTACTGGGAACCAGAACATGAAGTTCTGAGTGACGACAACGACTCGGAGTACAATGCTGAAGTTTCCTCTGATGGAGCTAGGCCAAGCCCATGCTCCAACTCTTCAAATGAACTTGAGTGCAGTTCCGAGGACAGTGACGTTGAAAATATTAACGAGAATAGCTATCATCGGAAAAGAAGAACAAAACATTCTAGAGTATGTTTTGTTCAACTCATGCGATTTTGTTTGTCGTTATCTATTGACTAACACCCGTTTTCTCAGGCTGAGGTCGCTACTTCATCTGGAAGGCGTGATAAGAGGATTTTGGATGGGATTGATAGCTCGAAATTTGGAAATAAGAGAACCAAGAACCGAAGCATTGGCGTGAAGGCTTCAAAAAGAAAATATTCTGATGTCAATGCATCACGACCGCAAAGAGCAGCCGCGCAAAATGCTCGATCTTTGCTTTCAAAAATTTCTGGAAGCTCTTCGGATGAAGTTGATGATTCATCTAGTAGTGACTCTGATAGAAGCGCATCACCTTTGCAACAGTTGGAAAAGCCATCTCAGATGCTGGAATCTCTTTCAAACGACAAACAGAAGAAAAGATTGATTGTAAAGATCTCGGTTAAGAAGCCAACAGAGTCTGTGGAAAGCAAGAGAGATGTAATGAATCAAGTTGACTTGGAGCATGTTTCTTCGAAATCTTTGAAAGATAATCACAAAGTAATTGGTGTATACTCTAGAGAACCTGGGTCAAGTTCTGTAGATGCAAAAGGTGCCTCATGGTGTCAGGATATGCCCCATTCTATGAATACGCCACAGAGAGAAAAGGCCAAGAATCAGTTGATAAAATCTTCAGATCAGGACCAGAATATGTGCAAGTGTGAATCCACCGAATTAACTGCGTCTGAGAACATTGAACAAGCCCAAACTTTTAATGTGTACGGGAAATCTGGTTATTATTACCAGAAAAACTATGTTCATATTAAATTTCCATAATATTTAATTTATTGTTTTCTCTTGCAGGAATGAAGATTTCTCAAGAGTTGAACCATTGTCTGGTCAGTTAAGACATTGTGATATAGATACTTCCATGGAAGCCGAGGAAATTATTCCAAAGAAAGTTCGACGATTAAGATTAAAGCTTCGGCACCCCAGCAGTCCTCTAAAACTAGAGCCTGATGAGGTAGCAGATGATTTTGCAGATGGTGGAGAAGGTTTTGCATCCGTAGCTCCCTCTTCCATGAATTCGGTTATGGATTCTGAATCTGTGATAGATAATGTTGGATACTCTCCTGCACATGACTTTGAGTTTGGAGAAGCTACAGCCGATGTGATACGTAGGAAGAGATCCATGAGACTGAAGGCCACTTCAAGTCAATCTAGTGCAAGAAACAGTGTATTACGTTTGAGGTCAGGCTCTGGATCTGTAGATAAAGTAAAGAAACAAGGAATTCCTTCCACAAGCGTGTTTGATGGTGCATCACTTGAAGAATGGCCTTCTACTTCAAGAGCTGGGTCCCGGTCTGCAAGCGCCAGCGCCCGCAAACAAAGTCTGAATACTGAGATTAGGTTGAATAATGTGTCAAGGAAAATCTCATGGTTGATGTTGTCAGAGCACGAGGAAGGGTGCCGTTATATACCCCAGCTGGGGGATGAAGTTGTTTACTTCAAGCAGGTATGTCCTTTTCTTTTGGCTGGTAATTCTGTGACTTCCATGTATTAATTTTCTAGATGTGGAATAAGTCAACTTTCTCTGGTTGTCGTTTTCAGGGTCATCAAGAGTTCCTTACAACTAGAGAATTAAATGACAGGGACCGATCCAGGTACCTTCCTCGAAACCTAGGAGCGGTAGAGTTTTGTAAAGTCGAGAAACTCAACTACGATACATATCCTGGTTCTGGAGAGAGCTGCTGTAAAATGACTCTCAGGGTTCTAGATTCTTCTTCATCACATGCCTCCCGCAAAGAGTTCCAAATAACACTACCTGACCTCATTAATTTCCCGGATTTTATTGTGGAGAAGACTCGATACGATGCTGCAATCAGGACAAACTGGGAAATCGGTGATGAATGCCGTGTGTGGTGGAGAAACGAATCTGGTGAAGGCGGTGCTTGGTGGGAAGGAAGGATTGAGTCTTCACAAGTTAAGTCCACTGACTTCCCAGACAGTCCATGGGAGAGATACAGAGTTGTCTATGAAACTGGGGACACGAATCTTCACAGCCCCTGGGAGTTTAACAATCCCCAGTTTCCTTGGGAAAACTCTACTATATACGAAGAGCCAAGAGATAAACTACTTTCTTTATTTGCTGGACTAGTGAAGTCAATCAGCAAGCATCAGGTTTGTCTTCTCTCCCATTTCTCATCTTTCTGTTACCTTTGCTTGCCTCTTAACCGTTACTTGTTTCTGTTACTATGATGTTCTTCAGGATAGTTATGGAATCCAAAAGCTAAACGAAGCTGCTCAAAAGATGGATTTCTGCAATAGGTACGCTTTGCTCTCTGCAAATGATTCTTTCAAAACCTCCCCTAGTCCCCATAAACTGAACCCATGGTATAGTTAAAGATAGTTGAGTCAATGCTAACTCATATGATCAAATTGTAGGTAATCTTATGCAGTAGCGGTATGATTCATGCATTATATGTAACTCAGCTTCGTTACACTTAAATTTGCAGGTTCCCCGTTCCTTTATACCCTGAGCTGATTCACCAGAGATTAGAGAATCAGTACTACAGAAGTATCGGGTCGTTTAAGCACGACCTGGATGCAATGCTATCAAACGCTGAATCTTATTTTGCTACAAACGCACATATGCGTTCTAAGATAAAGCGACTCCGAGATAAAATCACAAAAACGTTAAGAAAGGTTTCACAAAGTTGATGATGATATGGTATGTTTTTTTCTTTCTGTAAACTCCTTAGGCTGTGGTTATTTTTTATAAAAATTATATAGCGAAGATAATTAAAGAGTTTTCACTCTAGGAAAAACCAAAAAAAAAAAGTAGGCTTTCTTTGGTGAGTGAGTCACCCGGCACAAGGTTCATGTATAGATCGAGTAGCTTTAGTTCCCACAAGACTAACATGTCTGCACTGTATTTAACATAATTTTACTCTTTTATCACAGGAATGACATAACGAGTCTGGTTTTATTTTGATGCCAATACAAGAAGATGAATATTTACAAGCTAAATTGTTTTTTTTTTGTTTAGTTAACTACTGATGTTAACAGTTTCGTTTCAAAATTAGTATTTTTGTTTAGAAAGTACCGAGTCTTTGTAACTCGGTAGTATTTATACATTAATGAGCTAATATGATAACCGCGGGGAAGAAAAATAAGAATAAAATAAAATGTGAACACAAACAAATAACAGAATATTGTTAAATACAAAACGCCGGCTGGAACTGTGAAAGAATAAAAAGAAAAACCCTAAAATTTGGTCTGTCTGACTAAAGGAACACGAGGCGAGTGGCGGCGCGAAATAGCTTAGAGAAAATCGAGCGACAATGGCGGGAGGCAAGATGAGGAAGGAGAAGCCCAAGGCGTCGAATCGAGCGCCGTCAAACCAGTACCAAGGAGGAATATCCTTCCACAAATCGAAAGGACAGCATATCCTCAAGAACCCTCTGCTTGTGGATTCAATCGTTCAGAAAGCAGGGATTAAGAGCACTGATGTGATTCTCGAGATCGGTCCAGGTACTGGAAACCTTACGAAGAAGCTTCTAGAGGCTGGTAAGGAAGTTATCGCTGTTGAACTCGATTCTCGTATGGTTCTCGAGCTTCAGCGCCGCTTTCAAGGAACTCCCTTTTCTAACCGCTTAAAGGTAATACAACTTCTCGAGCCATCTCTAATTGCTATTGTTACGATGATCTGAGCTTTTACCTACACGAAAACCCTTTTGACCTGTGATGCTATGGCTGGCTTGATCAGTTTCTTTCCAAGTCATTATTGGCTCATGTCGTCTATCTGGACTAGTAGTACTGTGAAAGTTCGATTCCTCCTTTGCTGTCATCTGTCTTGTTACAATCAAGACAAGTGAAGATAGTTTACATAGAGATGTTGAGTTAATGCTGCCTGTTTTGTGTATTAAGGTAATCCAAGGTGATGTGCTGAAGACGGAGCTTCCCCGGTTTGACATATGTGTGGCCAACATTCCGTATCAGATATCATCTCCCCTCACATTCAAGCTTCTCTTCCACCCAACAAGCTTCAGGTGCGCTGTGATCATGTACCAGAGGGAGTTCGCGATGAGACTCGTTGCCCAACCAGGAGACAACCTCTATTGCCGCCTCTCAGTCAACACTCAGCTATATGCCAGAGTCTCCCACCTACTCAAAGTCGGCAAGAACAACTTCCGCCCACCTCCAAAGGTGGATTCTTCTGTTGTTAGGATCGAACCAAGGAAGCCACAGCCTCAGGTTAACAAGAAGGAGTGGGATGGTTTCTTGAGAGTCTGTTTCATCAGGAAGAACAAAACCCTGGGATCAATTTTCAGGCAAAAGTCTGTTCTTTCTATGCTGGAGAAGAACTTCAAGACTCTTCAGGCGGTACTAGCTTCGTTGGAGAACAGCAATAGCTCGACCGGAGAAGCTGCTCTGAACACTGCCATGGATCTTGGTGACCTGAGCATGGGAATCGAAGATGACGACAATGAAATGGATGATGATATGGAGATGGATGAAGGTGGAGAAGCATCAGAGTTCAAGGATAAAGTTATGAATGTGTTGAAGGAAGGTGGTTTCGAGGAGAAGAGGTCTTCAAAGCTATCGCAACAAGAGTTTTTGTATCTTCTTTCGTTATTCAACAAGTCGGGTATTCACTTCTCATAAATAAAGTTTATGGGTGGAAAAGTTTTGTCCTTTTTTTTCTCTTTTTTCTTTTTTCTTATAGATTCTTCATCAAAGGAGAAAGTGTACCATGTTTTTATCGTTAAAAGAATTGAGGTATTTCTTATGCTCATAACAAAGAAATGAGAAAATTGACGACTAAAGATTTTTGTTTAGGGTTGAAACTGAAAGTTAATAAAGTTAATGGGCCAATAACTGTTAAGACCAAAAGACGGGAATCATGTTGCTATACATCACTGGAACGATCTGTTCTGCCTCGTTTTCGATTTTCTGCTGTAAGTAAAGAAGAAGAAAGACCAGAAACTGAGATTTTCGAATTGAACTATCGTCGACCTTGTGTTTGGATTTCTGCTGAAGTAACTAGAATAAAAGTCACAGAAAGCTAGGCAGGTTGAGTCATACTTACGACGCTGGCCGCATATGCATATGCTCAGTCCATTCTTTCAGCATGTCATGCTATTGCAAGACCATCAACAAATGGTTCAAAAGATGCAAAATTTAAAGCTGTTTACTGCGGTATGATCTTCGTTATACATCTTTTTTTTCTTGAATAAGAATAGTCCTTGATCTTAATTCAAAAGAAAAACGCTGTGATATTGTCATATAGCCTTACTTATAAGCATGGTAATATGAGAATAGAAGACCCAAATGGTGTTAGCAATGACACACCATGTCAGCAAAAAGCTGCCTCCTATCTACTTTCAATACAACTATAGAGTTTCATGTCCTGTCCTCTTACCTTCGATTTCTCTAATGATGTTCGCAAGTTGGTCCTGATTTAGGTTTTTCTCTAAGAAGGCGTCCATTCCAGCTTGGATGGCTTCTGTTGCTTCCTTTGAGCCAGGATCATGACCAGATACAGCTATAATTGGTATATGCACACCATAGTTTCTCTCCACTTTCCTAATCACTCTGGTTGCTTCGTATCCATCCATCTCTGGCATCTGTGCACAAAGAAACAATATTCATTTACGTGGCAGTGAAGCATTATATATTAAGTAATATGAAAGGCTTATCATTAGATTACCTGGCAGTCCATAAATATGTAGTCAAACGGAAGCATATCAACAGAACCTTGTTGCTCTGTTTGTGTAAGCCATTCAATGACTAATCTCACAGCTTCTTTTCCACTGTTGCATTGTTTGACCGCAGACACTCCCATCTTCTCCAGCTTTCTTGTTGCTACTGAAGACGTTATAAGATTATCATCAACCACCAGAACTCTCTTTCCTCTTAAGAATTTATCATCACTGGCTCTGGAAGTTCTTTGCTCTTCCTCTGGGTTCCCAATAGGCTTTCGACCAGTACGCACTGACTTGACCCAAGTCTCCCTCTCTAAAGGTGCTGGTGCCATTATGGTCTTGCCTAACTTTTTGTTATACCTAGAGCTCGGTCCCTCTTCTTGGATTTCACAACTTGAATGTTTTTGTGACGTCTCTGCAACAAGAGAGTGTCTCAGTAGAGATCCCCTTTGCAGCTCATTCGGTGCTGCTTTTGGACTAATTCCTCCAAATTCAGGCAACATCTTGAGCACTCGGTTAAGGCGCGATCCGTGCAAGGGTTTCAAACAAGTAATGTCCCCTCTCTCACTTCCTCTGCCGCTGGGTTCGTTAAGCCAAACTACTTTACAGGATATGCCATGGTGCAAGCTTCTACGAAACTGTTCAACAATGTCGTACATCTCAGAAAATGGTCCGGCGTTTGCATCAATCAGCAGAAGGACAAGTGCAGAGAAACTGTTGCTTCTCCTTCTAGGCATTTGGCTTCTAGAATCAATACCATCCATGCCAATCAAATCCCTCGAGCTCGTACTTGAGAACTCGTTTCTCAAACTAGACTCTGCTCTTCCCATGGAACTATGAGGTGAAACCCCAAAAAGTCTCTCCAAGGCATGATTCAAATGCTCCCATTTTTCCACCACTGTGACTTTGATTCCCAGAATCTTTATGCTTTTCTCTGTAACTCTTGTGCGTTCCTCATCTTTCAGCAGGATAACCACTCGAGAAGCTTCCTGCTTCGGGCTCGAGCTGAGACAGTTGTTGAATCTAGGGCTCAGGTTACGTATGTTCATGCTACCTCCCAAAGAGGTGTTAATAGTGAGGCCGAGGTTGGGCGTGGAGATGTAATCTACTCCTTCTTCCATGTCTTGTCTCCCTTTCATGTCACTCGCCGGAGACTCTGATGTTGTCAATAAAACATTAAATTGGAAACAGGTCCCCTTCTCACCCATCGCCTTGTCAGTGATTCTTATCTCTCCTCCCATTAATCGAACCTTAGAAAAGAAGAGTGATGAGAAAGCATTAGATACAGTTGCATTCCCTTGTGATGTAGAATCAAATGTTTTTAGTTGCTTACCAGAGACTGCACAATCCCGAGTCCTAGTCCAGTTCCTTGTTGTCCTTGAGCTGTTTCTCTTACCTGAACATAGTTTTCAAACACAGATTTACGCATCTCCACAGGTATCCCTTTCCCTGTATCGTCCACTTCAAACACAAACTCCATCGTGTTCGCATTGTTTCTTATTGAATTCGAAATTTCCATCTCGTAGGTTGATGATGACTGATCTTTATTCTTGCAGAACATACACTTTGAAAACTTGGATACACTGCCTTTAGGGTCCGATGCCAAGACAACAGAGCTCTTGGAGCCCGGCTTCTGAGCCCAAGCCCGGATCGAAATGTGTCCTTCGACTGTGAACTTGACCGCATTGCTGACAAGATTGTTCAGAATTTGCTTGAGTTTTCCACTATCCCCTCTCACATTCGAGGATTTTAAAATCGAGCCATCGTGCAGATCCAAGACCACATCAACCCCTTTCTTCATCGCGACAGGATGGAAGAAATCGACGGCGTCTTCGAGAAGCTTCGCCAGGTTGAAATCTTCTTCCTCTAGCTGCATCTTCCCGCTTTCAATTTTGCTCATGTCCAATACAGAGTTAAGCAGAGCTGTTTTTAACAACATGACAAAGCTTTCTCTAGTCAGGGACAAAGTGAAAAACGCATAAGAAGGAGCTCAAGAATCAAGAGCCTTACCAACCAGATCCTTGGTGCATACATTCACTTGCTTGAGACTTGTGTCTAGCTCAGAGCCAGGTCTAACTTCTTCACGGCAGAGATCAATCAGACCGGTGATCCCGGCAAGGGATCCTCTAATGTCGTGGCTAGCTCTTGCAAACGCTTGACTCTTGTTCATGCTCTTCCTCTCAGCCTGTTGTGTTGCTTCCATTTGGTTTATCAGCGTCGAACGCATATGCATCTCTCTGTTTGCTGCTCGCACCATAAACAGCACAAACCCTAGAGGCCAGCACAAGGCATAAAAAACCATCACAATAAGCAGATACAGAGCCGCATTATTGATGCTTGTTCCTCCTCCTTTGTTGGGAAAAATGAGTGTGTATCTCTGGTAAAATGAACATTGCAAGAAGCTCAGAAACAAAGTGATGAATCTATTTTCCATCAAGTAAATAAAACTATCTCAGAAGATGATTTAAACATTTACCAGAGGCACCCCGGAAACTTCAAGAACAGAGAAATAAGCTTGGAATTTCGATCTTTTGATCTCCTCCACCCCGTACTCACCGGAACTGCAGTCTCCGGGGATGCATTGAGACCGCACTCTATCGAAACAAATCGAGCCATTGGAGATGAAGAAAGAAGAATTCATCGAACCTTCACCAACAAGCACCGTCCCGTCCTTAGTCCACATGTAAAGTTCTCCGCCATGAAGATTCAAACGGCTCAAGACACCGGTTAAAGACTTCACTGGAAACCCTAACGAAACAACTCCTTTCTTGCTGTTCAAGCTAACCACTCTCTGAAACAGAGTCTCCTTATCTTCTCTACCCAAACCGGTGCCCACAAAGGCGGTAGTGTGATCTCTCTGTGCTGCTTGGAACCAATCTGTATGGTTTACATCTAACGGCTGAGATCTCGTTGCATTACCGTTGAGACGACCGGTTCTCTGATCGACGGGTTGAGTGTACCAAGTGTAGTTTCCACCACTTGAATTCGACGAAGAATTGGCAAAAACTGCGAAACTTGTGTTTAGTTCTGTGATGTAAGAAAAGAAGAGACCGTCTGTACTAATGTACGAAACTTGTGAGACTTGAGGGATCGTTGAATAAGCTTGAAACAACACTGGTGCGATCTGAAAAAACAATATCAACAACAACAGTTTTTTTTAAAAAAAATTATCCTTATGTAATAACTATAGTTATCAACAATAGTGAACAAAATAACAACCTGTGTTTGAATCTCTGTGAAATGGGTATTGTTGTTGGTGATATAAGAATCTATAACTCTGGCTAAACTGATTGCAGATGAGTTTGTCTTAGGATAGACGAATTTTCCGATGTTTCCGATTTGGGAGACTAAACTTGATCGGAGATTTTCAGTGAGTAAAGCGTCGTTGTTTGTTATGTTCTTCGTTGTTATGCACCAAATTACGATCGGTATGGACCCGATAACAACCTATATATTTATTCACTAAATATATATATGAATATATACATAAAAGATAACAAAAAGGTAATTGAATAATTAAAACGTTTATAGGTTAACAGTTCTTATATCATTCTTTTATTTTTTTTGGAGCGAATCATGAAGAGAACGAAGAACTTTTTTTTTTTTTTTAATCACATCATTGAGTTGGGTCTGGATAATACATTTAGTAAGACCCGTTTTAGCCATAAAGTCTGCCAAATAATTGGCTTGTCGAGGATGAGAAAGCAAACGAAGTCGAAGAACCGATATTCGATAAAACTCTCTCATTAAGAACAGAAAAGAAAGGAAACCCTAAAGGCACGCCAAATAAAAAGAGGAAGAACTTTTTAATCAACTAAAAAAAACAACAACAAGTTTAATCCTAAAACCCTAAGGCATGGCAAAAGAAACATAGATTATCATCTCACGGCTAAAAAAAGATTAAGAACAAAAAAAAATTAAAATCACCATATGAACACAAAACACTTTAAAGTTACCTTAAATTTATTGTTTTCATGATAAAAAAAAATATATATATACCCAAAGATGATGAAAATAATTTAAAAGAACAAAATATTACCAGGGAGAAGAGGCTGACTAATGGACGAGAAGTCACAAACTTTGTAATTTTCACCATCACTTCTGTAGATTTGAAGATCCACAAAACAAAAACAAGAAAAATCAAACTAATTAATAAGTGTATCTCTTTATCCCTTCATAACTTTGATTCTCAGGATCCCTTTCTATATATATTTCTTTCAAAATTTGCCAAAAAATATCTAACTTTCTCATTCAGAAAATAAGTATCCAACTTTGAAAATAACTGCCAATACAGTATCACGTTTAACCATGTTATAAAGACGTTAAAGAAACTCAATTCTAAACCCTAGAGAACTATTAAAGTATTCATTATACAATTTTTTTTTATTTTCAGCTCAAAATCACTTCATTTTATAAATGCTTTATAGATTTTGGTCGATCTATTCCGCTGATCACTCCTAAAAAACTTAAAAATATGTAACACGTTTATTTTTCTGTATAGTGTGGAATAAGCTAACAAATGTCATATATTTGTAAAAAATGGTGTATTAGTTGTTCACGTTTTCATATTTTAAAAACGTGATTCTCTTATTTTTTATCATTCACAATCTAAGTAGGTTGTGTGACATATTGGTCATAAGAATACTCTCGGATATAAACCAGGGCAACAAATGTTGAGTAATCTTGAGTGAAAAAGATATCGCGGCGTCGATATTTTTCAACATAATCATCGCGAAGCATAAAATATGTATGTCTTTAAAAAATAATTCCACTATATATATATTAATCAGACCCATTCATCTGCATACTAGTTAGACGGATTCTATTGTTGGAGTAAACCATATTAGTAATTGAGAGGTTTCGCTAGGTTTTTCTTATGGGAGATTTAACTTAAAAAAATATTTAAGTTGGATGGAACTTGTTCAAAAAGACACTATATTTCATAAATTGTTTATATATGGCTCCTGTAAACTTTTTAAAAGTTTGATCCTTGGTATTTTTTTCAAAAAGTATATGTGGCACATATGTATATATACATGCATATCTACATGCAAAATACCATTTATGATGACAAAAAAGTATAAAATACTCTATATTATGCAGATCTTCCACCAAATAAAGTCTTAATCAAACTCAAGTGCTAATATAACAATATTACGAAAATATAGTATCTATCACAAAGGGAAAAGGAAGGTTAGTACAAACAAATCATGGTAATAAATAAATGCAATCATCTCATTTTAGGATAAAATCTCTAAGCCATGGCAGGATTTTAATTTTATTAAAAATCCATTTCATTCAATCAAGATACATGTAAATCATTATATATAAAATTCAACAGTTTAAACCTATGTAACATGAAATTTATGTTTAAGTTTCACCCGTAAAAAGAGAAATAAAAACAAAAAATCATCAAAAAATTCCAAAACAAGAGCTAAGAAAAAATGATATAACCTCTGTGGACTTGAATGGACAATGTGATAAAATGGAGTGAACCATGAATTGAAGGTAAAAACTGCTGACAATTCTTGTAATATCCTTCTGTATAGAGATTTTCCGTATTTAATTGTTTATATGTATGTATGTGTTAGGATGTACATATATATAATATGTATATATTTTGTAAACTAAAGAGATAATTTGAATATATTGAATTTAAATATTTTTTTAGAATAATATGCTAATATTAGTATATAAACCATGTTTTATTTTTATAATTTATATTTTTACATGATTTTGTTATATAAAGACTAGAGATTATTATAGTTAAAAGAAAAAAAATTAAAGATTACTATTTGTAAGACATAACATCAATCCAATAAATTTTAAAACCCTATTAATAGTCTTCGAATTACATTAATTATTACTATTTGTTTTATTTACTGAAAATATCAAACATCTAGTTTCTTATTACTGGTTCTTTAAAGAAAAATAGTTTGGATAGGAACAAGAATCCATTAAATGCTAGAAAAAAATGCGATGATTTTTCACAATCATGTTTCAGTAAGTTTTTTATATATTAATATTGTTGGTATTCATATTAATGATGAAGTTAAAGATGAAGCTTTTGCAAGTAATTACCTGTGAAAAAATTATGGTTTCTAGAATTTTTTTATAATTTTTGGATGCAAACTGGTTTTTGATGCAATAAAAAAAAAAGAGATTCACCGAGATTCAAATATTCAGAAAAAACAAACAACACTACAGTTATATTTTACTAAATTATCTTATATATGTGTCTAAAATTTATAATTATAAAATTATAATGTTGTTGAAATTATATATTTATATAAAAGATTCAAACAAGTAATTATCTTATTGAAGTTTGTTAATTTTTGTATTAGCTTAACTCATAAAAAAAATTATGATTTTATAATACTTATTAAATTATGGAGTATTAATTTATGAAGGTTTTAATGTACCTTGCAATATATATATATATATATATATATATATATATATATATATATATATATATTCTGCCAGTTTTTATCAATTTGTTTTTGTTTTTAAAAGTTTACAGATATTCTAATGTATTAATTGTGCTATATTATAGTAAAAATTTATTATTAAATACACTAAAATTAATTTAATATTTATAAATATTTGATAGTATTGACTTGAGTGATATCTCAACTGAATAACTTAATCATTGAACAAGCGAATAAGGAAATAATTGAATTAATAAAACCATTTTTTTTTTCATTTTTTCTTCTTTTTAAAAAATTATAAGGGTCACATTTTTTTGAAATGATCTAAGCTACATAAATGCACGGAACAATACTACATCTACATTCAGGTTTCAAGAAAACATTTTCAATTTCTTTTTAAAAATAGTTTAACTTACAAACTTTCTAAGAATCGTGGGGCATTAATGCACCATTTTGGCTTATAAAAATAAAATGATTTTTTAACTAAAATCTTACACACAATCTATCGATTAAAGTCCTACGGTAGCACGATAAAAGTACCAGTAAAGGCTGTTAGAATATAAGTTTTAATTTGCATGTTTTCATTAATTTTAAGATTATTTAATGATATAAAGATTATTTTAATTACAATAAAATAAAATAAAAGTTTTTGTTTGACGCTGACCAAACTCAAAAATAGTGATAATCGATAAACCCAGTTGATGTGAAAGGGTCTACATGTCAATTAGGGTAATGTAGCGTTTATTGTAAATAAGGTTATTGTGTATATATATAAACCATTTTCTTTTTAATGTTGCCCATCTTTACATGTATGGGTTTTATCTATCTATCTTTTTCTGGTTCTTTCTCGAGTGAATGTATATTCCATTAGGCCCTGTGCATGTCTCAGACCATCTTGGAGCCAAAAATATTTGTAGTCCCTATCTTTCTCTAGACACTCCTAAGTGGGGCTAATGTATGAGTGTACCATGTGAAATGAGTCTTGACATACTCAAAAATGTCCTACAAAGAACACACTGAGGACCATCCACTTATGTGATGTACATGTGAGTGTCCCTATTGTTGTATCCTTATGCTTTTTCCACTTGAAAGTCTAAATCATAACGCTAATCGTAACCGCCAAACACAGTTCATATTAGTGGCTGCTACTACTGGGATAAGGTTATGTCCTGTGAGTGTGAGGGAAAAAAAGCCCATGAAACTATATATTATGAAAATCTGTGAATTCAGACTTTTAATCACATGTTTTCCCAATTATTGCCATTCCCTTTTTATTTTTTACTTTCGAGTCCAGAGTACACCTTTGGATCGATTCTTGTCTCCATAACTAAATTAAATTATTCATTTTCGATATTCCGATCGAATTTCTTTAGTATTTTTTTATTTATTTTCAGCAAAGCATTGCCAAGCTGGTGCCTGGCCCTTTTTCGATGCTTTCTTTTTCTTTATTGACTTGAAAATATTTATATCTATGGTATACTTCAATCTCTAAGAAGAAAAAAAAAACTTAAATAAAGATTTTCTATGACGTCAAACAAATAACTAATTTTAGAGATTATATCATTGTTTCCTGTGATAGAAGTCTAGTCTTCATTTTAATATGATCATTCAACGTCAATGTCAGAATGTGTTATAATTATTGTAAATCAAATCTAACAACCTCGTTTAATTTCATAAGCAACTATCCATTTCAAAAAATAAGCTTTGATAACAGAGTAAAAAGAAGAATTGGAAATTTAGTATTACTATAAAAAAAAATATGGGTTTTTGTGGAATTGCACATGGGATAACTCATTCCCACGTGAAACCTAATCCAAGAACACGTGCCTTTCCACATGATTAGTTCAGTTCGAGCAGATAAAAATAAATAAAAGGAAAATAACTACAAAAATGATGACGTTTGCATTCGTAATTATGATATATAAAACTATTCTATTTGATTTTAAAAAATTCCTTCGGACACTTATTTTGTTCTATCTAACTAAAACCCATGTCTTGGGATATGGTTCCGTTTGCCGCGCATTTTTTAATCGGTCAGCACCCCGAATAAGATTATATATATAGAATAAATATTTTGTACGCCCACTTGAATAAAAATAAATAAAAATTATTATGTATATGAGTTCTTTGGAACCATGCACTGAATCATATGGTATATATCAACATACATACTATAGTATTTTGCTGATGAGTACGAAATACTTGAATATTTTTTTATGAAATGTTTCGTTAGAGCTTCGTATAAATATCACCAAACATAATTTAATCTATGGGAATTATGTGCATACAGTGAAATATGAACTAGTGTTACGAACATTTGTGAGAATATACCCAATATAATTATTAGTATAGAATAGATTATGATTGATATTGTTTTAGATTTGGTATTGTAAACACATATATATATTTTCTTATAATTTACGTTTTTAGCTGCTGTATTTTTTGGGTATAAATTAATTAACCAAAAGAATAGACATCGTTTTGTTGTTACTACAAAGATCAAATTAGAGATAACTATTACCCCAAAAAAAAAAACGGATAGTTGAAGTAGCTACTCGAACTATGAGCTTAAGAGTTTTGTCATGAAAATTATGCGTCTATACGTCATTGTATGCGTGCCTCCTCGGATACGAACATGTTTAGAGATTGGGGACCGTTAATTACGTTTAATCAAATCTCATTTTAAATATTTTGTATTTTAAAATCTTTACAACTACTAGCTATGATAACATTAATTGCTAATACATTAATAAAATATCTTCTTCTTGTAATTATAATAACAGATAGATTCCCAGTGCTTTACCATCCTGGCAAATTCTGTGACCACTAGCTTTATACCTAACGTCTCGATCCATGACAGTGCCTGGTATCGATATACGTATATACCCTACTTAATTGTATACTTATCATTTTATGTCTCAGTGTGATTCTATATATTTAATTAGCTCATCACAATATATATATATATATATAGTCTCTATGTAAACGTATGTGCATGGAAAGTTTATAAATGACACCTTAACGTTTGGTGGATTCGATTTGTTTCTACGCTACAGCCATCCAAATTTTCACACAGAACATTTGGAGCAAAAACATGTTTAAAAGTGCCACTCCCAGGATAATTGAATATAAGAAAATAAAATAACTACTACGTGATTTGAGATGGTAAAATATTATGTAAGTTAAAATTTAAAATTCTGCATGGTGAATTAAAGGAAAATATCTTACATTATTTATTATTCCTTATATTGTATCGTATATATTCACAATAAAATCACATTTACAAATTGTGGAAATATAATAAAACTATATACATTTCAAACCCATTATAGTTATTTATAACTAGAAGAATCAAAATAATATTCTGCTTTATATAATACATGAATGTAATATGACACACTTCTTTATTTTCCTATTACATTCAGTTCACAGATTACATATGGTATAGGTGCAAATAAATAGGGGATGAAGTCGTACCTGTAATATAATCAATTAATCATTTTCTTTTCTTGGTGTTAGATTAAATCGTTATACTAGAGATTTTATTACCCAGGAAAATATAGTTTTCAATTACAAGCGCTAACTCCCTTGACAGAAGAAAAGAATCGTATGATAAGAAATGGAATAATATTACATTTGTCAACCCTTCTTTTTAAAAAGAAGACATTACATTGGTCTATAATCGTATAATAAATTTATTTGATTTAATTCAAAGAAAGACGAGCCACAACATGTGTTTTTTTTCTTCCACTTCTGCATTTATTTCTTTATGATGAGCCTGTCTTTTTGTTTTTGCCATCTTCTTTATTTAATGTTCCTCAAATCTCAATTATATATATATATAACGTGGTCTTTCTATTTCTTTATATAACCATTTTGTACTGATATTTTTTATGACAATATGGTGAAAATTTGACCAATACGTTAAGGTAAAATCTATTGTAACTAGCATCACAAAATCTATTGTGATATAATATACGATGAAAATGTACACCATTTAATAATATGTTTAATTATAAAGTAGAATGTGTTTTTTTTGGTGGCATCAAATGTGTTTGTTTTAGTTTATTTATGTTTGTACCAATAAGGTTTTCAAATTACAACTAGTAGTGTAGTAAAAAACAATATATGAACATGTCTTAGTTGATTTCCTTTGTTTTTTTTTTTATATTTAACATCTTCAAAACTAAATTTGGCGACATATATATATATAGCTGCGACGATATATACATATATATATGTGACTATGGACCCAATCTTCTTTTTCTTGCAGAACATAATTCGCACCACTTAAATTAAGTCAGACTCTAATGGAATCTTCCGCAATTATTGCGATGGCCACACTTCCAATCAGATTAAAATCGATTTACTGCTCCCATTTTCACCTATTTTTCTCAATATTGTGTGATACGTGGAACCATTTGTGGTGTATTATTAACACAAATTGTTGCTTGGATGATTTTCAAACTTCATTAAGAGATTATTTTTTTTATAAAAAAAGAAAGCAAATGTATCCAACATATATGCATGTGCTGGTATATGAGGAAAAAAAACTTATTACCCCAATTGATGATAATGTGTGATTCGGATTCAAAGTAACAAAAACAAGCGCTTTATAAAATACAAATGGAGGAAAATAAATCAAGAGTGCCAAATAATGGTGTGTGGCAATGCACAACGCTGATCTGTACATGTACCAATCATGTCGTTCATTGGTTAACCTATGGTTGAAAATGACAAGTGTCGCCTAATTAACTGGACTATTTCTGACGTGGCAATGCAATTAATTACATGATTTGACAAGTTTAAGCATCATTGTCAACAACAACAAAAAAAGACTAATTAAATAGAGCCACTAAAACAAATTAAGTAAGGTCCGTATCATATTTGCTCGCGCAGTACGTAATTCTATTTTAAGTTTAACATCAATAGACATACTATTGTTACATAAATAAATGAAAAAGATAACAATAAAAATATAAACTTTATGAATAGTTGATTAAAAATCGGAAAGCATGATTCTTGTCTTGCTCCTTACAGCTTAGCGATAATTAAGACAAAATCATAATGTTAGATGCTTAGCGCTACTTTCTGATGTTACCACTTACCCCTCTCATAAACTACTTAATTACAGTTTTACCATACTTTGATGTGTCCATTGAGTTATCTAGCGAGCTTATTAATTATATTTTTGGATTTTCTGTTCGATTTAAATTTTAGATCATACTCTTATTAAACTATAATATGAATCCGGGTGTTTATTTAAACTAAAGTAAACGACGAGTGAGACATCTAATTAATTGATAGATCATAAAATAAAATTAGGGTAGCCAAATAATTGTTTTATAATTGAGGTTTATGAAATCAAAAATGTGTTCGATATTCATCATTGAACTAGCTATATAACATGCAACATATCATGTATCCACTATCTAAGCATTATAACGTGCAACTATACTCAAATATTCCACATGGTCAGGACTCAAACGTCTCATGATCAACAATACATGCTCTAACTTTGTATTTTCAGAAAAATATGAAGGAGGAAAAACAGAGTAGTCTTGAATAATTGATAGTGATGATAATTATCGTTATCGGCTCTCAAAACTGCAAACATTTCGGTCATACAAGGTTAGTATATTTATATTTATATATATATTTCTTCGAGTTAAACCAATACGAATGTGTGGTAATAATATTATATTATATTGTTAAGAAGACATAATTTGAATATTAATGGAAAAAATGGGGAATGAGAGAGTGAAACCTAAATATGGCAATGTAGAATAATAATAATAATAATAGAAATTCATTGAAGAGAGAGAGAGAGAAAATGAAAAAGAGAAATGATTGACAGCTATGAATTTGAAGGATCGAAGCTTTCTTTCTCATAAGGCCTAAAGCTGTCATTTCTTTCTCTCTCTTCCTTATAGTGCTCTCTGTTTCTCTCCACATTCACACAATCACACACACTACTCTCTCTCTCTCTGTTCATTTACATTTACAATCACTTGTCTTTCTTTTTTTTAAAAATCTTGGAGGAGACACGAAGCAACGAATTTCGAGGGGACTGCGAGAGGTTAACATTGAAAGATTTTGACTCTTCTTGATGGTTTCAATCGTCGATTGAATCATACTATCAAAAAAGCTTTTTTAATTTCCAAACTTCAATCAATGGCTGTTCATCCTAGCGTTAATGGCGATAAGAAGCACTGGTGGTTCACCCAAAGAAAGGTACTACTCCCTCGGAAATGAGAATCTCTTCTCTCGACTCAAAATATTTTTACAATTTTCTTTCTTTTTTTGTCTCTCAGCTTGTTGATAAGTACATTAAAGATGCAAGGACTTTAATGGCAAGTGAGGAGCTAAACGACGTCACTTCTGCTCTTCTTTTACTTGACTCAGCTTTGTCCATATGCCCACGTTTTGAGACGGCGCTTGAGCTTAAGGCTAGATCTCTGCTCTTTCTCCGTCGTTTCAAAGAAGTCGCCGATATGCTTCATGATTATATTCCCAGTCTTAAGCTGACCTCTAACGAAGATGAACCATCCCCTTCATCGGAAGGCTCCTCCTCCTCCTCATCCTCCTCTCGCGACGGAGTCAAGCTTCTCTCCGACGCGTCTTTGCCGGGACGTGACTCGTCCTTTAAATGCTTCTCTGTTTCTGATTTGACCAAGAAAGTGATGGCAGGGATCTGTAAAAAATGCGACAAAGAAGGGCAATGGAGGTATTATTTCTCCACCTTTGTTTAAATTACCTACCGTAAACGTACCGCATAAAACGCAACCGCTTTTTTTTTTTTTTTTTTTTTTTAAAAAAAAAACGCTTTGTTTATAAATATATATTTTTTCAGGTACGTTGTGTTGGGGCAAGCTTGTTGCTATCTAGGACTAATGGAGGATGCGATGGTTCTTCTTCAAACCGCCAAACGTCTCGCCTCCGCCGAGTTTCGTCGCCGGAGTATTTGCTGGTCTGAAGATAGCTTCATTCTCCTCTCCGAATCCTCCTCCGCGTCTCCACCACGCAACCTCACGGATGGGGAGAATTTTACTCACCTTCTCGCTCACATAAAGCTCCTTCTCCGTCGTCGCGCCGCTGCAATCGCCGCACTCGATGCCGGACTTTTCTCTGAGTCAATCCGTCACTTCTCGAAGATCGTCGATGGTCGTCGCCCTGCGCCTCAAGGATTCCTTGCCGAATGCTACATGCATCGAGCCGCCGCGTATAGATCCGCCGGTCGAATAGCGGAGGCGATCGCCGATTGCAACAAAACCCTAGCTCTTGAACCTTCGTGCATCCAAGCGCTGGAGACTAGAGCCGCACTGCTGGAAACAGTACGGTGTTTTCCAGATTCGCTTCACGATCTAGAACACTTGAAGCTTCTATACAACACGATTTTACGAGATCGGAAACTTCCAGGTCCGGTTTGGAAACGGCACAATGTGAAATACAGAGAAATCCCTGGGAAACTGTGTGTGTTGACTACGAAAACGCAGAAACTGAAGCAGAAAATCGCAAACGGAGAAACTGGGAATGTCGATTATTACGGTTTGATCGGAGTCAGACGCGGTTGCACCAGATCGGAGCTAGATCGAGCTCATCTACTGCTCTGTCTAAGATACAAGCCCGATCGAGCCTCGTCTTTCATCGACCGGTGTGAGTTCACCGATCAGAACGACGTCGATTCGGTTAGAGATCGAGCGAAGATGTCTTCGCTGTTGCTCTACCGTTTGATTCAGAAAGGATATTCCGCCGTGAAGGCGATCATAGCCGAGGAGGCGGAGGCGGCAGAGAAACGGAAAAAGAACGCTGCGGCGGCGCCAATGCAAAAGATTGAAGAACGCAAACCTGTTGAAAAATCCGATTTGATTAAGATAGCCGGAGTCACTGAACCGAAAGCAGTAGAAAAATCAAAGATAACCGAGAAAACCCAACCAAAACCAGTAAATTCCAATGCGTACCAAGGAGTTTTCTGTAGAGATCTCGCGGCTGTCGGGAATCTACTAACCCGGGCTGGGTTCAACCATCCAATCCCGGTTAAATACGAAGCTCTCACCTGCTAAATTAAATAACAAATCAGATTTAAAAGTTTCTTTCTAACTGAGTGAATGGGCATAAGAATTGGGTTCTCGAGATCTGCCTATAAATGAGTTGTGTGTCTGACATACAGACGTTAGTAATATTCGGATGAATCCTATCTACAATATTCGGATTAATTAGTCAGATTAAAATTAAGATTGAAAAAATCAAATTAAATAGAAATGAGGTGGGTTGTTGCCCTTTGGTATTTAATAGTATAAAATAGTACTTAATTAAAAAAAAATAATAATAATAAAATCGAGGAAGTATGGACCGTAACTCATATTTTCCCAATCGGGACCGAACATCGTTCTAAGCGAAGTTCTAATAATGATGTGTCCATGCTTTGATTTTGGTGTTGTCATTGTGTGTTTCCCTTGTTTAAGAACTTTACTAATCTATTTTCTAAATAACATTTTTTTTTATTTGGCTGACCAAGTACGTACGGGAGGAGAAGTACAGCCAGTGCAGATCCAAAAAATTATTTTATATTATTGTTATTATATATATTTATTCTTTCATAAATTAGATTAAATATTATCAAACAAATAAATTTATAATATATTATAGCTTTAAAATAAAATTACTTTAAAAATTATAATAAACTCTAAAAGTCTACAAACAAAACACAAATTTACATATTTTTAAAATTTGAATATAAATTAAATTTCTTGAACAATAATAATATTTATGTTTTAAAATTTAGATATTTGTCAACTAGTATTTAATTATTTATAAAATAGATAAAACCATTTATTAAATAAACAATTTTGTCATATATGAGTATTATAGTTGTTTTTAGATTTTGTGGTATTAAATGCAATATAGCTTACAAATAGACATGCATTATACACACCAAAAAAAAACTTGAACGAAAAAATGAATTTTTAATCGAGTATTAATCAGGTGGATTAAGAGAAAAAAAAGAAAGATTAAACAAATCAAAAGCAATAAAGCAAGTGTAAAGGACTTGGAACAAAAAAATGAGTGGGTGCATAAATGAAATTTATCGGATGCAGTCAATATTATACTATTTAATTAGGGATAGCCCCACATACGTAACTTTGACTTTTATAAAACAAAATATGCGACAATTTATTTGTAAATATATAATATTTTTAACATTATTATATTTCCTCGTTGCTACCAGACCCGGTCCAGGATAGAATACAAGAAAAACATGGGCTCTTCGGCCCTAAAGTCTTCAGTTAATTTAGTCGTTAGGATGCTGACTAATACTCTTCAGGTTCGAAACTTTGAGCTGAAATATTGTATATAAAATTTAATAAATCAATTTATAGTCCGGTTTGTTTTTGTTTTGTTTTTGCTGGGCAAGGATGGCGGGAAACATAACAGAAGAAAACTATGTTCTTTTTGTCCATTTAGATCGTTGACATCTTCCATCTTCAAATAATGGCTTTATGGAATCAGATTTACATAACTTTCGACATCTTCCATTATGTTTATTACAAGTTCCAGGTTGCAAAGTATTGCTTGGATGCACTTTTTTACTCCACTCAATCACAACTTAACTTAGTCTTTCTTAATCTTTTTTTTTTTTAATACGTTCATTTGTGGGTTTACAAATGAAAACAAAAATCATACTTTGAAAAAAATTTAGGTGTATTCATTTTCTTAAGAAAATATCCAAAACTAGGACGTTGTAATATTTCACCTGTACTCGTCATATGGAATATAGTGATCATGTATAAGTTGAATTATGTAACTGTAATTGCAAGCATGTTTAGTCAACAATCAATATAAAAAAAAAAAATGAATGAGAAAATTTCCACACTAAAAAAAAGTGATAATTAGCTCTTGAAAGTTAGTATATATGAGTTTTGGTATTGGATCCTCCAATTATATTAAATAGAAAGTAGTTGCGGATGATCTTTCTCAGTTAGTCAAATATAACTACGAACGGAAGTGCCAACACAATACGAAACGGCAAATAATGACATGTCGGGAAAACGTAGTTGATGAGTAGTAAATGGGAAACATATTTTTTGTTGGGTGTCCTCATAGTTTCATGTCTGGTAGTTAGATAAGCAAATTTAATTCTCCAGTAATTCCATAAGATTCCATCGAATCTAAATTCAATATTTGTACTGTCATAGCATACGGCCAACTTGCATTTGTAGATATTTACCCAATTAATTATTTAACTCGTTTGGTTTATTATGATCAAACACATGCACCAACTACATTTGGTCCTTTTGTTTTAAGTTCGTCCATTTTTGCGCAGCTACTAGATATAGAAGCTAACGGCTTGTGATTCTACATGAGCAAGATCTATAAGAATACATTGGAAAGGTTTTGTTCATTTTTTTTTTTTTTTGTGTACTTTAATCGAGAAAGTTTTTTTTTTTTTTTTTGTTGTCCATAATTTAATTTCTCTGATATTATTTGTGGCAAGAGATCCACAAAACATGTCATCGTTTTGGTAAGAGTCAAAGACTATCTGGTCGGTAGACCAAGATCCCGATATTTTATATATATTATTCAAAATATGCGATTACTATCTGATCTACGTATTCACGTGACCGTCAATAAGTATAATCTCATCTTACTTAATATATTTGATTAACAAATCAAACAAAATTTGAAGAAGAAGAACAAGTAAAGTCAATGATCTCGGCACTTAAAGAGAACCACGACGAGCCTGCATCACGAGTCTCTCGACGGTGAATAAGCCACGACTTCAGTCTCCCTCTATACCAACGTGGCGCTTTCTACATCACACACGTGTCATCATCTCCTTTCCCCTCGAACGCGCGAGCTCTTTAATCATCTTTTTAATTAATTGTCCTGCTTCCGCTATAAATAACCAAATCAGTCCCTTTTCCGTCTACTGTCTGTCACTCAGTAACTTCTCTTTCTTGTCGTCTCACTCGCGTACACACACACACTCTCTCTCTCTCCCCATTGCTTGGCTTTGGTGGTCAGTGAGAGGATCATAAATACTTATAACCGCCGGAGAAAATGGGAAGAGCACCGTGTTGCGAGAAGGTCGGAATAAAGAGAGGGCGGTGGACGGCGGAGGAAGACCAGATTCTCTCCAGCTATATCCAATCCAACGGTGAAGGCTCTTGGAGATCTCTCCCCAAAAATGCTGGTAATAATATTTACACATTTTTTTTCTTTCAAATGATAGATTACAAAGACAACAATACCATGCATATGTAAGTGTAACACGAACTTCAAGCTATGACACTGTGCGAGAGTGAAAAGAAGTAATCGTGGCACTTGTCGTAACCTTCATGAATTACGGAGTTAGTCGCTGTGTCCAATATATTTAGTAAGGTTAGAAGTTTAATCTCAGCCCTAATCACGGTAGGTTGGGTTGTGAGTGTACGTACATAAAGAGTTGCCAAGTGTGCTTAAAGTTATAGACTTTATACATATAGTATACGGACTAAAGTTCAAAAGGAAATGCAAAGAGATGCGTATTTATATTTTTTTTGTCCGTTTGTATATCATTTTAAGATTCATATGACTGATTTTGATTTGATGGCCAACTCCGCTTTTAATACAAGATTAATTAATTAATGCAGTAGTTGAGATATTTTGTATTTGTGTATGCATATGATATACGAATACAATGACCAGAATGCTAAGAATCTCGTGAGCAGTCTTATATCAAACCCATAAAAATACATTTTTCGTTACCCAAAAATAAAATTAACATATTTTAAAAATAATAAACATGTACCCAAAAAAAAAAAAAACAAATTAACGGAGGGATGTTTAGCTACATATAGGATCTGAC
The DNA here is from genome assembly GCA_039880935.1 of Streptanthus diversifolius. Lineage (NCBI taxonomy): Eukaryota > Viridiplantae > Streptophyta > Magnoliopsida > Brassicales > Brassicaceae > Streptanthus > Streptanthus diversifolius. The sequence continues at coordinate 195,063 of JAXGFM010000018.1, read as the reverse complement.
TGGTATTAATATTTTGTTAATTTTATTTTGTTTTATTATGTAAAAAGGATTAAAAAGGTGTGGAAAGAGCTGTAGGTTGAGATGGATAAATTATCTTAGATCTGACCTCAAGCGTGGGAACATAACTCCAGAAGAAGAAGAACTCGTCGTTAAATTGCATTCCACTTTGGGAAATAGGTACTGTACTAATTTAATAATTTCCATTTTATTTTCGGACAATGATTTACATGCACATATACACATGATTGCATATCGATAAATATTAGTAATGCTTCTCTTTTAATTTTTGCATGGTCGGAAATTTAAATTTTACTGTAGATCACAAAGGTTACGGTGGTAAAAGAAACTATATAATTTCGTCGAACCAAAAACAATTCTTCAGTGTGGATCTCCCTCATAACCCTCTCGGTTGTCAGAACTTTTCCTCTTTCAGTTGAGACAATCTATATGTCCTCTCCCTTCCAGAAAAAAGTTAAGTTACATCAGTTAAACGAGGGGACCGTTTAACTAGTATCACAAAATTAAATAATCTTTTTTTGTATGATTTATTAATATATATATATTGTTGAATAACAACATATACTATATTAGTTTCCATCACTTTTATAGGATTTATAATATTATAAATAATTTAAAATTAATTTTTTAACATTTGATATAACCTACATAAATTAAAAATGATTACAATAATTGATCAAAATATTTACATTGTTTGATTAGATTGATATAAAATATTTGTATTACTATTTTCAGAATTTTTTTTATAAGTGATATAAATTTTGTTTGTATGTATGTAATCCAAATATAAAAATAAATGATGTAAACAATTTTTTTATAGTGTCTATAATGAGTATATACTTCTTATTATTACATATGCACTAAGTGGAGCATATTTATACATGTGATAATGTAAATACAAGTTAAAATATTAAAACACTCTAAAACATCACCGTCACTTATTATCGACATTCCTCGAGTAATTTCTAGTATATGTTGTTATTGCATTAATAATTATTCCTAATTCTAGAAGCATTAGTAGGTCAGAAGTCATATCCACGTTGCAAAATCAACTTTAAAACTGTTCTGACCACTATACTCTTGATTACAAACGGGCCACGAGGTTCTCTTATTCCCCGGAAAGATATTTCTTATTTTTTTTAAAAAAAGGTTATTCAAAATTGTTTATAGAGGGTTACAGTAACAATTGTTTCGATTTAATAATGTAGGTGGTCACTAATTGCGGGTCATCTACCAGGGAGAACAGACAACGAAATTAAAAATTATTGGAACTCTCATCTCAGTCGTAAACTCCACAACTTCATCATCAGAAAGCCGTCGATCTCTCACAACGTCCCCGCCGTAATCATGAACGTTCCTCCGGCGTCACCGCGTCCGCCGTCCAAACGCAGACCAGGGAGAACCAGCAGATCCGCCATGAAACCTAAAACTCACAACCCGAAAACTCGAAAGACGAAGAGAACATCTACACCGCTGGACCTAGACGCCGACGTAGCGGTTACATCCGTGGCGGGAGAAGAAGCATTAATGGTGGAGTTAAGTGGAGCCGAGCCTGATCTAGGCACATGTGGAGCCTTTCATGAAAAAGGAGGAGATTGTTGCTATTATAATAATAATAATAATAATTTCATGAGCAATAATGGCGACAATGTAGTTTTATCGTTTGATGATGACATCATTGATCTCTTGTTCGACGAGACAGATCCAGGCCACGTGTTCACCTCGTGTGGTGGCGATGCGGAGTTGAGTCATTTAGGAGACTCTGGAGCAACCAGAGGGTTCTCGGAGGCTTCTAACCAAGAGAATCTCGACTGTCTTCAGTCGTGGCCGTCGGTGGAGTCATTTCTCAACTACGAGTATCAAGTCAACGACGCGTTGACAGATGACTTTATTGATTGGGACTGTGTTTGGCAAGAAGGTAATAGCAATAATAGCCTTTGCGACGAGAAAGAGGGTTCCGATTCAATGGTCTCGTGGCTTTTGGACGGTGATGATGATGCCACGATCGGTAAAAGTAATTGCGAGAACTTTGGAAAACCGTTGGATCATGACGAGGAAAATGCATTGGTCGCTTGGCTTCTGTCTTGAACATATTTTATTAATCTGTTAAGTTTGAAGTCTTTTTGTAATTACAGTTTTAATCTATTCTACGTGATGTCATATCATCTACGTATGCGTTTATCCTCTGTCGTTGTACGGTTTCTTTTTTTGCTAATCAAAATCTAGGATTTGATATTGGGGTCTGGTTTTGATATATTGCTTATTTGAATAACTAATTTTATGTAAAGAAGTGCATCCAAAATGTATTTAGAGAGATTAAATGAATTAGTTATTATATTAATGGAAAAAAAATTATTTAGAAATCTCAATAATGAAATTAAAGAGCTCATGTTTATTAAAAAATTGTAAAGTATTTATTTGAAAAGAAATTTAGATTACCATTTCATTTGAAAGAGTTTTTTAGATTAAAAGCTCGACATATTATATATATTTTAAAATTATATTAATAATACACATATTTTTAAATCCATCATAAACCTCTATTAGCTAGAGCTGCTAGACACGGCTAACCGCCGTGTAAAAAGAAAAAAATTATTTAAGTAGAAATTCTGAATATACGCATAACACATAAAAAGAAAGGAGAAGTAAAACAGTCGCTTTCTTATACGTCCGACTTGGTTCCATAGTCTTAGGAATGCCCACATGATGCCATGTACTTTTTTCTTGTCTTGTTTCTTTCTTTCATTCTTTTCTTTTCTTTTCTTTTCGTTTCTTCTTCTTTGTCTTTTCTTTTGTGTTTTATATTATATCCCTCTATAAAAATATATATGTTTGTGAATATAAGAAACTTATTTCTTAGCATTTCTTCTTCTTGTATGTTCTTTTTTGTTTTTATGTTATGTCCCGCTTTCAAACATTATGTTTGGGAATATAATTAAGAAACTTACTAACTAGTATGATTTATATGTGTAACACCAAGTACAATGTTCAAAATACAATTTATATTGGAAACAATATTCGACGCGTTCTTCTTCCTCTTCTTTACTAGCCTAGCATGGTTCAAAACACACATCTTGAAAAAACAAAAAAAGAAGTTCAAAACACTATATATATTGAATATATTTTTTTTTAGCTGCTTTTCTTCTTCTTCATATATTTCTTTTAGATGAAATATAATATTAAAAAAAAAATGAATCTTTCTAAATAATTTTTAAGCAGAATTTCCGTGTAAAAACTAGTTCGAGATCAAAATAAAAATTGGTTTTATGAAGCTCATGCATGTTTTATCCTGAAAACTAACTAGCTGATTTGTTAACAAGCTAGTTCCGCATTCAAGATGCTAATTTATTGGGCTTGTTTACTTAACCTGTATTTCAATTTTTATTGGGCTTACTTGGATGAGAAATTTAATCGGCCTTGTTTACTTAATCTGTAATTCAAAATTTTAAATATCCAGAGAAAGCCCAGTTAGGCTAAAAAAAAATCAGAATTTTGTTTGTTCGTTGATGAGTAGTAATACGTCGCCGTGCTGGTCTAGATTTGTGTATTTTAAGAACTTAGGGTGTCTAACGAAGCTATAGAAAAGATCAGGGTCTTTCTCTCTATTGGAAAGACTTTTTTCTCTTAACCATTCACCATCCGACATCTAACCAAGCCACGTAGCTAAAACTCTCGACCGCCGTTCGTAATAATTTGTGATTAAATCGACGATCCACATCACGCCATGTCATTATTTTTATTCCCTTTCTCATTTTTCTGTATCTTCTTCTCTAAGGGAAAATTGTATGGGCAACGTTTTAATAACAGAGGCACTTCCAAGAAAGATCAGAGCTCCAAGTGAAAGAAGAAAAACAAGAAAATGGCGAAATCTCAGATCTGGTTTGGTTTTGCCTTACTCGCGTTGCTTCTAGTGTCAGCCATAGCAGACGATGTGGTTGTTTTGACGGACGATAGTTTCGAGAAGGAGGTCGGTAAAGATAAAGGAGCTCTTGTCGAGTTTTACGCTCCCTGGTATGATCAATTCTTTCAATCGATTTTGCTATATATACTTTTTTTAATAAACAGCTAATAGATTCGAGGATTCCGATGAGATCCTTAGATTCGTGGGTTTGATCTGTACATCTTCTGTTCGATTTGTCTGGGGAAATGTTTCGATTTTGTGATTGCAGTCTTCTGGATTGATAGCCATGATTTCGATGAGTATGTGAATTTTAAATCGATGAAGAATATGGTTTTTATTAAGCAACTAGAGTTACTCATGTGCTGGTGAATATTGCATTTCTAAACTTGAGAGGAAATTTCTGATCTTTTATGATACAGAAGCCACTTTTGGAATTATATTTTTTCCCTTAAGTTTAAAATGGTTATTCTCTGTGTGTCATTATAGGTGTGGCCACTGCAAGAAACTTGCTCCAGAGTATGAAAAGCTTGGGGCAAGCTTCAAGAAAGCTAAGTCAGTGTTGATTGCAAAGGTCAGTGTCATTCCTTTTTTTGTGTGTATGTAGCTCCAATATTAAGAGAGATACAGATGATGGATTCTTTATTTAACTTGTGTATTGTGTTGCAGGTCGATTGTGATGAGCAAAAGAGCGTCTGCACTAAATATGGTGTTAGTGGATATCCGACCATTCAATGGTTTCCTAAAGGATCTCTTGAACCCCAAAAGTAAGCATTTTTAACAGACTTTTGATACAAATCTATTTATGGATAGAAAGTTTCTTATGTATCTTATTATCAGGTATGAGGGTCCACGCAATGCTGAAGCATTGGCTGAATATGTGAACAAGGAAGGAGGTAGTCTCGTTCATGATAGTAGCTAAGCTAGTCTATTTTTGGGTTATATACATTACATTCCATCTTTCCAAATTTACTTTTTTATTTCTGGGGAAATTTGTTTAGGCGTAGTTTATGAGATAGATTAATTTTGCGAAATGTTCCATCATTTATTTCTGGAGATTTTTATTCTAAGATATGCATTAGGATGTATGGTCGGAAATTTGTTTTCTCAGACTTTTTATGTTTATTTTACTCCTCACTACTGTTCTTCAATAATTTATGTTGTTGTGTACTTACCTATGTTGCAAACAACTTGCTTATTGCTGAACAAATATGTTTTCAGGTACCAACGTGAAATTAGCTGCAGTTCCACAAAATGTAGTTGTGTTAACACCTGATAATTTCGATGAGATTGTACTGGATCAGAACAAAGATGTCTTGGTCGAGTTTTATGCGCCATGGTAGTATCTCTTTCTTCACTGTTATGGTTTGCTTTTATGGTATTTTCTAATTTCGAAGTTTTACATTTTCCAGGTGCGGCCACTGCAAGTCCCTAGCTCCTGTAAGCTCAACTGTTTGACTACTTTTGATATAACAGTAGTCCACTTTCACTTTGTTATTAATGTTGCTTTGTTTTAAAAATTTGTCAGACATACGAAACAGTAGCCACGGTGTTTAAGCAGGAAGAAGGTGTAGTAATCGCCAACTTGGATGCTGATGCACACAAGAGCCTTGGCGAAAAGTAAGTTGGACAAGGATTTTTGACTTAACCGATATTACTGTATAAAATCATGTATACTTCGTAAAACGGAAGGATGAACACAACTACTTTTTTTTTTGTTCCACAGGTATGGAGTAAGTGGATTCCCAACATTAAAATTCTTCCCAAAAGACAACAAGGCCGGCCAAGATTATGACGGTGGAAGGGACTTAGATGACTTTGTAAGCTTCATTAATGAGAAAGTTGGGACCAGCAGAGACAGTAAAGGGCAGCTTACTTCAAAGGTAAAACATGTCTCTTGTAGAATCACAAAATTCTATCGGAAGTTTGAAACTTTTGTTGATATATCTTTATTTTTTTAAAGGCTGGTATAGTTGAAAGCTTAGATGCGTTGGTAAAGGAGCTAGTTGCAGCCAGTGAAGATGAGAAGAAGGCAATCTTGTCTCGCATCGAAGAGGAAGCTAGTAACCTTAAGGGATCCACAGCAAGGTATTTAGTAGTATTAGCATCTCATAATTACATCGAATAAGAGTGGTAAAGTTTATTTTGTTCGTTTTAATTTCTGAGCTTTCATGATGTCTCTCTCTATAATAGGTATGGAAAGCTTTACTCGAAACTCGCAAAGAAGTACATAGAAAAAGGCTCAGGCTATGCTAACAAAGAAGTCGAGCGGCTTGGACGCGTCCTTGGCAAGGTCTAAAACATATTTCTTCTCTCTCTCTATATATAATAAATATTTTGCTTATTGATTAGCAATCCGCAAACAATAAAGGCTAACGAATTTTCCTTTTTTTTTTTTTTCTGTATATGGGTTTTTCGCTGCAGTCGATAAATCCCGTGAAAGCTGACGAATTCACGCTCAAGAGAAATATCCTAAACACGTTCGTTGCTTCTTCTTAGAAGCCAAAAGCCCTGAGAATATAGGAGTCGATAGACTTTATAACTGATACGATTTGTAGAATCGGTGATATTATATGTCTGTCGAGATTGTGGTTATTTCTGAAACTCTTTTGAACCAAGTTTCTTTGTCTTTGGTAAACTACAGACGATACTAGTCATAAAATGTATTTTCCATATTTTTCTTCTTTCACTTGTTATAAATTCCCTAATATGACCAACGTACCCAAATAACATGAAAAAGTAATGTTTTACAACTTATACGCGACACTTAAATTGAATGAATCAATTTCTTGGAAAGGGAAAACGAACCAGAAATTTATCTTTCCCGTTGGCTCTTCCTTGGCTTTTGCTACGGTGAAGCAGATTGATCGGGAATATCCACTTCATCGAGTTTCTTCCGGAAGACGAAGCCGAACAAGCTGGAGTCGTTTCAGCAAAGGGTAAGTTTTCGTGACGTTCCGTCTCTTCCTCGTAATCCTCTTGGAGTATTCGAATGCATGCCGTCACCTCCTCACTCGCTGTATCGCCGTTTTATTGTTCGCATTGCAACGATGAGCTGCTCCTCAGCTTCAGATCTCTACCACGACGACAGCTAACCATCTCGCCAGCGGGTTTCGCCTCATGGGATTTTCCGTCGTCTTCTTCTTTCCGGTGGGAAGAGAGCTTCATTGGCTTGATCTGACCATTGGAGAACAATTCATCGGCGGAGATCATTCGAGAAATGACAGTTGGTTTTTGAGAGAATTGTTTAGCTTGTTTGACAAGGAAGTGTTTCTGCTGAGAGAACGCGCATCGTGAGGTTGGGATCACATCTATATATTCACTGTATCTGTATCTATCAATGCTGCGCCTCGCCAATTCTCGGGTCATCGGGTCTTCCTACGGGTACGCCGAATATGGGTACGGGTCGGGTTTAGCGTCGAGGGAGTATGATGAGAAGAAGCTGGTGGAGATTTACAAATCGATGCTGATGGCTCAGGGGACTCTCGTGCACCCGCCCATGTACCTAAACTTTCCTCTGATTCTATTGTACTCTTTGGGTTGTCAAAACTAGACAATAGAGAATATTTAAATGTAACAAATTTAAATAATATATAGTTTGGTTGACTTTTTGGTTGCTTGACCAACTAGGCTTTATAATCGTATCTTTACTTGTGGTTATGTGAATCGTTTAAGTAACGACCAATTTTAGAAACACTAGTGTACAAGTTACGAGTACTTAATGCTGTCCAACGCAACGTCATTGCTTACATCATATTCAGTGATTCAATGATTTTGTTTTGTGTTTATATTATTTGAGATTCCGTAGTAATCTGATCATTCAACCTTTATATGGTTGTCTATGTCTCGCGTAATTTACGATTCAACGATAGCAACTTTTCCATGACTAGTTTTAACACACTGTTTCAAGAAGAGACTATGATTTATCATGTTTGATCTTCTTTTTAAAATTTTTAATTTTTTGGCGAGGCTACTTATAGTTTCATGGGTGGTTTGTGAGGCTGTCTCCTATTAACAATCGTTGATGGGACCATAGTTTGGTGTTTGGTTGGTCTGATTCGTCTGGCTGAGAAGGAAAGTATAATAATATGTTTTTATTTAGTAATTAGCTAATTACTTTTTTTTTAAAAAAAAACAAGAGCCAAGTAAAAAACAATTATAAAAATAAATATTGTGAGACAAACCAATAAAAAAAAAGGGGGAAAAATATTGAAATTTTGATCGTCACCATTTCGTTGTTCTGTTTCTCTACGATTTCCTCAATGTTCGTCTTATTGATCTTCAGATTCATTTAACTCGGTCGCTCCGTTGACTCAGTTTATCGTAAGAGGGAGAAATAAGACTCTGACTCTGACTTGAGATCCTTCTCGGCAATGCGACGCTGGTTCGCCGCGAAATCCCTCTCGAGAGAGGAAATAACGTTTTTGTCATTCTCTTCTTCTTCTTCGTCGACGCAAGTATTCTTCCCTCGTTTCCATAAGGCTCTTCTTCTTCTTCCTCTCCGTTCAAATCCAAGATATGTCCGCTAATTCTCATCCTCCTAATTCCCAAAATGTCCTCTGTAATGCAGCCGCCGGTGCCGGTGCCGGTAATTCCCTGATCTACTTGTTCGTAACGAAATTGCGAATCTTACCTCGAGATTTCGAAGCTGATTAATGTTTTGAAAATTTCGGATTCGTAGGGGTTTTTGCGGCTACGTTTGTGTGTCCTCTTGATGTTATAAAAACGAGGTTTCAGGTTCATGGTGCAGTTATTACATTCACTAGCTTGGAAATGGTTCATCGTTTTCTCGTCACTCATTTACCTTCTGAGCAAAGCTCTATACTTTAGTGAGGTAAACAGGGTTATTGCACACTGTTACAAAGTTTCCCCCTTTTGGGGAACAGATCAAAATACGAGTTCATTTTTTATACAACCCTTAGATTCGTCTCACAGACTTGTATTTTTCTGTTGGAGAAATCATGTTTGTGGGATCGGCATTACATGTGATGTGAGTGCGGTTAATTTTATTTAAATACTACAAAACAGTGTTTTTAATAAAAGGATATGATATAAATATAAAACGACAGTAATAAAAGTGAATGCGTTAATCAATATGACTAATCATCTCCCATGTCGTGATTACAGTTCAAAAGAGCAGAGTGATGATGGATACTATAAATGACGCCGTTATGTTTTACGACAGTGATACTTTTTACAAATTTACAATGCCCAGCTAGTTGCTGATTATTATTATTATTTTTTCTAATGCGCAAGAGGTATTTTGTTAACAATGTCCATGTTAGAATGATAATTATATAATCAGAATAATTATAATGATACAAATATAAAATGGTTCTTCGTTTAATTCCTTTAAAACAATTGGAAAAAGAGGATTATTAGGCAGGGGATAAAAAAGATGCTTTAACTCATACAAAAAAAAAGAAGAGTCTTTGGAGTTATGATTGAATCCCACATGCTCTGTTTTTTTTTTCTATTTATTATTTCTCCTCAATTTTGTTTAGTCGAAAGTCTTTCGAAAAGTCAATGATTAATTATTGTTTAGATAAAGGACACTATATTAACGGTTTCTTATTAATATAAATTAGTCGACGCCTCCTTGATCAGGTAGCATTTTGAAATTCAAAACTGAAGAAGATAGTTTTCATTAGGCTAATTTTTTCTTTAAGCGTGAAAGAAGCGTGGGCAATGACACGCGCCAGAGTAGACGAGTGGTCTTTTTTCTCCTCAAATATATATATATATATATTTTTTTGATGTATCTACGTGTGCGACGTGGTCCCCGTCGAAGACGCTCTACGTGGGGTTACCGACTAGGCTCGAGATCCGAACCTGATCAAGTTCGGGTCCGAGGCACTAATTTGAATTTTTTGAACGTTGAAGCTAACCCACTACGGTTCGTCTATCATCTTTACACGTTTTCCTCTTTTTAGCTATTGCAAAAGAGATTATTTATAACTACAAATATCGCCGTCCATGTTTGGTGCTATGGTGATCTCATTGACACCGTCTGATGTCGACACGTTGCCCTTTATTTTCGACATTTTGAATACAAATAAATGATCATTTAATCATATGATTTGTTTTCTTCAGTTAAAACAATTTTTTTTCGTCTTATTTTCTTTTAAAACAATTATACCATTGTCTTATATCAAGACCAAATATCTATGTTTTCATATTGTATATATACATATCAACAAATATAACTTAAACTAGCCATGTGTTTAAGAAACGAGTCATATGAATTCATTGAACACGTTTGTCTTTTCGTACTATTTCTAGAAATTTAAATAAGTATTTTTTTTTTAATATTGTCTAAAGATGTTTATATAGTTACGATAGAATCATATAAAGTAGTAATATTTGCTGTTAAAAAGAAAATACAATGTAATATTCAAAAATAGTATATTTAAAGCAGCCGACCGTTATATATATACTATATAATTTAGTTGGGAAAAGAATCGTATGCTACTAACCAAACAATGAAATGGATCGGTTACTAGAGAAAATGGGAATAAAATAGTAAAGAGATTTGGTAATGGACCTAATTGCAGTAACTTTCTTAAAATATATATATGGAAAAGGAATGTCTCGCCAAACATTCTACTTATATAACAACATTATACCATACTTAAATTAATAGTAATAATGATCACTTATTATCCAATTCACGCAACAATAAATAATTATTAACGAACTTAAAATGGAAAGAAATAGTATAAATAATTAGTAACAAACTTAAAATGGAAAGAAATAGTAAGGTGAGAAAATCCAAACGGCCCTTAAACCGAAACCTGAAAATACATTTTTATTTTATTTTATTATTTTATGAAACTCCGAAGCTGCAGGTTCGGGGAATTTAGAGACAAAGGAAAGAGTGAAGAGGACAGAGTATAAAGCAGTTAGCTTTACAACCTTTGTATTTGAGAGCATTCATGGAGGTTATGAGTATTCTTCTCTCTTTTAATATACACAAATCTCACATTACCTTTATAATCAACGCAAGCTCTTAGGGGGAAAAAAAGAAGAAGAAGAAGAAGAAGATATCCCCAGTTTCTCTCTCCTTTTTTCTCCCGTTTCTTTATCTTTTCTCCGATCCGGATTTGTGTTTTTTGATGCTGGAGCTGTGAGATTTTTTATTATTCTTTTTTTTTAAAAAAATTTTTGGAGCACTGCGACGAGGGTCATGGCGACGGATGATGGAGGATTGAGTTTCACGGTGGCTTCAGTAATGGAGGATGTATTGCAGCAACACGGAAATGGGCTGAGAGATCATGATTTAGAGTCTCGTCGAGCTGAAGAAGCTGGTATCCATCTCTTTGTGCCTACTACTACTTTCGTGATTTTCTCTAATGTCAAGCTGAGATAGTCTCGAGCATTATACCATTATCAGAGAATGTTTGATCTGATAAATTGATGTTCTGGGTCTCGATTTATGATAAATCGAGTAGATTCGTCTTCTTCGTTTCGATCACCAGTAGCAGCTTTCATAATTTTTTTGAATCGTAGAGGGGAACTTTGTGGTCTATAATTAGAAATTTCGATGTTTTGAACTTGCGTAGCATCGAGGAGATATGAGGCGGCTAATTGGCTGAGAAAGATGGTTGGGGTGGTGGGAGCTAAAGATTTGCCTGCAGAGCCAACTGAAGAAGGGCTTAGGCTTGGATTAAGAAGTGGAATTATCCTTTGCAAAGTCCTCAACAAGGTTCAGCCTGGGGCTGTTTCAAAGGTAACTATCCCTTGAATCCTTTCGAGATATAGTTCTAGGAACAGGTCTTGATCTCTCTTTGTTGAATCAGGTCGTGGAAAGTCCTTGTGATGCCATTCTTGTTGCTGATGGAGCGCCGTTATCAGCGTTTCAGTATTTTGAGAATGTTAGGAACTTCCTTGTTGCTATCCAGGAAATGGGATTTCCAACATTTGAAGCATCTGATCTTGAGCAAGTATGTACTCCGGAATTCGCCTATTCGGAAATTTTTCAGAATCCTCCAAGAACTGCTCATGAATATTCATCTCTTTTCCCTTTTTATTTGTAGGGAGGTAAAGCTTCTCGTGTTGTGAATTGTGTTTTGGCAATTAAATCGTATGATGAATGGAAGCAAAGTGGTGGAAATGGAGTTTGGAAATTTGGTGGTGGCATAAAGCCTCCTTCACTGGGTAAATCATCATTTGTGAGGAAAAACTCAGAGCCGTTCATGAATTCTTTATCGAGAACCTCGTCGATCAACAACGAGAAATCTCCCTCTGAGACTGTTTCTACCAAACTGGTTAGCCTCTTTAGCTGTCTCTGGTTGGTTCTCTCTTCTGAAGTTGAATGTTTGATGTTTAAGTGTCTTTGTTCCCCTGTTTTCAGTCCAATTCGGGTTCCCTGAGCACCCTTTTTCGTGCTGTTCTATCAGATAAAAAGCCTGAGGATGTGCACAAAGTGAGTATCACTTAGTTGCTCAGCTATTTATTTTTGGAATTTCTGTTTCTTCTGGTTACGTTATATCGTTTGGCTTTGTTATGTTCTTGATGGAAGTGCCTAATGTTGTGGTAACAGCTGATTGAATCTCTGCTTAGCAAAGTTGTCCAAGAGTTTGAAAATCGAGTAACAAACCAGTATGAGTTGGTATGTTTTCAGTTTCTTCTAACTCTTGGTTCACAAGATATGATTTTCGGTTGTGTCAAAATTCTTCTAATCAATGGAAATCTGTCATGTTAAGGTCAGAGCAGCTCCAAGAGAATCAACTTCTTCACTTAACAGCAACAGATCATTTCATAAACCTCTTGGTGAAAGAGAGGTAATGTCTTCACTCATTTTTGTAAAAGATAGGTTGGAAGACTTCGCTGATTACTGAAGTGTCTTTGTAGAGGGAAGAGAAGAGTTTCAAAACAATAAAGAAAGACGAAACCAATGAGAAAAGCCAGATTCTTGATGAACAGATGAAAAATCGACAATTTAAACAACTGACAATCTTCAACCAACAACAAGAAGATATAGAAGTAGGCACTACACTACTCCATTTCAAACTTTCTTCGAGTTTAGGATAGCATACTACAGATTCTGACTGTATCTACTGTTCTTTATGTTTTGTAGGGACTAAGGCAGACACTCTACACTACAAGGGCTGGCATGCAATTTATGCAGAAGAAATTTCAAGAAGAGTTCTCTTCTCTTGGTATTCTGATATTTATTCTCTTACTTTCTAAGATAGTTTTGGTTATCCAGGAATTTGAAATTAATTGATCAATATATGTCCACAGGTATGCACATTCATGGCCTTGCTCATGCTGCTTCTGGCTATCACCGAGTTCTTGAAGAAAACCGAAAACTTTATAATCAGGTGCAGGAGCTCAAGGGTAGCATCCGTGTATATTGTCGGGTACGACCATTTTTGCCTGGACAATCCAGCTTTTCTAGTACAGTTGGGAACATGCAGGATGATACCATTGCGATTAATACTGCATCTAGACATGGAAAATCACTCAAATCCTTCACCTTTAACAAAGTCTTTGGCCCATCTGCGTCTCAAGGTAAAGAAATTGAAATGCTTCTCTTTTAGTGATTGAACTGATTCTGAGAGATATATCTTGCTCTTTGTAGAGGAGGTATTCTCTGATATGCAGCCATTGATCCGTTCTGTTCTTGATGGATACAATGTCTGCATATTTGCATATGGTCAAACTGGATCGGGAAAAACATACACAATGGTAAGATTAGAGTTGAAACAATAATTTTTGAAGATTGTGACATTTAAAGGTAAGAGATCTTATATGTTTTTCCCTTGTGTAATTCCTCTAGAGTGGACCAAGAGATCTAACGGAGAAGAGCCAAGGAGTTAATTATAGAGCACTTGGCGATCTGTTTCTTCTTGCTGAACAAAGAAAAGACACATTCCGTTATGATATTGCTGTTCAGATGATTGAGATTTACAATGAGCAAGTCAGAGACCTTCTGGTTATTGATGGAAGCAACAAAAGATATCCTTTTCTTTTTTCATGAACGGTTCTGCTTCTTAATGTTCTGGTTTGAGATAGAGAGAGTTTTTATGTTTCGGTTTCATATTCCTTAACGTCTTTGATACGTTAGAGATCAGGAATAGCTCTCAAAAGGGTCTAAGTGTACCGGATGCAAGTCTTGTGCCGGTTTCTTCAACATTCGATGTGATTGATCTAATGAAAGTTGGACATAAGAATCGTGCTGTTGGATCAACAGCCTTGAATGATCGAAGCAGCCGTTCTCATAGGTAAAAAAGGGAAAATATTTTCAAGAGCAGAAAGAGAACCCATTAATCTTCAAAGGTCTTATGCAAATTCAATTTGACATTGTCAATCTAATTTTTATGCAGCTGCTTGACTGTTCATGTTCAAGGAAGAGACTTGACTTCAGGAGCTGTTCTTCGTGGATGTATGCACCTTGTGGATCTAGCAGGCAGCGAAAGGGTAGACAAATCCGAGGTTACTGGAGACAGACTAAAAGAAGCACAACACATCAATAGATCTCTCTCTGCTTTAGGAGATGTGATTGCTTCACTAGCTCACAAGAACCCGCATGTTCCTTACAGAAACAGCAAACTCACACAACTCCTTCAGGACTCTCTTGGTAAAGGATATAAGTAGTTTATTCCCGAATATTTGCAGATTAGAACTCACTTTGTTCTTAACTTGGGATTGCAAATATGTTATATCTCAGGAGGACAAGCAAAGACATTGATGTTTGTCCACATTAGTCCTGAGGCAGATGCAGTTGGGGAAACAATTAGCACTTTGAAGTTTGCAGAGAGAGTAGCTACAGTTGAGCTCGGTGCTGCCCGAGTGAACAATGATACTTCAGATGTTAAGGAACTCAAAGAACAGGTCTTTTTTGCTTTAACTGAATCTCATGGTTTTTAGTTTGTTGGCTGATAGTACATTAAATTGACTCATACGTGGGCTTTGCTTTGTTAATAGATTGCTACTCTTAAAGCAGCACTCGCGAGAAAAGAAGCAGGGTCACAACAGAACAGGATCTTAACAACTCCTGGTGGCTCTGAGAAAGACAAAGCCAAAACTGGTGACGTAGAGGTGATTCTACTCTCTTCTCAAACTCAAGTATTGTGATTTAAAATCATGTCTCAGATTGGACATCAAATTTTTAGTGATTGTAGATTCATAACAAATTGATCTTTTGAGTGATTGCAGATTCATAAGAATAGCATCATGACAAAGAAATTAGAGAGCTGTGAAGTGGAGGAGATTACAGTGAACTCACCACCTTGGCCACCAGTAGCAAGTCCAGGCCAAATCTACAGAGACGAAGACCGAAGTTTCGGGTCAAGTGAGTGGGTTGATAAGGTAATGGTGAATAACAGGCAAGACGAGATGAGAAGAGTGGAGAGTCTTTGGGGAGGAGGAACGACAGACAATGGGATAAGTATTCTGCCGGAAGATTTTTACAGGAGAGATCTGTCTTCAGACACTTCAAGAATATTCTCTGAACATTCTTACAACATCTTCATGGGAAACAACAACAGCACAGACGATCTAGATGCAGCCACAAGTGACTCATCTGAGCCAGACTTGCTCTGGCAATTTAATCAATCCTCCAAGCTATCATCGACAACAAGCGCTATTGAGTCAAAAGCCAAGAAACCCGTCTCAAAACCGATAAGAAGTCCGCAATCCAGGTTCTTTTCACCAATTCTCTGTACAAGTTTTAAACCCCTTGTGAAACAGAAAATATAGAATCTCTTGAACAGTTTTCTTTTTTTTTTGTCTCCAAAAAAATGCAGGAACTCAAACACGGTTGCACGTGCTTCAGCGAATGGTCCTCGTGGCACGAAACAGTTGGGTCCTGCTGATATGAAGCGAAAAGCAAGAGTCAGACATTGAAAGGCTACTCACACACACGCATAAATAAATACATACAGCCACCTACCTGGTTTTATTATTCGTTTTATTATTTGATTATTTTCTTCCACTGGTTTCTTCATTTCTGTTTAGATTGTGCAAGTTTCTATATATAACAGAGACATGGTAGCTACACAATGCAGCAATAGTTTCTTGTTGTTGCTCTTGTTCTCTTTTCTTGGGTTTTCTTTATTTACTTTTCTGTTCTTTATGTATATTCGTTCCACTAGCTGAACATAAACAAAATTTGAAAGATTTGTATGTACACTATTGCTCGAGTGTTAATGAATGTTTGGAGGCTTTTTTCTCTCCTTGATTTTCATAGTTAACACTCCGAGACCCAAATATTTATTTAATGCATTTCTAATTAGTTACCAACTTTGCTTATCTTCTGATCATCTTCCACTGGAAACTAAAGTTAATTATTTTTTCTAAAATTCAAATTATGTAAAATGAAAAGTTGACCAGAAAATAATAATTTATCATCTGTTAGAAAAAAGCATTAAAATTAAAAAAATAAATAAATGTTGATCGCCCCGAGTACTTTTCAAAATTCGACCAACCCTAGTTTGAATCGTTTCTCTAATATTATAATATTTTGTTTTAGTTTGCCCTATCTTCTCTCTCTCTGCCTGCAACGTGATCCGTCGTCATCTCGCAACTCTCCATCTTCGTCTCGGAAGGTTTTTTTTTTTTAGCTATTTACGTTTACAGATTCGTCAAATAGTGTTTTTCTGATTTGAGAAATGCGTAATTTGATGAATTCTTCTCTCGCCTCTTTGTTCAGTGCAGTGGTACTGTTAGTTACAAGTACCCATGGCGATTTACGTCGCGTCACGGCGGCTCTCCAGCGGAACAACCGCAGCAACGCTGCATTATGCCACAGCTCTGAGATCTTATTCGACGTCTTTTAGGGAGGAGAGGGACACCTTCGGGCCGATCCAAGTTCCTTCCGATAAGTTGAGGATCTGATCTTCACCAGAACGTTGAATATCTCTTTTCCCCATAGGGAAAGCAATATTTCACACTAGTGCTATTGTTGTTTCTGTGTCAGATTGTGGGGAGCCCAGACGCAGAGATCGCTGCAGAACTTCGAAATCGGTGGTGAGCGCGAGCGAATGCCCGAACCAATCGTCCGCGCTTTTGGCGTCTTGAAGAAATGCGCTGCCAAGGTAACAACACTCTTAGCTATAGATTTTGGGGATTTTGCATCTAAGCTGCCATTTGCTTTCTCGTTTTGGTTCGTGATGAATTGAGTAACTATAATTTAGGTTAACATGGAATATGGTCTTGATCCAACTATTGGGAAAGCGATTATGCAAGCGGCACAAGAAGTTGCAGAAGGAAAGCTTAATGATCATTTCCCGCTTGTTGTATGGCAAACTGGTAGTGGCACTCAGAGTAATATGAATGCTAATGAGGTAAATTCCTTGGGAGATTTATATATATATGTTTCTTAGAATCTCTCATTGTCTAGTGCTACAAGACAAGGCTTTGATATTTTGCTCTTTAAATTCGCAGGTCATTGCTAACAGAGCAGCTGAGATTCTTGGTCGCAAACGTGGTGAAAAATGTGTGCACCCAAATGACCATGTCAACAGATCACAATCTTCTAACGACACTTTTCCGACTGTAAGCTTTGGCTTTAAATTGCTTACGCTGTCTGTTCTTACTAACTGTTGACGCTCTGTATTGATTTTGTTTTTTTCTAGGTCATGCACATTGCAGCTGCAACCGAGATTAATTCAAGGCTGATCCCTAGCTTGAAAACCTTGCATAGCACTCTGGAGTCTAAGGTCTGACCTTTTTCCGCACTTCTCAATTGACACGCTTGATCTAGTCGCTGAGTTTCACATGAAACTTGCACTCAATAGTATCATAAATTACTTCTGACCTCAGTTCAGTGTGGTTTTATTTATTTATTTATCTGTGAGTTGCTTTGTAGATGTTGCAAATTTGTGTTTAAGGAACATCTTCTGAGCTTGACACTTTGTTAATTAATCCAGCTTCTCACACATCTATTGCGTTTGTTAATTCGCTCTGTATTCCGAAAATTTCTCAAACTTATCTCGTTTCTGGCAGTCCTTCGAGTTCAAAGATATTGTGAAAATTGGAAGAACTCACACTCAAGATGCTACACCTTTGACGCTAGGACAAGAATTTGGTGGCTATGCTACTCAAGTAAGTTGTTTGTTCTAAAAATTGGGTTTGGCTTGCAAAAGTGAAAATCACATGCAATTTTTTAATTTGGATCTCATGATTGCAGGTTAAGTATGGGCTTAATAGGGTCACATGCACTTTACCCCGACTCTATCAGGTTTGGGAAATGATATGTTTGGAGGATGTGTTTCCCTGTACTTGTCCAATTTTTCACTGAGCTCTAATTTGCTAGAAATGTTTGGCCAGCTTGCACAAGGTGGAACTGCTGTTGGAACAGGATTAAACACCAAGAAAGGGTATGTCTCATTTCTAACTTTATTCACATCCCATGTTCATCACCTCTTAGTGCACTGTTGGTAATATCTGTATAGGTTTGACGTAAAGATAGCTGCTGCAGTAGCCGAAGAAACAAACCTGCCGTTTGTCACTGCAGAAAACAAATTTGAAGCTCTGGTTAGCCTCTAAACGAGATAAGATGCTTTTGAATGGTTGATATATGAAATCAGTTGCTGAACTATTCTGCTATTTCCAGGCTGCACACGATGCTTGTGTTGAAACCAGTGGGTCACTTAACACAATCGCCACATCGTTGATGAAAATCGCCAATGATATACGTTTTCTTGGAAGGTATGTATCCAATCTTAAGGGATTCGTTTTATTATCTTTTTTCATGATGTACTATATGTTCTTATGAGTTGAACATGTTTTCGTATAGTGGCCCAAGATGTGGTCTTGGTGAGCTTGTTCTGCCTGAAAATGAGCCAGGAAGCAGCATCATGCCTGTATGAATGCAGTCTTCCAAATTTGTTCTTCTGTCCTTTTCATTTATTTTGATTCAAATGATTTTTAATCTCTTTTTCTCTCTCTCAGGGGAAGGTGAATCCTACACAGTGTGAGGCCTTGACTATGGTTTGTGCTCAGGTAAGTTCTGTTCATCAATACATGCTTACTGATAGGAATCTAAGTTCTTCCTAATTTTTTGAGTTGCATCCTACAAAACTCTAGGTTATGGGCAACCATGTAGCAGTGACAGTTGGTGGGTCAAATGGTCATTTCGAATTGAATGTATTTAAGCCGGTGATCGCAAGCGCTCTTTTGCATGTACGTTAATTTCTTTCCCTTGTGCATCTATTTCTTTTATTCTATATAAAATATGTTCAGTCTTAATCTTCTGATCTCGTCTCTTTGATAGTCCATTAGATTGGTAGCAGATGCTTCAGCTTCGTTTGAGAAAAATTGTGTGAGGGGAATTGAGGCCAACAGAGAACGGATCTCAAAGCTATTGCATGAGGTAAGCTTTTCTTCTCAAAGTATTCACATGGTGTGAAATGATCACGTGCGGGAACTGATTCTTTGTTTTATTTTATTTTTAATGTATTTCTTTGTAGTCCCTTATGCTTGTGACATCATTGAATCCGGTAAGTCTCCAAATATTTAAATCCGCTTTTACGTAATTGATTTTCGCGTTAGGATTACAAATGAAGTTACATCTATGCTTAGTTTTTGAATCCTTGTCTCTTTTACTAGAAAATCGGATATGACAATGCGGCAGCAGTTGCCAAGAAAGCTCACAAAGAAGGATCTACATTGAAGGTAAACACAAGAAACTATTTATGCTTCTTCATCCCGAAATTAAACGTACTTGAAAATTGATAAACTACTAGAGAAAACAGGTTCAGGCCTGTATCAGTACGTTAGCAGAACATAAATCCCTGATTCTAAACAGGTCCTTCTGTTTCAGTTTGTAAAATCTCAAAGCTTTAAAATTTATCCTACAGGACGCGGCTCTGAAGTTGGGTGTTCTGACTGCAGAAGAGTTTGACACTCTTGTTGTTCCCGAGAAGATGATCGGTCCCTCTGATTAATGTGTATTTTTTTGGAGCCAAAAGCTTCATTTACTATTCTTCTCCTTCTGTAGGTGATTAATAAATGAGGAAATCCTGAAACTATAAATTTAAATTTCCTTGGGAGGGCAACATTGTTCTTGAGGGTTCTCTATGTACCCAATTAAAAGTAAAAGGTCAGTTTTTGGGTAAGAGGACTTTGGTTGCGTTGAATAAGATCTTTAAAGGTTCGTTCTTCGACTAACAATCTAGGAGTGGTTGTAGGAAGGCAACACAAGTGGAGTTTGGTCTAAATTTGGCAGTAGAATCTGATAAATTTTTTAACGAATTAGACGATACCTTTGGATAAGAATAATCATGTAGAGGATAGGGAAGAACAAATCAGTTGAATCCAATTGAAAAATGTTAGACAAATGTTTGACTTATTAAATAAGAGAGAAGAGATTTCAATCAGATCACAAAAATGATGAAATAGATAAATCAATAGCTTCAATACATATATTGATTGACAGAAGGCGCATTTATTAGTCTCTTAAGCAAATCACACATATCCTAATGATAGATTTTGGAGTTGAAATATATATATTACACTATTGAGACAAATTAAAACGTGCACCCAATCAAGTCTCTCCCCTCCAACATCTAATGAACACTTGTCTTATAATCTTAAGATATTTCTATCATATATATATATATATATATATATTGATGAAGGCCATGTCTTGAGATCAAACTTTAACCAACGATACAACACCCTAATTAATAACAATGACATCCACAAGCACCGCCGCTTCCGTCCTCCTCCTATCGCTGGTGATGGTTGTCGCCACTGCCGATTACTACGTGCCACCACCAACCACGCCCACGCCCACGCCCACTCCACCACAACCTTACGTTCCCCCCACCACCTTCACATCACCACTTAAGACTCCATACTTTCCAAAACCATACATTGAAATCGCCATCGAAGGTCTCATCTTGTGCAACTCTGGCTACGAAACCTACCCTATCCAAGGTTATTATGCGATCATTTCATAAAATCTTTTTTGAGTCGTTATGATTCATTTCTTTTTTAAAATATTTTTATTTAATATAACTTAAAAGTACACATTTAAGTTTGAACCCTGATGAAAATATGGAGATCCAAAACAATTTTAAAAATTGTAATATCTTGTCTGAATTTTAGCAACGTATCTGAAAAAAGTATTTTATAACTACTTGGGCTCTTGGCTTACTCCGATCCCGCGTGGACTGAGTCTGAACCAAACCGGTGATGTACTTGACAGGGGCCAAGGTTAAGGTTGTGTGTCCTATCGTGGACTCATCCGGAAAGCTAGTGGCTAAGTTTACAGTCTCGAGCTACCCAACGGACTTGAAAGGATACTTCTACTTCATCACGTACGGACTCTCCCACAAGGTGAAGAAAATCAATGGCTGCAAAGTGAAGCTTGATAGCTCTCCGGTCTCCACGTGTAAGACTCCAACAAATGTCAACAAAGGTATCACCGGAGCTCCCCTCTCTTCCGACAGCTCCAAGTTCCTTAGCCGCGACAACTTGAACCTATACACCCTTGAACCTTTCTATTTCTCTAGCCCAGTGGCTCCCAAACCGGTTTACTAAGGATTACAATCAATCATTAGACCGCGGTTTAAATATGTTTGTTCGCTCTTACTCTATTTATTCTCATTCTTCGATTTTTGGCCATGTTTTGCCATTTTGGATAACATTACATAAATTAAACCTTAGTTTCCTAACAATAAAAAGATGTCAATGAGAAGAGAACAAGATGTTACTTTGATAATCATTATTTCACATTTATATATACAACATGGAAAAAATTATTATATATTTTCACTATTATATTTTGGGTGAAAAAACTCTCATCTAATGCCCGTCTGACTAAAAAAATTTGAAATTTAAATCGCTTAACTAAGAAGATTATGACTACATTAAAACCTCCTTAAAATAGACACTCGGCTAACTAATTAACTTTCTTTTATAAAAAAAGATTTGTGCAATCTGAAAATCAACAATTTCGATCATTTGATAGGAAATATCATATAAAAAGAATATGACATTATTCTGGGGGTTTTCCATTTATTTGGTCTACTAAAATATATTGAGTAGAGTAGCCGTGACGATATGGTGACTTGGTAATAAACGAAACTATGCCCATAAACTAGTAGAAAATATATATAAAGATTTCATTTGTGTATGGCAAAAGAAGAGATTCAGAGTATCGTGGGATAAAAATCGAAACTAAATATATAATCAATGTTTTTGAAATAACATAGAAAAGTGGCTGCACGTCCTCTAATCTAATGCGTCAAACAAAATGTAGGCACATGCATTTGGGTGCAGAATAATGCAACGATTGAGCTAAAACGTGCGTCCAAGTCATATCCCTTATTCTTATATACAATTTTTTTATAAAAAAAATGAACCTTGTCGCTAAAACCCTATATAACTCTCATCGTACAACATTCGTTCGTCAAGACAACACATCGATCTTATATACATATAATACAGTTGAAAATTGAATAAAGCTCGATCGTATAGTTAGAACCTATAAAAAAAATGACCCTACAATGTTCGTTTTTCTTCATTCCCTGCATGCTGCTTCTCTCGTCTCTGTTCGCCGCCGGAGTAGCCACAATCACCGACGGAGAACTGCTTTCTTCGATGATTGGAGTTCAAGGTCTCATCTACTGTAAACAAGGATCCAAGCTTACCCCTCTCCAAGGTATTTTTCAACATACATATATATATACTCTAATTGTTTTTATAATTAGTTTTAGTAATGAAAAATAAAATTTAAAATTATATATAAATTCTATTAACTGATTTGAGAAAATTGTAATAATATGGTTACCTAAATCAATTTAGCACTTTTTATTAAAAAAACAAAATTGGGATGACATACGGCACGTCACGTTACTAATAAAATCCACATTTCTCTTCGATCAATCATTACTTTTACGTTATTTAATTTTGTTTTCATCAAACGTATATTTGATATATTAAATTTTCTCTGTAAAGTTAATTACGGACTCTTAAGAAGTAGAGACATATATATTTAAAAAAAAAAAAGTTATACTAATTTCCATACGTGGACAGGCGCGGTGGCGAGGGTGACCTGCGAGACGGCGGACGAATACGGTTACGAGGCAGAGGACGTGACGGTGCTAAGCCAAGCGACGGATGCGAAGGGTTATTTCCTGGCGACGCTTTCACCAACGGAGGTGAAGGATTATAAAAAGGTGAGGATTAAAGAGTGCAGAGCATTTCTTGAGCTTTCTCCGGCTGAAACTTGTTCTTTTCCGACGGAGATAAACCGTGGAATCAGCGGAGCCATTCTCCAGAAATATCGTCTCCTGGAAAACAAGCTTAAGATGAAGCTCTTCACCGTTGGCCCTTTCGTATTCTCGCCTGAGGAAACTCAGGACAAGTCTATCCCCAATGGTTACTAAATAGATTTAACAATGTTTTTTTTTTCTTTCTTGTTATAATATATAAATGCCTTAAACGGGCCTAAATGGGCCACAAATTGATTTTGTGATCCCATGATTGTCAAACGTTTTGTTTTCTTTCTTATTTAACATCACTTGCTTGAATGCTTCATTGATTTCATATCGTTAATATAAAGTCAAACTCGAGGATTGCTTTAAATATGCAATATGAAGAAGGCACATGCTTTATCCGCTTAATTCGAACAACTTGTGCTAGTGGGCTTTGCTTAAGTAAATACTACAATATAATAAATGAAAACTACTAGTAGTTGATTAAAAATACACATCATACAAATTATCTTATACTCCATTAATAAAAGTCGGTTTCTTTTATTTTTTGTTTTAAGTTACGCAAACAATTCAACTCCATTGGGCATTGCATGGGGTGGGAACCAAACTTGAGAATTGCGACACGGTTTACTTTTAATAATAAGTCAACGTCAATGTCCTACCAAACTTAATTAGTTCTCTTTCATTTCCTTTTACATTCATGATAATTAATTTATCCAAACGATTAAATTGATAATTAATTTTATTTTGTTGATCTATCACCTCTATTTATTAATCTCACCTTTTTTAGTGAATGAACTTTTTTTTTATGAATTTCACACATATACAAAAATTAATGTTGTGAATAAGCCATTCTTCCAAACTTTTTATAATGTCTTTTAGGACCAAAGATTGGACTGTGCCATACAACATAAGACAAAAACTATGACGCGAATCAGACAAAGATCGGTAGTTCTCATGAGTTTCCAAGACTTACCTTTATATATGTATGGCCTCTGTTTATACATAAAATGCGACTCATTGTTTACTCTGTTACCTAATGGCTTATCATTTCATTTAAAGAACACATAAAAAATTGTTTTATTTTTGAACTTTGAATTTTTAACTCTGATCGCGGAGGAGGGTGACTAAGTAGATAGAAAATGGGGAAGATCAAATCTTGTTTAATCCGGTCTCAATAATTTGTAAAAATTAACCCCAAACTGAGGTATGTATTATCAAATATCATATATCTTTTTAATGTGAACTTGATAATCAATTAACATCAAAATAAATTTAATTTCAGTTATTAATTTGAATTCAACTAATATATTTTGGTTAGTGAATATATTTGTGACAAATCTAGATTAATCATTTAATAATCGTCAACCGCTAAATGCTTATTGAATAGCTTTAAAGTTCTCTTTTTCTGTTTTTTTTTTTTAAATAATTTAGTTAGTTTTTTATGTTTCACAAAATATATTTTAAATAATTGAATATATTAAAATTATTATTGGTTTAGACTCATGAGACGAGGATGTATTTATATTTTAACATTAATTTTTGTATATGTGTGAAATTTTAAAAAAGTTTATCTGTTAAAAAACGGCGAGAGTAATAAATAAAGGTGATAGATCAACAAAATAAAACTAATTATCAATTTGGTTCCAACATCTTATTGGATGTACGTGATACACTTGACTCTGGAGCTAGTCTATCGATAGATTTCAAGATATATGTTCATCATGTTGATGTCGTCGTATGATTTCATGTGTCATTAATTATCCAATACGTATCTCTTGGCTGTCCTCTAATCAAGAACAAAGGTTTTATACCCAGCCAAGATTAATTTTTTATTTTTTATTTTTGTCAACAGCCAATATTAATTAATTGATCAATAATTGAATCTGTTACAACTATCTATAAAATAAATAGACAATCTCGATCGTTTGTTGGCAACCAAATTAATATACATTTCGTTTGTCGAAGTTGTATTTGGATCCCAAAACATGTTGTCAAATATGTCATTCCATCCGAATTATAATTCTATATCTTATTTACTCTCACATGCATGTAAATTTCCCAGCATGCATACGGTCTTAAAACGAATTATGTTTGCAATAGTCTGTAGTCTATCAAAGTTTATAATGTCAAGATGTTGACTTTTTATTAATGTGTAAAGTGCTGTTTTACCAACATGTTATATATATATATAATCGAAATTTTCTTGAAATGCCTAACGTTGTTTGACAATTTTAAATTGCGAAAACCTCCCTGTTTATACGAATTCAAATTGCGAAACACAAAAGTTGGTCAAATTTTGACTTTTTCAAGTACAAAAGATCAACTAATCTTCAACTTTAACACCATATTCAATTTATAATTGTCAAGGATGGAGTTTTATTACGCCTTCGTTACGGTTATTATTTAATTTATTTTAGTGAGAACCAGATCTATATAAACGTGTGAATATAGCAATATGGTATATATGTTTGAACTTTGTGACACCGTCACAATTATAGATGTACACATTATTATTGACTTGAATTAACTTGTATGTATTCAGAATTCAACCTTCTTAAAAACCCTATAAATAATCCAACACACTTAATACAATTTCTCAAACCGAACACACAATTGAGCTCTAAACAAAAATCAAAACATGTCTCAAATTATCATCATGTTCTTGGTCACCCTTAGCTTCCTCTCTCTATTGGCATCTCCTTCTCTGGCCGCAGAAATTCAGGCCACCGGAAATGCCACGTCGCCGTCAAATGTATGTCGCTTCGCGCCAGATCCATCTTACTGTAGATCGGTTCTCCCAAACCAGCCCGGAGATATTTACTCCTACGGCCGTTTCTCTCTCAGACGGTCCCTATCACGTGCCAGGCGTTTCATGTCACTGATCGACGATCAACTAAACGGGAAAGGTACAGTGGCTTCTAAAGCCACCGTGCGGGCACTGGAAGACTGCAAATTCCTAGCCAGCCTGACAATGGACTTCCTCCTTAGTAGCTCACAGACCGTCGATGCCACCAACACGCTGTCGGTTTCT
Source organism: Streptanthus diversifolius (assembly GCA_039880935.1). Lineage (NCBI taxonomy): Eukaryota > Viridiplantae > Streptophyta > Magnoliopsida > Brassicales > Brassicaceae > Streptanthus > Streptanthus diversifolius. The sequence continues at coordinate 168,938 of JAXGFM010000018.1, read as the reverse complement.
AGGGCCGAGGATGTTCATACTTTTCTAAGTGCTGCTATCACCAACGAACAGACTTGTCTTGAAGGACTTAAAACCGCGGCGTCTGGAAATGGTCTCTCCGGTGATCTTTTCAACGATACAAAACTCTATGGGGTCTCTCTTGCCCTTTTTTCCAAAGGTATATAAGAAAAATATATATATATATATTAAAATTTAAACATGCACGTATTCTCCATCAATTTAACCTACTTAATTAGCACGTAACCTTCTATAATGTGGCATGAAATCTGCATTTTTCGCATTTCATTTCTACAATTCTTGCTTTCGTGAATTATGGTTTTGATAAGACTGAAGAGAAAATCATGTGAAACCCAACTAGAGAGATTTAATAGTAGAAGTACTGGTTTAAATAATAGTTAAATGACAAAAAATACCCGGCTCTTGTCTTTTCACATAGCTTGTGGGATTAGTGTTTTATTTTTAGAAATGATTACCCCATTGATCTATTATTTTTTTATTTTTTTTAAAAAAAATGTAAAATAATAATCTCCAGTAAATACGCATTTTTCGAGAAATAAGTGAAATTATAAATTGGTAATTTGACTTTGTAGGTTGGGTGCCAAGAAGGAAAAGATCGATGCCTGTTTGGAAACCACAAGCCAGCTTCAAAAAGTTTTTCGGTTTCCGTAACGGTAGATTACCGTTAAAGATGACGGAAAAGGCGCGTGCTGTTTACAACACCGTGACTGGGTCTAGGAGAAAGCTTCTCCAAGCTGAAGCAGACGCCGTTCAGGTGAGCGACATCGTGACGGTGAATCAGAACGGGACGGGTAACTTCACTACCATAAACGCAGCCGTTGCAGCCGCACCTAATAAAACTGACGGTACTAACGGTTATTTCTTGATCTACGTATCGGCGGGATTGTACGAGGAATACGTGGAGATTCCAAAGTATAAGAGGTATGTGATGATGATCGGTGACGGCATTAACCAAACCGTTATCACCGGAAACCGGAGCGTCGTCGATGGATGGACCACCTTCAATTCCGCCACATTTAGTAAGTACCTCTCATATATTAATAATCTCACAAAACATAAAAGCAAAATTATCATTTTATATATTGAAAATATTCTCTCTTTTTTTTTTTTTCTTTAAAACATAGTGTCATACATGCAAAATGTAGAACATAGTATACGTATGGCTTAAATTGGATGAATAATATTAGCATTCGAGTTTTGAAAATATGATCAAGGCATGTGCACAAAACATGGCCTTTCCATGCAAGTGTGATGAACTACTCTTTTAGAAACCTTTCTTTTTCAAATATAACTATTTTAAGACACCTTTACAAAAAGAAAGAAAAAAAAAAAAAAAAAAGTTAAGAAGCAACCCATAATTTTTTTATTATTGCAAGTCCGCTTTGCTTTTTAAGATAAGACTTTTTCTCATGCAATCGAAGGCGACTTGGTCGGATGGTCCACCGAAAGTCTTGACTCCACGTCCTCGACTAACCGAATACTATTAAACTATACTATATCTCAAAATTTTATTTTTTTGAATAGTATTATTTTATTTTTGAATCTTGTACGATTTGTTTTAATGAAATAATAAACTAACCCAAGATTAATTTGTCACAAATCGCAGTTGTATCAGGTACTAACTTTATTGGCGTGAACATAACAATCCGCAACACGGCAGGACCAAGCAAGGGTCAAGCCGTCGCATTGAGGAGCGGTGGAGACTTGTCTGTATTTTATAGTTGTAGTTTTGAAGCCTATCAAGATACCTTATACACGCATTCTCTCAGACAGTTTTATCGTGAATGCGATGTCTATGGAACGGTTGATTTTATATTCGGTAATGCTGCAGTGGTGTTACAAAACTGTAATTTGTATCCACGTCAGCCTCGTAAAGGTCAGTCGAACGAGGTTACGGCTCAAGGTCGGACCGATCCGAACCAAAACACTGGAACGGCGATACATGGTTGTACGATAAGACCGGCGGATGATTTGGCATCGAGTAACTATACAGTACAAACTTATCTTGGTCGCCCGTGGAAGGAATATTCGAGAACCGTTGTTATGCAGACTTACATAGACGGTTTTCTTGAACCGACTGGTTGGAACGCATGGTCTGGAGATTTCGCATTGAGCACACTTTACTATGCGGAATACAATAATACCGGACCCGGTTCTAACACGACCAACAGAGTCACTTGGCCCGGTTATCACGTTATTGACGCTACTGATGCTTCCAATTTCACTGTCACCAATTTCCTTGTCGGCGACGGTTGGATTGGACAAACCGGGGTGCCTTTCGTCGGTGGACTGATTGCATAAATTAACTTTATACTTTTATATCATTCATTTGGTTTTTTTTTCTTTTCTAAATAAATAATTGTGATTTCGGGTCAATTTAGTGGTGCCTAATTCCATAGGATTTTTGTCATTTTAATTACTACTGGAGTACTTGTTTATTAGCTGCAATATTCACAAGCGAATAATCTTTTCTTTCGGGATTTATAATGACTACACTAAAATAAATAACAAAATGAAACTTTAATGGAAGAAGCTCTCGTGGCCCGGCATTAGCCCAATTTTAGTCTCCTTTAGATGCTCCATAGTCTTTTCAAAGATACAACCCGATTACCCGGAAATTTAGATCCGTTTTGGCTGTTGGGTAGAACCCGATTATTATTAGAGCCTTCAAATTCTCTGGGAATCTCCACCGTGACACCGGCTAAATCGATCGGACATCTCAAAGGCGAAGAAGAAGAAGAGGAGGAAGAAGAACTTCCAGTTTCTAGGTCCTCGACCGGTTTAACCGGAGCGGCTTGTTCGGTGGATTCGGGTCGGGTCGACGGATTTTCGGGTTGAACCGGAGCTCTGCAAAGCGGGCAAGTGGATCTGGAACGGAACCAAGTGTCGATGCAATCGACGTGAAAAGCGTGGCCACATTTGGGGAGAAGACGGCCTTGGTCGTCTTCCTCAAACTCGGACAAGCAAACGGAACACTCCTCCAGAGGCGATTGATGAGTCTGGGAGGAGTAAACGAAGATCGGAATCTTCTCGAGAACCGCCGGATCGAGAGGGGAAAGGGAAGAGGAGGGGGTGGAGGCGGAGAGAGCGTGGAGGTGAGCACGAATGCGGCGGCGAATGCGAAGGTTTTGACGACGGAATAACCATCTGGCGTAGATGTAGAAGAAGAGGATCATAATGACGGCGAAGAAGAGGATGATGACGGAGGAGAGCATGATTTTGCCGTTGAGAGCGTAGCCTGGAGAAGCGTGGCTCACGCTCCCCCACATTGGCTTCCTGCTTTCTTCTCCGATACCCATGAGAGAGAGAGATAGAGAGAGAAAAAGAAACGACGACGAATTAAAAGGAAAGGGTTTAGGCAGAGAGTGGCAAGTTTGGTATTATGTGTATGGGTTTTAGATCCCCCTTCTATTTATATTGCCTATGGCCTCTCTTTTTTTAAAAAAGAAATAAAAAATCTCTGGGTCCACTTTTTCTTATTTTGTTTATGTTTTATTTCGCGATTATTTTTGAGAAAATAGATTAAAAAAGGATCCTTTTATATTTTATGCTAATTAAAGTGGGAAATTATGAATTATAATAGTGTTCAACCAATTTTAAGTGTTTTGGAAAATAAAGTCCTTTTGGGTCAAAAGAGAAAAGTATTTGCCACTTTCTTCATAACCAAAGAATTTTGTCATATGCCTAAAGAAAATTACTTGAGCATCCATATAGTTATTACTCTGTCTTTTTATCCTCCAATTCCTTTCTATTTTGTGAGTTTTTAAAACTTTTGTCCTTTCTTTTTCTAAAAGTATTATGTATCCTGTAAAATCGAACAACGATTATGCAGTTGTACAGTTTTATATATGGATGACAAAAAACAATAAAAACGCAAACACATGCCTGATTTATTAATAAATACTATTGAACTGGGAAAAGAAACAAATTCATAACTATATTAACAGACACAGAAGAACATCATTAAAGCTTGCTTGCCTAGATGCTAAGAGACTGTCTCAATCCTAGACCGTCCTTTGCTTTGATGGATATTGCACTTGTTTTCTCTGTTTTTAAAATAAATATTTATTTTCTTCTTCTTCTTCTTCTTCTTCTATTTTTTTTTAATATTTTCGTCAAATGTAGTTTTTAGTTCTTTCGTTTGAGTCATTTTCAAAATATGGCTTTAAGACCATCTTTACACATCAGAACCTAATAAGTGTTTTGTCGTGAAGAGGATGTAATTTGGGTTTCCTTTGGAATTTTATAGTTTGTTTTACAATCGATAACGACCTTAATGCTCTACGCCTTCATCTGTCTTGTTTCTACTTTAAATAACATTGGCCTACAATATTTATAAAACAAATGACATTGGCATGGGATATTGTATCTGAGAATAAATTGTAAATAATCAAATATGATTTCGCCCACACACGACATGGGTCCTAAAGTTAGTTAAATATATATATATGAATATTTGCTCTTCTCTTGTTAGTTGCCCTTACCTTTTTTTTCTCACTCGCATTCGTTACTTTTCTCAATATTCAACACCATTACAATTTACACACCCGTCGATACCAAAAAATGAAACCACTAACATCGACAAAAGCAAAAAGACATTTACTGAGCAGAAGAGACGAAGAAGAAACATGACCTCTCTCCTCCTCCTCAAACATATCCCAAAGCCACGGTTGAATTCTATTCCCAAATAGCGAACCTATGAGTAGTCAATTTGTTGCCATGTTGGGTAATAATTATTGTTTAACCAATTACAATTAGAGAGAAAAAAGGTGATATATATATATATATATTATGAATGATTTATGAACAGATAAGATTGTCCATTGTTCAAAACATTCCCCAATTTGGGATAAAGTTCTATTTTCGTCCTCCCGTGTGATGTGCCGTGCGGCCAATGTAGAAATTTATAAAAATATCATTTACTTTTTTTGTATGTTGACCGTAATTGCTAACTCTCTAAAAGGATGTCATCATTTTGCAGCTTTTATAGTTCACATTATTTTGCGGTGAATCATAATTTATGTTACTAACTCTTTTAGTACGAGGATACTTATCCCCTTTTCAATGGAAATACATTTGATTTTATGTGGACAACCATGTTATGTTGTTTGAATCAATTATTTTAATACTTATAGCTAAAAAGGAAAAAAAAAAGATAAATGAATAATGGATTCATATTTCAACTAGAATTTAGATGACCATTTATTTTCTTAATTTTTCTTTGGAAGATTTTATCTGTTTAAACTTTAAAGTTTTATTAAAGCAAAGAGGATATTGTTAGCCAAGAAAAGGGAAAATGAGAAAGAAAAAAAAAACATTTACAAAAGACTTAGGCTGAAAATAGTGACATTTGTGAAAATGAAGTAAACATTGATTTTACAGATAAATGAAATATTATTACTAAGGTAAACAGGGATAGAGCTACAGTATTAGTCAGAAAAAGGAATATCTAGTTAAAGAACTATTAATCAAATACAAAAAATATTCACAGATAATAATGTTATATTATTAAGCTCACTGATTTTTAAGTTAAAATCATATTTGCTGGAGTACCTAGTTTATATATATTTATATATATATATATATATATTATATTCTGTTGATTTAGGAATTGATAAAGAAAGAATGTAACAGCGAGTCGAGCTCAAACATCGTGCCTAGTCATGGCCAGCTCATTCCTCTCCCTTTTTTCCCCTTTTACTTTTATCTTTTTTCCTCATCTTTTTTTTTTATTATTTTTTTTTAACAAATATATTATTTCACGTAAATTCGAATCCAAAAAAAAAAAAAAAACTACGTACCATCTTTCTTAGTGGTACCAATCAGAGAGGTCTGTGTTTGGAAGACAGCGACGCCAGTATTTGAGACAAGCTTAGGCATAACAAAGACGACGAAGAGCCAAGACTCTCGAACATAGCGTGACAAGAGATCCAACTATTTTTAATCTAATAAAAAACCAAATAAAGCATAAAAACGAATCATTAAAAGTTGGGAGTATTCCTCTAATTTATGCTTAGATTACTACTACAAGGAAATGAATCATTAAAAATTATTGGTTAATGATTGATTGGCGAAATAAAATGATTGGGCTAAGTAGTGGGCTTAGAGATTTACGAGTATAGTTTTGTGGTGGGCTAAACAGTAAAAACGTGACGTTTTGATTTGGGCTTTTGAGGCTAATATAATCTCTGATTTGGGTAATTTCGTGAGTGAGAGAAAGATGGAGATGCCGGAGGCTAATCAAGGATCGGAGGTTTCTCCAAACCAGACGATTTACATCAACAATCTCAACGAGAAAGTGAAGCTCGATGGTGATTAAAGAATTGCCTCTTCTTTTTGTTATCTTGGCCATTATGTCCGATTTCAGTTGATAGAGAGATATTTACTTCTTCTTCGTCTTGTACAGAACTAAAGAAATCGCTGAGCGCCGTGTTCTCTCAGTTCGGAAAGATAGTGGAGGTGTTGGCGTTTAAGACACTGAAGCACAAAGGGCAAGCTTGGGTTGTGTTCGACAAGGCCGAATCTGCTTCCACTGCTATTGCAAAGATGAATGGATTTCCCTTCTACGATAAACCCATGGTACGAGAATGCTTAATTAGGGTTTTATTTTACTGAGTGAGTGGGATCGCTTTTGTTGGTGATTACATCGGTTTCTTCCTTGAAATGAAACAAAAGTTTTTTTTTTTTTTTGCTTTGAAATTGTCTCATCTTTTTATACTTATCAATCAGTTTGCTGTATCATATCTTAAACTTTAAAAAAAATATTGGCAGAGAATACAGTTTGCGAAAACCAAATCAGATGTTGTTGCCAAAGCGGATGGCACATTTGTTCCTCGCGAGAAAAGAAAAAGACACGAGGAGAAAGGTCAGACTTTAGAACTCTTGTTACTTTCTTTTTGGCTCTGCATTGATCATTAGTCGTCATGTGAAGCCTTGATTAGTTTAGGACATCTTTGCTTCTCCAACCTATATCTTCAGTATGTTGTCCATGTATAAACCGTGTTTTTTAATTTGCAGGAGCCAAGAAAAGGAAAGACCAGCACCATGATTCTTCGCTGATGGGCATGAATATGAACTCAGCCTATCATGGTGTCTACGGAGCTACACCTCCTGTGAGTCATTTTATCATTCTCTTTCTCACATTCATGCTTTTTGTGAGATCCTCTTATTATTTTCTTATTGACACAGCTTTCGCAAGTACCATACCCTGGTGGTGTGAAACACAATCTTCCCGAGGCACCGGCACCGCCCAATAACATCCTCTTTGTCCAAAACCTTACTCACGACACAACTCCAATGATGCTTCAGATGTTATTCTGCCAGTACCAAGGTTTCAAGGAGGTGAGGATGGTTGAAGCCAAACCAGGTATTGCCTTTGTGGAGTTTGCAGATGAGATGCAGTCAATGGTTGCAATGCAGGCACTTCAAGGTTTCAAGATTCAGCAAAACCAAATGCTCATCACCTATGCCAAGAAATAGACCATTTTTTTTTTTTGTTTTCTCCCCGTCTTTGTATCTGCCAATTAATATATATATATATATATATATAGGTTTATGTAGAGCTTGTGAAATTGAGGGCAGACAAGCCCCACGAATAAAAGCTTTTACACCTTTTGCAAATAAACCCAGAAACCAAATCCACAGAAGAAGCAGTCGGCATTGTCCCTTCTTCTATACCCATCGCCTCTCTATCTCTATCTATCTCTTTCTTTCCCACATCAACTCAGTTTCTCATTAACTCCAGCAGATTCTCTCACCTCTTTTTTCATCATCCAAGCAAGGGATTTATGCTCACAGAGAAGTGTCTCATGACGAGGTCAAGGCAGAAGGGAAGATAGAGACGGCCATGAAGGAGGAAGGCGTCGAAGTCAAGTACTTTTGGGGAAGCACTCTCTATCATTTGGACGACTTACCATTCAAAATTGATGAATTACCGTCAAACTACGGAACATTCAAGGACAAAGTCCAGAAACTAGAGATTAGGAAGACAATCGCAGCATTGGATCAATTGAAAAGCTTACCCTTTCGAGGAGACGTACAACTTGGCGATATTCCTTCTCTCTTGGATCTCGGCATTAACCCTAGTGCTAGAACCAGCCAGGTTTGAGCTTAATCTTGGTTAGCTTGATTGATTAAGTCATTTGGATCCTAGCTATCCAGGTATCAGCATTTACAAAGGTGGAAACTTGTTGGATTTATCTTCGTTGTAAGGTTCAGAATTTGCCTATTGGTTCAGGAGGAGTGAAGTATAGAGATTCATATTGGAAAAATACTTTGTGCATTAATTCCCATTTGCTAGAAACAGATTTAACGCTGTTTGAAAGTCCATAATCGATTAGACCGTCTTGGAAAAAACAATTCTTTGTAGGATCAATCAATGAACGTTTCTCTTTCACTAGTCCGGTATCAAGTTGATGCCTTTTGCACTCTGTCTGCTGCTCTTAGTCTTACACATATGCTTAGGAGTTAACATTTTGGTCGGTCCAGGAGGGGAAACTGACAATGATTGGAGGAGAGACTGAGGCGTTGAATAGGCTAAAGAGCTTTGCAGCGGATTGTCAAGCTCGATTGACCAATGGAAATCAGAAAGGAGGCAATAACAGTGTGTTTGTGCAAACTTCTCTTGCAAGATTTCACCTTGGTTAGCCATGGGAAGCATCTCTCCTCGTTCCATGTTCGATGAGTTGAAGAAAACAATTTCTGCATCAACCACCCCCTCAGCTCCAAGGTAATGGTCTTAGAAACACAAAAACCGTAGGGTAATCTGGTAAACCGATTTGGACATTGTAAGGGCAGGTGTCTAGTTTTTACAAATAATTTGAAATGATTTTCTCAGGACCGGACCCGGAGATACCGGACTGAACTGGTTAATGTATGAGTTGTTATGGAGGGATTTCTTCAGGTAAGGTCTTGCTTTCTTTAACTTATCCACAAGTAAAATTTGTCTTTTGTCTGAATCTGCCCTTGATGATTTTAATATACTTCGGAACAGGTTTATAACCAAGAAGTACAGCTCGGCCAAGACGCAGGTTGAGGCTGGTCCTGCTACAGCATGTACTGGCGCTCTTGCTTAAACCTTAGAAAATTTCAGGTGACCAGGAAAATTAGAATTCATCTGGTTTTTGTAACTGTGAATCTATCAGCTATCTAGGCAGGACTTAATTGCTATCTTTTGAAACTTAGTGTCCGGAAAGAGAATTAATAAGCTTTTTTTTTTTTGTTTGCTCAATCAAGTTGACGTTTTCCGAAACTCAGTTCCAATACAAGTCTTTATAATGTGTGATACGATCCTTTGGGGTTATAACCAAGTTCAGAGGGTTAAGAATGTATAAGTGACACAATCTAAAGTAATTATACAAAAATATCAAATTAACAGTCATAACTTTAATTTTTATATCATGAAAACATGTCTGAATGGATTGTAGAAAAAATAATCCCTTTAAAAAATCTGTTCTACCTTTCTATTTAGCCAATGATCCAATCCAAATTCATTTTCAATATGCTTTAGATATTTGCAACACATATTTAGCCAACTGCCTTGTAATTATAAGAACCCCTTAACAGGAATAAAAAAAGACAACATGTGTGGGTAAATAAACTTTTTTCTTCTTTCTCCTTTGCTTTTGTTGCTTCTTCTATATGATGCCTGAAACTTTCAAAGAAGATAAAACAACGAAGACGACCCAAAGCATCATAAAATAAGCAGAAGTAAGCCAAGCCCATAGCCTTGGACCTCCAAGCTCAGCTCCTATAATCAACCTTCTCAACACAAGCACCACGATACATCCCACTGATGTCGCAAAGAATATCAGCAGAGAAAAGCTTAGTCCTTTCGCGTTTTCTATGTATAGAGGCTCTCTGTATGCAAAGTAGTTGTATACTGTGTTTATCAGCCATGGAACTCCAATCCCCACATAGATGTTCACCGAGTTACTGCAAAAATTATCACCAAAAAAAAAAAAAAAAATTGGAAGATCTTGATTGTTTGAAAAGGATTTTGAGTTTTTTTACCTGCAGGTGATATTTGCTATAGCTGAATCTGCAGTTAATTGTCGCTCTGCAGCAATTTTACTTGCTACTAAATCTGGCCATGAAGTTCCACTTGCGAGTGCTGTGAATGCTATCACATATGGGTTTATACCTGCGAACCGAAAAAAGAGTTTCAAATGTTCAAGAGCTAACATGTTAAATCTTTTGATGGAATTTTTTAGAGCTTTTGTGTGTGTACCAGTGACGCAGCTTATAAGGTCAGTAAGTCTTGTGACGACAAAGGCTACTCCGCTGATGAAGAGAAGCGAGCAGATAAAAGCGATCCAACCGTGAGCAATGTTGCAAGGAGGCACAAATGCAAAAAGAATTTTCCAAGGGGCAAGGAGTAATTGCCAAAAGGATTTGGCGATTCGAAGGTAAATGCTATCAACTTTCTTTGATTCTGATGTTTCCAACTGTTTGATTAAGGAATTGGAAGAGAAACAAGTTAAGATACTTGTGTTGATAATGATCAAATACCCACAAAGGGGTTATAGAAGAATCTAAAAGCACATGGTAAGTTGAAGATTCTTACCGTTATTGCTTCCACGAATTGATGTTTCCAAATGTCGAAAACAGTAGCATTCTTCGCCTTATGCCTCTGAGTCGAAGATCCTTGTGGAGTATCTGCCACTGTATGATAGGTGATCCCTGCAAAAGTGTTTGTTACAGGGGAAATTTTGATATATAACACAGATAAATATAAATAAACCACCTGTATCATTGTTAGCTGAATGAATAGAGAAGATATCAACAATGTTTCTGTTTCCCGATTCAGCAGCTCCTTGAGCGGCATCCGAATACACGTCATGAACATCGTCGTCATCTTTGGATGTATCAATCTCCTCTGGAACCCACTCCTCTGGCCTATCACCTCTTGACCTTTGATTACAAACACAAAGATTCAATCTCTAGCGGAAATCCATTTTTGCAGAAACGAATATTAACGTCTGGAGAAGAAACCCACATTGGTAAAGACAAGTAAGGCCATCGCTTGTCCTGCGCATACGCGTGAAGTAGAAGTAATCCGTATTGCACGACTGTTAATAATGCCTCCACAAGTGTAATGACATTTGGTGACCACACCTTTGTGACACACGAAAAGAAACACTATTTTACACCTCATGAGTATAAAATTCAAGGGAACATGTTTAGACCGCTTTATTCACAGTAACTACCTCGAGGATTATGTATAGCCAAATGTAAGCCCAAAAAGACCAAACCAGCTCGACCAGCCAAACGCCTAAGTCGGATATCTTTTTCAGTTCTCCAGCTTTTGGCATCACGACACAAACAGCGTGGATTGGGAAAAGATCAAATGCAGCTGAGCCAACAAGTGTTCCTGGACCAAGACCTATATAACAAAACGTTATATGAGAATTTTCACGGTGTGAAGACTTTAAGGGATAATGAAACAAGACCGATGACAAACCAAACCTCCAGCATAACGCTCCCCGATGTTCCGTATTGCGTCAATGGTAGCCAAAGAAATCTGAGGAAAGCTAGTTCCAAACGCCAACAAACTGATGTCTGCAATAGTAAAGTTCCAAACCTTCTTGTATGTGATGACTTCAGTTTTAGTAATTGGATCAAGTGAAACCACTTTACGCGAATGTTTGACGACATTTTCCATAGATTTGAAGAACCTTGCGGTAATCGCTGACAACCCGACAAAGCAGTAGGCAAGACCGAGAAAATATAAGACACCTCTCAAACCATCTGACAAACTACTTTCCCAGGGGAATATAAAGTAGCTTTCACATCTTACATGCCCAAGAACCTTAGAAGATTGTTGCAGGTCTTGAGTCTGATTGAGAATTGAGGCCATTGTAGCTGACAAGTCAACTGAACACTTGTTCTCACTGGGAAAAAGAATCTGGGACATGAAAAGAGGCTTGTAGCGATTAGAATCTGTTTAGCCTAATCGATCAGATAAAAAAAGCGAAGCAAACGGAACATGCAATAAAAGTTTCTTTCTTCCAGAGTATCCGTAACACAAACTAAACAATGTAAAGGATCCAGTGCCGAGAAAATAAGCTCGGAATCTAACCTACAAACAACAACTGCATGTTCCACAGTGTGTGTAATCAAAATCCAGAGGTAACCAAATTAAGAAACAAAAGTTGGGTTTTTAATCCCACGATATTTGAGAGCCAAAAACTCCTAATTTCTCGAACAAAATTTTCAATAGAACAGAGCATGAAGGCAAATCTGATGAAGCAGAGCAACCCACGTGAAGAAATAGATCAATGTGAACGTACCGGAGAAAATCTCAGTGAACGGCATTCACAATCCGCCGAACACGGGAGAAATTTTCCGAGCAGAGACGAGAGAAGCTAATTGAAATCGGTCAAGACTCAAGAGTTGGATTTTGCGGTGGAGACTCGCGAACGATTTATATTGCAAACAAACATCTAATCGCTGCATGACTCTATTCAATAATTGGTAGTACCTGACTGGATTATCTTATCATTATCGCCTTAATTTGATAAGTATTAAGAATATGAGACCCTAACTATAATTTGTTATTTACATTTTAGCCCTGGAACTTTATTTCATATTATCTGTTCCAATTAGTAACACTGCAGTGGAGACTCGTGAGCCGTTCTAATCTCTGCATAACTCTTCGATAATTGTATTGTATTTTACACGGATTTAAAGACCGACATGTGGTGTTACTTACTGCATGATTTCGTTGACTAAAACTAATATCATACTTTGTTTTATTACAAATGCTTTAAATCTCACATGAGACCAGAACTATGTAATTTTGAGATTTATACTCCCGAGCCTATAAATATTTGCTAAAAAATGCATGATGTACATCATCGTATAGTTGATTTATTATTCTATAAAAAAATGAATTATCGAGGTGATAACAAATATATATATATATATATATATATTTGTATTTGAATAATACACTTGGCTTGGTGAGTGTGACATTGACATCAAACCACCTTGATATGTATCACGTGTAAGTAGTAAGTCAAGAATATGTGTATCATTGTAGCATATATGATGGTCATCCAACACACGTCGTAAATATTGTTGAATACTAAGCTGTTATGGTAAAAAAGACAGTATTGATAATAAGTTTATACGTCACAAGTATTGAGTAGCAAGTCGTCAAAAAAACCACTTGATGTTCATCTTATTTTTTCTTATAGAGAATATCAGACCTCGCATATACTCTATGAGGTCCAAAAGACCACACGATTAGATTAGATGGATCTTTTTTCAATTTGATAGAAAATGATGATTTAAATGAAAAGATGGTCGTAACTCGCAGTGAAGTAAGGGTATATTTGTAATCAAGTATTTTAAGTTTGATTAGAAAATAAAGAAGCCCTATCAATTGTATTATATATAACGCAAAACCCTAGCATCACTCAGCCGTCCCTTTGCAGAAACCATTTGGAGTTGCAGCACAGGAGGACCACGATGGTAGATCTCTCTCCCTCTCTGCTCCTTGTTCTTCGCTCTTTTTCGATTGATTGGGATCTTTTAGTAGTTTGTTTTTCTGGTAGATTCAATGAATTTGATTTTCATTAGGCCTGAGCTAGTGTTTAACGATGAACATATACATATTCATATCTGGATTTCTTCTTTCCTTACGGTGAATACGATCATTACTGACCTGCTTAGGTTTTGGGGATTGTTAGATTCGGTAGGAGAGAGCTAATGAATGAATCCGGAAACTTGCGTAGAGATCATTAGGTCTCTCATCTTACTTTCACCGATGTTCATTTTATCTAATTACGCCACGATTTGGTTTTAGGCCCCGAAGAAAGGAGTGAAGGTAGCTGCCAAGAAGAAGACGGTATGATCTTAATTTGTTTTTGAAAGCTTTTAGTCCTCTTTTAAGATTTTCGAACATTCACAAGGTTTCTGAAGTTGTTGTTATGTTCTGTGAATATTCAGGACAAAGTAACGAACCCTCTGTTTGAGAGAAGGCCTAAGCAATTTGGTATTGGTGGAGCTCTGCCTCCGAAGAAGGATCTTACTCGCTACATCAAATGGCCAAAGGCAATCCGTCTTCAAAGGCAGAAGAGGATCCTTAAGCAGAGGTTGAAGGTCCCACCAGCTCTGAATCAATTCACCAAGACTCTCGACAAGAATCTTGGTAAACTCTATTGCATAATTCAATGTTGTCTTGTAGATTTTTTGTATTGTATTTTGTGCTTGACAACGAGAATGCTCTTTCTATGTTTCTGTTGATTTGTTTCCGCTCTTAATTTAGTGCCACCGTATCCTGTTTTGACAATTGCAGCAACCAGCCTCTTCAAGATCCTTCTGAAGTACAGGCCTGAGGACAAAGCTGCCAAGAAAGAGCGCCTTGTCAAGAAGGCTCAAGCTGAAGCTGAGGGAAAGCCTTCTGAATCTAAGAAGCCTATTGTTGTGAAGTATGGCCTTAACCATGTGACCTATCTCATCGAGCAGAACAAGGCACAACTTGTTATCATTGCTCATGATGTCGACCCAATCGAGTTGGTCGTCTGGTTGCCTGCTCTGTGCAGGAAGATGGAAGTCCCTTACTGCATTGTCAAAGGGAAATCTCGTCTTGGAGCGGTATGCATGTTATGACCATCTCGTTCTCTAAGATTTACTCATGCTATCTTGTTAAAACAATTGGTTTTATGTTTATTTCTGTCTCTTGCTTTCAGATTGTTCACCAAAAAACTGCTGCTTGCTTGTGCTTGACCACTGTCAAGAACGAGGACAAGCTTGAGTTCAGCAAAATCCTTGAAGCCATCAAGGTAAAAAGCTTCTTTTGACAGTAGAATTGCATGAAACATAATACTTGCAAGATTATTATATCTCTAACTTGGCTCTGGTTTTGGTGTGTAGGCAAACTTCAACGACAAGTACGACGAGTACAGGAAGAAATGGGGAGGAGGCATAATGGGATCCAAATCTCAGGCGAAGACAAAGGCCAAGGAAAGGGTTCTTGCAAAGGAGGCTGCCCAGAGGATGACCTAAGAAGGATCTTTTTGTGTGTGTTTCGCCCAAGTCATTTGCTCAGATTCGTAAAACTTGATAGCGCTTTTTGTTTTAGCTATTTCTTGAAGTGCCCTGTTTAGTTGGAACTCTTGTTTATGGATGTTTTGCACTTTGTTCAGACAGTTTCTATGTTGTTTTATTTTTTTTGTTTTAGCTATTTCTTGATTTATATTTTGGGTATTGATTAATATATTAGACAAGAGATCAAACTGTTACACGTTAAGATCCATCACGGTCTACAATCATTAACCCCCAACACAGTTACAACTCCAGACCAAAAATTTTCTGCAAAAATTAACCACTGACAAAATCAAGAACCAATCGCCCCAAAATTTGCTAAAAACTCGAACAAACTAAAAAACCACCAATCAACCACATGTTACAACCTTTTTATTATCAAAAACCAAAAAAAAAACGTAAGCAATATACGATTAGACTTAATTTTTTCTTTTAACACTATGAATGATGAGATGTACGAATCTATTTAATGTACCTGGCTTCAACATAACTATCCATTCGACACGCAGTCGTTGTTGTTGATTAAAAAGAAAGAAAAAACTGATATGTTCAGAAAAAGAGAAAAAAATACGTATTTTGGTGATTTTCATGAAATTAGGAGCTGCAGGGTCTTTTTGGACAAAAGACAAATGATAAATGGCTTGGCAAAAAAAAGCAAAAAATAAGGGGACAAATGATAAATCTTGGCTATTGAGACTGGTTTATGTAAATTGAATATCTTAAATTTTACCAAAAGTTGGAAGTATTTCGGAATTTGACCCTTTATTTGATTTAGAGTCAGAGCTAGGCTTGGACATTGCGATAGATTTGATTCATATGAATAGAGTTGGAGTGGACATGGAAGTGAGTGATCCAAGCTGCAAAGAAGCAGAACTTGAGCTCTACACCATACCTGCTCAATCCAGTATGTCTCCTTCCTTTCTCTTCCAATGTCTTGTTCTTCATCTCTCTAGAGCTTTTAGATCTTTTGTTTTTTTCTTTTCTAGGGTTGTGTCTACTGTTCCGTAATACGAATAACTTTCTTGTTGATTTTGGGGATTTGTGTTGTTGTGTATCATAGGTTGGTTCTTATGGGATGATATACACGAAATCGAAAGACGCGAATTCGAGGAGTTCTTCAGTGAGAGCTCAATCACTAGAACCCCCAAGGTATACAAGGAATACAGAGACTTCATCATCAATAAGTACAGGGAAGATACTTTTCGGAGGCTTACCTTCACCAGTATCCGCAAGTTTCTCGTCGGCGATGTCAATTTGCTCCGCAAAGTGTTTCTCTTTCTCGAAAATTGGGGACTGATCAATTTCGGTGATGATCCTTTGTTGTTGTTGTCGGTGGAGAGTGAAGGGAAGCATAATGCTAAGATCGAACAAGGGAATCCCGCTGGGATTCGAGTTACTGCAACCCCAATTTCGATGAGGCCTATTACCAATCCGCCCCTTGTCGACGAAAGAGCTGAGTCTGCCCTCAAATTTCCGCCTCTGACCTCTTATTTAGATGTTTTCAGTGATTTGAAGACGCCTAGTGATGGATTGCTCTGTGGGCATTGTGGAGAACGTCCTTGTGATTCTGCCTTCTATGAACATAAAAAGGTAACTTTTTGTTTATGGATTAGCATGTTTCTTCATCTTTTCTTGTCTTTTTTCTTAACATACGATGTTCGGCAGAGTCTTGTCAACTTATGCGACAAGTGTTTCAAGAACGGAGACTATGGGGAGTACAACTCCGCAGATGATTTCAAGTTGATTGGGAGTTCTGCTGCAGCTTCGTGGACCGAGGAAGAGATCCTCCTCTTGCTAGAATCTGTGCTGAAACATGGAGACGATTGGGAACTCATTGCCCAAAGTGTTTCTACAAAGACTAGGCTAGATTGCATTTCTAAGCTCATTGTGCTCCCATTTGGAGAGTTTCTGATTGGCTCTGCTTCTGGAAGACTCAATTCCTTCATCCCCACCGAGGATGAAAACCATTCGTCTCCATCCAATCCTGTAGAACAGATGAAAACGGACGCTCAAGAACACAACGAAACAGAGACAAGGGAAGAAAAGGAAGAAGATCACGTTGATGAAGATGAGCCTTCAGCAAAAAGGAAACGTGTTGCACTGACATCTGATGGTGATAGTTCACTTATGAAACAGGTTAATAAACAGTGTGCCTCGTGTTCATCATTATCTTTTCACAAAATATGAGTGTAGTATACGGATTCTGCAACTGTAGGAAAGAGTGCCTTTCCCACTCAAGTGGAATTGAATTTCCAAGAGATAACATCTTTGCATATTGTGCAACAGGTCGCAGCAATGGCATGCAAAATTGGTCCATCTGTCACGACTGCTGCTGCAAAAGCTGCGATTGCAGCTCTTTGTGAAGAAGCCTCATGTCCACAAGAGATTTTCGAAACAACCGGTGATTACACAAATTCTCAAGCTGACAGGTTTGATTATCCAACCCTTTAAACTGTTCATGAATTCGCTTCTCATGTCGTTGTAAAGTCTAATTCTAAAACTTTCGCTGTACCGAAATTTCTCAGAGATGATGGAGACAAAGATACAGATATGGACGAACCGCAAGAAGACAAAGGTAACTTGTATTAGGATCCGATTCGTATTCCCAGGTTTCAAATGAAAAGCTCAAGACTTTTTAGATTTATCATCCTTATAAATATGCAGAGGGGACTCAGGATCTACCTGTAGCTTTAAGGATGAGAGCGTCAGTGGCAACAGCGCTTGGAGCTGCGGCTGCTCACGCAAAAATACTGGCTGATCAAGAAGAAAGAGAGATGGAACAGTTAGCTGCGAGTATAATAGATCAACAGGTTGGTTCGTCGAAGATGAATAAGATGGAACGTTTGTGTCTGCTTCCACTCTGTTAGTGTGTATGTCTTGACCCGTCGTTTTGTTGATTTAAACTCAGCTGAAGAAAATGCAGAGCAAGATGAAGTTTGTGGACCAGTTGGAATTGATAATGGATGAGGAAGAGAAAGTGATGGAGGGAGTAAAGGAAACAATTCTCCAAGAGAGGATTAGCGTTTTGCAATGCGCGTTTCGTGGCGGTATTACCAAACGTTGGGATCATACGTACGTGAAGTAATGATCCTTTTCTGTGTGGGTAGATTGAGTTTTTTTTTTTTTTTTTTTTTAACACCAAAGATTGAGGATTTGTTTATCCGTAGGAGGATGATGCTTGAGATAAAAAAAAAAAATCGATTTTTTTTTGTTTTTGTCAATTTTCATTTAATATTTTAGTATCTTTTCTGAATTATTATTTTTTATTTTTTTTAAAAAAAGAAAGAATACTAAAAAAAAAGAAGAAGATAGTGTCAGTCTATAAAAACCTTGAGCTTCTTTGTCTCTCTGTGTTTCGAGAGATCTCATTGCGCTCCTCCGGTCATCGTCAACCGGAAATTAAACATTCGTCAACTCCGATTAAACACATGAAGTCGGAATTCCAGTACCACGAGGTTCTCTGTCTGTCTCTCTCTCTCTCTCTCTCTGTCTCTCAGATCCAGAGTTAGTAGTTGAAAATGAGTGTGTAAAAGCATAGTGATATTAGATGGTCGATTATGTTTATTGAAACAGGATTACATAAGAAACTCGAGAGGTGTTGAGCTGTTTGCGTGTAGATGGATTCCATCATCATCTTCTCCCAAAGCTCTGGTTTTCCTCTGCCATGGTTACGGAATGGAGTGTAGCGACTCCATGAGAGGTTTTTAGATTTTCTTCCTCCATGCATTGGATCAGAGGAATCTTTTTTAGATTTATCTCGAAAATTATTGACTTGGCGGTGGGTTTTGACATTTAATTATCAAAATTTCATCCAAATCATGCTAATCAAACAATTTTTTTTTTCTTTTTTTTGAGTTTTCTTACCTGTACATATCATTTGAAAATAGATTTTTCTTACTAAGATTTGAGATATTATCATGTTAGGACATTCTTGTTTAGCTTTTACTGTGGACCCTATAACCATTTTAAAAAAAAAATATTAATATTTCTTAAAATGCCTCTCGAGTCATGGAGGGTGTTAGGACCGGTGGGTCAACAAGTCTTGTGTGGTTGGTTGGTTTGGGTTGGAGAACGACCATAGTCCGTTTAGGTTTATTTAATTGCATTTACTCTTTGTGGCCCTTCCTAGGTCAGAAAGAAACCCATATCTGTCAAATTAATCGCTTTTGTTTATTTATATGTTAGATGAACTATTAAACACCTTCCATCTATGGCGTGGTGGTAGTAGTTGAGAACAAAATTTAATCTATTAGGTAGGTCTTTGAAACTAAACCGATATTGACCCAACACATTTTGTTCGGTTTAAGACTGCGGAATCAGGCTGGCTTCAGCCGGATACGCGGTTTTTGGTATGGACTATGAAGGTCATGGACGGTCCATGGGAGCTCGTTGCTACATCAAGAAGTTTGGCAACATTGTAAATGATTGCTACGACTATTACACCTCTATTTGTGCGCAAGAGGAGTACATGGAGAAAGGCAGATTCTTGTATGGAGAATCCATGGGAGGTGCAGTCACTTTGTTGCTTCACAAAAAAGATCCTTCCTTTTGGAACGGCGCCGTTCTTGTCGCTCCAATGTGTAAGGTAAAACCGTAAAAGTACCGTTAAAAAGTAAAAACCCGCAATTTATAATTATTACAGTCTCTTGGGGAAATGCAGATATCTGAGAAGGTGAAGCCACATCCGGTGGTGATCAATCTGTTAACTAGAGTCGAAGAGATGATACCTAAATGGAAAATAGTTCCAACAAAGGACGTGATTGATGTTGCTTTCAAGGACCTTGTCAAGCGACAAAAGGTAAGGAACAACAAGCTGATTTATCAAGACAAGCCTAGGCTCAAGACCGCACTTGAAATGCTTAGGACAAGCATGAACCTCGAAGACAGTCTCGACGAGATAACAATGCCGTTCTTTGTATTGCACGGAGAAGCAGATACAGTGACGGATCCAGAGATAAGCAAAGCCTTGTACGAGAAAGCTAGCTCAAGGGACAAAACTCTCAAGTTGTATCCTGGTATGTGGCACGCTCTGACTTCAGGTGAGCCTGACTACAACGTCGATCTTGTTTTTGCTGACACCATCAATTGGCTTGACCTTCGAACAGCTGACTCAGCCAATCTCACTGTCACTCCTATACGAGCTACTACCACTGCTAGCGTCGAGAGGGTTATTGTCAACGGCGTTACTAGTAACGGTCAAAAGAGACCTAAACGTTCCTACCTAAATCTCCTTTGCGGTTTGAACGGTGGCCGTTTGGTTCCTCGATCTCCTATGTAAATGAAATAATTTCAAAAACAGAGGAGGATTTGTTTCTCAGTTTATTTATCTGAAAAAAAAGAGTGAGTAATGATGATTATTAAAGATGGGTTTCATGGCTAGAATAACCGGCGCACGAGCAAGAATATAGCTGTCAAAAAAGATGAGCACATCATATGACCTTGCTGCCATGTCAAGCGTTTTGGAGAAGATGTCCATATCTAATACAAACAAAGAAGCGTTTTTGACCCTTGTGCTATTCTATGGATTATTTATACGGATAAAAATGGGCCATATAGCATAAGAAAGCGTAAAGAATCTAGGCCCATAAAGTTAGAAGGCCCAATACTTTCATTTAATTCTATTCTGTTTTCGAGTCGTTGTTGCTTTCCTCTCTCTCTCTCTCTCTCTCTGTCTATTCCTCTCTGTCTCGATGGGTCTAAGCTTTTTGTTGTGGTGCTTAATTGGATTCTTGTCTCACTCTTGATAATAATAATAAATAAAAAAAAGTATATGAAGAGTGTTTGTGTAGATGAAAAGGAAGGAAGTTTTGTTAACAACATGCTCAAGTTTATGTATGCAGGTGTTAATCAATTGCCGGAACAACAGGAAACTTCTTGGGCGAGTGAAGGCGTTTGACAGACATTGCAACATGGTTCTTGAAAACGTCAGAGAGATGTGGACTGAGGTAAATAGAATGTAGTTTGTATCGTGTGTCATTCTCAAGTGAATTGCTAACTTTATTTTATTATTGGTTTAGGTTCCGAAAAGTGGAAAAGGCAAGAAGAAGGCACTCCCGGTGAACAGAGATCGGTTCATAAGCAAGATGTTTCTCCGAGGAGACTCAGTCATTATCGTCCTCAGGAATCCAAAGTGAGTGAGTGAGACGAGAGAGAGAGGGACTTGAGAGGATTGCTTGTGATGAAAATGATAAAATTCTTGTAGTTATCTTCTGAGTTTTGACATTTATGTATCTCGTTTTCGATTATTATTGACCGAAGTTGACAAAGGTCTTTCTAGAGGTTGTTTGCCCCATAATCTCAATTGTGTTCAGTAGTGCGCATGTTCAAAGCAACAAACTACGGTGAAAAATAAAATATATATATAAAAAAGGTTTAAAAATCGGTGTGAGGTCCGATCCCCAGTAGATTGACAAAAACAAAAAAAAAAAAGAACAAAAAGGAAGGGTAAAGAAAAAAGAAGAGAAACGAGGCTATCCTGTCTCTACGAGGCGGTGATGGGTGTTATGGGGTTTATAAAAGGAGCATAGAGCGGGCTACTTAATTTTTATTTATTCTGTTGATGAAGACGTTGTGGTCGCCTGCTTTTGGTCGCCAAACACACGTTGACGGAAATCTTTGACCATAAGTGGGAGTCCTTGGCGCAGAGCCACCTTTGGTTCCCAACCAAGCAACTCTTTGGCCTTTGTGATATCTGGTTTCCTCTTGTGTGGGTCGTCCTCTGTGTTAGGTCTAAATTCTATCTTGGCGTTGGGGTCAATCGTCTCTTGAACCACCTGCGCACCCACAAACACCATTCAAATTGAGAGAAATGGAAACAGCAGGAGAGCAAAGTAGAGAAAAGAGAGAGAGAGAGAGAGAGAGAGAGACACCTTAGCGAGCTCAAGCATGGTGAATTCACCAGGGTTACCAAGGTTAAATGGCCCAACATGTTCTCCTTCCATCAACCTCATCAGACCCTCCACCTATCACATTCAAGAAAACAAAGTGTAACATGGTACAATAAAGATCCATCTTTTTTTTGATTAAATTAGTATTTAGGAGGTAAAAAAAAAAAAGGGGTTTACGAACCAGATCAGAGACAAACTGGAAACTCCTTGTCTGCTTACCATCACCATAAACAGTCAACGGCTCTTTTCTTAATGCCTGCCACAATAATCATTACTTAAAATCATCATTCATATAATTGCATTACTGTTCAATCTGTAATCCTCTCCCCACACCCAACCCCCCTTACCTGCGCAACGAAGTTGCTAACCACACGACCATCATCGATACACATCCTTGGCCCATACGTATTGAAGATGCGAGCAATCCTAACCTCCACATTAGCGCCTCTGTGGTAGTCCATCGCCAAAGTCTCCGCCGTACGTTTGCCTTCGTCGTAACAACTCCGAACACCTGTTGCAAATTATATTATTAATTAATTTTGCCCAAAGGGTCAAAACTTCAAATGAAAAACGCGTGTTTTTTTTTTTGTTTTGAGATAAATTTACCGATGGGATTAACGTTGCCCCAGTAAGTCTCAACCTGAGGATGTTGCAGAGGATCTCCGTATACCTCACTTGTACTCGTCAGCAGGAATCTCGCTCCCACTCTCTTCGCTAGTCCCAACATGTTCAATGTTCCCACCACATTCGTCTTTATTGTCTTCACCGGATTGAATTTGTAGTGCACCGGAGATGCCGGACACGCCAGATGGTAGATCTGGTCTACCTCTAGAAGGATCGGTTCCACGACGTCGTGTCTGATCAGCTCGAAATTTGGGTTTCCGAAATGGTGCATTACGTTCTCCTTACGACCTGTGAAGAAATTATCCACGACGATCACGTTGTCTCCTCTCGCTATCAATCGGTCCACCAGGTGAGACCCCACGAAACCGGCCCCACCGGTCACCACTACCCTGAGCCCCTTGCGTTTCAGTCCCAGTGGGATTTTCCCGCCTGCCGATCCGATTCCACCGGTCATGTACTCGATGCTAGATTTCCTCTGCGCCGGGATATACGACGATGATTCCGACCATCTCATTCCGTATTCCGAAAGCGGATCCGAGTAGGGAACCGGTTGGTTGGAGGATCGAGAGAAAATTGTGAATCCTAATGTGGCGATTGCAATGCCGACGAGAACGAAGACGAGTCTCTGTTCCCGGAGCATGTAACGAATCGGACGAACCGTTACAAACCATGGCTTGATTGGCTTCCGGTAGTAAGCTTGCGCTTCTGGTTGCTCCATCTCGTGTCGCCGGTATGTCAGCTCGGACGCCATCTTCTCCTTCAATTGAAATCGGGAATTATTGGATCCACAATTGGGATAAAGAGACAGAGAGAGAGAGAGAGAAAGTATTCTTTAGAGAATTTCTCGGAATGTCTTTGATTTCTGAGTCGAACTCGCCGGAGACTGATTCGACCTTTAGGACGGGAGTGAAAATCGAAACGGGTTTTCTGTAATTAAGTAGAAGACGCGTTACATTTTAAGCCTCCTTCTTCACTATTATTACGCTAATGCCCCTGCAATTAGTAGGCCTCTTTCTTATTTAATCTTTTTTTTTTTTCTCCATTTCAGATTTCATTTTTAAGTAAACGTTTCTTCAAAATCGGCCCATTTCATTAATATTTTCGTCCACCAACTTACAGTTTCTATAACTAAAATAACAAAGATTAATAATTAGCTTTTAACATAAATTCATTTTCAGTTATGTATTTATTACTTGCCGTTAACCAATTCATTATTTATCATAAAACCCTCAAATTAAATACTTACTGCTATTCTTGATGGCAATTGTTAATATTTTTTTTTTATATACAAATTATAACTTTTGTATTCATTGTCAGTAAGAACTACTGAATTAAGTTCTTCAAAGCATAGTATAAAAACATGAGTTGAAAACTGTCGACTAAACATTTACAAACCTGTCTCGTTTACCATTCACCATTCACCATTATTATTATTATTGGCTGAACTTGGCCCATCAAATTTATAGCCATTTTAACGTTGCACGCACCTGAAATTGCTTAACATGTAAATATGAGAGCATGTTGGATTTCAACATATTTACCAAAAACTAGTTTATAAACCTAAATTGAACTATATCCTGTGTAAGAAAAAAAAATTAGAGTTTTAGAATAAAGTAGCGAATCATATGACCAAACACATAGAGATCTGGTGTCGGTAATGGCCAAAGGGAGGCGAAATCTATATATATATTAAAAAAAAATTAACTGAAGTTGGCTGAATAGTGACAATCCAACACACATACATGCATAATAATGCTTGATCATAATTTTGAATTATTGTATGGTATAAAAATAAACAAAACCAGAATAAAGCAAAATATAACATAAACCGGACTTGGGAAGATTCGATTATTAATTTAGACTCGATTATGAATATAGATCATATTTCAGTCTAAAGGCATTAGATCTTAAAAAAATAGTTTGTATTTCATTTATCTGGTGCGGGTCATATTGTTTTTTCTTATATATAAAAAAAAAACAAGGAAAAAAGAATCAATCAAACTAGACTTAGTTTAATATTAAATATTGATGTATGTGGAGTGGCGCTTATAGGTTTGATGTTCAAAAACATTATAAAATATGATATAATAAAAAGGAGAGGAGAGCAAGAAAGTTGTCAATAAAGACTGAGGATTGCTTAAATGAAGCAACTCACGTACACTTGAATAATATGATAGACAACTAAATATACCTTTTAATAACATACGACTAATTATGTCATTAGATCTCACCAAGAATATTATCCTAAGTTAACTAATATATATATAGTGTAATACCATAGTAATTGATATTATTTGTAGGGAGTAATGTTGTGTGTGTTTGGGCATTAATGAGAACATACTTTTACTCTTTAATTGAGACTAATTATGATTTGTATGGGAATTATCTTTAGTTAGTCCCGTGTTTAGTTGTCTAAGACAAAAAAAAATGGCCACGATAAGGTCGCACGTTGGATACATGTAAGTAGATGGGAATTTATCGTTGACCGGAACAATGAATGCCACGTGGAGAGCTCTGTGAGTATCTCCCACGTTGTCTGCACTTTGTCCTTTTTGGCCTTTTCATTTTCTTTCTTCTTTGGGGGTAAAATTATTAAAAAAACTATATATTGTTCTCACAATAAATAAAAAAAAAAAAAGTAGCATTCACCGCTTCTCTCTATTTTATTATTGGCCCATATATATATATATACCCGAAACATTATAAGCCTCTTCTTTACAATATTGGGCTGAACTAGTAAAGCAACGTTTGATGATCTATTAATTGAAATGGACACTTGCAACTTTGACGACTTATAAACCCAAAGTACTAATATGGCTTAGTTTAATATACTTCTGTGGAATGAATATTTCGTTACAAACCAACTTTTATTTTTATTTTTATTTTTACTACCTCGTTTGTCAATTGTCATGAAACTACTACTCACGGAATGGCAAAATGATCGATCCAAAATTTGTAAAATTATATTATACAAAACACAATCCAAAAAAGAGAGAGACCAAAGCTAATTATTATGGAATCATCAAATTTATGATATACTCCGCGAGTTATGAACCGGACTAGAATCATATTTGATGATTAAATGTATAAATTTATATTTTGAAATGTATAAAATTAATTGTGTAATAATTTGTTGTGTATTGTAATAATATGATAGCGTAGACTACAAGCCATCGTAAGCAAGCTTGTTGAGGAGAGCCAGAGCATTGCTGCATACATTTGGTCGCCCTCTTCCGAATCATCCTGACCGCCGATGATTTAATCGAAGTCTCTTCAAATCCATATAAACACGTGTCCTCATCCGTGAGTGCAGCGCTTAGCCACGTGGCGAGATCGCTCATCTGCCGCTGAAACTCGTCGGCGTCCAGTTTCCGGGGAACGGCGAGAGGCTTGTACAGATTGTCGAAGGAGTCTACGAACACCTCTCGGCAATCCGATAACGCGATTCTCTCGCGTTTCCCAACCGCCGAACGCAGCGTTTTGAGCAAGACTCTTAGGATCTGTTTGGTGTCGGTTATGGTCACCGCGACGCCAGCTCGGGCCCACTTGCTCGAGTTGTGTTTAGCGACGATTGCAAACGGCCGTAGTGTGCGGACGCAGAGGTGTTTAACGTATCTGCTGTACCGCGTCACCCTACACGCGTTTGTATCGTCTGTGTGGTCGCGTCGGGAGGCAAACGATGGATTTGGGTTTAGAGCCAGAAGAAGAGAGAGAAGAGTGAACGTGATAAAAGAATTCATGTGGTTTAGAAGAAAGATCCAAACTTTAAACGATATTTTACATTGAGAGAGAGTGACTATATATACACACGAAGGAGCCGATATGGGATTTAACTTTTAAATTTTTTTATAATTAAAGGATTAACCTTTAACCTTTTTAATTAAGCTACAAGGACGTGAAAATTTAAGTTTTAGGGCATGGAGCGGTCCATTTGTAGGTATTGTAGGAATTCTTACAAACGATTAAGCATTATATATATCGCTGGTTTAAAGTCTATTATAGCCTCTCTTTTTTTTTTTTTTTGGGGTTTAATTAGGTCTATGGTGTAGTTTTGAATTTCGGTTTTGATTTCTTTTACCATTTTAAGGAGAGACTACCACAACCTAAAAAACTGTAAAGAAAAGAGGGGTTGCAGAGGAAGCAAGAGAAAGAGTGAGAAGCATTAATTAAAAAGTCACTTGGATCCCGACTGATTGGTTTTTCTTGAAGCAAGAAGGAAATTTCAGTTTTTTTTTATTTATCTAAACCCATTTTGGAACCTGGAGTTCATTTTACAGCTATGTGGGGGGGGGGGGGGTCTGAATCAATTCATTCAATACCCAAAAATGACCGGTTACAATATCGTTATCTAAACCGGTTGATCCACATTTAATATTGATGCGTTTCGCATTGAAAATGATTGAGCCCATTACTGAGTTATTTCTACTTGTTAGCCCAAATTCACGACATAACCACATTTTGATATATATGATATTCGTCAGGGTTTGTTTTCGAATAAGACAAAACATATTATCAGATAGAATACAAGAGATCGTGTAAAGATTGAGCTCACATGAATTAGAAGGTCGAAATATGGTTATGGTTATTCACATGATCATTAGGATGAAACAAATATGAGATTTAGGAGAAAAAAAAGGGGAGATATCAAAGCTATGGATGTTATATATTTGTATAGAAGAAAAATAAATGAATCTACAAATTTGACAGAAGATAGCATGTCTGCACAAATATTATGACCTCCATTATGCCAGATGGAATCCGAACTTGCATCATTAAGAGTTAGATGATGTCTCCCCAATAAAATGATAAGTTCTCTACTCTAAAAAGTACAACAACATTTTAACTGTTAACAATGAGCCCATTAATGAAAAGCCCATTAAAATTAGTTGACATATCTCTCTTTCTCTCTCTCGATTGATTGATTGATTGATTGGGAGAAATGGCGTCGGGATGGGGAATCACGGGAAACAAAGGGAGATGCTACGATTTCTGGATGGATTTCAGTGAATGTATGTCTCACTGCAGAGAGCCCAAGGATTGCTCTCTTCTTCGTGAAGATTACCTCGAGTGTCTCCACCATTCCAAAGAGGTACCTTTCTTTCTTCTTTTGATTCCATGCTTCACCTTATGTCAACCCTAGATGATCATATAGTCATTCCAAAGTTTAGACTTTTTATACCTCATTGGGTGATTCCCTCGTCATGGTTTAATGCTTCGAGATTGTAAACTGGTTCCTTTTCTTCTCAAGTCAACCACTGATTGATTCCCTGGAAAGCTCTTGTGTTTTAAGTCATAATTGGGCTCATATGTTTGTGCACCTGTTGCAGTTTCAAAGAAGAAACAGGATATACAAGGAGGAGCAGCGCAAGCTAAGAGCAGCCTCGAGGAAAGTTGAACAAGGCGGGGATGGGACTCATCCCCATCACTAATCACCAATCCTCCTCCAAGTTTTCATCTTCATCCCATTCCGGACAAGAATAATCAAGGTTCATGCAAGATTTTCTATCTTGTTCAAAACAGAATCTGTGAAACGCTTTCATCGTTTCTCACTTTGCAATTTATCGATTCATTTTCTGCTTCCTTTTTTCATCTTCATTCCACTCAACTTTGTGTTGCGATATACCTTGAGACTTGATACTCTTTTCACCGGAATTATGGATCTCTGCAACAATTATTCAGTTCAACTTCACCCAACCACGAAACTAAACTGCTTCTATTTTGGCAAGAAAAGATTCGGTCCAATCTTTTGCTTACTAACAACCGTTCTTGGAAAGTTCACAATGTACATTGGAAACCAGTTATAGTTACATCATAAACAAGTTTTGACCCATCAAACAAGTCCCCAGTTTTCTTTTTCTTTTTTTTATACATCATTTTCATACGCCTGATAGAATTCTTCCTGGCGACTTCAGACACAACTTCTCTCAGAAGTGTCTGTGCCAGAAGCTAGAAATGGCGCGGTGATTCGAGTGGACAGGGAAATGTGGAAACCAATCTCTCTCCCAAGCATGAAACTGATCGCTTTCTGCTTCAGGGTGTCCACCTGATGAGCTGGGTGGTGGATAAATGAAGAATCCGACGTTCTGATCTGGCATGGGTGGCGGCGGTGGTGGCGGTAATACCCTTCTTGTCACGGAGACGAGAGGCGAAGCGAGATTGGGACCATTGGCATGATGTTGCCTCTGATTATTATAAACATGATACTGCGTGTGAAGGTGTTCACGCATTTGGGTGCTACTTCCCTGGTGAGTGTTAATTGCTGGTGAGGTTCTTGGATAAGACCTACATTGCCCAAACCCAACAAAAGAAAACATTCTAAAAGTTGCTGCAAAAGTTGAGAAAGATATCCTGAGAGCAATATGGAGCTCGAGAAGCTAACCGGTAACTAAAGAGAAATGGGTGGAGATGAGATATGCCCCGTGCTGCTGAAGAGTCGATTTCACCATCAATCACATGAGCACCGGGTAGAGAAAACGATGTGGAATGATGATGATGATACTGGGGAGCAACAGAGAGCTGGTGAACGTGGTCATTAGAGTGGCTGTTCCAGGGATGGTCATCTGCGTTGTTGCTGGTATCGCTAGTTCTCGGAGTAGCGGCTGGGCCTGGTCCAACGTATGCAAGATATGAATGATTCACAGCAGCGGCGTGGTGCCCATGGAACTCATTATGATCTAACGAAAATAAGAGAAAAAAGCCATCTCATTTTATCATCGGTTTTGCTAGACAAAACGAAATGATCATATAGAGAAGAATGGATCATCAGCGTCTGACTTACATGTAGTGGCTGCAGGTTCCATTTCCCTGAAACACACAGCAAAAGCATAGGAGCAATAAGGACCAAAACCTGTTAAGGAAGAGCATTCTCTTCCAGTAGGAAAGACCAAAGAGAGATGATAGCAAAATCATGGTAAAGGTGTGGGCTTACTCGAAAGAACCTGCTTGAGAGAGTTCACCAAACGGGCACCAATGGACCCGATATTGCTGCACACACCGGAAATTTTTAGGATAAACGATCTCATATAGAATCAACGGAATGTATGATAAAAGCACAGTTCTCATGTACACGAAAAGAAAACATATCGTTGCAAAAAGTATTGAGCTTTTACCATTTCTGGATAACTTAAACCATACAAATCTTCTTCAGGGATCCAATCTTCCATGACAAACTCTGGTAGCGGCCGAGTAGAGCCATTTGCATACAACCACTGACCCTTTTCGACATTCCGACAGTTAGGGCATTGCATGGTTCCTTTCATGTTAAAAGCCGATCCAATGCAATCTACAAGAAAGCGAACAAAAGCCAGCTGAAGCTAAAGCCATACATAGCAACAAAAAAGAAACTTGCAAAACATACATCTCTATTACAGCAAGAAGAGATTGATTCACCAGATACTACCCACATTTTTTAGAGACTGTCACCATATTCGCATTTCTTGGATCCTCATGCTCATATGATAATGGTTCATTCGAAATCTCACTTCAGTTATCGTCTAAATCTACCATTAGATAATGCATAAAGGGGTATTTACTTTGACTCAGCAGAAGAGCAAGTCATGGTTTCATCAGAAAATTACATTTTGATTTATCATTTAAGATTCAAACAAAACCCACAAGAGATAGATCAAAAATGAAGGAAGGGATTGAAATACCCAAATGGAATTGGTGCCCACATAGGAGCTTAGCCCTGGATCTGGTACCGTCGTCTACCACCAATTCGAGGCAAATCGAGCACGAGACTTCAACAAGAGACGAAGAATCCTCGTTCCCGCGTTTTCCAGGGACACATCCACCGTCATCTGCGGCGGAATCCACAGATTGGCCAGCAATCCGGAGGTTGCTACGATCATCATCTTTAGCTCCGGCCATATCTCCACCAGCCTCTCGGCGCGCCAAATCGGAGGGAACCCAGAAAACTCTCGTTTTCAAAAGAAAAAAAAATGTCAAACAAAAATCAATGAAAAATCATCTCCCTGACTCTCGCTCGCTTTCTCTCTCTCTGACTTGGTCTACCTTTTCCAAAGCCGATGCGGTAATAATCTTACATACTATCTATCCTTTGCTCTCTCTCTCTCTCTCTCGTCCGACCTGTTAAAAGATGACGTGGTTGAAAACCAGTCAATGACATTGGACTTTACATTTTTTTTTCCTCGGACTCTGGATCATTTTATTATTTATATAGTTTTTTCGATTCGGATGCATCGAAGTCTCGAACCAAACAACATATTCATCTACTAGAAACCAAACTTCATTCTTTAACCACCTAAATTGTTAGTTTAGTTTGTATAACTTCTGTTCCTTTATTCTTTATCTTCTTTATTGTTTTCGCGGTCAAAAAAAGTTTATTTATCTTTATATAACTGTGCTTGTGTAATCGTAAACGATGTACAAAATCATCTCCAAGTTGCTCGCGACAAGACTTGAAGCGATCCTCTCAGAGGTAATCTCATCTTCACATCCAGATCCCAATCTTCTCCGTCTCCGACCATCTCTCTCACCATGTCCGCCATCAAACTTCACGGAGTTCTCATGTCCACCGCCACCATGCGCGTTCTCGCTGCTCTTTACGAGAAGGATCTCCATTTTGATTTTATCCCCGTCGATATGCGAGCTGGTGCTCACAAACAGGACCCCTTCCTTTCCCTCAACGTAACTCCATTAATTTATCACTTACCATCCTCCTCATCTCCATTATATCTCACCATTCTTCCTCTTTCCTTTTCTTTTAGCCATTCGGTCAAATTCCTGCTCTCCAAGACGAGGATTTGACGCTTTTCGGTCAGTTTTTTTTCTTCTCTCTTAAGTTCTTGGTGATCAGTCAAAGAAACATTACCAGCTCGGATAACAATTTCTACTCAGTCTCGCGTTTTCTTCTTCTTTGTTTTTCTTTTGGGGATTTGATTTTGTTTAATTTTCAGAGTCAAGAGCCATCACAGAGTACATAGCAGATGAGTACAGTGAGAAAGGTGAGAAGCTTCTGTGCCCAGGCTGCAAAAAAGTCTTGGCTTGTGATTGCTTCACTTTGGCTGATCTCCACCACCTCCCAGCCATCCATTACTTGATGGGTACCGACTCGAAGAATCTCTTTGAGTCTCGCACTAAGGTTAGCGAGTGGGTCAAGAAGATCACTGCCAGGCCAGCTTGGGCTAAGGTTGTAGACTTTCAGAAGCAATGACAAGGCTTTGTCGGTGCTTCTGTTTCATCTTTGAGCCTTTTCCTTGTGTCGAATAAATGATGGTCTCTGTTGCTTATTATTGTTATGTACTTGTGTGTGTGTGTGTTTGTCAGTTCTCAGTATTGTATCGTCTTTCCCGACTCTGCACAATTTCTTACCTTCTCCTCTTTGTGTGTGCTTGTTTGGGTTTTGCATCGTCGATTATTTGCAATAAAACGAGAGAGTTTATGTAAATGAAAAACCGCATTCCGAATTATTAACTTATGTATCTTTGTTCAATTGTCGGAATTTAAACTGAACCGGATTCATCATAAACGAATAATAAAAATGCAACACTACTAGGACCAAGAGGCTGACGAATAAGACAAGTTGCCTTGCCATTGCGTGATGCCTTGGGAGCCAAGAAAGGTGGCGTTGCTCTTGAGGAAAGCAGAGTACCAATGAGCAGAGAGTTTGGGAGATCTCTTGCGATGAGGATCGCTGAAATTCACAGAGTATAATCCAAAACTAAACTCGTATCCGCTCAGCAACTCATACAAATCCATAAATGACCACACGAAGTAGCCTCTCGTGTCTGATCCATTCCTGCACGTAGTAGTGTCTTGTTTCCATTACTACACTGACAAGAAGAGAGAAGAGAAGATCCAGAAAGGAAAAGTGTATTTACCTAACGGCTTTGAGCACAGCACCAATATAAGCATCTATGAATTCTATCCTTGGTGTGTCCTTCTCTTGCAGCTGCAAATCTTGCTTCATCGGTTTACCTATTCGTTTGCATAGGCAAGAGAATTCAGCAGACTCAGAAAAAAAACAAGAGATAGATAGATAGATAGATCCGAGAATAAAGAAAGAGACCATTCTCAAGAATGTAGACAGGAGGATTGCCA
The DNA here is from genome assembly GCA_039880935.1 of Streptanthus diversifolius. Taxonomy (NCBI): domain Eukaryota; kingdom Viridiplantae; phylum Streptophyta; class Magnoliopsida; order Brassicales; family Brassicaceae; genus Streptanthus; species Streptanthus diversifolius. The sequence continues at coordinate 136,296 of JAXGFM010000018.1, read as the reverse complement.
AAGCTCTGCTTTATATACTCCAAGACGACTTCCATAGCCCATGGAGCAACTTCATACTTGTCCAAACAAAAACAAGAAAAAAAAACAAGTAAGAAAGATGGATTAGGAATATTAGGGAGCAAGAGCATTCTGTACAAGGAATATTGGGACTCTTTCATCTGAATTTGGTAGCTTTGAAACTCTTACGTCGAAAGCTGAGAAATTCCCAGAGTCTGTCCATCCCAAGCAGTAAAAGGAGGAGGAGATGATTAGCAAAAAACAAAATATCGAGAGAATAAAGAGGAAAGAGTTTGTTTAGCTATTCAAAAGATTGGGTTTGATTCCTACAAGTCAAAGATGCGCCCATGTCTGTGATGACACCCGAGTCTCCTTGAGGAGAAGGTTTGGATTCGGCGTTTGCGACAGAAGCCGCAAGATAATGAATGACTCCTACAAAGTCAGACGAGCCTTTAACTTGTTCTGATTCTTCCTCTGAGAAAACTGGCAGTCTTGATCCAACTAGTCTTCTCATTCCATCGGGATAGTCTCCAAATGTAAGAGGCCCAAGCATCCTGAGTTTTAAAGATTGGATTTTCTTTTTCTTTTTTTTTTCTTTCCAGCTTAAAAACTTGGATATGATTAATATTTTGGAACTGTTTGTGCCTGACTCACCAGCCGAAGTAGAAATCTTTGAATCTTTGAATTGCCATTTCATCCTCCTTGGAGTGTGTAGAAGGTCTAAATCCTATTGCAAATATGCTAAAGCCTACAGAACCTCCTTGCGTATCCTGCGGATTATAAATAATATGTTGCTCATTTGACATCAACACACACATTCAAGAGATGGTTATGTGAAATATATATATATTAATGTAGAAGAAAGTATACCTTGTACTTTTGCTTATATAGTCTTGAAGCAGAGGCGTGCGCAAGCAGCAAGTTATGGGCTACGATATATGGTTCAGTGGAAGAGTTCCCTGACAAGCAGGTAGAACAACGACCAGGTGGTGTACCCCCAGCGTCGTAGCCTGCAATAGTGAATATATTAGCCTCGTTGATCGTGGTCCAGAATTTGACGTGGTTCCCAAACTCTCTGAAGCAAACATCTGCATAAGCAGTAAAGTCTTTGCTACAATGGCAATAAAAGCAAGTGTTAGTTTTCAGGTCATATATATATATATATATCTTTTTTTTTATAGAACTATGTAAAAGAAGCTCAGTAAATGCCACATTTTTTAGCTTACATAATTCTGCGGTTGAGCCATCCTCCATATTCATTTTCGAGATACTGAGGATGATCGTAATGGTACAGTGTAACATGTGGTTCAATTCCTGTAGTAAGGTTACATAAAAGTTCAGTTAATAGGAGTTAGAACCAAAGTCTTGAACACGGAAGAACAAAGATTGGGTTATAGTGGAAAAATGAAGACGGGTCATACCATGGGTTACAAGTTCATGGATGAAGTTCTTGTAGAACTGTAGGCCTTTTGGGTTAATAGGGCCTCTTCCATCTAATGAGATGAGTAAAGAAGAGCTCATGAATTTGATTGGTCTCTTCAAGTAAAAAAGAAAAGAAAAAAGAAGACTTACTGGGTATAAGCCTAGACCAAGAGATGGAGAATCTGAATGCATCTAAGCCAGTGTCAACCATCAGCTGCACATCTTCCTGCAGAGTGAGAAGGAAATCTAAAAAATACACTCTAGTCTTAGAGTTTGCTTGGTGAATAATATCCACAGAAAGAGAAAGAGAAAGAGAAGAGGTAACCTTGTACTTGTGATACCCATCACAAGTTATGTCTCCATTCTCCATGCAACCTGCCAAGTTGAAACCTTTTTTTGTGTTAATTTTCTGAGAATGAAGTTTGAAACCGAAAATTGGGAAAAAGTTCCAAGATTGATGTGGAACAAAAATCCAAAGACCAAAAATAGGAAAAGGTGAAAAGAGAAAGAAAGAAAGTGGGGGGGTTACGAGAGTGAACGAAAGTATCCCAGACGCTAGGCTTTTTGCCGTCTTCATCAAAAGCTCCTTCCCACTTTTGATAGACGAAACAAAAACATTTTTGTTAGTTGAGATTGATGGAGAAGAGAAAAAACAAGTTTGGGAAGCCGAAACCTGATAAGCAGAAGTGCCAGCTCCGAAAGCGAAGTCATCAGGGAAGTCCTTCCTTCTGTAGTTACCGCATCTCACAGACAAAGACAGAGTAGCAGCAGCAGCCACCAAAATGGTCATCACAGACAATTTCCGACCCATTCTCTCTTTCTCTCTCTCTCTCGCTCCATAATTCGTCGAATCCATAAAGTAGTAGTCGATTTCGGTGAAGCAACGACAGTTGTTCGATCTCCTCTGTCGACTCTACCGCCGTTGGATTGGATACGATTAGTTTTTTTGTTTTTAAATCAAACAAATTGGGTTCTTTTGTTTAAGTTCGGAACGAGCAACACAACTGAAAAGCCATGCTCCTGCTTATACAAATATGGGAATCTTTATCATCTTGCATTACCAGCCACATATTTAGCGTTTCCTTGGGATATACATGAAACTGGTATTGGTGCAATTATATTGCAAACTATCTTCGTCTTCAACAGCTGCAATGTTGAACATGGTTTACTCTACTATATTCCAACATTTTTTTAATTCATACACATAGCTATACCCTTTGTTTCAATCGTTTGTTTAATTCGATATATAATAGTAATCATATACCAAAGTCGATAAAGTTTCTTATAACAATTTTTTATCATTAATGTAGCAAAAACAAGCGCACTCACATCCTAACCTGCTACTATTACACCAAATCCGATCCCATGCATGGTTATTACTCATTTATTACCGAGTACTTATTTATCTATCCGATCGATCACGGGGACCATGTCGGATCACGTGAGCTAAAGAAGGAACCGGTCACGTTGCCGTTCAACAGCTTGAGCGTAGCAGTGTTGGACTTAACACATCTCGGCGTTTTGTACTGATTAAACGACCCTCCTTGTCTTATTATCAGATCCATCATTTTCTCGAACGTTCCTGGCTTCACCACTCTTATCTCTAACGCTCCGACCGATCTCTCTTTCGTCCTGCATTGCCTGTAAATGTAATCAAGCTCTTCCTCAACCGCAATGCAACATTCTTCCATCATTTCCGCCTCGACCTGTTGGTAATCATCATGTTCAAGCCATTGGATCTCCCAGAAGAGCACGTAGTGACCTGGCACTGATGAAGTGTCCGCGTAGCTCGTGTATTCCGCAAGGAATGACTTGTTTTTAAGCTTCTTCTTCGCCAAAGTGATGCTCCTGTGAAGATCTTCCTCGTTGGTTTTGTCTAGATCGATGCTTAGAACAACGTTCCTCCTGCAGATAAACCGGAATTGTGGTGCTTCGTTGTAGAAACCCGCCACTTGAAGAACATCGCCGATTCGGTAACGGTACAATCCTGTTCCAAGCAAGTCGTCTAAGTAACAATCCAATTTTTATTTAAAAAAAAAAAAAAAAAAAGTTTACCAATTTATCTACCTGCGAAAGTTGTGACGACCAATTCATAGTAGCGTCCGAGTTTAACGTCAACCAAGTCAACGACTTGATCACAGGGGACTTCATCGTCGTCGCCTAGGTCAAAAGAGAGAGTCCCGTTTTTGCCTAGAGGAATAAACTCGAAGTAGCACATGTTAGGCAAGAGAGTAAAAACGACATCGGATGGCTTCGAGAGTGGCTTAACGTTGACTCCAAAGTAAGTCTCAGAGGAAGCATACATTGGACAAACCAATGGAATCTTGCCTTGGCTAAAGAACTCAAGTGCTGGTATGTATTGAGCCATTGAGCCTGTCACTACTGCTTCAATGAACTTTGCTTGAGGCCAGAGCTGGCACAGAATCCCTTTCCACGACGAGCGTCCACAGATTTCTTCAATCTCCTTAGCTAAGTCTGGATTTGGCGACGCTAAAAGAGAAGACATTGCGATCTGGCATCCTGGATCGGTGATCATGGGACTGAGATGACCGGTGCGGATGTCTTCACAGAGCTGGCTCCATTTTTGCTCTAGATAAGAGATTGCACGGAGAAACGCTGAGGCAAAGACAGCTCCTAGACGCATGACTTTGTGACGGTGAATTAGAGCGGCTAGCAACTGACAGTACATGCTTTGGTTGCTGTCTTCACAAAGTATGGTTTGGATCGGACTGGTTAAGTCGTTGAATGGATCATAAGGTCGGCATTGGAAATGTTTGCTCTTGTAGTAACTCGTGAGGACAGCTCGGATTGGTAAACCACAAGGAGTTGATGTTTCAGCTTTGACGAAATTTAGATACATTGCTTTTCCTTTGTCAAGTCCATCTATATACCTGTTTTTTTTTTTCAAAAAAAAAAAAAAAAAGCTCAATAAAGATTCTTGAGGTTTAGTAAGTGCTGTTCAAAATTCTCAGAGAATCTTTGGTGGGGACATGAAAATTGGCGTGTGGATAAAAGATGATACATGCAAACTTTATAGTACATGATATGATACCACTAATTGCCGAAACTTATCATGATGAGTTATTGGTACCACGGCCGGTACCTGTATGAATGTGTATCCAGATTCCATATGTTAGTGCTACAATGATTATGAAACCATATTCACACTGAGGCCTATCGTTAAGATAAACCTTAAAAGTTTGTTTTTATTCCAATATTTCCAGTGGATAATACAATGAGGAATGTGATGTGATGTGTCTTTCCACTTCCATAGATCAGCTTTTGAGACATATCCTATAACTACAGGAACAGTCCTAGTGGTTCTTTTATGGAACATGAGCTCAGCCACTTTGTTTTATCAAGTAAATATTTCTTTTTTTTTTCACTCTAAAAGATTTCAGAAAGAAGATAAGCTTTTAAAAAAGCATCAAGGAGGATGTTAAAGGAGATCATAGAAGATGACAGGACTGAATATTAACAGGAAACAAGAAAGGGTTTTTACTAACTTGTTCACGATTGGAATGATAAGACTGTAGAGAAAAGTGCGGCGATCAAGATCTTCAGAAATGGTTGGCATTAGCTTTGGCTCTCCACCAGAAGTCCCTGAGCTGCAAAATGCAAGAAAGCAAATACATTTTTTCCAGCTACACAAAGAGAAATATTTAGACACAAAGGAAAAGCAGACAATAACTAAGAACGATACAGGCAAAAATAGAAACCGACCTGCATAATATTTCAGTGATAGGATGACCAGTAATAAGAGAAGAGTCTTCTCCATTTGCAATTCTCTGAATGTAAGGACAGACATCTTTGTACTTGATGATTGGCACAGAGCGTTTAAACTCCACAACGCCCTTACCGCCTTTCATGTACTTGCTCAAGTACTGTGTGTCCTTGTTTCGTTCTAAGATCCCACATAAAATGCTATCTTGAACTTCAGCAGCTTTCGAGGTGATCCTCTCGAGCTCGCTTAATGCATTGTCACCCGTGTAGTTGTAATCAAGCTTCATTACATCCATTTTTCAGTTTAAACCAAAGAAAAAAAAACTCAAAGAAGAAGAAGAAGAGAGGTGATGAATGCCTCATGACTCAAAGCAAGGAGGTGTATTTATAGTGGGTTTAGACATATTTACATACCCAGAAATGGATATTAACTTTGTCCCTGAAATATCAGCTAAAAGACAAAAAAAAGAAAGAAAGATCAGTGCTGATATCATCAATACTGCAATCCAGGTTCAAGGACGATACGTATAAGGAAAACATGTACTTAAAGACACTAACAAAAAAAATATTGCGTAAACACATAGCTTTTCTCTACTTTTTGCTTTGAACCAAGTCTAGCGTATCAGTTTTAATTTGACTATGTGTTACATAAAACCTCTTCTGGTCATTAGCAGTTCAAATAGGGAACCTTAATGGCTATGAATTAGATCAGTCTGAGTCATGTTACAGCTACTAAAGAAGAGTCATGTTACAGCTACCATTTCTCAGTAAATGAAGAGACTTTGTCCAACATGAGAATCAGAGAAACAATCTCAACCATCCATTCTTTTATATAAAAAAAAAAATTCCCTAAAACGGGACCACGTTTTTGATGATCAACCACTGTCATGATCATCAAGCTTTAAAAAATGATGCGTTTGGTGCTCGCCGCATCTGATAATTTAGCGAGATTCCACCACTAACTAAACAATTGCTGACGCTGCTCTGGCCCTCAAGAGAAACAACTCTAACCAGACATTGTGGAGGCTGTTGGGGTGGATTCTTTTCCCATATGCAGAAAGGTTAGTGACATACAAAGCATACAAAAATCTAAACTTGGATCTCTTTGACATCTTGGTGACTCAGTTTAGCATATAATGTATCGCACTATTAACCCTTTTGGGAGTAATCCATGCATACTGATTCACTTCTCACCATTCCCATAAAAAAAAAAAAAAACAAAAGAGATCTATCTAAAAGTCTTAAACTCAGATACTATTGGTCCACAGCCTTATCCACGACCTGTATATGTTCCCTCTTCAGATTCCCTGCTTAAAGCTGATTAGCTTAAACAGAACAGAATCAATCAAACGCATATCTTTTAGGTTTTTAAATGTGAACCATGTAACTGCAAGAAACCATATTGTAGAGGACCTGTGAACCCTATGTCTAAGATGAAAAGGAGAAGTTGAAAACATGAAACATCTACGAATATACATGACTGTTCTAATGTCACAATCAAACTTTTGACTCTATTAGTGACATAATTATTATTCCTGTGCAAGTTGTGAAAAGGTAAACAACTTCACTTTTCTTTGCAATTTTGTGTTAATGGAATCAGTGATCAACAAAAAAGCAACAGACAAGCTGTTATCAAGTGTAAGAAGAAGTTGTCCATCTAAGGCAAATATGAAAGGTGACTGAACATTTTCAAGAGTAAGCATTTCCTTTTTCTTCTAAAAAAAAAAACTTTAGATTCAATGGATGCAGTATTATATGTAACCACCGAGTCTTATCATATTTATTAACAGAAAGAAAAATAAATGAAGATGAGTCGTGGTAAGGAACAAAAATAAGTAAAAGAAATAAAAATAGGTAGACAAGGTTAAGCAAAAGCCAATGAAAATAAGCTCACGTCTTCCTTTTTCTGGAGTCAAGTCTTCACTTGCCAGCACCAACCAATGTTGTAACAGAGACAGTTTTCTACCAATTGTTTTATAGAAACATTGATCATGAGACCAAGAAAGGGTTTGTACAACTGAAAAAAACTCTTTGTTTACTTTCTTAAGGCAATGATCAACAGTGCACAAGGACAGACAGTGACTAATAAAGAATGGAAAGAAAATCCTAAAGTCATAATGTCAAGGAAACAGTAGTTGTATGTAAAGGTTTTTCTTTTATTTTATTTTAATCACAGATGATCATTCCAACAATTAGATGAATCAGCAGGAAATGAAGATGGAAATAGTATTCCTTCTTCACTGGATTTTCTTGGTTACACATGAGCAAATGTATAACGAGAAAACAGAAACAGTGCACTCGAGAAAAAAAGGATACAAAACCCTCGTGGTTTCATTAGACAGCAGGAATCAAGAAGGGGATAACAGAATGACATGGAGTCCTTAGTAAGCTTTGGAAATTCAGCTTGATCCCACTCCCATATCAGATTTGGCTTGTCCTGATCATAAATCATAAATAGCCAGGTTGTGTGCTACATGATCAAGTTTAACGCCAAAGAAGTTTAGTAATAGAACAAAGAGAAAAGAAAAAAAGAAAAAAAAGAAAAGAAAGTAAGATATATTGTTACCATGGACTGAACAGAGGAACAGAACAAGAGTGAAAAGTCTAAGCCATAAGTTACCATCTGTTGAAGGAGAATAAGCAGTTGCAAAGAGACAGGTTATTCGTAAAGCAGCACATATTCTACACAGCGTCAAATCAAGGAAAAGCGCTAATTAAGAACCTAGTTTAAGAGCATCAAACGAATATGAAGTACCAACAACATTTAGAAAAAAAACGATATTCTTTTAGTACAGGATGCCATTGGAAAAACAAATCAAATTCTTCTTGAGATGAGACCTGTCTAACTTATCGAATCAACTATGACGACAGCAAGTAGAAAAATTAAGTGAAATCATGTTTGTTTCACCAGCTTTCTCGCACGAACACAAATTGTTACAAACTAGGTAGCACAGATTCTTAATCAGATATCTCGGGAATCCTTAGCGTATAACCCGAAAATTCGTTACTAATACTGACAATCGACTCAACACTTTGAAGTTACCGGAACCGGAGTCGAGACCAGTTCTCGGCGTCCACTACAGCGTAGAACGAGACATGAGAAGGATGACATTCACGCGCGACTAGGTTCCCATTATCATTGTGTAAATATGTTCTTTTTTTTTTACCCATTTCGTACTAAGGAAGTGTGTACTTGATAAACGTATGATTCGAGTTAGGAAATAAAACATCGTATCTAGAGCCAAAAAAAAGTATAAAATCACCATGATTAGTTAACTCATACATATAATATAAGCTAACTGTTAATTCTTTCGCCTATCATAAGGTTCACTTATGCATTTTTGTGTCTTTGGTCTTCTTTGAGTTGATAAGGTAATCTGAAGGAGCAAACCAGAGACCCAATAGGACGGTCAAGTGCAGACACAGTAACAAAGCCGATGAGAATGGTGTTGATGGATACACGTTCCAGCACAGCTCGATGCCCAGGAACAATACCAAGCTTTTTTCAGTCAAAAAAAAGCATGAAGACGGGTTATTTAGGATTTTTTATTTTTACTGTGTTTACAGGGAAACAATGCAGATAATGATTTACCGCAGCCAAGTAGGAAACGAACTTCTCCACAGCAGATATGGCAGTGAATAAAAGTACCTGTTACGATCATATAAGTATTGGGTTTTTGAGGTCAGGAATATCAACAAAGAAGAAGACGTAATCGGGCTTTTTTTCTTTTGGTTACCATGAGTAGAACTGGTAGTGAAGAGACCGAGCACATACAATGCCAATGAAATTCCCAACAAACATGGTCGTGACAATATCTGTTCATCCAAGTGGAAAGCCTGTAAGTAAGGACAGACGAATATATTGCTAAAATGAAAAGACAAAGCTTACGTTCTTTCGCAAAAATTCCTGGGGTTGACAAATCACTGAACGAGAGTGAAGACGGAAGCGTCAAAAAGAAACCCCTAGAACGCATGAAGCCTAAAATCCCGCCTTCATGCCTACGAAAGGCAACATATTTTGTTATAACAAAGATGCTATACACACAAGTTAGGACTGTGGTAGTAAGAGAAATACAGCTGCTTTATGAGAAATGATTTTTTTTTTGGTGCTAGTAAGAGAAACCAACTTGTGCTTCTACTTACTTGCACCATTTATAATTTGCAAACGCCGCAAGGAGACAAAGGTGAGCAATGAGCAAGCATACTGCAAATTCTTTGGACACAAAAACACGTTCTGGAACGAATTTGAAGTTAACAGACCTGTCGACAGCTTAATTTAGAGTTAGAGCTCACAAGTTATATCCAGATCCCATTAGTAAATTTATCAAAATTAGCGGGGGTGTAGAGAATATTACCAGAAGTGAATAAAAACACGTCCAAGATCAAAGGCGTTCGCAATGTATGAAACCGGATATGTTGTCAGAAAGGGCAATCCCACGAGTATCTGTATAACCATTCACTGACCAGTTGAATGGTACTTCTTGCACTATCAAAATTATAATTCGTTGGATACTGCAACTCACCTATTTACATTGTATAAACAGTTAACAAGGTCCAGCAATCCATGGAGAAAGAACACTACAAAGAACAATTGGTGAATAATGGGACTGCTAAGAAATATAAAGTGAAACCTGAACAAGAGCTGCACTAGCTAAAGCAGATACCACTCCAATTATATTCATGGCCTGTGAATAGTAAAAATTCACATATGAAGAATCATTGCTAGGAGAATAAAAAAAACAAATCCATAAACCAATTCTCTTCCTCAGACCTTTAGTAGCAGAAGTAACAAAGGCGGAGCATACAAAAGTACATTCATCTTTATAGAAACAGCTCCGCTGTGTAAAAGGGTAAGGAGACTAGTCAGTCACAAGGATAGGAAGAAAAATAAATTGATAGGAAAAGCAGGAATCTTGCCTGAAAACAACCATTCCGAGATGCCAGTTACGATAGAGGAAGAGAGCCATTGAGGCATGTAGGAGAGTCATGGCAAAACAATCATTAAAGAGACGGAGAACAAAGATTGAATGTATTCTCTTGGATAAACACAGTAGACTTAGCGCCCACCATGGCACCTGTAATACGCAAGGATACAAGGGGAGATATCATCAGCAGAAGAATGTAATTCTCCTATCATGAATGGACAAATCCACACCAAAATGTTCTTTCATTAACAAATTAGACTTCGTATTTATACCACATCAGTCTTCACATAGATGAACAAGACGATCGCCAGATTGGCAATGTAGAGAACACCAAAAAGAATCTGCAACATGTAAGAGACAACAGAAATGAGATACATTGGGGGATACGTCAAATTCCACAGCTAACAACCGGAAAGAGAGCCTGCTGATCCAAGCATAGGTGATTCAAAGAGAGGCAGTTCCAAGTACCTGAGCTGGGTATACTTCTCCTCCAGTTAAGTTCTGCACTGCAGAGTAAACATAGAGGAAACCCGCCGGATAAACCAATGGCCCTGTGTCACCTTTCAAGCTCCCATAGTCTCTCTCTCCCCCGAGGAACCCACTAACCTGCCCCAATTTGGAAAATACCAAAACTTTTCACTAATTAGAGGAAACCCAGTTGACTACTGACTTGTATATTCTACTGGATGATCATCACAAGCATACCAACACTAACCTGTGACATGTAAGCATCCCAATCGATCTTCGTGTCTGTTAAGAAAAACAGGAGGTTAAAACCATGTCCAATGCACATTTCGAGGGACACGAAAGCAAAAATGTAGGGCATTAGATCTCACATGGAACATAGGCAATGATAAGTGCGACGAGGATTGCATCAGCGAGGATTAAGGCGAAGGCGAATGGAACTTTAGGTTTTTTAAACAGATCGTGTTGATCTGTATCCTTGTCGTGCCGACGACTACGAGAGGCTCTCAAGCTTGCCTCCATATTCGCCGGTGATGATGCGCCCGCCATGAAACCAGAACAACCGCATCAGTTGTAAAGAATCTAGCGTACGCCGCGAAACAGACTCTATGTTTAAGACCATAGTAAAGCCCAATTATTAAATTTAAATTATTGGGCTTATCATATTTACTCGGTGTCTGTATTTTTTCACACTTTTTCACAAAGTCGATTAATATCCAAAACAAAAACAATTAACTCACATTCCACGTGTAACACATATCTGTCAGCTGCTCGCCACGTGTCTATCAAACACCCATAGCCTCGACTCTTCGCTTCTTCTTTTATAAACTTCATCTCCTGATTATTCTCTTTGACCAAGCTTCTTCTCTTCTGATTCCTCATTTCTCAATCCCTCGATCTCAAATCTTGATATCTGCATTGGACGTTGTAATGGATTCTCAGGACATCAGGTACCGTGGCGGAGACGATAGAGCAACGGCCGAGACTGAGAGGAAACACGCTGACGACAACAACAAAGGCAAACGCGATCAAAAGAGGGCGATGGCCAAACGCGGTCTTAAATCGCTGACGGTAGCGGTTGCAGCTCCTGTTCTCTTGACGCTCTTCGCGACTTATTTCCTCGGCACAAGCGGCGGCGGCGGCGGCAACGGAAATCGTGCTCGGTCCTCTTCTTGGATCTCACTTCCGTGGGTCCTACACGCCACGCGTCTCGCGTCGAGCGGTCTGATGGGTTTGGCTGCGTGGCTCGTATGGGTCGACGGTGGATTCCACAAGAAGCCCAATGCTCTGTATCTTTACTTGGCTCAGTTTACGCTTTGTTTGGTTTGGGGTCCGGTTACGTTCTTGGTCGGGTCGGGATTAGCCGGGCTTGCGGTGTGGTTGGGTCAATCTGCGGCCTTGTTCGGATGCTACAAGACCTTTAATGAGATCAGTCCGGTCGCTGGTAATCTGGTAAAGCTGTGTTTGGCTTGTGCTGCGTTCATAGCCGCCGTGAATGTAAAGCTCGCAATCGCGTGAGATATGTATAACGCCAACGATGGACGTGATGATACCATGTGTGTAGAGTCGTAATTAAGCGTTTTATGAGTGCTTTGTGATATATACATAAAGCTGTCATTGTGATCCAATCTTCTTCTCAGCGTGGAGTAACATGAACATGGTTTCTTTTTTTATCTTTAGAATATTAAAGCGATGGTTAATTTCAGTATGTGAGCCGATATAAACCGATATTTTAAAAGCCAGTCGCTTTTACATGTCTAAAGTCCAAACCGAAGCCAACCGAGAGTAAGGTGGTATCAAACATAATTCTAATTAATCCAAATCGGAATAATCGAAATTTACTTGTAGGTGTATTTCTTGATGTAAAATACAAATTGACTATAATAATGTAGTTTTATCGAGTTTCGGTTCTGGTTATTGTGTAGACTCTATCAAAGTTGTATATGATCTTCTTTCTTTAAATTTTTTCAACTAATTTCATACAAGTGAAGTTTAGCCGGTGTAGTGATTGTCTCGGAGAATAAACCATTTTGGATTTGTTATCTTTCCTTACCCGTCGTACAAAATTATAGGAAATGTTCACTAGGAACCGATTTGTTTGGGCTTCTTCAAGATTATAGGGCCCAATAAGTTTCATGACGTGATGGCTTACAAACAAAATTCACATAACGTAACCTTTTTTGCATGTTGCCCTGCCACGTTTTGAGAGCGGTCCACTAGCAATAACACATGTTCCTAGCGGTCACTCGTCCCTCGCAACCTAGCAGTCCTTTTTCGAAGAGCAATCGCAGGAAGTGACTCGATCTTCTTCGCCTTCGTTATATGTAGAAGACGACGATGACACGAAGCTCAAGCACTTGGATTTCGTCCAATCCGCAGCGGTTTACTTCGCCGTCTGTTTGTCGACGCTCTACGAGTTGGCTAAAGACAACGCTGGTCCTCTCAAACTCGGTGTCGCGAACATCGAAGCCACCGTTCAAACGGTACGTACTCTCGCCATTATACGACAGATTCCATGACGTCTCTTTCCAGCTTCTCTTATTCGTCGATCGTAAGGTAAAATTAATCCTAACTTTTATGTTTCAGACCTCTTTCCAATATTTTCAATGGATGACACGTGATTTGCTTGCTTTGCAGGTGGACTATGTATTCTCCCATGTGGAAACATACGTACGAGCCAGTCGCGGAGTATTATGCAGCAACGGTGTGGCATTTGCTGAATAGATTGCCATTGTTCCCGGAAGTTGCGCGGTTAGTGATCCCGACAGCGTTTTACTGGTCGGAGAAGTACAACGACGTCGTTCGTTACGTCTGAACCGACTAGTTCCACACATGCCTCAGTGAATGAAGTCAAATATTCCTTCTTTACTGCATTTTACATGTACTCTGTTTTTATTTTTAATTTCTGCAACTGCCTTTTCAACTACCATTTCAAGATGTTATCTTCTTTCAAAAATTCATTTAAAGAATTTGCCCTTTTAATAACGAAGAGGATAAGATACATCTCAAGGAACTGTATTCTTTACTGTTATAAAGACACATAACAACGTTCTATTTTTTAGTAAGGAGAGTGTCTGATTTTTTTGCGGTCTCTTGACGGCTTAACGACCAATTCGCTTGAAGTCCAAGATCGGTTGTTCTCAGCAGAGTTCTCATCGGACTTCCAGCAACATAATCGTCCATCTTCGCCCCCCGTCCATCCGAATAACCCTGCAGCTCCTCCATACTCGCATGGCATCTGCAGGACGCTCCTTACGACATCTATGTGACCTCCACCAAGAATGGCTTCAGCAGAACCTATTGGCCCAGGCCTTTTATAGTTCACCGGAAAATAACCGATGGTACCTGCACAGGTTCCACCGATCACCCATAAGTCTTCACCTCCTGGACAATGGCAGTCAACAAAATAATCAACCTGCAAAAGGGAAATGAGAAAGCTCTTGAGTGACGACTAGGTATCTCTCAAGTGTTTAATGTTTCATTAGAATGGAAGGAATGAGATTTTCACATTATCTTGACTCCAACTATCAGATGCGAGTTCCCGAGCTTTCTCTAGGTTGACTTCACAGCTTCCATCTTCCCAATTCCAAATACTAGAAAGGAGGTAACAACTTAGAGACAGCAATTAAAATATGCTGATGGACAGGAGTGAGCGAAAGAAGTACCTTAGAGTTTCTATGTGAGTGAGACACCAGAGCTTTTGATAGCAATCTCCAAGGAAACCTATTTTTCCAACTGAGGTTCCCACGTTGATCACCTAAAGAACGGCCAAAGGCAAAAAAGGGTACAGTACTCTCTCATCTATTCTCAATGCAGAACGATAAAAGGTTAATACCTAAAATTTTAAAACTTACAGATTCTAGATGGTCATCGTCGTTGATATCACCTTCAGTGTTAAACAGACATATCAATCCGTCCACAGAAGCTGAAACAAGTTTGTTCCGATTGTTGGGAACAAAGTGTACCTGTGACACGCAATAGAATTAACAACAAACTTGTTTTGACTCTAGAGATGCAAAAGACTTAAACTTTCGTCTGATTGAGCCGAAACATTAGAGAGCAACATAAGCAACACACCTGAGTGACGTCGTCCATGTGAGATTCCTCTAAACAAGCAACTTGCTTTGAGTTTCTCCAGTCCCAAAGACGAACCTGCACCGTCACTTGAGACTGTAAACAAGCTAGATTATAGTAGAAAGTAGCCGAAGTGTACTCCTTTTGAATATTTAGAGGTAATATAAACAAGGCCGCCCTTGTTTAGATGCCTAACCTGCTCTTTGCATCCACCAGCCAAAAGATTATCTCCAGCACCTCCATAGGAGAAGCTAAAAATCTCTTGATCATTATCAGCATCAATACAGGAAACCTGAAACACCCGTGACCAGAAGCGTGAACTAAGTCAAATCAGATAAGCGTTGTACAGAAAAAAGGAATGGCATTTACTGGTATGATCTAAGAAATGAAAAAGAAAGATTCACCTGCTGGAAACAACGCGTGTCCCAAGATCTGATGGTCCCATCGGAGGAGCAAGAGTGCAGAACGTGAGGAGACGCCGCAGAATCCGAGGAAAACGCAACTTGATTGACGGTATCGGAGTGGCCTTTACATTCGCCGTAGTATTGACCTGTCACCGGCGAGTAAAGCTTCACGGTGTTGGTCGACAAGGACACCGCGATTGCTGTCCAATCGGCTCTGTCACACACACACACACACACAAAGAAAACGAGAGAGAGATGGGTTTTCTCTCAAATCACCCAATTTGTTTGGTTCCGAAAATAAGAGCAGCAATAATAAGAGATTCCTTACTTTGGGACAATCTGGAAGACGTAGTCAGAGCCGAAGTTGGTGGGAATAGAGTTCTTGAGGCCAAATTTCTTCACAGAGCTTCCATTTTGAGTCAAAGAAGAGTCTGAAAGTTGACGATTTTGCAACTCCACTTCCATCTCCGACGCTGCTTCCATGCTTTTTTTTCTCTTCCTCTTTCTTGGGAAGGGAAAGGGGTTTAAGAGTTGGTTAGGGTTTGTTGATCCAGACGACAAAGTTATATGGCCTAATCTTTAATCTTTTGGCCCATTTATGACCCAACATCACTGTGTCCACTACGACTATTAGACATATCAACTTTGGTTTGTGTTTAGTGGTTACTAACTCAGATGACCCAAATATCGAGTGATTTGGTTGGGTGTTCACCAATGATCAACCCATGGCTAACATATGTTCGCTTTTAATACTTGCAAGCATCGAGCTAGGAGACTCAGTCGAAGGAGTTCCATGACATCCTACATCTATCTGCATCTTTTGTTTCAATCTCTTTCATCTTTGTCTCAAGAAACTATGAAATTTCAATCGTATGGTTGATACCACCCATCGTGAAAAACGTTCTATTTTTTATATACAAACTTCTGCTTGTTTTATTAATTAATCCAACATTTTACACACACACACAAAAATCATGATGATTTTACTCAAGTGTCTTAGTATTCATTTGTAAGGTTAATTATTAGGTAATAACAGTTTGCTTCATGAATCAAAATTGCCACACGAGTTAAATATACGACTACATTGGTCAATAATATATCTATTTTTAACAAACGGGTATTTAAGTTTTTTTTTTTTTAAATTACATTATAGAGAAATATACGATTAAGAAATTACATTATAGAGAAAATAAACCGAGTTATTAATTATGCATAATGTAAACATAAATTAATTTGATTATGATTCAAGGATCGTTGTCCGCTAGACATATCCTCGATCGTTTTGTCGTGGAATTCTTATTGCGGCTACTGCAGGTTTGTAAAATTTTCACATGTGCATAAAAATGTATAAAGTAAGATCATCAGTCAAGACATAAGAGACATGTGCTCACAACAATTTGTTGAGGTTGAACAAAATGTGTTTAACTCTATAAAAACCAAATTAACTAAAAATAATTTTAAACAAGCAATTCAACATGTCTAATTATAAGTACTCGACACTAATACACTCTCATTTGAACGCCAATCAATTTTTTATCACATGTCAGAATAAAGAGCACCACCTCATCTTCTCTTCCAGATCATGTGCTATTAGCATGAGCTTCATCTCACTCTTTGTTATTCAAAATATATTTTATGCCATTAATATATTTTCTCCTCTGTATAACTTGAGATCATTTTTAAATTACCATTTCAAGATCAATGGGGATTTATGCATATATTCGGTATAGATGTGCAATACACTAATGTCTACAAAAATGTGTTTGATTCATTTCTTAAGACGAATTAATCTCATCATTTATATTAACATGTGAGATCTAATCGATTAACGAACTTAATGAGAAGTAGCCACTTCTAAGAATCTTGGAACTTGAGTTTGCGTTCTGACTTGTGGGAGATCAAAGACGACGACTTACGACTAAATCAGCCAATCCTTTTGTTTCTATAAATCCTTTTGTTACATATATTGTCAAAAACGAGTTTCATGTATAACATGATTATATCAAAAATTTATAATATTGATTTATACTATTTAAATATTTCGATATCTTTCTTTTCTTTTTAGTAGATATATATATATATATATATATATATATATATATATATATATCATTAACTATATGCCAATATTAAAAATATTTTACTTCAGATTCTATATCAACCTATATATACATATATAGCATTTTCTGAAGCCAAAACATGTATTTGTTAGATCAACAGTTTACATGGTACTAACCAAAAACAGTTGAAATGGTCAATTTTAATCTGGAGTAAAAAGCATACGTTCCAAGCATGAGTCATATGAGTATTATATATAATAAACTTTCTTTAGTTGGATGGTCCAGGGATCTAGGGTTTATAAAAATCAAAAGAAGAACCAGTAAGAATTGGTCTGGATATATGGACCACTCGCTTAATAAATCAATTTTGCCAATTTTTATTATTATTTTATAGTACTATTTACTATACATTTAGAAAGTAAAGTACTGCACCAAAATAGTAAATTCATATCTTCATGAAGTTTATATATTGATAAGTTTTAAAGAAAGAGTACTAATTAAAGTAGTAAATTTGTATCTACTTGATATCAGTACGGAATGACATTTTAGTGTTGATTGGTTAATGTGAAAATCTGTGTGTAAATGCAAATAATTATGACTTTACATATAAAAATACTGACCATGTCGTTTTTTTTTCGTCAACAAAATTGATTGATATATATATTACAACGTACAAAACTATTTAAATTTTGATCGTATTGTAGCATTAGTCTAGAGCACAACCACATGCTATATATTTGCACTGTCCAAAAAAGAAACAGAAACCTACGAACTTAATTTTCCATTAATTATATCGGTTTATCTTCATTCATGATCGCGCGACGGTTAAAAACTAATCTGGCAAACAGTAAAAAACCGTTAAAGGTGGGTTATGGCAAGACTTAAGTCTTGATGTATGATGTTGTTCTCTGCTAAAATCTATATTATTAAAACATGAACATTATTTGTCCCTTTTCGGTCGATGTTTCGGCAAAGTTTGTCCGTCGACAATTAAAAGAGAGGGCCAATTAAGTTACCCATCTCTGAAATTTTAACAATGGTTCATGTATCGCTTTATCTGCATATATTCATATGTATCTCCACTTTCTGAATTCAGAAACCATATTCAGCAATTTATCCGATTTTATTATATATATTATATGAATATCGATTATTAAAAGAAAATTGGAAAGCACCATTAAATTTCACGATAAAAAAAAAAACAATTAACAAAATCAGGAATGAGTAGCTCAGATTTCTCCACTGCCTCGAATCACACACATCTCCTATATATATAATCATATATGTTTATTTATATATGTAGAACTATATGATATATAATATCTATATGAAATGGTGAAAGAAGGTGGTCGGAGAACTAAACAAGATCACATGAAACGGGAATCAAACAATCAATCACTGATGAATCAATTATCCGGTGAGGATTTAGCTCCTCCTTTGCCCTGATGATTGGTTCTCTCGCCTTCAATAACTCGGTAACGATTTAAGTACGTCTTGAGCTGCTCGGCGTAATCATCGAACCCTAGATTTGCCATAGCCCAACAGATATCGTCTCCATTAACGGTCTTTCTCTTCTCCTTGTGACATTTATCGGAGGCTTCTCCGGTGACGAAGCTAATGAACTCGGAGACACATTCTTGCATAGTCTCTTTTGCTTCTTTAGAGATCTTTGCGTTTGGTGGCAGAATGTTCTTCATGATCCTTCCTACGTTTGCTATCGGAAGTAGCCTGTCTTGTTCGTTTATCATCATATTTTCTTCTTGTTGTTGATCCTCCACCACTAAACCATGATGTTGATGTTGATGTTGATGTTGATGTTGATGATGAGATGAGCTGCTCCCAAAGTTGTAAGTTTGGAATCTGGGGATTGAATTTTGGAACGAACGATAGTTCCCAGCCATCAAATCTTATAAAACAGAGGAAAAATGGTCATAAAATCAATTATAACAACAACGATTTATACTGAAATCTTGAAACGAAGTTGTGTCGTTTGCCAAATGATATGGCATAAAAGAAAGAACAGAAAAAAAGAGAGAGAGGTTTTTACATTATATTTGTATGTGTAAATCTGAATTTGACAGAGATTTGTGTAGTTAGATTAGCTTTATATAAGTAGACAATTAATGGAACTAAACAAATGAGTAATTTAATGAGTAGCTTTATATTTTGACCCCAAAAAAAAAAAAGAAGAAAAATACTAGACTTATTAGCTTTATATAAGTAGATAATTAATGGAGCTCAACAAGGAGTATTTATGTTTGCTCATCGAGGGTGATGACGTGTCATACCACCAATGAAAGCGGTTTAGGTCACTATAAACCTCACTGGGGAGACAATGTGGCAGGTCAAGCTAATTTCTCTTTCTTTTTTTTTTTTTTTTTTTTTTTCTCTTGTCTAGTTCTACTAATTAATTTCTCTTAAACTTTTAGCGGTTTTAATTGATTTTTCTAATCTACTCTCTTTTTTATTTTTATTTTTTTTCTCTTTAAAAGCACGTTTTGGAAAACAAATTTGTCTACAAAAATGTATTCACTTTTTTTCTGGGCAAAAAAATGTATTCAGTTTTCTACGCAAAAATACATAACATTTCATATTATATTCATATTAATTATAATTCAAATATATAAAATAATTTTACCTCTTTCGGTTATATTATCTCCCAATTAGTTAGAGAAGACAATGGCATATTCTATAGCCAAGATGGCCTTAAAGATGTATACTTATGATATCAAATGAAGAAGTTAACAAAGATTTTTTTTTAATATTGTTGAAATAGTAGAAAATATTATATTAAGTAATGCGGATTAGTTTGAGAAATTTTAAAAATAAACAGGCTTCATATTGTTGAAAATATCTGTAATATTATATAATAAATCATTTTTAATTTGTCATGTTCATATTAATTTAAACAAAATTTTACATAAAGGCCAATTACTTATATATTTTAATAAATTAAAATTATTATGACTACTCATCATTATTAATATTTTTATTCTTTTATGCAATTTCGAACTGGTTAATATTTTAATTTTTTGTTCGTTTGTTTTCTCAGATAATATAATTTATAATATATATATATTATAAATCTAAGATATGATAAATAAAATTATTCTGATTTTGGCCTATTTAAAACCCAAAAAACAGTTTTAGTTTGATTCAAATGATAGATGTAATATAACATATTAAATTAAGATAACATTTAAAATAAATGATAAAATCATTCAAAATATTAAATAATTTATAATCTAATTATTTTACAATTATTTACATATGCGTAAGGACGGGAGTCATCTTATTAATATCATAAAAATGATATTTTAAAAGCTTCTCTAATTAGTTTTTTAATATACATGAAAATACAACACATTATAAATACTTTATTTCTTCCTGTTTACAGCGTGTTTCACCTCATATGATTTAGTATTCGATTCAAAATTATGACGCTTACACGATTTATTGTCTTAATTGTCAATTGTATGTAATAGCTAGCATCATATCAATTTTCTTAATTTGAGCATTGTTAGCCTATCCGTACAGCAGCTTCTTTACTTTCTAGTTAAGAACTTAAAAAGTTCGAATTTTTTCTATATAGTTACTTTTTATTTTTATGACTTGTAATTTTAATAATTTAGAGCATTAATTATGAAAAATTTGTTGTTGTTATTTAATACGTTTTACATTAGAAATATATGTTTAAAATTAGTATGATGCTATAACTAACAAAAATAGATCTCATTTATAAAGAAAACCATCTTTAAAAATACAAATTGGTTCGAATGTTATGATAATGGGTGATAGGGTTCGACTTCTTCTTTGTTGGTGTTTGGGTAATATATCCTTCGTCTTGTTTGGCTCGGCATGTCAATATATCATGTAGTAATAATAAATAATTGAATAATTGGGTTACCGTTGGATAAAAAGATTTCATTCTAAGATTATTAATCGAATCGTATGTAAGTTTGGTTCTTGTCGCGGAACAAGCTAATATCAAGAGAGAGAGAGAGAGAGAGAGAGAGAGAGTTATAAAACAGTAAGTATCTATAATTAGTACCCATCTATCAATAATTAAATAAATAAAATCTAAGAGTTAATTTAATAAGCAACAATATCTAACTTGTGGACAATATAAGAACACGTCTTGTGGTCTATAATTAGTAGTCTGCTTGCCAAAATCGAAGAGCCTATATATAGGTAGTTTGTTACTTCTTTTAAAAGCATAAAATGTTATCAATTTGTCATTCCTCTCTTAGTGTTCTTCATGTGAATTTCAAGATAGCGATCCTTCATTTTTGCTTACGTGTTTTTTTCTCTTTGCTTTTTGTTTATATTTTTTTATGCGAAAGAATATAGAAAATTTGAGTTTCGATGAGTCTTTCGTAATATTACGACTAAACAATTTATCATTGAAAAAAACTCAAATGATCGTTGTCGCCTTTTTGTGGATTAGTTTTTGAGTTTATTTTAAAACATTCCAATTTTTAATCCATTGGATGCACACTATGCCGTTCGGTATTTTTAAAATAATGTGAAGATATAGTTTTGAACTACGTAAAAAGGTATCTAAAAATAATGTCAATATATATATGAATTACAGAAAAACAAAGAAAATAGTTTACATGATTTTGGTGAGGATGGTGTTCTAGAAGTATGATAGATGGGTATTATTTTATTTTATTTGTTTTCCCCAAAAACCTAAGTCAGGTGGTTAAATATTTACAGCTATAAATGTAAAATATTATTAAACTGAGGACAAGTGTCGAGCGACGGTGGATCGGACCACCTTTATTAGCGGATAAACAAATTATGTACGTCTTTAGCTATATAATTGATTAAATGTAGCATGATGACGCTTGCTCAAAGCATTTAAGTAGTTTTTTTCTTTACTTGCTCGTTAAATTGGTTTCAACTTTTAACTTTTTTTCCCTAACAATGTATCCATTTCATTTTTGTTGATGAAAACCATTTAACGAGTAATTAAGAAGAGAAACTATGTCATGATTAACTATATGAAATTAATTTTTCAAATCATATGTCATAGTTGTGTTTAGTATAACATTATGTTCCATCATACTTAGGTAAGAATAACTAAAAGTTATGTATATATACAAAGCTAGCATTAGTTGTTGAACCCATAATTAACCACTCGTATAGTACGATATTATCTCAAATGGCTGGACAGAAAAGTAAATACTGCTGATTTAATTTGATTAGAAATATATAGTCGATTCTCCAATATCTAATAAATAAATAAAAAAACTGAATCGCAAAAGTGTATATTTATTCATGTTGAATAAAGAAGGAATGGTCATGCATTATTGTTTAGTTAATACCGTAAGTGATTTTAATCCCATTTGTTAATTAGATCGAGTTTAGTGACTCTAATCATGAATGAACGTACAATTAAGCGTGCGACTAGTTTTGTGTGTGGTCCATGCATTAACACTATTTCAGTATGTTATATACAAAGTTAGTCTCGTCTTCTTTTAATTACTTCTCTTATTAGATTCTCTCCTCTTTTTTTTTTTTTTAATAGATACAGTTTTCTCGTTATTCCATAAAAGTTTAAGTATCAGTATAAATATATAAAGGCCTCAGCTGACTCGGAAATGTATTTGAATTTTAATCACGTAATGGGCCAAATGATGATCAACTCAAAGCCCGTTTGTTCATGCGTCTAGGAAACCCATCACCTGCGTTGGGGTCTCTCCACAACATTTTAAATATCTTCATTCCCATGGTTAGATTAGATATAGTAGTAATAAACTAGTAACTCACTGATGAGAGTCCATTGATACTTGATTACAGGATTTGTATAGCCAACGCCTTTCCTGTATCCAATCATAATGGGCTTATACACAATATTGGGCTTCATATCAGATTAAACGATTTTAATGGCTCATTCTTATATCAACATTCAACTATTCAACACTGCATATTTATTTCCAAATCTCTTTTGTTTATTTATTCAATAACTGATATAGATTTCTAAAAAATAAAACTTTCATTAAAAATTTATGTATATATATATATATTATATTTTGCCTAGATTCCATCAAA
The DNA here is from genome assembly GCA_039880935.1 of Streptanthus diversifolius. NCBI lineage: Eukaryota > Viridiplantae > Streptophyta > Magnoliopsida > Brassicales > Brassicaceae > Streptanthus > Streptanthus diversifolius. The sequence continues at coordinate 113,169 of JAXGFM010000018.1, read as the reverse complement.
TTAATATGTTAACTACACAACAAATAAAAGCTGTCACTTTATGTAAATCACCCCAAAAACGTAACCAACAAAATCAATAAGGCAATAAATCTCAAAACAATATAATACTAAATAATGTTAAGAAAATAGTATACTATAAATGGGGTTTGCGACTTTTATTTTTACATAAAAACCCATACTTAATTTACAGTATATTTTCAAGTTAAAATAGTATATTTTAAAAAGTCTCGAAAATTTCAAATATTTAAAATATTTTTTAAAAGATATTAGTAAGAAAATGTGCAAAATAATACATTTTTCTACAGCTTTTGATTTTTTTGTTTTTTTTAAAACTCAGGAGGCTAGTTCTGATTCTAAGATGAAAAAAAAAAAACATTGTAGAAACTAACTCTGATTGAATCTCATAGTCGTTGAAGTTTATTTTATTTACATTGGTGCCGAAACAGGCAAACACCACTACTAAAGAAGAGTATTACAAAAAAAAAGAGCTTGTACGGAATTGTTAGACGGTTGTATATTTTTTCTTCGTCTTATTTTGGTCACGTTAGACACAAAAGTACTTCATATTCAAAACAATATTTTCTACAAACCATCGTTTTCATTTATTTTAATTTAAAGTTTGGTTAAGAAAAACATGAAAAAGAGATTTTATATAGTTTAATTTGTGTTCCAGTTTACACGTAAAGTCATGATGTAAACTGTAAAAGTCCGTTTTGGGTCAAGCATTAGTTTCAGTATATAAGAGTAAATAAATTATGTGAAGTTTGTCTTTTATAAACGACTTAAGAAGTAGTAGTAACATTAATTTATATATATTTTGAAGATCGTAATTAGGGTTTTTTTCTTGACCGTTTTAGAACAGTGTGGTGGTAATTAAACACCGAGGCTAAGTAAATTAGAAGACAAAAAAAAAAAGTTCACTTGCCACGAAAGCGAAAACAAAAGCTTGTCAATTACGGAAACAGGTCAAAGGAAAACGAAGATACAGTTGACCGGACAAGGGCAATTTAGTAGTTTTGATTCACATTGATTAAATGCCCATCTGGTAAGAAGAACGCAACGCGTGGTCTCACGCTCTTGATAAATTCTAAAGCAAAGCGTAAGCGTACATATATACAGATGGTTTCTTTTTGCAATTTCCGTTTTTATTTCCTAATTTTGTTTTTTTTTGGTTTGGCTCTTGTTCTGAAAGTCTGCGACAGAATTCGTAAGTTTTGGTGTGGATGCCAAAGCTGAGTTGTGTTTGGGTACGAGAGGTAAATCTAAAATCTTTTTTTTTCCTTCCTTTCGACCACGTCGTCGTCTTCTTCTTCTTCTTCCTCATCGTCTCCGTCTTTTTACGCGACTTGTCTTTTTTTTTTCTCTCCTTAATATATAAATATATATATATATATATTGTACAGCTCTTTTGTTCTTCATTGTTCTGTCTGTTTCCCCGTTTGTTGTTCGTATCGTTAGCTCTTCACACCGAAGTTGACATCTAGCTAGATTCAAAATAGATTCATGAACCTTTTGGGTACCCGTTTTATTGCTCGACGTTGCCTTTTTTCTTCTTCTTAAATGTTGGACTTCTTCCATGGAGGTTAGCAGCCAAAGTTCCGTTCTTTCTTCGTTTGGTGTATTTTTATGTATACGGGGGTCTAATATTTTGGCGTTAAAAATGGTTTCTTTTGTTTCCTGGTTTGGGTTATAATACGTTCGTAGCGAAACAAATCAGGTACTTAGTGTTTTTCGATTTCAAGTCATTCGTGGGTTTCTCTGGTTTTTCTCTTTTGCTTATATGAATTGGGTCAGTTTGTTTCGTGATTACCTTAAGCTGGTTTCATGACGGTACTAAAAACGTCAGCTTTGGGTTTCGAAATCGTTTCATTCAATTTTGGACATATGTTTCTTCATGGCATTCTCTTTCAATGTTAGGGGTTTTAAGTATTTGGGGATGACTTTGACTCCACAAATCTAAATTGTCTCTAGAGGATTGCTTCGAATGGGTGTATGGCTCATAAACAGTTAACAGGCCTGCATTTTTTTCTTGATGCTGTGAATTGGTGATTTGCTCAGATGGAGCCTATTCGTTCAGATGATGATGACATGGAAGGTTTTGTCGATGAATTCTCTAAGCAACTGACTTCCCCATATTCTGCATATCTACATGGAATTAATGGAAATCCCGAGGTGCTTCCGCGTGTTGGAGATCAGTACCAGGCAGATATCCCTGTTCTAGTCCCAGAAAATGATCGTTTAAAGCTCTTTAGAAGCTTTGGATCAGAGCCCCACCTGGTTGCATTTGGTTTGCCTATCCCACTTATGTGGACAAGAAGTGAGAAATTCAGAGGTTTCCGTGAAGCTGAGGGTCCGTCAGGCGATGTTTCCTTGGAGAAATCTGAAACGGTCGCTAGACTGAAACCGAGGAGTATTGTGCTTGCATTGCCATGCCAAAGAAATGCTAAGTTCAAGTTTGAGTGGCTCGATAAGAGCCTCTGTCCGTTTCCTGGGACTTTAGGTGAATCTTGGGAAGACGCTGAGCAACAGAGGTTTCTTCTTGGCCTCTACTGTCTTGGGAAAAACCTTGTCTTGGTGCAGAGATTTGTTGGGAGCAAAAAGATGGGAGATATGCTCTCATACTATTACGGCAGCTTTTACAGGTCTAATGAATACCGGAGATGGGTAGATGGACGCAAGTCGAGAAGCAGACGGTCTGTTCAAGGCCACAAGTTATTGACAGGTTGGAGGCAACAAGAATTGCTCTCTCGGATCTCGTCTCATGTATCTGAGGAATGCAAGAGTATGTTGCTTAAGGTACGTTTGCTTCTGCTTATGAGTAATCTGAGACTGAAATGAGAAATAAAGATTGTTGATATTTCTATCTTTTTGTTTCGTAGGTATCTAAAGCATTTAGAGAAGATAGGATTGCACTGGAGGAGTATGTGTTCACCTTAAAGAATACGGTTGGTCTCGATATGCTTACAGAAGCGATTGGTATAGGTAAAGGAAAAAAAGACTTGACCAACTGCACGTTAGAGCCAACCAAGTTGAATCCTGGAGCCTCTGCTAACTCTGAAGTCCGAATACGCAATGATCTTCCCATTGCTGATATCGTCAAATTCTTAACCGGAGAATATAGGATGAGCAAAAGCCGGTCCAGTGACCTCTTCTGGGAAGCTGTTTGGCCACGTTTATTGGCAAGAGGGTGGCACTCTGAGCAGCCGAAAGATGGTCCAAGGAATTCTCTTGTTTTTCTCATACCGGAAGCCAATAAGTTTTCCAGGAGGAAGATGTCAAAGGGGAATCACTACTTTGATTCTCTCACTGATGTCTTGAACAAGGTTGCTTTAGATCCCACGCTTCTTGAGCTCAAAACTGATGAGGATCGAGAGAAGATAGAGAGTAAAAAAGAGCAAATCAAGAATGATCCGCCGGTAGATTTAGAGGAGTTTGATGATTCTTCACAAAACAGCAAGAAGAAGAAAAGGTACCTACAACCACGCAGCAAGAAAAGTCAGGAGATCACGATGTTTACGATTGTGGATACTAGTGAAGCGAATGGTGTGGAAGGATGTACATTGAAAGAACTAAGATGTCTGCCTGTTGAGACTGGAAATTCAATAGCAAACTCCACAAGTTACTTGAGTGAATCTGAGGATAACCTGTCAGAAGAATCTGAATACAAGGCAGAGACGACAGCTAAATCAATGGCTTCAAGAGTGTGCGGTGGGGGCAGTATTAGTTCTGCTAAGAGCAGCTCTGTAAACATGGAGAAATCCTCGAGTCGAAGCACCATTTCGCTCAATGAGAGACGGCAGAAGAACCGGAAAGGCGGGAGACCAAGAAATACAAAGTTGTTACCCGTCTGCGCCAAAAGGAGTAGCTTGGCAGATTGTACCTTGAGAGAATCAGGTTGTTTTGGTGAAACTCTGTACAGGAAGAAGAATCCAGTGAAGAAGGGGACACGGATGAGACCAAGCCCATCAGAAGCTGATCAAAATGCAGTGTTGAAGAGAGAGGAGCATATCGATCAAGATCAAACTCTGAAACTGTCCTCAAACGGTTCCTCTGCAGAAGATAGCTCTTGTGGAAGAAATAAAGACCGCCAAACATCACCAGGAAGACCTGAAATCAGTGAAGATTTCGACTTGAACGTTTTGCAAATCTCACTAGAACGCGAAGCTGATGGTACTGATACTGTCATCACAGACGGGGTGCATAACAGTCAGAGCTCTTGTGCCCAGCAGTCATCTGTTCAAATGGATGCGGAATTGCAGTGTAAGTCTCAGGAGCTGCAGGTAAGCAGTGATCTGCTTCCTGGGCGGAGGCAGAGTACAAGGAACCGGCCGTTGACTACAAAGGCACTGGAAGCTTTTGCTTTCGGGTACCTTGGTAACTCGAAAAAGAAGAGAAAGGCTACGGAGGAGTCAAGAAGCAAGTCGAGAACAAAGTCTACAAAGCGCATCCATCGACACTCGCTTGTATCCTCTGGGTTCAGAAACGGAACTGTGGAGGATGGTTCGAACACTGACGAGAATGAATAGACTCGCTTTGATCTTAAAATTGACGTTTTTGTGTATATCTCAAGAACAAGCGCCAAATCGGGAGGAATCTAGCAGTTAGAGTCGATACAGCAACATAGTTACAGAAAATGTTTTGCCTTTTGTTTCTAATTGATGTTTCTGTCGTGGCTGAAAGAAAGCCATCGAGAGCTTCGATGTTATTTTTTACTTTCATCTTATCCACCGCAGAGTCAGTGTGCTCAGCAGTTTTACAATCCCAAAACTTTTCTCAGCTTCGGACTCATCAAGATGCAAACTTTCGAGATTAAAATTGCTCATCACAAAGAAAAAACTTCGACGAGCAGTGTAAAGGACGCCAGAAATATAAGCAAAACGCCGATATGCATGGTGGTTATAAACAGAATTGGCTCATTGTATATTTTTTTTTCAAAGTTGCACTTGTTGCAGCTATTGAGAAGCGGTTTTCTCTTGTTATTTTCTTCATACACCAGAGCTGATTACTGAGGCAAGGAGTTATTAAGACTAAGCTGAATGCTGACACGAGCCACATTTGAGGCTGCCTTCAGGATCTCCTGTTCTTCATCTTCAGCGGCTCTCATGGCGTCCCTGCAGATTAGCCAAATTCTTGTCAGACGGTTGCAAGAGTTGGCCTACAAGTGCAGATATGGAAGAGCTTTACTGTATTGTCACGGTTGATGGCATCGCAACTTCGATTTGGAGCAAGATCTTGCTATGCAACAAGTGGGGTGTAACTCGTTTGATAATCATTTTCTGCAGATATGTGAAACATTCCATGAACGGATTAACCTTAATATTAATAAACAGAAATAACTCGAGGTTAGGTTTGGCATGGATTATAGAAAATATAAACAGAATACATCAGAGAACTGTGACGAAAAAATGTCTGAGACAGTGGCTTCGACATGTTTAATCTCTTTGCAGATGTTACTTCCTTGATTACTTTCCTTCTTTATACTATCGTGATCCATTATGCTACAATAAAACTGGAGAAAAGCAGTATCTGCAAGGGCAATTTGAGATGGATAGCTAAGACCATTAAGCAGTGGATAAGGAGATTAAACATATTCTTCACCATGCAGCATGTTGCATACCTATATGAAAACTTCAGACACTTGAGGATGGTTCCTATTGATCTGCCCGTACATATTCTCCTACCTCGTGTGAAACACTCACACTGGAAAAGGGATCTACCTGTAAGGAAAAGGCGGTACTGATTTGTTTTAGTGGGCTCATTCTTCCAACTCGATACAGAGAAGGAAGCAGCACTCACCACAATGTGTACATCAAGATACAACGATGAACCGACTCTTCTACCCCTTAGCCGCTGACATCCCTATGGACAAAGAATATCATGACATTCATTACCAATCAATAACAGAAAACATAAAGGCATGCTTTAACAGATACACCGTATCTAGAAAATAATACCATATATCAGTGTTAATTTATATCTTGAATGACTATCACCGTGAAATGTACAAGGATCCAAAGTCCATACCTTGACTCCTTCAACCTGTAATATGGTTTATCTTATTGGCTCTAATAGCTGAGCTGGTATAGCAGCATCCACCAGTTCCAAGACACTAAACAATGAAATGAGAAATTTCACCAGTGGACATGGTGTTGGAACCAAAAGACAGACTTGTAACCAATATTCCATGTTCAAGCTAATACAACCTTTGTATAGAGAGAACTAACATGAAAAGCAACATATATATATATACACACGGGGGAAAAGATGTGAGTACCTTTGGTGTCCCGTTTCCAGTCCAGCTTTGAAAATCATTGCCGGGAAAACAAGACCAGCTAGGGGATCTAAAAACTTAACTCCGAGAATAGAACCTCCTGCACAAAAGTAAATGTTCATGATTTTCAAAACTTCACGTCTCCCTTTCTCAATGTTTCTCTTTAGAGGCTCTGTTACAAAGCTGGACACGTTGTCTCCTATAACTAGGTCTGGGGTAATGGAACAAAAGATAGAGTTGATTGACATATTTACTCATTTGATATAAATGCTTACCAACTCCAACTAGCGCAACTACAGAAGAAATTGCATCTGATCGGTGATGCCATGCATTTGCCATCATCAACCCACTCCCTTGTTTTTCTCCTGCTCGTTTTGTGATCCAGTAAAGCCTGAGAGGCATAAGGTTCACGCAGAATGATCAAAATAAGTGAACAAATATCGATGATGTAATAGCACAAGAACAACAAAATCTCTTCCTGTTTCAGACATAGTAAATAAACAAGGCGGAGGGACAAAAATGAATCACAACAAGTTACAGTTGTCTACTTTGAACCGAGTTAGACTAAAATCTTTACACATAAATTCAATGAAGCTATGAGCTATCACAAACTTGGTGAAAGTGATAATAAAGTATCTTTTGTACCCTTCTTTAATGGAAATGGAAGCAATAGTTACAGTCAAAGCGAGAGTGGGATGACTCATATCAATTCCGTGATGATGTCCAACATGACTATGATTTCCATGTATCTCCTGAACCACCTCAGGGGCTGCGGACAGTGCAGTCTGCAAATGAGAAAGGAAGAGCGAAGAAGAAGCTCAGCACCAACTCATATTCACATAGATAACGTGCACACTTTAGTATAGCAAGCCTCTAAATTATTATTATTATTATTACTATTTTTTTCATGTCTAAAGCGAACAATGCAGAAAGGTTAAAGTTAAACTTAAGCTGCAGATATCTCAGTCTTTTAGTAGATATCATTAATATCTCATCAGTCAAATCCAATGGAACATGTTCAAACAAACGTGTTGCAGGTAGTATTAATGGGTCGTGAGAAAAGAAAGAGCGAATAAACGAGAGAGTCAAGTGTAAAAGCTTCATACATGTAAGAGGTCTAAAGCATGCCACGCAATACCACAGCCAGTTGCCAAAAACATGGCAGAGATTCCAAGGGCTCCGAGAGTTTCGAATTTACCATGACCTGCGGAAAGGAGATGCAAAACATTAAAATACTAAAGCAGTAAGTATAGGTAGTGATGGGTGACCCAACCATATGGATGTTCTAATGTCTTTGGGAACATTAGAGCAACATCACTTAGAACCTGAGATAACCGGTGAGAGCTTTGCCGACAGATAAACCGATATCAGCGGTGAGACCAAGCCGGAATATCTGCTCTCCTTCTTCGGCTCCGGACCTTTGATGTTGGTGATCCGACTCAGGGGGATGAGAGCGGCCAAAATGCCACCTTGTGGAGAAACTCAAACAAGGGTTTTGGGAGAGAAACGGAGAAGATGGCCGGAGAAATGCGAGTGGTGATTGAAGACGGTGGAGGGATAATCGAGAAAGGGATGATGATGACTTACACATGGGATTCAGGATACCCATTTGCGAAATTCAGCTAATCTCACAGACGTTGAAATTTTTTCATCTTCCCGCACTTTCTTTGGTGACCAAGTGCGGATTGTTCTTTGAATCTGCTGCTTAATAATCTCAATTCGCCTTAAGAACCTAATGCTGTCTGTAGCTCGAACCAAGATTCATCGCTTCTAACTTCTAGCCTTGTCCACATGTCTTTGATGATCTGATGTTTCAGGATTGTCTGATGTTTTGTTCGAGGCTAATTTTGAATCTCCAGAAACTCACAAGACCAAATAAATTCAACTTTCCCTTTATTACCAAAATTGGAATACACTACACTCTCTACAGTCTACACAAAGATTGATGCCATATGAGATTTTGACATCAAAAACAGAAAAAAAAAACTCAGAGTTCGGTGTATCCTCTATACACATCCATCAACTCAGGCAACTCCTCCTCGTATCTGATCACCAGCTTCTCCAAGAACACTTTCTCCACCGGAACCAACAACGACGTCAAGCTCCAGTCCTCCTTCACCAGCCCCTTGGATGCCAAAACCTTGACCACGGAGCATCTTGGGATAATCCTCTTCTCCAGGCTAAAGAAGAGCACCACGGGGCACTGTGCGATCGATCTAGGCGCCAGATTCATCTCCTTGACAAGAAACTCCATCGCCCTGTTGATCTTTCTCTCCGACAGCATCATACAGTGCGGGTGCTTCTTGAAAGCGCACATGATGTCGTCTTCCGACCATCCCCATCTCTGGTAGACCTTGAAACACTTGTCCCATATCGATTTGTTGCCTTTTCCAGAGAGAGCGTGAATCGCCAGCACAAAGGTTGATTTTTGGGGATTGAATCCCATCTCTTTAGCTTGTTTGGTGATTGCGCGGAACTCGTGGTTCTTCTGCATCACGGCTTCGGGAAAATGCGTGAGGAGCAGCTGTATGCATTTCTCAGGGACGCCCGTCTCTGACATGTGGTTGATGTTGGGGACGAGGTTCTTGGTGTGGTCCTCGAGAAAAACCCAGGTCGTCCGGCGAAGCGCAGCCACGATCTTATCGTCGGCGTCGAGAACGCTCTTGAGGAAATTGTAGGAAGGGATTAGCTGGTTGACGAGGCTTCTGGTCAAAATGGTGGGATCAGAGGCAAGGGTTCGGGCGAGTAAGGATTTGGAGACGCCGATGGAGAGGAAGAATCGGAGTTTCGGGAGGAGCACGGATTCGGCATTGGGTAGCAGCAAAACGGGGCGTTACTTGACGAGGCTGGAGATCTGGGCGGTGGAGAATCCATGGTCACGAAGAAGGTTTAGAACGGTGTTGGGGCGTTCAGGAGAATCCAGAAAAAGCTTCCGAGATGCAACGATGGCGTTATCCGGAGACAATCCACAAGAGTCGACAAGATAACCTATGGTGAAGGAGAGTCTCTGCTGCTGCTCGTCTTTAGGATTTTTGTTGGTTGAAGAAAACTGAGCGTGGGGAGGAGAGAAGACGAAGAGTGGTTTCCGATTCGTAGGCGGTAAGGAGAAGCTTGTTGTTGTAATGGGAAAGGGAAAGGGTGGTTTTGTGACGAAGAGCTTCAGAGAGGAAATGCCTTGACGAACCGCGACGGCCATGTGTAAGAGAGAGAGGAGAGAGGAGAGAGGAGAGAGAGAGAGTTGCTTGCTCGGTCTCCACTCTTCTTACTTCGGGTGGGATACTTGGGCCATAAATGGGCTGGCTTATATGTGTTCTCGGTGGACTTAAGGAACCCAAATTGGATAATAAATATTTGAACGTAATTATGGGAAGCGGAGGAGACCTTCCTTAGAAGAAATTAGTGATTTTGATCGAGTCGTCGACTCAGCGAGTTGAAATCAGTTAACTTGTGAAATGACAGAATTGTTCCCAGTTTCGGACCAAGACCACTCGCGAGTTTAACTGCCTCTTTTTCACAGGTTGGCCACTCGCACGCTATCCCCGCCCAAGGGCCTTACCGTCATTCTCAAAAACACAATTAACTGAAAAATACAAAAAGTTGATTAATTTTGTTTTTCTCATGTATATATTTTTTCTTTTCTGGGATGCTTTTACTTGGCGACCCAAGGACCAAGATAGAACAAAAATAATATAAAATGTGAAAATTATATAAATACAAGCAAACAATCAACAAATACGAAAATAAAAAAGAAAAATTGAAATTGAAAGCTAAAAAAAGAAACAATCACTGTAGAGGCAGACCGTACGGTATTCTGAAGGGCGAAAGAGGGGAGAGAGAGTGAAGAAAGAAGGAAGAAGAAGGCTTAATCAATCACTGTCGAAGCATCTCTTTTCCTTCTCCGGTAAATCTCCGTCGATCCCCTGATGACCATTTGACATTTCTTCATTACTCTCTCTCTCTCTGTGTTGTAGTAGGTGAGTTCTACTAACTTTACTGTACACCAAATCCCTAAAAAAAGGGCTTCGATGGACATGTATGGACGCAATCCGCCGATGATTGGCTCGCAATCTGTACAAGGTCCCGAATGGACCCCCGGTGACGCCGACACCGGACTCAAAGGTCTCTTCTTCTTCTTCTTCTTTTGATTCGCATGCGCCTTGATTCTCACTTATTATACGGTCTCTCTAGGGTTTCCTGGAAATGGCGCTTTTGAACTGTTTTTTTTTTCCCGTTGAGATTAGTGAATTTGTTATGTAATCGTAATCTGCAGAATCGATGTGGCGATTAGGCTTGGGTAGTGAAACGTACCCAGAGAGACCAGGTGCGCCTGACTGTGCTTACTACATGCGAACTGGTGTATGTGGATACGGTAATAGATGTCGTTACAATCATCCTTGCGATCGTGCCACGGTAATTTTCTCCTCTTACTCTCTTGTTTGTTGATATGCTTGGTTTGATCTCGATTCTTAGCCTGCAACCATTTTTCTCGGGCAATGACTAAATGCCTCTTTAATTATCCGTAATGTGGGTGATTCCTGGGACTATGCGACTGGGGAAAGTGATAAGCTTTAGTAGTTTCCGTCTGTGTATTGTCTTTGTTCATCCCAAACAACATTCTTACTCTGCATTTCACTAGCCTGTTTATTTTTTTCTCGTTTCCATCTTCTTTCTTGTGCTAAGGATGTGTTTTACTTTCACATACCTTTTATGCTATGGTAAAGAGCAGCTTATCGTTTCTCATTTTCGGTTTACAAATTTTTTGTAATAACAGTTCGCAACCTCTTTGCATCTATCTATGTAGGTTGAAGCAACTGTTAGAGCTACAGGGCAGTATCCAGAACGCATAGGTGAACCCCCATGTCAGGTAACCCCCGACAAATCACTCATTTTCAATGTTCCAAGTGATGAAGCAAGTTTATTTTTCTTAGCGGTTACGGAATGCAAAGTTTCGGTTATCTTTGCAGTTTTATTTGAAAACTGGAACCTGTAAATTTGGGGCGTCATGCAAATTCCACCATCCAAGGAATGCAGGTGGATCCATGTGCCATGTTCCTCTAAATATCTATGGATACCCGGTACGAGAGGTAAGCTCTGTTTCTCTTGTTTTACTCTCTTGTACATGTAACCACATGTACAAATCTAATCAAGGATCGGTTTGGGTTGCATGCTCTGTTTAAAAACACTCTTTGTAGGGTGAGAAAGAATGCTCCTACTATTTGGAAACGGGGCAATGCAAATTTGGTGTAACCTGTAAATTTCATCATCCTCAGCCTGCTGGTGCAACAGTCCCACCACCACCACCAGCATCTGCACCGCAGTTTTATCCATCGGTGCAGTCACTTATGCCTGACCAGTTTGGAGGTCCATCCTCTAGCTTGAGAGTTGCAAGAACTCTTCTTCCCGGTTCTTATATGCAAGGCGCCTATGGTCCAATGCTATTAACCCCAGGGGTCGTTCCGATTCAAGGCTGGAGTCCTTACTCGGTGACCCTTCTAGACGCTTGTATCATCAATACATTTCGTTCTTATTTACCACATTTTTTTTCCTCTCTCTCTCTCTCTCTTAATTTTGATTTTCATCCAGGCACCTGTGAGCCCTGCTCTATCTCCTGGTGCGCAGCATGCTGTTGGGGCAACTTCTTTAAATGGAGTTACACAGCTCTCTTCCACCACTCCTTCGCTTCCCGGGGTTTATCCATCACTGTCCTCTCCTACAGGTGTTATTCAGAAAGAACAGAGCTTTCCAGAGAGACCCGGGGAATCAGAATGCCAGTACTACTTAAAAACAGGAGATTGTAAGTTTGGTACATCTTGCAAGTTTCATCATCCTCGAGATCGGGTTCCACCAAGAGCTAATTGCGTCCTCAGTGCCATTGGTCTTCCTCTACGCCCGGTATGCTCTTTCTAAAGTTGCTGCATAGCGTAAAAGCCATGCACTGTTGACTGTCGCAATCTCTGGGCTTGATCATAGTAACAATATTTATTCTCTAATTCCAAATTTAACTTGGGGTTGATACAGGGAATGCAACGCTGCACTTTCTACGTACAAAACGGTTTCTGTAAGTTTGGATCAACATGTAAATTTGATCATCCAGTGGGAACCATCAGATACAACCCTTCTGCATCCTCACTCGCTGATGCACCGGTGGCTCCTTACCCGGTGAGCTCTCTCTTGGGTGCTCTCGCAGTCGCCCCTCCTTCTTCGTCGACTGAGCTCATATCCGGGGGTGCAAAAGATCAATACTTGTCCGGACTGCCTGCTTCAAGAAGCATATCTAACATCTCAGCAGGTTTAATATTCTGCCAGAGCGGCGGCTCAATTCCGTTCTCTGACCTCCAACTCTCGAGCCAGACCTCTCTTCCTCTAACCGGTAGCAGAATCACAAGACAAGGCCGAGAAATCCGTCGATCCTTTTGAATTGATCACCTAAAATAAAAAAAAGGTACGCATACGCAGGCCTCTGGATCACCTTTTGCAATTCTTAATCTATATGATTATTAGTATTATATAGAAGCATGTGATGTGAATTTATATATATTTAATCTCCTTACCTAAAAAAAAAGGCTATTTGAGAGTAGAAGAAATGAGTGAGAATCCCATATATAAGAGGAAATGTAAACGTGCATATATCAAATAAAAGACAAATAAAAAACAAGAAAAAGGGTTTTTTTGTGTGTGTATATTATAGTGTTTGTATAGAGTCGGATAAGGTTTCTTTGTCTTGTCCGAACTCCTACTTCAGTCAGATCCATTGCGGCTGAAAAACAAAAAAAAAGAACTCAATTTTAGTTTTTTTTTTTTTACTTTTGCGAATTGGTGAACTTTTCATGTGTTCTATATCTGTATGTGTTGTTAATTTGTTTACGTTACTGCTTCACATTAGATTATTGTGAGGGAAAACCTACATTTTAAGTTTAGTTAAGAGACTGATTTTGAAGCTTGGCACCATAATGTTGTATTTTATTTTTAAAACTGTTTTGGGATTAGTGGAGAGGGAAGATAATTATTGTGAACAGCCTTTTCCACGAAGGAGGCCCAGTTCACCGGCTAGCCTTAACGGCCCACCGAAAATCAAAATACACGTGCAAAATAGGTGGTAAGATATTTTTATCCAGTGACGGACGGCCTAATCTTTGTTTGCATCATCATCATGTTCAAAAAGCAAAAAAAAACAAGAATCTAAATTTACGACCTATAAATCTATCAACGGTCGAGATGCTAACTAAAGAGAATCTATTTAATATAATCGGGTCCTGTGTGTTGCCACGTCCTCGGATCACCTCCCCCAAGGCATTTTATTTACCTATCTTACCTGAATTTAGATGAGGATATTTACATTAGAATATAAAGATACATTAAATATTTACATTATTTTCTCTAAAAAACAATCCTTAATCTCTGAAAATATTTCGATCATTATTCTCAGAAAATACTATTTATTAATAATAGGAACAAAAAAAAAGTAATATGACGATGAAATGGTAATAATATGATATAAGGATGGATAAACATCGTGGTGTCAGAATTCCAACAAAGATGACACACCACACCGGTCAACACCAAATTTCTGCTTTTATAGATACTTTGACCTTTCATACGATCAAAATTAGATTAAACGTTTAGTTAACAAAAAAAAAAGGAAAGGTAGCATTAAATATAACCTTTTTGTTTATAAAAATATTCCAAACAAAATGTATAAATAAATGGTAAGGGTATGTGATGCTGCTGCCTGTCGCAGACACAATTGATTTTATGTAACTTTTTCAATTATAAATATCAAAATACATATAGGGATAGCTTTTGATCGCTTTATTTATTTCAGAGACTAGTTAGCTTTTTTTATATATATATATATAGTTGTATAATTACTTTTTGTTGACTTTATTGGTTTATCTATCTATCTATATAGAATTTAAAAGATAGATAAACCAAAATCTAGCACATGAGGAGGGACTATAAATAACAGGCGCTTGTTCAACATCCTCATCACACCCCAAGGTTTCTCCATTTGTTGCTTCTTGATCGATGGAACGAGTACGTGATTTGGCATCGAAGAAAGCCGCAGTGATATTCACGAAGAGCTCGTGTTGCATGTGTCATAGCATCAAGACTCTCTTCTACGAGCTCGGGGCAAGTCCTGCGATCCATGAGCTCGATAAGGACCCACAAGGCCGAGACATGGAACGAGCCCTCTTCAGGACCTTCGGCTCGAACCAGGCTGTCCCGGCGGTTTTCATAGGCGGGAGGTACGTCGGCTCCGCTAAAGACATCATCTCCTTCCACGTGGATGGCACGCTCAAGCAGATGCTAAAGGACTCCAAAGCAATTTGGTTGTGATTACTATTAATTCTCTTACATATACAATAAACACTCATTTTCATTTGTTGTGTCATCTCGTACGTGAACGTGAACAATGATATATTAACTATAAGCTAATTATTTGTTGACATGGAGCAGCTATAATCAAATCAAATATAACATATAAAATGAATCTGGTTTTAGCAATATATCTTCTGACAATTGGGTAAGAAAAAATAAACTTTATGTACGTAGTATAAATAATTAAACGATAGAAATGAATATCGGACTATATATGCTATAATAATATCGTTAAAAAAAAAAAAAAGAAGAAGAAGAAGAAGATAATCATGCACATGAAAAGCTACGCTCACAAAAACAATCGGAAGAATATGAAGAAGCCGATGAGTCATGCGTGTGATCCACGCGTACTACTCGTGCGTCCGGCAAAGAGAGACATTCGGAAAGAAAGAATATTTGTCTTTGGCAAGTTAGTGTTTAGCCGAATCACAATGTCCTCTGCTATCAAATGCATTCTTATTTTCTAATCGAAAGCTCTAAATCTTTTTTTTTTCCTCTCTTTGGCGCACAAAGATTCAATCATCAAAGGAGATGTGTTACGAGAATCATTTTAGATTATTAAATTCATTAATTCTACTTTTCTTACGAAATTGGTTTGAATACCGGTTTAAGAAAAAGGCTTACCCAAAATTATAACAAATTGTTTGAATAACAATGTTTCGAGAGGAAAATGAATAATATTAATACAATGTTTCGATTCGTATTCGAGAACAACTAATCAATGACGATATATATTAAAAGAAATAAACAAAGAGTCCAAAGACTCACTCACGCACTTGCTATAAATAGCGAAGCAGATTTCAAGCATTTTACAAACTCAAAACATACATCGATAAATAAAAAAAAACTTAAGCTTAATCAAACCCTAGTTAGGCGAGTCATATCTCATGGACAAGGTAATGAGAATGTCGTCAGAGAAAAGAGTGGTGATCTTCACGAAGAGCTCATGTTGTCTCTGCTACGCCGTTCAGATCCTGTTCCGTGACCTTAGGGTTCAACCAACGATCCACGAGATCGACAACGACCCAGACTGCAGCGAAATCGAGAAGGCTCTCCTCCGTCTCGGCTGCTCCACGGCGGTGCCAGTTGTCTTCGTAGGTGGCAAGCTCGTTGGTTCCACCAATGAAGTCATGTCCCTTCACCTTAGTGGCTCTCTCGTCCCCTTGACCAAACCCTATCAGTCTCTCCTTTACTAGCCCAATTGAACCAACTCGAGATCTTCCATATAATTAATCTTATTAGCTAGCTAGTGACAATAAAAACCCTTATAGCTAGCTAGATTGTGTGCTCGATACACACTAGCTACTAGTTAGACATTCGGATGAGTTCTTCTTCTTCTTCTGATATCTGTATCATATGTGTCTTCTATTGTTTAGCAGCTTTCGTGTTTCAGTATAGTTAATCAACTGGTGTATGTTGATGTACGTATAACTCTTTGTTTATGCTAATGAAAAGAGTATTCAACATATGTTTGTTTTCTTTCATTTTTTTTGTTTGACATCAATTTTTATGGATCTCCAAGATTGAAAAGACTTCCCACATTTTTTAACAACATGCATGTTCTGATAATACTAGCGGTAGTTATGGATTTCCATCCACAATACATGAGAGTATTCATATTGGCTACTCATCAAGAAGAAGACTGTATATATGATTATGTTAACGAAGCAGACCGCTTCCGGGGAAAAATGTGACATTATGTTTTAAGTGACATGCATGCTAACCACATGAACTCGATCGTCTTATCTGAATTATAAGTAAATAGGCTTATTAATTAAGAACCATTAATTGGTCTACCAGTGGTAAGATTATATTGGTGGATACTAAGATTTAGCCATTAGGATTAGTGTCTAGAGCGTACATTTAACCACATATGATTTTTCCTAGTCATTGGCTATTGAAGCATATTAGCACACTCCACCCTGAAAATTCGGGGGAAACAATGCTAAGATATTTATGATGACCTAATGCGACTAAAGCAATTTCAGTAAGAGGATGGAAGATAATAAAAGTGGAAGGGGCTAGCTTTACTAGATATATGGAACAACTTTTCTTAACCTCCAAGTAATAGGGATCTTGGGAGTTGGAGGGGAATCTAATTGGAAGTTGTATACGACGTGTAAGAAATAAGAACCACATCCACTTGTTGTCGCGGTTATAAGATCCAAGATTCTTTGACCGGCGCGTGAGAAAAGCATACCTCTATAGGCGACATATTCGTATCCAATATATATAGAGAGAACCTCTATGATTACTTAGAAAACGGTCCATTTTTTTGCTTTTTTTTTAATTGGAACGAAGCTCATGCGCATATTAGAGTTCACCAAAGTGAAATGATATCAGATTCGGTTTCAGTTTGGTTTCTATTCGTGCTTAATGGAACAAAGTTTTACATTTATGTATATGTTTGGATTGGAGTCGGTTAGTTCATCCAAATTCTTAGATAACTAGTTTGAATTTCTTTTTTTTTTTTTTTTTATGTACCCTTTTTCAAACCAATGATTAATATGTTCAAATCATATATACTTGTTTGACCTGACTGATAATAAACTTTATTCACCGATCTAGATATAGTGATTCAACGAATCTCGGTTTTAAAAACATTAGTTCTGAGCCATGTTGCAAGTATGCGAAAGCAACCCTTAGATTATTTGTTAGTTAGTGTTCATGATAACTCTAATTAGTTGCATCGACGTCGACAACAAACTTGATGAACTAAGGAGTGATAAGGTTTTAGTGGAGTTAGTCAATCCTGGATTAAATAATTATCTTTTAATTGTGGGATCCATTTCATTTTGTCTAGTAGTATCATTCAAACCAAACACCACAAAGGTGTTCACTTTCGAGCATTCTAGCTATGTCGGTAACGTTACAAAGTCTTTTTTTTTTTTTTTTTCTCTTGCCTGTTTTAGAAATATTAATCAAATCGGCAACAACATCAACCCTATTTCGCCACGTATGTTCGGGAATTTTCTTGTATTATTTTTATAAGTTTAAAGTAATTAAATTAGATTCTTCAATTTTTCTTAGAACTTTGAAGTCAATTTAAGTAATGAGACCGTTTAATAAATGTATACGTGTATTATCCAGCACATTTTAATAAATATTAATGATTATGTATAATTTTGACGCAAAAAAAAAAGAAATCCATAAATAAAAAACCTAGTATGTATATCACATAATCACATAATCACATAATCACATAATCACATAATCACATAATCACATAATCACATAATCACATAATCACATAATCACATAATCACATAATCACATAATCACATAATCACATAATCACATAATCACATAATCACATAATCACATAATCACATAATCACATAATCACATAATCACATAATCACATAATCACATAATCACATAATCACATAATCACATAATCACATAATCACATAATCACATAATCACATAATCCATAGTGTCCACTAATTTTTGAAGATATTATCCCCACGGGAAGGAGGAGAGAGTGTGTTTCCGCCGTTTGCAGCTTCTTCCCCAAGAAAAGTTGACTTGTCAAAGAAATGGCGTCACTGTAAATGTGATAAGAATTAAAGCTACCAAAGTAGTTGGAAGAAAAGATCCTAAGAAGAGGTTGGAAGATTCTTTCTTCTTCATCCTTAAACCCACCACAAGAACTAGTGTCGGTTGCTCTTCACTCTCTTCGATTAATCCAATGGAAAAGGAAGCAGTTGAAGGATCTCATCAGCACCATCGCCTCTGCGACTATTGCGACTCCTCCGTCGCTCTCGTCTACTGCAAAGCTGACTCTGCCAAACTCTGTCTCGCCTGCGACAAGCAAGTCCACGTCACCAACCAGCTCTTCTCCAAACACTTCAGGTCACTTCTCTGCGACTCTTGCGACGACTCTCCCTCTTCCGTTTTCTGCGACACCGAAAGGTCTGTGCTTTGCCAGGATTGCGACTGGCGACACCACACCGCCTCTTTCTCGCTTCATAGCCGCAGACCCTTGGAAGGATTTTCCGGCTGTCCCTCGGCGACCGAGTTGCTTGCAGTCGTGGGGCTCGATGACCTCAGTGACAAAGCTTTGATTGTTCCCGATGCCGAAGCGGAGCTTTGGGAGACCCCTCCGGAGATCGTTAGCCTAAACGATCTGGTTGCTTCGGGCGGGCCGGGTCACAATTTCCGGGCCATGGATGTTCCTCCTCTCCCTAAGGTATATAAATAAAAACTGTTAACTTTTTATTATTCGAGTCAAAACAAATTCTCTAGTTTCTGAAAATGTTTTGGAAATTCTCTCACAGAATCGCCACGCCACCTGCGGGAGACACAAAGAGGAGATGATCAGACAGCTCCGTGAACTAGCGAGATCCGAGCCGAGTTGTCTAAAATACGAAACCCTGGATGCTGACCTCGACGCCGGATTCCAGTTCCTAGCACCGGGAAACGATGACGATATGTTGTTTTCTACATTTGAAGATGAGGTACTATCTATTATAATTATCTGTGCTTTGTCAATTTTGGGAGGCAAAATCTCTCAAATTACAATTTTCAAGGTGCGTGGACTCAAATGGTTCGAGGATCAACTAGACGATCAGGACTTTTCCTATTCTTCTTCTCTGCAAAAGAACTTGTCTGAGTCAGATGATACTAATGTGAACCGGAGAGTCTGCACTCAACAAGAACCATCGTCGGTGATGGTTCCGGTTTGCACTATTACTACAAGGTCGCCACATGAGATCAACAGCCTTGAGAGAAACTCTGCTCTCTCTCGCTACAAAGCTAAGAAGAAATCTCGAAGGTAATTTAACTAACTCCTCATCATATATCTATATTTTAACTTGAGAGTTAAAAAAAAAAAAAAAAAAAGCATGACTTGGCCTGGGGTTTGATCACTGTGATAAAAACAGGTACGAGAAGCACATCAGATATGAATCACGCAAGGTTCGTGCAGAAAGCAGGACAAGAATCAGGGGACGATTCGCTAAGGCAGATCCATGATGATGATAGATATAGATAGAGGGTTTGTAGCAGCAGGTCTTTGATTGTATTGTATCATACAAAATCCAATCTTTTGTTGTATAAACGAATCATACGTCTATTATGATCAGATGAGTTTTTTTTTTTATTTTTTTATGTATTCTAAGATAGGACACATGTATGTATGTGTGTTGAAGGAGTCAGGCTTTGTTGTAATTTGATCTTATGAGCTTAAATAACTACAACATACGCGATTCTGTGTGGGCTTAAGTTGTAAGTAACATATTGGGCCAATTAATATGTTGGCATGTTCGGCCCAGATGCTTTTGAATTAAACCGAAGTTGACTGGCTCTCTAAAAGAATCATATCTTTGTGGGCTTGATAAAATCACTAACCGTCATCTTTGTTTGCGTCTCCTCTTAACGAATTCAAAATTTCGGATTTGAACATTTGGTGGAGAATGGAGATGAGAGGAAATGTAGTTGGAGCTCTCTCGTGCATCAACCATTAGCCTTGGAGAAGCTTTGTTGCATCTCTCCTCCTTCATCAACTGTTTGTTTTCGTTTCCTTTTGAATAATTTTTTTTTCTACCAACAAACTTGCTATATAATAAGATCCCCTCCTCTGTTCATGTATTCACACAAGAGTACTAGATTAGAGGTTTCTTACACATCTTGACCAGACTGTTGAAGATCTGTCATGGGACCTGGTGGACCTGGAGGACCTGGAGGACCAGGTGGACCCGGACCTGGTCCTGGATGGGGACCAGGAATTGGAGGACCAGGGCTATTTCCACCAATTGGTGGTTTCTTTGCTGGATTTTCAGACATGATATGTTCCTGGTAAAGACATTCTCTGGTTCATTGTAATGTATTTGTAGAGAGTTAAGGGATTGATGATATGTTTGTTGAATTTTGCAGTCTATCTTGTCTCTGCTGCTGCTGGCTTCTACGAGATTGCTTTGGGGGGCCACCACCACAAGCTCCACCACTTCTTCCTTCGTATTATTGATCGCCGTAGTCATCTCAAGAAAATTATAAAGAGCATTGTCTGTAAACGATATTATTACACATATTTTTCAAAGAAAATTCAGAAGAAAATGTTATATATATTTGATTTCAGAAATTTTATCTGAACTACATTTTCAAAAAAATCCCAAGAAAAAACGATCAGATTAAATTATCAGAGATGAAATCATAGTCAGGAACTACAATCCCTAACGGCATGACGGAATAACAACAGACACAGTCTACTGTCATCGTTTTTGAGTCTCTCTCCTTGTATGGACTTTGCAAGACTTGAAACTATGTACAATACACAAACTTCTTCGACAATGAGGCCAAAGCAGCAATCTTTCTCTTTCAACATGATACAACTAAATAAACATGCGGGTTTTGTTGGAATCATTCACATGCTATCTTGGTGTCAAAGCTGCTAAGGCAAATGGTGAAGGCCTGGAAGGCAGAGATAGGGTACTGGTAATCCATTGTGAACACATCTTTGCCGACTTTACCAAACTGGAGAATCACGGTTTCGTGCTCAGGTCCAGCAGGTCCGTTCTCGGGAGCTGCTACGAGCTGAAAGTTTTTGACGGAAGCAACAGTGACTCTCCCATTGAAGTTGAGGCACCAGCACTGGAGCTGTTCGTGCCATCTGGGCGCTTTGTTCTTCAGGACAAGCAGCCCTTCCTTTTGAGAAGCAGAAGATGGACCAGACGGGAGACTCTCTGAACGAATTGATTTCGACCTGAAGAAGGAAAATGACGGGAAAATATCAAGATTGCTGTGGAGAAGTTCCGTCTGAGTTGGAGCTGTTCCTCCAGGTTCTACTGCTGATGCAGGGATGGCATCCATTACACACTGCATCCTCCTCGGTCCTCTGGTTTGATACAACACCAAAAATTCACAATTATTAGCAAAAAGCAACTAGAGCAACGATCTTTTTCACTCATGGAGTATTTGCAAGCAAGGAGATAAAAAATCACCTGGAGCCCAAGACATTAAGCTCATATGAGATATGTGCTACAGGATAGTTGCCAGATGGAATTCTTGGGCTCACTTGTTTCAAACTGAGAAGTCTGCTTGAACGGGTTCTGGAAACCTGAGCTCCAGGATTCGTCTGCTGGGCATCATAGACAGTGAACTTGGTCCCAAGAAAGTTAGATCTGAAAGGAAGTCAGACGAAATGAAAGGTTATGGGAAAATATATGAAAAAAGGAGGCAATTAAACCATGGACTTAAAACAATAAAGTAAGTGACCTTAGCTTTCCGATGTAGGTACTGCTTCCTCTGGAGACATCATCACAGTTTAAGGAGATGATGTAGTCAGTGCAAGTCGGCCTCCGAAACCTCTTTGCAGCAAGAAGGAACTTTCCATCATCATTTGAAGGAGCTGCTGAACAAGAAAAAGCAAACTCTTCACTGTTATTATTCACAAACATATATTGTATAAAGAAGAGAAAAGGGGCAAAAAACATATGTTTAGTTTCACCTTGGTTTAGTCCGAGGTACAGATAGTAAGTTTGACTGCTGCGGTTTCTCATGATATAGCATTGAACAAGCGATCCCCTTGGACCCGGCTGAAACGGAAATCAGCAAACATTAGCCTGAAGAAGCACGCTAAGTCGAAGTAAAGAGAGATAGTAAACCTGTTTGAGGGAGATTGGAAAAGTCAATTTGCTGGAAACTTCAGGAACTTTGACGATCTCTTTGACGATTTCACGCCAGTTCCTGCAAACACCTGCGCAAGAAACAACATTCTTCCTAGAGGGCCAACTGTCTTCCGATTCCTCGATCCTCATGAGAACATCCCTGAGGAGCTCCGGGGGCATACTAGCCCAGCAGCTCTGCTTGAAAGCATCCACGGGAACACGAGTATCCTGAACCACACGTTGAGACCTTGATCTACCATACCCGAATCTCACATCAAATCCTTTTCTGGAAATACTCCCCAGCTCTCCTCGCATGTCCTGAATCAGACTCTTGAACGACATGTCTCTAAAATTCTACCTAATTTATAAGCACTCACTCTCTATAATAACCTCCTCCTGATAACTAACGCATCTAAACCCACATTCTGAATGAACAAGATCTCGTCTCCAGGCCAGAATGTTTCCAAACAGAAAAGCCAAAAGATCTGTTCCCCACCTAATCTCCACGAGTTAAACACAAGCGACAAAAGCTTCTTACCAATTCAGATCAAGAGTATTAACGCACTAGGCACAGCGCAAGATCCGATTAGACGAAGATCCGAAAATAACCGCTTAATACCTAAGAATCCCCTGCGGCTATGGAAACAAGAAATCAAAAAAAAAAAAAAAAAACTTTATCGATTTACGAGCTTCACACCAATGGCTTCCCCAACGAGAAAAACGGATGTATTGAGCACCAAAAGAATCCGGGTCGAATTCGGGAGCAGTACCCAGGTCTCAGATTCGGGTATCGATATCGACAACACTCGAAAGCAAATGCCTTTTTACAGCAGCAACAGAAGCGGTCAGAGGAAATAGATTTAGGGTTTGGTCATCGACGGGGGAGTGAATATGTATGTATGTGTATCTGTGTTATCCAATCGGATCCCTGTCTCTCTCTCTCTCTCTCTCTCTCTCTCTCTCTCTTTTGTTTATTTTTTTTTAATTATAGTTATGGTCAATTTAATTTTTAACTAAATTTGGCAACAAATTAATACATTTGCATTGCATGGAACGTGTGTATTTATTTATGTTGTTCTACGGATTTATCTTATTTCTTAATTAGTACTTATCTGGAAATATTGAAAGTTCGTCGAAATAATGGTAACTGACTAGAAAATCTTTGCTCAGTGCAAAGTAAATCATATATCTAAGATTTGTTATTTGTTTTAACCAAGAAAAAAAAAAAAGAAGAAGAAAGATACAAATATTAGTCTTATTAATGTTGTATGAAAGCTTTCCGTTTTCCCTGTTTTTACGCAATGTAAAACAAATAATTATTTTGTCAAATCAAATAAGTAGTAAGTAGTATTTAAGCTTTTTGATTTTGCCGTGATCACCGCACTTTGGCCGTTTTGGAAGTCCAAAAGGTAATACGTCTTAAATTATTTATTTTTTAATTTGCGATGAAATGTTCCTTTTTGATAAAAAGAAAAGTTATTAGGAACAAACCAAGTATTGATTTGGTCAAATCCATAACCTTGTAAAATTAAAGAAAAGAAAGATATTACTCAGAATGGTAATTCGTATAAATCTCATTAATGGGTGGGGCATACGGATCCTTATATGGGCTGAAAAGAAGCACTAAATGGGCCTGTAAGTAGCTGCCAAGAGAGAAGACAATAGATATGGTATGGTATGGATATTGACCAATTAGTTCGAGTGTACACAGAGTAGAGACTTATTGAGAATACGTATGTTCTTAACTTATTGAAAACATGCTGGTCCCGATGGATGTCGTTTTCAATCCCGAGGCGTTGGAGCTGTTCGTCATGAGCAAAGTGTTTGTGGTTTATCCATGGCTCAAACGGCACGGCGTCCCCAAGCTCAGGCTCAAGACAACCGACATGGCCAGGATGCTCGGCTTCGGTATCGGCGATCAGCTCTTGGACTTGATCGATCATCAGAAAACACCTCCTCTCTGGGAAAACCATTCTGTTTAGGCCTGATTACACCTCCGTTTAATGGGCTTAGATAAAGCCCATTTATTTAGTAAGAGAATCTACGGGTTTGATATTAGACACACGTGTCGTAGAACCATTCGATGATACGTATTGGTTGTCGTAAATTCAAATCTCCAGAGAGAGAGAGAGAGAGTGAAAGAGAAAATTCAAATTTCAAAAAGACATCGATTGAGATTTTTTTTTTTTTTTTTTCTTTTTTGTTTCAGTTAAAATTGTTGTGAAATCGTATTTATAGGAAGGGAAGATAAAATAGAAAAAAAAAAATGGTTGGAGAGGAAGAAGAGAAATCGAGATGGTGGTGGTTCGAGAGTCATAAAACCTCAAAGCATTCTCAATGGCTTCACTCAACACTCGCTGGTAACAAGATTCTATTCCTTTTTTTTTTTGTTCTGAGTTTGTTGTTTAGCTCTAATGTTCTACTGCCTGGGCCATTGTTGCAGAGCTTGATACAAAGACAAAGGCCATGTTGAAGCTGATTGAAGGAAACGCCGATTCTTTTGCGCAGCGCGCCGAGACTTACTACAAGAAACGTCCTGAGCTAATCAGCTTTGTCGAAGATTTCTATCGAGCACACCGTTCCTTGGCCGAGCGTTTCGATCACTTTAAATCATCAGACCACGCATCTTGTTTCTCCAGGCTCCATCTCGATTCCAATTCTGAGTTTGAAGATGCCCATTCGGAGATTGAGGACCTACAAGAACAAGACGAGGAAAACGCCTCCTCCGAAGATGAGACTTTGAAACTTGAACGACAACGGTTAGAGATGCTGATCCAAGAAAGTGATGCTCTGAGGAAACAACTGTTAGAGAAGGACGAAGAGAAGAGAGAGGTCATTAGGCAGCTTGCTCGAACTGTAGAGACGCTCAAAGACGAGAACTTGAGACTCAAGAGACGCCTTGGCGTCGGCGAGTCTCTCAACAAACGCAGCATTTTGGAGCCTAAGCCAATCGACAAGTTCCTCGGGAAGTTGTTCTACATTATGTGCGATGGCAACAAGATCGTCTAGTGGACTCTTTCTGTGCTCATCTACCTCATGAGCTTGGGGACACTCACCGGCCTGTTTCTTTTTTATCTTTATGTAAAATTGTCGTGCTGTATTGTAACCGAAGATCAGCGTGATTATCGTCTACCTACTTAATGCCTGTTTGATTTGTTCAATCACTACAAGAAAACGACAGTTTCAGACAGCGACATGTGAGATATTCATAATTGGATGCAATTAATTTGACTTTTTGAAGCACAAAACCCATTTCACTGTTACAAGTATACCTACTGTACCAGCCAAATGGCAGAGTGCTTTATGAGCAATTCTCACACGTATAATATTAAATTACAAGAAATTCAGAAGAATACATTGTGAATCTTGTTTTGCAGAAGATGTCAACATGGCTTACTCTAATGTTTCAAAATAGTTTACTAGAATCTGCAGAAAGGTAGCAGCAACATGAGGAAGACAAGAAGCAGAGAGAGTGGTGGAGAGACCAAAGAAACAGAGTAAGAAGCAGGAAAAGGAGACCCGACCGGAGAAGAGTCAAGCAGAGGATCAGGGGAGACAGCATCTGGATTTGGTGGACTAAGGCTTGAGGGGATTGTCGGCATGACAGAAGATTCCGAGGGAGAAGGAGACATTTCGCTGGAACCCGGAGTAGGGAACAGAGGAGAGACATCTGGCGACATAGCCGGAGGAGAAGCTGAGAAACTCGAAGGAGCTTCCGGCAAAAACGAAGGTGCAGCTGATATGGTAGAGAGCTGAAACTGTAGGAACTCAGATTCTGAAGTGTGTAAACAAAGTGAGAGGACGGTGAAGGCGACGAACAGTGAGAGGGTCATGGTTTCTTTCTGTGAATGAGGATCTCTGTTTCTCTGAGAATGTTTCTGAGAGACCTTAAGAGGTAAATAAAATAAAAAAAGGATGAGAAATTGAAGAAGAAAAGGTATACAGCTACAGAGAAGGGAAAAGACAAGATTGGTAGGTTTGGTTGTGGACCTTTTGCTAAGGGCAGAGCACATGAAATGTGGATTTGTCGGGTTTTGATTTGTGTCCGAGTGTTTGTATGTTTTGATATTCTGAATGGAAAACAAAGAAGTAATAAAATAAAACAAAGAATTAGAGTCCCGTGAAGCTCTTCCCTTCATATTGAAGTGAGTGCCAGCTTTAACTTGTTATGCTTTCCTCTTTCTGCAATAATCTTAGGTTTATGGTCAGAGTTAAAGATAAGCAGAGATTCTCTGGTAAATGTAAGAGGAGACATTAATGCATTTCATTTCTCATCAAAATCAGACATTAAAATATAAATGTTGACTTTTCTCAAGATTCTTGCTATGCTTTTATTCACTACACTCATCTGAACACAAGGGAGAGCACTCTTATGGCAAATTTTCTATCGAATTCAATCTCTAGAGATCTGAATAAAGAAGAAAGAATGAACTGAGCTTGGAACAGGTCAAGACCTTATGAATGAGTATGAAGCTGAAAGCTTTCCCATCGGTTTGGGAAGCTAGAAGTAGCTTCCATCTGCGGATTTTAAAACCTCTTCTTTTCTGAACCATTACGCCCAGACCAGTCCATCGAAGCCGATTTCTAGATTTGACACAGGGCTGTCTCCAAAACCTTGGTCAAGTGCTCGGGTGTCGTCTATTGGATCTAAATATGGCTCACGCAGATCAGCGGATCTTCCTGAGGGAATTCCATAATCTTTGAGGATGCACAAGGAAGCCGAACTCGAAGCTTCTCTCTCCAACACGGCGACATAGTTGTCTTCAAACTCAAAAACTAGATACTTATCGTTGCACATGTCAATGAGGTGTGCCAAGTGATGGATGTTTCTTATCGGAGTTCCATTGAACTTCAGGACCTGTTGGTTGTTCATGTCTTCATAGCCGATGTTAACTTCATTTGCCAAAACCTACAAAAATGAAAAAAAATCAAGACTGCTATTGCATTCGCCAAAATGCACATGGAAACCAGAAGTCGTTATCCTCTGAGGGCTTGCCTGTGATAGGATGACGATTTGTTCTCCTCTGAACCTTGCCACGGAGTAGCGTGCCTTTGTTAACAATTTCAACTACCAATCGGAAGGAGCACAGAATGAGAATTCAAAAACAGTTACACTTGAATTATAAATTAACCTAACACAAGGTTTATTAGAGTGAGCTTACGCCTATTGTGTCCTCGCACTCCTCCCTGTTCATACCATACAGAAAAAACAATTAGGCATTTGCGAAAAATGAAGAAAGTTTATATTTCCTTTTGCATACTAGCAAGCTGAGGATAACATACTCTATCAGGGGTTCTGAGAGCGGAGTAAACACCAAGCCAGCAATTATTATGTATGATGGCTGACCTCCATCAATATGGTACGGGACCTGTTTAAAAGCACGAAAGGCGATGAAGCTTTAGTAACTAGCTTACTAGGCATGAAGCACGGGTAGCTCAAAATGACAGATGCAGACAGTCGTACCAGGTGCACTCTTGGCCTCAGAACTACTTGAACTTTCTTATGTTCTCCTGCTCTAATGATACCAAGCTCTGCGATATCACCTGCAAATCTGTTGAGTACAATGAAAAGCCACACATGAAGAAAAGCAAAGGAAATCATTACACTTGTGGACAATAAAAAGAGGTCTTTACTTCTGACTGATGAGATAACGGAATGCAATGCGTTCACTGGATCGGAAGGGTACAGTTCCTTCACATCCCACATGTAGATCATCAAAACTTACAATCACATCTCCCTGATTCAACAATTAGCACTAGTCAAGTATAACACAAATCAAGGATGAGAATATTTAATTGTGGAAATTTGGTGGAGCGAGAATCCTATGATCCATGCTCTTTACCTCCTTCAGGACTTTACTTGCATCAGATGTAGGTTCAACTCTTCGCACCAACACCCCCTACAAAATTAAAGTTACATCACCTTTAGTAGACTCAAGCTGCTAGGAAGGAAAAATATGTTGGCAACAGCTTTATCCGACACAAGACAGACAACCTAGCAAAGCAAATCTACCTCATTTGTAGGCACTTTTAAGCACTCCCGCAGAGCTGGATTTTCCAATTTCTGCAGCAATACTCCAAGGCAAGGGTAACCTGCAGGAGTAATAGCTCTAAAGATTAACAAACGACGACAGAAAGGCCTAACCAGAAGATTACGGTCTTGCAGTGGACCATATGAGAAACTCGTACCAGTGTACTTTCCGTTCCTCTCATAATCAGTCAAGAAGTGAGAAACAACTGTTGTTGGAATCACGTATCCAATATTTTCGGTCTCTTCGGATCTGTAAACCTAGAGGAAGTCTCCTGTGAGGCTCGTTTGGAAAGAGAATCAAAAACAGATATGATGTCCCTGAATATCCCAAAGCGATTACCTGAAATGCTACTCCAATACATTCTCCCTGGTCGTTGAATGCAGGGCCACCACTATTCCCTAAAATCTAACAAGTATAAGAAGTGGCTATCACAGTAATACAGATGAATGTCCTCAAACAAAAATTTAGTGATAATAACAAGTCATATTCAAGTTTTAGAACAAAGTGCAAGATACTAGGAACAAAAGGAAAACAATTGTATTAGATATGATCCACTGACCTGGATTTATTGCAGCGTCAATTTGAATTCCAAGCAAGTCAGATGATCCATGAGCATATGATGTTACCTGTATTCCCAAAGTTTTAACGAGGAAAAGTTCTTAAAACCTACACAGCAATATAGTGGCACAAAAGCAAAGCCAAAGATATGGCCAAACCTCGATACGTGATACGACCCCTTTTGTAACAGAGATAGTATCTCCTCCCAGAGGATACCCCACGACAGTTACTGAATCCTGCAAATCAAAGCCAACATGGAAAATCTATGAAGAATAGGTATATCCAGATCGATAATAGAACTAAAAGGCAAGTGAGAACATCAGAAGCTTTTCAATGCAAGCAAAGGAATGCTGTATGTATAAAATTTCAATGTGTACATTTCAATAAGACCACTTACAGACTTTATTTCACATAAAGACATGCACACCACCAAAAAGGACAACATCCCCCTTCTATAACATTATGATTCAAAGGTAAAAAACTGGTTGTTTGATTTTGGTATTGTTCATGCCTTATCTAGACCGTTGAATGTGTGCTTTAAATATATCACAGGAGAATGCACTTGAAGAAAACTGAAAGGGCAAGAGATACATCATTATCTGATGAGATTATGAAACCTGAAGGCGAGGTAAATGGCCAAGCCGCAGTGGCTCAGCTCCTTTCCAGAAATCCTCGCTTTCTACTGAAAGCAAAGCTATGTCACAGTCCACACCTCTAACTAAAACCTGTACATTATAAAATGAGAGGAGGGAAGTTATCTGCAATTGTGTAAGGATTAGGTAGATGTTCAATTAAACTAAGTAGAGATATAAACAATTTCTATTTCCCGAGTTTCAATTAGCATACTGATGGGTTCCATGCACATGCTGCTAAATCAAAGCAGAAGATCAAAACCACGTGCATCTGCAAGTAATTATCATATATGCAAAACTAACCTTAGCCACATACTTTCTATCATCTCCTCGTCTCTTAACTTTAACCTGATCAAGAAAGTTTAGAAAAGGAAGAGAATAAAAGAGAATAAGCAAACGGCAAATAGATAAGAACTCCAAGAAGGAAAGTAAACCTGTGTATCATGTTCGACACAATGGGCATTCGTCAAGAGCTTGCCATCTCCTATCATAAAAGCACTGCAGTCGAAACACGCAATAAAGTCATGGAACAACCATATAGGGACATAAGCGAGAAAAATCAATAATCTCAAATTAGGACTTGCCTTCCAGTGCTGGTAAATTGTCTTTGCTTCTGCCATGGGAGGGAGTAATCAGGTGCTGTATGAGTGCAGTAAACCTGAGAAACAAGCCCGGATGGATTCAAAGAATGATCACTCAAATGAAGCAAGCAACGAGATAGGATAAGCAAGAAGCACAAATATAAAGACTCTAGCTTCAGTTCTTGAATGGGGAAGAAAAAGAAGAAAAGTGTTAACCTTTACAACGGCGTTGAGAAAGGATGCATCGTGAATCTTGGCAGGATCAGTCTGCTACCGAAATGGCATTAGACCAAAATTATGCATTAATGTCAAAAGGAAGGGAGCAGTGGAAATACCTGCTGCTCTCTAAAATCAGGTTGAGACTCTTTTCTCTCTTTTTTCTGTGATCCAAACGCCTTGAACGCCATTGTTTGGGGTCCATCACCGTGTAAACTAGAACTTTCATCTCTCACTCTGACTGGGTACTTCTTCTTCTGGTTCTGTAAGATGAAAGATATAAGGTGGAACTCAAACATAGGAAGCTGCTACTAGTACACACCACGGGCGCATGAATCTGGCAAACAAAATATTAACTGTACCTCTGGTTTTAGTTTAGGCGACGAATCAGATTTCGAAGCTTTCCTCTTCTGATTCGAAGCTCGGGGAGTCAACCAGGTCAGCGACTTGGGGGATGCGGGTACGAAACACAGCGGTGAAG
This sequence comes from Streptanthus diversifolius, assembly GCA_039880935.1. NCBI lineage: Eukaryota > Viridiplantae > Streptophyta > Magnoliopsida > Brassicales > Brassicaceae > Streptanthus > Streptanthus diversifolius. The sequence goes on along the minus strand of JAXGFM010000018.1, from coordinate 82,412 downwards.
AGACGGAAGATTTGAGTTTAACGGAGGCATTAAGGAGGAAGAAGCAGCAGCTTGGTACGGGGACGGCCATGTCTAACGACCGGAGCGGCCGGCGAGAGACTGAGATAAGTGAGAAGAAACGAGAAGGAGAGGACAGACCTTTTGATAATTTTCTTATCCACTTTGGCGCCTCCCTGGTTATCTCGTAAATAACCACAACATTTTATTTTTATTTTTTTAAAAATGGATCTTCAATGGGCCTTGTTTATTTGAAGGCCTGCTATTATTTTATAAAACAGGGCAAACACTATCAAACAGATAGTTTGTAATGTTCATGTGGGTCTAGTTGTTAAATGATCATGTTTAATTGCGTAACCGGGATAAGTAATTGATTTATTGTTTGTATGACAAAAGACCGATAGAGATCGGATCAAATTAATTTTTCGTCTAACCTTTGTCTCCTGCTTTTGATTAAAGGAGGAATCAACAAACAAACAATCAATCCAGATTTTGTACATACATTTCTTCTGCTTTAAAGATCCACGCGTTGCCCAATATATCCATAAAAAAATTATCGGTTTTTAGACGAAAGCGACAAATCTATGACCATTGTTTGCCTTTTACTACTACCACTTATGTTTTTTTTTGCTTTTTCTGTTTTTCTTTTTACTGTTTTTTATACATTAATACACGTATGTATTTGAACACTGTAAATTAAAATACGCAACACCAAAGTATGTATATATATATATATGTTGTAATTTAGATTTAAGATCTAATATAATAATATATGTAGATCTGATGACTGAGGTAAGACATTCATTTATGAAAATCGAAACTTTAAAATCCCGTAATTGCTTTTGTCAAGCGAGTTCTAATCAAACTGCTCATTTTTATATAAATATAATTCATCTAATAATATTTTATTTTCTGATTAATTATAATTATCCCACATATTATCTAAAAAACACTTTGTACTGTATTATGATTTGTTATTTTGAGATAAATATAATTTTTATATTGTTGAAAACAAAAATGTAGATATGAACATATACCTATGTATTTTGATTATATATAATATGTAGACGAAATGATTTCGATCACCATGAATCTTTGTTGAGTGTGTAAATTGTATAACCTAAGACAACAAATGTCTAATAAAGGCGTTGACACTTGGACTTGTGTGTCGTGTCTGGATTTTGGAATTAGTGCTTGCTCTTTCTAGAAGACTTGAAACATTGGAGGAAAGCATATTAGACCTTTGTTGACTTGAAACAAATAAATGCATACATTAGTGGTTGGTTTGACCGGCATTTTTTTTTTTTGATAACGATAACGAACAAATATTGTCAGTCATATCTATATCAACGATATTTATTTATCGATTAATAAATATATTATTTATTTATTTATAATGTACAAATGTATTGACTACATAATAATTTCATTTCACAAATTTTTTATTTATATAAATATAAATATATATATATATAAATAAATCTCATGAAATTATAATTATATATATTTGAAATTGAAATATATAATATATATATATTTGAAATTGAATTATATTAGTAATACATGAACATGTGGACTAAAATACATTATATTATATTAGTAAAATATATTGTTTATATATGGATTAATACATGAACTTTATTATATAAATGAAGATATATTGTATATGGACTAAAATACATTGCATTATATTATATAGAATATTTAGAGTTTTAAAAAATGTATCTAACCTACACTACAATGAATATTGTTGATTGACTTATTGTATTAATATTATTGATTTATTTTATTTTTAATATATACATATATATATCTATTAAATTGTGATATTAATTTATATTTCATAAAGTCTTCAAATTTTTTAAAAAATTTATTCATTAACAGATTTAAAAATATTATTTATTTAGTCCTTTAGCCCAAACCAAAACCTAAAAAATATTCATTAATTAATGTTATTCATGAACACATTCATTCATTTAACATTCATTTTATCGTTTATGGCACTCACCAACAAAAATCTTACTAGTCTAGTGACCATTTTTCACCTTCAAACCTTTTGATGCTAGTCCTACTGTCCTAGTCGAGTCTACTTGTTATATGAGTTGGGTTATTCTATGGTAATTCAATTAATCGTCGATTAGAACCAACTAATCATATTAATATCCTTTTTGATTGGCCCATGATAGCAGGCCCAATAAAGAAACTAAAACCGACCCATTAGATTATATACATATTAATATCCGTCTTTGGTCCAGAGAAAAAGGGTAAAATCGGAAGAGAGCGAAAAAAATGAGCGCGACGCAGGGACCGCACTCGCTCGCCTTCAGGGTGATGCGACTGTGCAAGCCGTCTTTCCACGTCGATCCTCCCCTCCGTATTGACCCTTTCGATCTTCTCGCCGGCGAAGATTTCCCCGACGATCCCACTTCCGCCTCATTGTATCGACGCCACGTGTCTGCTGCCGACGCCGTGGATTCCGATCTCAGTTACCGCAGCAGATTCCTCATTAACCATCCTACCGATCCCATTGGTCTCTCTGGTCTTCTCCTTCTTCCTCAGTCCTTCGGGTTCTCCCTCTCTCTCAATTCTCCTGCCGCTTTAGCTTATGTTTCGCGATTACAATTGATTTCAGCTGTTTGATTCGGATTTGTCGCGCAGAGCGATCTATCTCGGAGAGACATTCTGTAGCTATATTAGCGTCAATAATAGTTCCAGTTCCGAAGTTCGGGATGTTACCATCAAGGTTAGTCACCTACATTTTTGCCTCTCTTTTTCCTCTATTGTGATCAGAAGAAATGTGTGCTGATAATTGATTTGTTGACGAGCGATTGCTCTTAAAACACTCGTTACCTTCCATTTCTGTTGTGGAATATTTCTATGATGTTACATGTATTATAATCTGCCTTCTTGTTGGAACTTGCTTGGAATGCAAATGACAAAACCAAAGTGATGCCATTGTAGGCAGAAATTCAGACAGAGAGGCAAAGGATTCTACTTCTGGATACTTCCAAGTCTCCTGTTGAATCGATACGGACAGGGGGACGCTATGACTTCATAGTGGAACATGATGTCAAAGAGCTTGGAGCTCACACGTGGGTTTACTGTGTGACTTTCTTATGCATCTCTTGTTTTTTTTTTTCATTTCAATTGCTCCTTGGCCATGACCGCCATTCCCCTGTTATTAGGTTGGTTTGCTCTGCATTGTACAATGATGCTGATGGTGAGCGTAAATATCTTCCCCAGTTCTTCAAGTTTGTCGTCGCAAACCCACTCTCAGTGAGGACCAAGGTGATATACATATGAGCATTTTGTTTGTCGCTTCTTTGACTCCCCTCTCCTCAGGCTTGTCTAATTGTTGCGCCTTCTGATATGCAGGTTCGAGTTGTTAAGGTAGGTTCGAGAATGTTCATTCTTTGATTGCTTCTCAGAAGCTTCAGTTTTTCCTCTACTTCCTAATATAATGTTTTATGTGGACCGTATACGTGAGGTTTGTAAATATCATGATGATGCATATGGTCATTACGATGCTGTGTTGTTGAAATCGGACTCCATTTATTGATTCATTTTTCGTCAATGATCGCCTGCAAAGTAACAAATCCATTATGTAAATTGAACCACTTCTGTTCTGGTCCTCAGTAGTCATATAATCGCCATCCAGGATATCTTTTGAAAAAGTGGTAAATCTTATCTTTGTAACACTAAACAGGAGAGCTGGTAGATTCACTGTTCCCGTCCTTATTTCCTGTTTGTCTAGTTGAACCTACATAAATACGAGCTCATGTGTTGTTGTTTGGGAAATCGTTATATCTTTTACACCAGGAGACCACGTTTCTAGAGGCTTGCATTGAGAACCATACAAAAGCAAACCTCTTCATGGACCAAGTTGATTTTGAACCTGCCAAGCAATGGAGTGCTGTAAGATTACAAGATGAAGTCCACCTTTCCACAGAAGATCCCCCAACCAGGTCTGTCAGATGTTCACAGAATCGTTATCATGGTTACTTACTCAAATCGTTCTAATTTGCTGATCTGTCTCTCTGCTTGTCAGTGATCTTGATGGACTGATACCTATCCCGCCAGTTATAATCCGATCTGGTGGGGGTATCCACAACTATTTATATAAGTTAGTCCCATCTGCAGATGTTTCTGGGCAAACAAAATTCCAGGGAAGTAATATCCTGGGTAAATTTCAAATTACATGGCGCACAAATTTGGGAGAACCTGGTCGCTTACAAACACAACAAATTCTTGCTGCTGTAAGTTCATGATCTTTATCATATGAAAACATGAATATGTGCTAATTTATTGATTGTTTGCCGCTCGGTTTATGTGTGAATGTATCTCTTTTTCTTAGGGATATAGATATTGTGGCCATTTTTTACACCAATAACATGAAATCATTAGTTAAGTATACAGACAGCCTGGAGAAGCTAATGCAGGGTATGGTCGAGTCAATCTAAGATTTGGTGGCAGTTAGAACAACTAGGAAAAATCAAGATGCATTAATATCATTATTTAGCAGTGTTATAATCACCACTTTGCTCCACATATCTGAAATCACTTTGATCAAATTTTTTCATCTTTGTGGAAGCAAACTAATGCATGATCTCTCTCTCGTTGGCAAGTGAAAACCTCTATACACTTAATGCAAAAGCACATCTATGAAAATCTCTGTATATCCTTGTATGTATCATCTGGATGCTCATGTTCATCTACTCTCATCATCTAACAAACTTTCTTCATTGTTACTTCTTCGTTTCCTCTCAGCCAGTCAGCCGCAAAGAGATTAACATGCGAGTTGTTGAGATTCCAACTGCTATACTCTTAAATAGACCCTTTCCGGTAATACAATTGTTTTTTTCTGTCTCTAATGTTTCTAATACCCACAAGGTTTGGTTGAATTTTACATTGGTTTTGAACTGAGCCTAAAATGTTGTCCTTAGGCATACTTGAATCTCACAAACCAAACTGATAGGCAATTGGGACCCTTCGAGGTTTCACTGTCACAAGATGAATCAAAAATGGAGAAGCCGGTTGCCATAAACGGTCTCCAGAATCTGGTATAATTTCTAAAACATTCTTTTTCCCTATTGTGTCTGTTTATTGAATGCCTACAGAATCCTCTGTAGTAAAAGGTCACCGTAAGTCCGTGTAGTTAGTGCTTTAGATTACTCACAACCATGTACGGTGGCAGAACTGTGAATTACATACTGGCTATGCAATGGGTATGGAACCAAAATTTAAGATGAGTAGTTGAAGCTAAGTGTTTTTGCTTCGCCATTACACTTTTTTTTTGATGGTTCGAGGAAGTCACACCATTGAAACTCTTGCAGATGTTACCTAGGGTTGAGGCATTTGGCTCCAGTGATTTCAAATTGGTATGACAAATCAACCACCTCCAAAATGATCTCAAGGGCCTTCACCTTTTGTAGAACCGTAACCCTGAATTTATATTTACAGAACCTTATCGCCTCCAAACTTGGAGTCCAGAAAATCGCTGGGATCACAGCCTTGGATACAAGAGAGAAGAAGACCTACGAGCTTTTTCCAGAGATGGAGGTCAGTGTACTACTTACTATCTTTTTCTTGGTACCAAGTACCACTTTTTAAAATCAACAATATTGATTTCCCATAATTGATTTTATTCTTGTTGGCATTTGTACTGCAGATATATGTAGAGTCGGACTAATCTCCAAGACATCCTCCGAGTGATTGTTCTTCCTTCACAGGTTTTGTTATTGTACCTCATCTGTGTCGTTCAAGTTTTTGTTGATTAGTTTAAAATAATTTGGTTTAGTTATGCTCTTTTTTGAAGGAGAAAAAGAACCAAACGGCTATTATATTTCTTTGTATTGTATCTTGTTGCGAACCATTTTTTTGTTTTCTTTTTACTTTTTGATCATGTTGATTCTAAAATGTTTGTTGTTTGTAATTTGTTAACATGTTTTTTTCTTAATTATTAAATAATGATTGACATCTTTACATTGACAATATCTGTAATGAATATCATCTACTATATATACCACAAAAAAAAACATACAAATATGATCTTTTGCATTTTTCTTTGTCTAAGATAGAAATACAATCGTGGTTGTTAAATTTCCTCGTCTTTTTTAAATATAACATCTTTGGTTGTTAAAATATCATATCCATTATTTTGGCTTATAATATTTATCTAGCTTTCTCCAAATTAATCTATTCAACTAAAGGAAAGATACACACGTTTAATCAGCAATGATAAACGTCTTCCTCCAAAAGTTTTGCCGGTAAGAAAAATCAGCGATGATAATCCGACCCGACTCTGTTCTGGGTCGGGCACGTAAATTTTTTTTTATGAAGGAACAAAGATAAATGGAGAACCCGATTTTGTTCTTGTTTAAATCATCTCTCGAGCGAGTCTCTTAACTTTGTCTTGTTCGTGAGAATGACGATGCTCAGAATCCGAAGCAGAGATGGATTGGAGCGAGTCACAGCCGATGGAGCTCATATCACTGTTTCTCAGCTCAAAACTTTAATCGAGGATCAGCTCCAGATCCCTCTCCATAGCCAGACCTTATCCACCAATCGTGATCTTCTCCTCGCCAAATCTCCCGCAGATCTACTCGCTTTCACCGATCTCTCCGACCCCAACATCCACCTCTCCTCGCTGAATCTCGGCCATGGCTCTATGCTCTACCTCGCCTACGATGGGGAGCGCACGATTCGTGGAGGTCCTGCGGTCACGCCTGCCGGATCTTTCGGGAGGAAGATGACCGTCGATGACTTGATCGCACGCCAGATGCGCGTCACTCGTCAGGAAAACTCTCACTGCGACTCCGTCTCCTTCGATCGCGATTGCGCCAACGCCTTCCAGCACCACGTCAACGAGTCGCTAGCGTTTGCGGTTAAGCGCGGTGGGTTTATGTACGGCACCGTGACCGAGGAAGGCCAGGTGGAAGTTGATTTCATATACGAGCCGCCGCAGCAAGGTACGGAGGCCAACCTCATCCTGATGAGAGATGCCGAGGAAGAGAAGCGCGTGGACGCAATCGCCATGGGTTTGGGGATGAGGAGGGTCGGTTTTATATTTAACCAGACTGTGATGCAGGACAAGACTGAGTACACCCTGTCGAACGCGGAGGTCTTACAGGCGGCTGAGCTTCACGCCGAGAGCGAGTTGCAGGAGTGGGTCACAGCGGTCGTGAAACTCCAAGTCAATGAGGACGGCGGCGCCGATGTCCATTTCGAGGCGTTTCAGATGAGTGATATGTGCATCAAACTGTTCAGGGAAGGGTGGTTCGAGACGGAGATTGAGCCGGACGATGATCCCAAGCTCTCTAAGATGAACAAGGAGGTGGTTGTCGGCGTGAAGGATGTTAAGGAGGTGGATAACGATTTCTTCCTCGTGGTCGTCAAGATCTTGGATCATCAGGTTGCTTTTCTGTTCCCCTTGAGCTTTTTCATTCTCAATATTTATTTATCATAATAAGATGCTTGTGTTGCTCTTCTTTAGGATTGTATTCAAAGAGTAAAGCTTTGAATTTTCTTTCCGTTAGTGAAAGATGGAAAAGGTGAAAGAGCATTTGAGATCCATTGTGTTACTTTTTGGGTATTAAAGCTGGGGATAAGTCTTCCTATAGGTTTAGTAGATTGGAACGTTCTGAAGATAGAAGCTTGAGCTCAGTGTTTGCTTTCTTTTGTATAATAGACAATGATCATTGAACTTGCAGATTCCACTCCACATGTGATCTGCAGTATTGGCTCTTTGTAAGAAGTCAGCTTTGCCCATATAATCTGTTCAAAGGCCAAAGAAAGAAAACGACGATTATTTCAGTATACGAACATGAGTGTCGAGTCTCAGTTTTTTCTTGAAGCCAAGAATAATCACTTGTCTTTTCTTTTGTTGTTGCTGAAATCTTTGTTTCCAGTTTGTCAAGTTCATTTGTCATTGGTCCTGTTTTTAACATTAGCTGCTACTATTATTGTCAGGGTCCTCTGTCATCAACGTTCCCTATAGAGAACAGGAGCATTCGAGCAACGATGCGGGCTCTGAAAAGCCATCTGGATCGTGCAAAGAGTTTGGCGTTGGTGAAGAGGATCTCAGATTTTCATCTGCTTCTCTTTGTGGCTCAGTTTCTGGACGTGTCATCGGATGTCCCTGCCTTAGCGGAGTGTGTGCGTCTGCAGTCGCCTGTACCTGAGGGCTATGCGTTGCTCATCGAGTCAATGGCCAACACTTGTTAAAACTAGTTTTGCATTTTCGTTTGTTGAGATCATGTATCTTTTTTTTATTTTTTTTATTTTGGTTTGGTAGAGCTTTAGAGGGCCAAAAAAAAATGGAAAAGATTAGAAAACTGTAAAACTGGTTATATCACGTGACAAATGACAACCTTCACTCATGTCGTAATGTATTTGATACGTTTGGTGATTGCAATATTTACTATGCTATAAATTATGTAGTAATCCTTAAGAATAAAAAACAATTGACCTACAAGAAGTAATATTGAGTGGCAGAGAAACAGTTACCGTGGCATTAGGTAAAAAAAAAAGGGTCTTATTACTTTCATCCGCGGTGAAATTGGGGATAGATACGCTCTCTCTACTTTGATGAGTTTATGGGTCAGCGGGAAGTTTCAGTAAAGGCCATTGGCGGGAGAGCTTTTTGACTACACACTTCTCTGTGCAAACCCTAAGGCGATTTTTGTGTCCGGCACGAACCATGGAAGACACTCCTCATGGCCATGTGAGTCTCCTTTCCCTGTTTACTTTTGCTTTGGGAAGTGAATTGTATGTTTACTGGGTTCCTTCCTATGCGTAGAAAAGGAGTAGAGATCGGGATCAGGAAGACGGAAGCGGCGGAGAAAATCAGGAGCGGAGCGTCAGTGAGGCCAGCCAAGAACAGAGCCCTAACCGGATGGAGGTCGATGATGAAGATTTCCAGGAAACCCGTCCTCAGACCAAGCGTAGTCGCACCGTCCTTCCTCCTCAGCAGAATCTCATAGGTAATTCCTAAATTTGGATCATGGCTGCAATCCGAGACACATATATACCAACTCTATGTTCTGGAGATCTGGGCCTAGTCAAATTTGATCGATTTGCTTTTTTTTTTTTTTTTTACAACTACAGCGCCTCTCTCAGATTCATTTCGTTTGTCTAGATCGTGATTTCCTTTTCACTTCCTTGGTTATTTTGTGTGTGTGTGTGTGTGGTTTAGGCAAGATTTGAGTAATCTTTTCTCTTCTTCTTTTTTTTTTTTTTTTTTCTCAACAGAGGTTGTCAAAGGAAACGGGGATCTTATTCCTAAAGCCGTCAAGATCTGGGTTGAAAGATACGAGAACTCTCCCAGACTTGCAACCGCTGAACTCTTGTCGATGCTCTTTGAGGTAGTCAACTTATAGCCTTCAAATGTTTTCCTCTGTAGCCAACTTCATATAATACTCTGAATAGGCATCTTTTTAACCTTAACTTTAGCCATATCATTACCTGATACCAGCTAGCTCTTGATCCCTTTTTATTTATCTATTTTGTTCTTTGATTTTGTAGGCTTGCGGTGTTAAATACTCTATCAAGGAAGAACTGCTTGATGAGACTGACGTGGATGATGTTGTCGTCGCCCTTGTTAATCTTGCTAGAGCAGTATCTCTTTTGATCATTTTCTCTTACATTTTGGTTCATAACAAAATTTCCAAACTATTCTTATGATTGTGGTTGGCCTGTAGGGGGAAGTTGAAGATTATCAGAGTTCGAGGAAGAAGGAGCTCAAGAACTTCAAAGAAAATCTTGTTTCATTCTGGAATTATTTAGTTATCGAGTGCCAGAATGGACCATTGTTTGATAAAGTCTTGTTTGACAAGTGCATGGACTACATAATCGCACTCTCATGGTTTGTGGTCAAACATGACAACGTTATGTCATCATATGCCACAATGAATTCTATTCATCTTTTTCGCTTTACTACTTGTATTGCAGTACTCCACCAAGAGTTTACCGCCAAACTGCCACGCGAATGGGCCTCCAACTAGTCACATCTTTCATTTCTGTAGCAAACACGCTCGGTTCACAGCGTGAAACCACCCAAAGGCAATTGAATGCTGAGAGCAAGAAAAGAGCTGACGGGCCTCTTGTGGACTCCCTCAACAAAAGGTTGTCTGTTACTCATGAACAGATAACTACATTGGAGGACATGATGCGAAAAATTTTCACTGGGTAAGATTGGATAATGATTATACCATCAGATAGGATACCTCTTTTCTTTTTATGTGAGTGTTGCTGACCGAAATCATTATTACATCTTATTTTGAAGGTTGTTTGTACACCGATATCGAGATATTGACCCCGATATTAGGATGTCATGCATTCAGTCTCTGGGCATTTGGATTTCGTCTTATCCTTCTCTTTTCTTACAAGATCTGTACTTAAAGTATCTTGGATGGACGCTTAATGACAAAGTATGCTCCTTTGTTCTCTCTTCAAGATTATTAAATTGTTTTGTTCGTGTCACTGATCTTCTCTTTGTTTCAATTATCCGGAGGCTGCTGGAGTGAGGAAAGCTTCTCTGTTGGCATTACGAAAACTTTACGAGATGGATGAAAACGTCCCCACTCTTGGTCTGTTCACTGAGAGATTTTCTAATCGAATGATCGAGATGGCGGATGATGTTGATATGCCTGCAGCTGTATGTGCTATAGGGCTTGTAAAGCAGTTGCTAAGGTATTCCCCCTCAAGATAATTTTTCTCAACCAAAGCTTCCACCACAAATATGTTGGAATGCCCTGCAACCTGCATTAAAATTTAAGCTTTTTCTCTTGTCCTAAGACACCAGCTGATACCTGATGACGACCTAGGCCCTTTGTACGATTTGCTTATTGATCAACCTCAAGAAATCAGACGTGCCATAGGAGAGTTAGTGTATGACCACTTGATCGCTCAAAAATTCAACAGTTCTCCATCCGGTCTTACAGGTTTTCCCTTGAGATTAGCCAAATCCTGGGCACTAGAAATTTCTACTCTTAGCAATTGGTTCAGAGCTATCACATCCTTTTTTCAGGTCATGATGATTCGTCCTCCGAGATCCATATCTTCAGAATGTTACAAATATTACGGGAGTTCTCCACCGATCCAATTTTAAGTGTTTATGTAATTGATGATGTTTGGGAGTACATGAAGGCCATGAAGGTACGTCTAAGAGAAATGACTTTCATTGTTGCACATTCATTATGTAGTTGTGTTGTGTACCTACTGTCTCACTGTTGCGCATTCATTATATCGTCTTCGTGATGCTGCTTTTCTTGCAGGACTGGAAGTGTATCATCTCCATGCTTTTGGATCAGAATCCTCGAACTGGGTCTACTAATGACGAGGACTCAACAAACTTGATCAGACTTCTGTTTGCGTCAGTCAGAAAGGCTGTCGGGGAGAAGATAATCCCTTCAACGGATAATCGAAAGCAGTATCACAGTAAAGCTCAGCGAGTAAGATTATGTCTTTCCTCTTTCTGAGAAAATCTTCTTTTTCTGCCGATGAAAAAGCATGAGGCCTTATATCAATTTCTCTATTTTTTTTTTTCTTGAACTAAACTAGGAGGCACAAATTGCATGACTGATCTTATTAGGCACTGTGCTCCATTTAATATATTTTATACATTTGTTTCGGTCTCGGTTATGAAGATAGTGACATTGATGTTTCAATGCTGTGAATAACAGGAAATGTTTGAAAACAACAGGAAAGACATAACGGTTGCTATGATGAAGAATTATCCACAACTTATACGTAAATTCATGGCTGACAAAGGGAAAGTGTCATCTTTGGTCGAGATTATTATGTTTATGAAACTTGAGCTCTATTCTCTTAAACGACAGGAGCAGGTGACTTAAAGCATTTTGTTCCATATCGGATGCCTTTTTCCCTGTTATTGACCATTCTCAGTGAAAGTTACATTTTTTCCTCTGTTTCAGAGTTTTAAATCTGCCGTCCGATTGATTAAGGATGCGTTTTTCATGAACGGGGAGAAAGAAGCACTTAGATCTTGCGTTAAGGCTATAACATTTTGTGCGTCAGAAAGTAAAGGGGAGCTTCAAGATTTTTCCCGTGGGAAGCTTAAAGATCTTGAAGATAAGCTTTTAGATAAACTTACTTCTGGAATCAAAGAGGTCAAGGTATGCTCTACTTCCTTTACCAATAATCTTCACAACTCTACTTCCTTTACCAATTATCTTCACACTCTTCTTTACGGATGCAATTATTTTCTGTGCAGAATGGAAATGATGAATACTCCCTCCTTGTAAATCTGAAAAGGTTATATGAGCTCCAGTTGTTAAAGCCTGTTCTTGTTGAGAGCATGTACGATGAGCTTGCTATGACGCTCCATGATTTCAGAAATTTGGACGAAGAGGTGCTCAAGGAAATTCATTTAGAGTTCTTAATATCTCTTTTGTTTGTCCCTCTTATCTTAATGGAACAGTTGCTTATGGTTGCTTAGGTTATATGTTTCCTGCTCCTGAATATGCATATGTATGTGGTGTGGTCTCTGCACTCCATCATAAATTGTGAAACTGTCTCCGAAGCTTCCTTATCTTCCCTTATATCAAAACGCGATATCCTGTTTGCGGAGCTATCGTACTTCCTGAATGGAGTTGAGGAATCGGCGAAATATGGTAATCAGCTAGCTCTCAGGGTAAGATTATTTGACATTCCAATTTAACAGGCACATTTTCTTCGGTATATGTGCTTGTGTTATCTACCAGTGAGTCACTTTTCGCCTAACGAATGGAAACTTTAATGCTGCAGATTTGTGCTTTACTTGCGGAAGAGTGGTGTCTTTTTAGAAAGTCAACTTTTGAGTCTAGTAAACTTGAAATGTTAGGATATTGTCCAGATAATGTTACGCTCAAGAAATTTTGGAAACTCTGTGAAGAAATATTTAACACCTCAGGTGAATATTATTTGCTCTGATCATTTCTTGGTTTTCCAAATTACGTATTTACTTATGCTGGACTTTGACACAGATGAGACTGATGAGGAGGATGAAAATAAGGAGTATGTCGAAGAGACAAACAGAGATGTAGCAGCCATTGCTGCCTGCAAGTTGGTTACTAGTGATGTGGTACCGAAGGTACTCACCAAGTCCACTGACAATGCTGCTGAAATATCATAGTTATGAATCATCAGTCTGGTAGTGGTTGATGTGTCTTCTAAACAAAATTTATGGATTTTTTTGTCAATCGCAGGACTATCTTGGACCAGAGATAATATCTCACCTTGTTATGCATGGACCTAGTGTTACAGAAATCATAAAGAATCTTATAACATGCTTAAGGAAAACAGAGGATGACATCTCTAATATCTATCTGGAATCCTTGAAAAGGGTAAGTAAGCTTTCCGCAGAGATTATGGAATAGTCTGATGATTATTTTCAGAAGATACAAAGTTTCGTATTCCAAGAAACTTGCTGATACTAAATTATTGGGCAGGGCTATCAACGGTATGAAAGAGAACTTTCTAATGACGGTGGAGAATCCAGAGTAGAAAAGTGTCTTGAAGTGTGCCGAGAGCTTGCTGGTGGACTATCAGGAATGTATATCGGTGCTGCTCGCAACAAACACAGATTGGAGATTTTGAGCGTGGTCAAGGAAGGTGTTGAGTTTGCATTTAGGGACGCCCCAAAACAACTGTTGTTTCTGGAAGTTGCTATCCTTCCATTTGCAATGAGACTCTCTGTGCCGGACATCATGGACATGTATTACTGACAATACTTTGAGCTAGTAGGAAACTGTCTGCTAATAGAATAATATTAACCTTAAATGTGTGCTCTTGTTTGGTTGCTGAGCAGTAAGAGGGAGGTCCAGGGGCGTATGGTGCATGTTAATACAGATGAAGACCCCAGCGGATGGCGTCCTTGGTTCACCTTCTTAGAAACCTTGGAGGAGAAATGCCTGAAGAACGAGGATTTACAAGGTATGTATGTGCACTCGCACAACATACGATTGTTTAATCGAAGTCTGTTGATTAGTGTGATCGACACATGATTGACTTAGAATTATGTCGAATGGATTGTTATGACGAGGCATCTGTTTTGGGATTTCTTTCACAGATGACAAGGAAGGAGCAGCTGTAAGACGCAGGGGGCGGCCAAAAAAACGTCCTGAAACAGAGCGAAAGAGACTGTTTGATGAGCAAAGCGGAAGCGACGAGGATGAATCCATCAGTGGCGGCTCGGACAAAGAAGATAAGGTAGATTTTGTAGACGAGGACGCTCCTCTTATTGAGACGATCAGATCGGCTGCAAGACGGAGGGCACTAAGAGGCGAACGAGCAGATAACAGAGAACGGTCAAAGGGACATTGACCTTGAGAGTCTGTACGTACGGGTATCATTTTATTTATATATGTTCGTGGACATGATATTACTGTGTTTCTGGTGTTTGATACAATGTAGGAGGAATCAAACAAAACTTGCTCTTTTGTTATATGAATACGTAAGAAGAATACATTAAGTGTTCGGCTTTTAGTAGATCCAGACATTATCGTGAAATGTAATCTAGACGAGTTAAAGCTGAATAGAATTGATATTAAAAAAAAAAAAGCAAACAAAACATGCATTGATTGATTCATTCATCTTCTCCCAGCAATTCTCATCAAAGGAGCAATAACACCCTGAATCTCCAGGAGAGACTGTTGAATCTTAATCTCCTGATTAACCTCCCTCTTCAGGTTCCTGAGAAGCCCTTTAAACTCCTCTTTACCGTTAATATCGTCAGCTCTCATCTCCAAAACCTTCTTCGTCAATCCCATCAACAATCCTGAATACCTCTGCACGGTACAGTACCTCTGTAAGAAACACAGCATCAATCCCAACTCTCCCTCCTCCATATTCGACACGCACTTCATCATTTTCCTCCTCGACACCAATTCCTCCATCACCGCCACCACGTTCGCCGGTTTCTTCTCCTCCAAAACGGAGACCAGAGCCTCCTTATGCCTGAACTTCTTCAATAGCTTATCGTGTCTTGTCAGCTTCACTCCTTTCTTCTCCTTCACCAAGTAATCCTCTTTCGATGGCTTCTCGCTTTGCCCTCTCTGGAAATATCTGAAATACGTCGGCCTTAACGCCCTTCTCCTACTCTCCTCCACTTCGCTCTTCACACTCCAAAGGTTCATCATACTACTTTTCTTCTTCTCCTTGTCTCCCGCATCTCTCAGCTTCTTCTTGCCAGCAAACACCATACCGTTAGACCCTCCGATGACACGAATGGAACAATCGGGAGAGAGCCCGACGGACATGAGAGGAGCTGGAAACCTCATGGAGTAAGTCACCTTTGCTCTCCCGTAATCAAACACTTTCATGTATCCGTCTAGAGCAACGCTCACAAGCCGATTCTCCGCTGCTTCATCCAATCCCATTCTCCCCACGCAGAGAGACGTGACAGTCTTGTTGTGGCTCTCCATGGCACAAACCATCCTCCCGCCTCCGAGCAAGTCCCAGACCTTGACGCTGTTCAAACCGGCCGTTGCGATCATTCCACCCGACGGCAGGTATACCACGTCCTCCACTGGATTCCCATGGTTGATCTCAGCGATCCATTTCGACTTGTCAACTCTCATGTCCCACACCTTTACCGTGTGATCGTAAGACCCTGTTATGAACATTGAATCGTTCACCGGAGAGCAGTCTCCACACCGCACATAGTCCTTGTGGCCTAAAAGATCTGAGATAACGGTTGCTCCGGCGACATCCCAGTACTTGACCACTCCATCGTCGCCTCCGGATACCAAGTGAAGCTTGTCCTGAAACGGATACTTGACGAATCGCGCCGGTGCCTTGTGAGAGCGGAGGCTACGGAGAGCCATTCGTTCCTTGACGTCGAAAACCTGGACCAGACCGGAGAGATCGGATGCGGCGAGAAGAGCGCCGTCGGAACGGAAACAGACGGAGGAGACAACATCTCGGAACGAGAAACGGCGGGAGGCGGATAGCGTCTGGGAGGTAAAGAGGGAGACGGTGGTAGAGTGGGCGACGGCAAAGGAATGAGGGTGGATCGGAGAGAAAGCGAAGGCGGAGACGGAGGATACTAGATTAGGTATGGAGTGAGGTTTGAAGGAGGACCAGTATCGGAAATCGGGAGTCTCTGATTTAGAAACAGGTTTTGCCGTTGATTTTGGTATCACTGGGAAGATCTTTGATACTTGGTGATCACTGAGTCGAACACGAAGCTCTTCCTCCATTGCAGTAAGAGCTTGAAGCCGAAAGCCGAGAGAGGAAGGAGAAAGCGAAGGGAAGAGGAAGAGGCGAAACTGGTTAGGGTTTAAGCAATGGAGGCCAAAAGGTTTCTGAAAGCATAATTGATGTCTAACAAATTGAAACCTAGCAAAAAAATTGGCCCAAATGTATGAAACCCATACTTTTTTAAAGCCCATTATAATTACAGAAAAGCCCACAGTGGTATTGTAAATTGGTCTAAATATTATGATAAACACTTGCAATAATTGTAAAAAATACATCTAAAAGTACATGTAAATGACAAAATATTATTGATGAAAAATGATTACAGTATAAGTTATTATAAAATTACATATCTCAAGTATGTAAATGTAATATTTGTCGCAAAAATGAATGCATGATGACATATATGAAAAAACAAAAATTATGTTTTGTTAATAAAGTTAAAAGTATAAAATTTAAATTTAAATTACAGGAAATAAAATTCGATCTAAATGGTAAATTTATCCGGATCCGAATATAAATTAATTAAAATCAGGCCAATCATTAAAACCGACCTAAATCTATAAAAAAAATTGATTAAAAACTTAAAAACATAACAGAATTGAACCCATACATTTTTGGTGGACTTTTATTTTGTTGTGCAAAGCTGAAATATAAAATTGGTGATGAGTGTGATCTATTGAAAACGCATTTGAGATCCATACATGAGTATCAACCCATGGAACATAGACCTGAGTGAGCACGCTGCACGAATGTGGTAAGCTTATCAACCGCACTGCACATGATCTCATTATACCATCCGTCTCTATATGGAGACCTTTCGTGATAGCCTGGTCTATGAATAGCATGTAGATTATCCTGTCTCAAGAGCACATACAAGCACTTCTTCGGAATAAGCTTGGATAAAGTCTTCCAAGCCTAGAACTCGTCTGCAAACCATGGACTCGGTTAACCTATATTCCTTATGTCAGCATGATGTTTCGCAGATTGCTCCTTGGATCAAGAATCCCTCCTCCAGAATAGCAGCGACCTTTATTAGAGTAGCGTAGCAGCAACGATTCTCTTTTCAATTCTGAGGTGAATCATCAAAACATCATCACCTCCATGTAATAAGCAGAGTCTGAACAAGATCCACGAGAAAAGGCAGAGCAGGTCGGAAATCTGTGAGATTCTCAACATCCCAGTCATCAAGATTGATTGACACCTCAGTCGCGACATCATCAAATCGGTTTGAGTTCGGTTTATTTTTGCTGATCGATAATTCCAGCTCGTCACGGGCAAGGCCAGCAGAGAGATTATAAAAGATTTGTCAAAGTACATTGCTTTATAATAAGTTACCATGAGCAAGTCATGCAGCGTAAAGCAGAGTCTCAAGTCCCTGCAGATGTATCTGAATAATCTAAAAAGACTACGAAACCTTTAGTTAGCGTTTGTATGTATGTTTACTTAGCTAAATCTTGGTTTCATTGATCGTACCACTGCCATCCAAAAATTTAATATATTCCTTTCGTCCTCCAACTTATATCATTTGCGAAATATACTTCGAATCTCACAATTTATACATCAACCCAATTATCTACTGGAAATTTTATATTTGGCGCATATTTCTATATATGACACTGGGATGGGATCCAAGCATCCGATGAGTACCGCATCCTAAACACTCACCAACCCAGTCTAAGATAGGGAACAAACAATACATATGAATCACATCTCTAAGATTGAGTCCTTGACTTGAAGAGAATGAAGTTCAATATACAAAGTCTACCTTATCCGACTCAGATAATTTTCCTAACCATTTTTTGGATCATTTTCTTAAAAGTTCATATAGAGTACTGTATTTTTAATACCTTTACACATAACGTCAACTTGATATTTTTTTCAGTATACGATTAGGCTAGAAAAAGAAATTAGAAATTATGTTAGAATTATAGCTTAGGAATGAAGTTATCTTAGCTCGAGGCCGTATAGAAACCCGAGTCATAGTTATGGCTAAGGAGTCAGAGCTTATCCAACTTGGACTATTTGTTTTAATTTCCTTTTCCGTCCATTTTTAATTAAGTAACATGCACAAGAAAAGCTAATCTACAAAAATAAATGAGATATTAATCTACGTCGTATTGGGTCAATCAAGCCACAATGCACAGAAAAATCGGGAAAACTATGGGAACGTATATCAGAATTCACGGTTGAAGACGCACACAACACATAGATGTCCACGGTTATACACATATCTCACATGGTGTAAATTAACAGTCCAAAAACCCCTGTAACAAATGTGTCTACTACGAATATATTATAAGATTGTTCACGCTTTGTAGTAATGCGTCCTCCACGAGGCCTCTGTGAGAGACAAATTATTGTATGTAGTCGTTGTAACTCTCTGTTGCGTCTGTCTTCTTGGTCGCTCCTCGTCGACATTGATTAGCCTGGCTTTTACAATATCGACCTTCACTATGTGATGATCCGATGTTCCTTTAGAGGACAACACCGAGTACGACCCCGGCACGAACTGGTACGGAGAATCCGAGGAAGCCAGTATGTAGTCCACGCGTGTCCCGTACTTGCATGTCCCTTGTACGCCTGCATGTTTCGTTTCTTCAGCAAAGAAAACAACAGCTAGGTAGCGTTTGACATAACGTAGTGTAAGTGCTTACTCTGGCCTTTGGCGACCACTACCACAGATTCGCATTCTCCAGCAAAGTCCTTAGCGTCAGTGTATTCCTTGCTCTTTAAGAACCTCATCACGTGGGCTTTTGGTATTGGCTTACCCATCTCTTCGTAGTACTATATAGAGCAGCGTTTAAGTTCCTAGCTAGCATATATATATATATATATATTTGATTAAATTGCTAATGTTATATAATAAGATTTTATACCTTGACGATGTCGGTCCATCTGTCGGGAGAGTAGTCAGATTCGTCGAGGGAATTGAGAGCGCCAGCGAGTATGTGTGGTACGTTGGTAGATTGGATAATTGCATCGACTTGCTTCATTCTCCAATTCTCGTCCAAGTGATCCAGATGAGTGCAGTGAAATTCCACTTCCCCGCTCCCCGGAACATCTATGGTCGCCTTGAGGACATTCCTATCAATACATCAAATATCGAATACAGATCACTACGTATCTATTTCACTATGCTTACACAAATTCTACACAAAATAATAATTATATACCATCACCTTTTCTTTATTTATTGTGAATTAAGTAGAAAATCGAGATGTTTCACAAGAATTCAGTGATATTATATTTATCCAGACAAAAAAGCTTATTGACATTTGAAAGCTGTCCTTGAGAATATACAGCTGTTCTCTGAGTCCCCTTACATGTTTGTATGTATACATAGACGCATTGATACTCCTCACGAGAAGACCATGACTAGGTTCTTATTGGTACAAAGTCGCCGCACAAAAGTCCATTTATTATTTGAGTACTTGATAAAAAGAATTGAAGGAATCACTGAACCAGATAATAATAATTTCTATTACAAAAAAGATAAAAAAAACCACAGATTCTAATCTACTGGTAACTAAACTAATAAGCTTTTAAAAAAACAGAGTAGTTAGTTATTAGTTATTGAGTCTTGCTTAATTAATCAGTGACTACTAACCTGAAATCAGTGTGGTCGAAGATCTTCTGTACATTGGAGTTTTTGATGGGCCACTTGGAGAGAACGGCGTTTCCGTACTCCGGCGCCCAGCTCTCGGCGAAGACGTAATTCATGCCGAGGGCCGCCGCTAGATCGGAGAGCGGACGCATTTGGTCAGCCTCATCCGCCTTCACGTCCTGGAGAGCCAGCACGTCTGCGTCTAGCTCCCTCAGCACTTCAAGGACCGTTCTCGAGCTCCGGAGACCACCGTCATCGCCGGAGAAAGACAGAGCTGGCCTGAGCGGCGAGTGCTGCTGGGGATCCTCCCGGAAACTGAGTTGGCGGCTAATCTCGTTGTCGGGGAGATTGATGGAGACCCTTAGCCTCGATTTTGCGAACCTCTGTTGTTTTCCAGGAGCGGCGTTCATTGGGTGAAGCGGAGACTGCTTGAATATGCTCCTGGGACGGTCAACAGTTGACTTGGAGCGGAGTGGCAAACCCGTAAATTCTCTGTTGGGGACGGCGGGAGCCATGGAGAACATAGCAGCGTTGAAGGTGGCCACACGGATGGCTTTCTCAGGGTTCGGGTGAATGGCGGCTGCCGAAGAAGAAAACCCGTTGGAGCTAAGAGTGGACTCATTACCGGAGCGGACGGAGATTCTGGCCTTGATGGGACGGCGGAGGCGGTGGCGGAGGAAAGCAATGAGGTTGAACATCATCTAGAAAATGGGCGATCGCATTTATTGAGCTTAATTGTGTTTCTCAAGTGAGAATGAGAGAGAAAGAGCTAAGCTTGATTAGATGGAAAGCTACAAAACGAGCAAGGAGCTTCTTGGAAATAGGTCTTATATCGCTTACGTGGGATATAATCAACTGATCGATCCATAGTCGTCTGTTTATTTATGTGTTTGTGGTTTTATAAACGCCAATCAATCATTCGGGGCTATGATTTAAGAACCGTCCAAGAAGAAAAGGAAACTAAACCAACTCCCAAAAATCTTTATGCAGATCCCCGAATTAATTTAATTTTCCATGCATGGTATAGTAGCCGTGGGCCCGGCCCATTTGACATGGATCTGATCATAAAAGGTACCGTTTTGTATCAAATTCAAGCAGGTGTGGACCAAACCAACTATTCTGTTCTGTATCATCAACTGATCGAGAATACTATTATTAGTTTGTTTCTTGTAAAGGAATTGATACCAGCAAAGCATATCTTTATGGTGGAATGATTTTATGAGAATAATTGAGGGGAAAGAAAAGAACAAGAATGGAATGGAGAGCGTTGCGAGTTAGGTGAAGTCTTTTATTCTTTGTTTGTATATATAATAAGAAAGGACGTCTAAAGTCTAATCTCTTCCATCCTCTCCTTGGTTCAATTATTTTATTAGGATTTAGGAAGGACTACGAAAGGTGATGGGCCTTACCTGGCTTTCAGCCCATACAAATGAAAACACGATCCAGTAACCCTACCATTTCACAGTGCAAGTTTGTTTGATTCTCTTTCTTTTCCGGTTCAGGTAAATCCGCCTCTGTTCGCATGTTTTTTTTTTTCCTTTCTAAACATGGAAGGCTTTATCATTACTTATTCCACCAATTATTCATTTTTTACACTTTTGGTTTCTGTCGCGTAATATCCCTTCTATGTATATAAATGTGTTGTTGTCATCATGATAATCCTTTAATCAAATCCAACGCTTAGCAAATCAATGATTCGTCGTAGGATTATCATTCAAACCCTCTTTATCTAACTAATGCTGATGCCTTGTTGTTGAATGCTTTTCTTCCTTTCCACTAGACAATGACATGCTCATGGGCTTATGAGTTTTTTTTTTTTTTTGGGAACTTCCTTATCTTTTTATTATCCGATCTCGTTCTAGAAGAAGCTTGTCAACATCTTTGATCCTGATATACTGCTGTCTATTTGAAGGTTACATCTGTATTTAAGAAGCATCGTATCTATTTTTGCTTGTCTTGCGACTTTGGAATATGCTTTTTGAACTCATCATCTATTCACCTCTATGACTCACTGCCCTGCCTAAATCTTTGTTATGACTAGTGAAGTAAATAATGACGTTCTCTTTTTGTTATGTCATAACTACATGAATCGCTCCTGTTATGTATAAAAAGTCCACAAAAGATGAAAATGAAAAATAAAAAATAGGAACCTCAGAATATATATAATAAATGACTTAGTATGTACAAACATGACAAAGTGTGGTCGGACCTAAGCATCATAGTCTAGCTTTGTATACTCAAGTAGCATGTGTGGGGATCTATAGATCTTCACAAGGGTCCAGTATAGAACTTCTTCTACTCCAAGCTCACCCTCTGCTCTCGCCGCGTATAAGTCCTCACATATTGCTATTAATCTACATTCAACAAATACATAGATAGAGAGCATTATGAAAGAACCAAAACTCTTTCTTTGAACAATGATTGCATTTTGGAACTGCGGCTGTTACCTGTCGCACGACGGCAGGTTCTCGTACGGTATTCTCATACGCAGGTCAGAGCATTGAAGCCTGATGAAACGCCCCACTGCTAGTACAAATGTTATATAGAGTCCCCATATACTGAATTTGCTGAGCGTGTCACCCAGAAACCCCTCTGCATAATTATTATACCAGCAATTGTTAAATGTTAATATAACATGATGAGTCTCGAAGGCAAGCACTTGAGAGATGCAAGAGCTAACTTACGTGGGGGTGTTTCCTCAGACATTATGATAGCAACTGGGCCGTCCATACCCTCGCAAGCGCTGATATTTTCAGACGCCTTAAGATTATGGAATGACCACCACCACTTGGTATCTGCATGGTTCATTAATATGTCTGCACTCACTTCATCCTTCTGTGTACCAGCAACAATGTTACAATATTTTAAGGCTTGCCTAGGTCAAAAAAGAATACAAGTCTGGAAAATAACTCTTAGCTTTTTGGGCCAAAAAGATTTACCTGGTCCTCGAAAGACCTGACATCACCAGAACCAGTAACACGGAAAAACTTTGGGTACAAGTTATGCACTCTAAATCCATCCATTGAGCCGTTGAGAACCATTTGTACATCAGAGCGTTTTGGAAGGTCCTGAGGGTCCACACTTTTTTCATACTTCACAGTCTCCTTGCCTTTGGGTCGGTCTCTGTTAAGAACCCAAGAAAAGGTGACGTCCATATCTGTGTCCCAGTCGAGGGATTGAATGAATCTGGTCACAACTGTGTCAGGGACAAGCCACAAAACGCTTGCATCAGCTTGGCAGCATATCAGCTGGATGTCATTTTTGTTGTACGTTGGCAAGAAGCTTTGGGACCCAAGATCTAGCCCGAGGTCAATGTTCTCCCCTGAGATTCTCTCGCACAGGGTTGTTTGGTACAATGTAAGCTTTCCACCCACTGTTTTTATATCAATCTGAACGCTCGCATCTTTTATCGGGTTGGCAATGTTTGTTGGGTTACCACTGCTATACATCTGCAAGGGGGGAAGCCGTTACCAACAGACAAATGACTCACCAAATACCCAACTAGTAAGACATCACAGACAGTTGTTGGCTTAAGCCGGCAAATAAATTGTTTTTCTTACTATGCATCAGGAGTACTATTTGTCTCAAGAACGTATTGAGAATTCAGAATCCAGATGATTTTTTTAACAAAAGCATTATAAAACTTATTTGTTGTAAGCAGAATCTTTTACCAGCATAGGAGCCCAGATAACGCATAACAAGATGAAGAACAGACATATCCCGTTGCAGCATTTAGTCATTTTTGTTTGCCTCTCCCCATGTTTGTGTGTAGCTCGATTTAAAACTGTATCGCATTTGACAAGGTACAAACTCGCATTTACATCTTCCAACTGCAAACGAACAGAACTTAAGTCCTTGGCAGTATGTTCAGGCTAAACATGGACGATCCATGATCATAACGAGGATTCTAGATAACAGCATGGGATGAAACCACATACCTTGAGCCAGTCATACATTGTCAGTGATGTCGCTGTGCAGGACCAGTCAAGTACACATCTCAGTTCATACAGGAAAGGAAGAGCACGGTAAAGTCTGTAGCCATAATAATTGATCCGTGAAACTTCACTTGTCAAAAACTGCCGATATAAGGTGCTCTTATGAGGTAGTCCATAGCGGATTTGTATGGCCTGGAGAGCTAGTGACATTGCTTTGGCAAGAAATATGAATCTGAGGGCCAAGCCAGCAGCGTGTTGCTGGGTAGGATATATGCTCCAAGCATACTCTGTCACTGCATATGTGAAGAGAATAAGACTGAAGAGGTAGTATACCACTTTTCCAGTTGCAAATGAGCAAAGATAGATGACGCGATCAACAACAATCAGAAAGAAGATAACCTGCCAAAAACATCGGGTTAGGGCACTGATACGCGAACAGATAAACAAGACATGTAGAAATGTATTACCATTAGAATAATGACAAAGTCAAACGGGAACTGGTCCTCTAGCTGATATACATCGATAAACTCGCTTTTATTTTTGATGACTGATTGGTAGAAAATGGCAACCAGAAAGAAGACCATCAAATCAGCACCAAATATGTAGGCATAGAGGTCTGTTTCTCTCTTTCCTCCGCCAATCACAGAGAGAATGGGGTAGGGAAGCCCAGTTCCTTCAACAAGTCCACTATGTTGAGCTTTACGAATTTCTTTTGCCACATCCGAGGCTGGGGTTAGTGATTTGTACCATTCTGCTGAAGAACACCCATTCGTGGGAGAAGCATACTCAACCTCTAGAACAACCAAGGCCTCGTTTGGGGTCTCAGCACTTCTCTCTATACTTTGTACGTGGACCCTGCTAGAGTAAGGACAAAGATCAGGGTTTCCCTTCTTGCATCTCTCATTATGAACAAGCCTAAGCAACTGATTCATTCTGCATTCAACTCTTTCAGGCTGAATTCCATCTTCAGGCCACATGTGAACATCCATTGTCACCTGAACAAAGTAAGGAGGGGATTCTGCTCCACGTGTCAGAGAGATCCAGTACCGGCAGATGCTTCTGATCACCGATTTTGCACCATCTCTCAGCTTCTTGTACACATCCAAGACACTCTGGCTCCAGCTAATTCTTGTAAGGTCCTTCTGGCTCCCACGGGCATTCCGGCGCGAAGCAAAATCAGCAGAAGGAACCCAATCGCCATCTTTCACTGTTATAGCACTCTGTATGAGAGTGAATATGTAAATAAGGAAGAGAGGCAACGAGCTGACAACAAACGATGATTTGATTCTTTGCGTTGGAAATCCCAGTTCATGAAGAAGAGGTGCGTCAATGCTCAACCCACAGTGCTGGATTATAATCTGGTATAAATACTGCAGTAGGATATAGATTTCTGTGTACATTAGCATGACGACCCAGAAGATGTGAGTAGGTCCAGTGTGAACGCAGAGGGCATATAGGAACAGCGCTGCTAGATAGACCATGGAAAGAAGACTGAAGTTCCACAGAAACGCAATAATGAAGCAGCAATAGCAAACAATATCATTGTTGGACTGCATCCTAGACCATATATGACGAAGGATCCTTCCTATCTGAAAGCTAGTGCCATCACTACTCCTGTCGGACTGTAGAGATGTTGACCGTTCAAAAGGTTTGTGTATTCTCTTCTGGCTTTCCATCTCATCATACAGCTCATCATCAACAGAGGACTGCTCATTTATATCTGAATTTTCCGGCGAGATGTTTAAGAAGTTCACAAGGTTATTTACTGCCTGATTTCCAATAAACTGTACCTGGGAGACACCATCACCGATGAGTTGCACAGCAGAAATCAACGGATTATCTTTTCCCTCTGACTTTTCCTTTCTTTCACGTTCCATATACAAGACATCAAGATCCTGTTGAACTTCAGTGATCTCACAAGGAGATGCTCCAAATGAACACTCAGGAGAATCTGGTTCTTCTGGAGTGGTACTCATAGGAAGCTCATGAGCTTCAAAAGGATATTGTGGATCCTCGTCAATAGGCTGGTCTTCCTTCCTGTGGACCACTCCGTCAATCTCAGGACTGGCTGCACCACTATCTGGAATTAGATACGGACTCCTCCTCCTTCGTAGACCTTCGGTGCGCGGAGAAGCAAGCCCAAAATTAGAGTCAGAATTCATTCTGTGAAGCTGTACCCGCAGGTTCAGCATTTCAGACTTCATCTTTTCCACCTGCAAATTCCGCTGCCGTTTCTTTTCTTCAGCCTCACGAATCTGTTGCAGTTGTTCGGTCTTCCGTGCTGCTTTCTTCTCTTGCTCCCGCACAATTGCACCAATTTGCTCCGCTTCAAGATACCGCGAGACATAATCAAACTCTTGGGAGGAAAACATGTAGGACTGAAGAGATACTAGCATAAATATGATGATCTCAACGAGAGCTGATCTTGCAGTGATTCGAAACCCATAGTCATACTTGTAAAATCCAATCACCTCGTAAATATAATCAACCGTTTCACACTTTCCATCATTGAAGTTTCCAACAAATGGAGACTGATATGCGAGAGAAAAGATGATTAGAACAAAATTGTACACCCGCAAGAACCTGAATATTTTGTTCTTCTTCTTCAGTATTTCAAGTCGCATCCGGGCAAAAACAAGCGCGAATGCAAGATAACCCAGGTGTAGAATGTCATACTCGAGAGTTCCTGTGATTAGAATCAGAATAAGCACAACATCCAGCAGATGGACGTAACAATAAAGCCTCAGGAAATCAAGCACGGTCCACATGCTCTTTGTTTCAAAGGAGAGATCTCTCCAGACAAATGAGTTCTTTCTTTGAGACTTCATCTGATGATATGTAGATGACTCTGAGAAACTGGATATGTGATCAGCCCGAAGTTTAAAACAGGCAAGCATAAACACCACGAAATAGCTAATAAGCGTCCGGGGATCGTCAACTCTCACTCCTGCAAAAAAAAATAAAAATAAAAAGCATATTCATATAGAACCTAATTCTTGGATATGTAAAATAAAGAATTAATGCATAAAGAACTCTAAGTGCTCAGAAAGTTTGAGGGGTCTTACCAAGCCAACAGTCCCGGCAAAATTTAAAGTAGAGAGCTGCAATACTCCAGCAGTCATGGCAATGCACACTAGTTTCCCTTGGATCCTGATCTGAAGGGAATAAGTTATTCCACGTGGCAACGTACTCAATTGCAAGAATTGATGCAAACAGAAAAACAACGACAGGCCATAGTTTCTGAATTAGGCGTCTTCTCAAGAGGACACATGCAGCAAGCAGCGCAATATATACCAAGGAGATGGCATTCAGCAAAGCAAAACTTGCAAGAAGCAGCCCGATCATGTTTATCTCAAGGCCATAGAGGTTAAACATGTTCTCAATCCAAAACTTCAAGTAAATTTTCAACAGATTCTTCTGTGTTTCAAACCTCTCCTTCTTCAATGCCAGAATCCTCCTCCTGTTCCACCTGTGACTCTCTTTCATGCTTCCCCAGAAGTGACCAAATGAAAATTTCCTGCTACTACCACTTTCGGAGCCTACAGTCTTGGGATGCAAAAAACCAGCTGCCTCATTATCACGGGGAGAGAAGAAAGGCCATGGGTTACTAGTAGCCTCGCCTTGTTTCATTGATATAGAAGCATGATCTATGGATGATGGATTTTTACCATTAGAACTGGAAACACCTGCCGTTGTATCTTCTGCAGAGACAAATAGGGGACAAGGCTCTTCATATTTTCCTCTGATAATAGTTAAACCAGGTGTCCTTTCTAGCCAACGAAATACATTGTACTGCAGAGTGCAGGCAGCAACAACCAGCACTTTGCCTCGTAGACCTGACTCTATACCCCAAAATCCAGGTTCATACACTCGGAGGCCCAAGTAGAAAGACAACGCAGCATATTTTTGCCCAGGGAACATCTGAGCTTGCATGCCCCACAGTTGGAAAAGATACTCCGCAGACACGAGAAATCCAGTATAAATCAAAAATAATTTGGATGGTATTGAAGAAGACTTTGGGAAGGTTGTGCAGATGACAAGGCCAAGGAGATATACAAATCCAAACACACTGATTGGAGATAATGATGCATAAAATAATGCCGCAAACACGATCTTCTGACCATGCCATACCAAAAACCTCTCAAAAAAACCAAAAACTCCAGGATGAAGCAAACTAGATTGTCCTGGAATGTAATGTCCACTCTGCCTCCTTTCATAACTGTAAAGTTGCATCACGATCAACACAGCAAGAGATTCCCATACATTATCCAGCAATGGTGCTTTGGAGTTGTAACCCAAATAAAAGTCTAGATCAATAAATCCAGATAACCAAAGCTGCAAGCTGACAAAGCTACTTAAGCAGTAGATAAACATAAACACCAAAACTGCATAGGCTTTCAAAGGGAACCACAAGCGTCTCTTAGTTTCCTCAAACAGTTGTCTTCCAGTAATCCAGAACAAGAGAAGGAAAATGTATCCAAACGATACATAATTGGGTTTCACCAGGTATACACTTATGAGAATAGTGATGAAAGCAATGTATGTTCCACATGATCGGTACATAGACAGAAACTTTTGCCCAATCGCACTCAGAAATGAAGCAATATGTCTCTCTGTAAAGATAAAACAGTGATTCGTAAGCATATAATAAGAGAGTAGATACAGAACAGTTATGACGAACAACTAGAAGATTCTGACAGAGGTCACAAAATGTGCAACTTTTAGATTTCACAGCATGAGAAGTTACTCCTACAGCTACCATGTAAAACTAATGGCACCAGAAACTAAATTTATAAGAAGAAATTTTACAGCATGAATCAATAAATTGGCAACTATTCCTTGAAGTTGAAACCTACTACTGGGTCCACTACGTGATCAAGAAGATATGATTTCACAGTGCCAGAAAACATGAGGACCGGGAAATAAAGGGCTGATATGTATGAGAAATGGTATGGCAAGGAAAACTTATTGCCGTGCATGCAGAATGCCAGAAAAAATAGCTGACAATGGAAGCAAGGATCAGCAGTTGAGGTACAAATATAAGACGTAAACATGTCCCTCATCAAATGTTCACTACAAAAGAGACAAGTAGGAAGTTTTATACCATAAGTAGTATTGTCCTGGCTATAACTTGAAGATGGAGATGAGTAGACGGACAAGAGAACTGATTTGTTGAGACCAGCTTTCAATATGCTAAATCCAATTGGAGGGCTTGGTGTATGTCGTACAATTGCTGAGAATGAAAATAGCACCTCAAAACCATGATTATGGATAGCACAAAAGCAAGTAAGCAAGGCTATCTCCAAGAAGTCCCAAGAGCTTTCAGACCTAAGCAGACCTGCAATAATTCATAAACAGAGTTATCAGTCAGAACTCTTTTTTACTCTTTAATCTAAGATCACCTAGCAGCTATCTTCGAAAGGAAAATGATAATCTGTGAATCTAGCCTAACTTGGAAAATACAGAAAAAGAAGCGTACCTAACTGAAACAGAATTTCTCTGCTCACAGAGCCTTCCTGCTTTAAGGAGTTCGACACAAGGTCGATCTCAAGAATGTAGATAAGTGCAAAATGAACTTCGCATAGAAGAATCAATGACTTGCGTATCTTTCTGTTGATGTTGTGGCTCAACAGATACATAAGGAAGAATATCACTGAAAGATAAGTCTATCAGGAAACACCCATATTTCTGAATCCTTATTAAAAAAGTAAATAGGAGGGGAACAAACATACCATACACTGCATGGAAAAACCCAGGTTTCATGGCAATGAGGAAAATCAAAGCGAGCATAATAGCCCGTGAACATTTCCGCAATCCCCAAGCAATGGTTGCGACAACCAACACCTTTGTTTCTTCATCAGCTGTGATTGAGGATAATCTCAGCCGTTAGAGCAGTTCTCACATTGAATAAAAAGCAGAAATTTGGAATTGCTACCTAAAATAAGCACGAAATAAACTAAGCCTTTACCAAAGAAAATAATACTCTTACGTTTTCAACATTGATAAATATTTTAAACGATTATTATATAACAAAAAATTTTCAAAAAATATCTTGGTAGAGCGGTAAAAGCTTAAAATGTCTCGGATGTTTTCAGATCACATGATGCAGAAAAGATGATAGGTTGATCACAATAGACAAGAACACCCTTTTTCAAATTTATAGGTCCTGGCAAGCCTGGAAGTTGGTAAACACCATATAACTTTCTTTGCAGAAGCATATGTGAGGCTATTACCTTCAGCACAAATTCTGTCATTGGAAGATCTGGAGCTCTCTTCAGACAGGTAGAGAAAAACAGAGTTGTTCACAAGATTACCCAACGCAACCAACATTCCCAAACCAAATTGTGCAAGCAAAAAGAATCCAGGTATAGTGTAATGCCAAAGTCCCACCATCTCCCAAATTTTCATGTCCTGCATATTTACGGCACATAGCGAAGATATAACCCTTCCAACCTTGGTGTTCTTTCAAAATACTTGAATTTTCACATAGCGAATATATTACCTTTCCAACCTTAGTGTTCAGAAAAGAAAATGCCACATTGAATATGTACGTACTGACAGCCCATAAGAGTATAAATACAAGCAGAAGGCCATTTAATCTGTGCAAGCGGAACAACGACGGGAAGGCATAGATAATGTAACCAACATATGCAAGGAGGCCAAAAGCACACAAGCTCGCAAAATGAAAACTCCAGAACGAAAGAGCAAACAGAGAGACCTGGCAATCATGGAAGCAAAAAAAAAAGGTGTGAGTTTCTGGACACAATACGTTGCTTGAGCTTACACATACACTTGGATACTAAAATACAAATATATACCATACCGGAAAACCATATGTGAAGAAATTGATACTGAATGTCTTAAACACAGCTCCCCTCAGTAAAACATTGGTGTGCCTTACACCGGCCCTGAAAATTTGGAAGAAATTTACACATTAGTCAGCGTAACTATTATACAGTTACATGACTAATCTTGAAAAGCCCAGCCAGCAGCCATTAGAATGTGTAAACTAGCTGTACTCTGTAAGAGTGTAATACACTTTACCCAACCCCAATAGTTTATGCTAGCAGAGAAACCAATCACAAAACTTTTTCTTAAATAAAAAGTTTCCAGATTTTGTAGTGGCGACCCCCTGAATACCGATAACAAAAGAGTTTCAGCGTTTCAGAGGAAATTTTATTAATCAAATTTGTCTCACTAAATAGAGTAATGGTTTATACCAACTTCTCATTTTTTCAACTAAAACTCCTACACAGCCTAGAGATCACCAGAAAAATACATAGCCACGTATATAGTTCTAGCAACCGAAGACAGGAGAGTATCTACCAGTCTACGACCATAAAACAAATCAAATCATGTGGGCATATTCAACCAAGCTTTCTTTTGCGCTTCAGAGTCATAAACTAATTAATAAAGTGACAAACAGACAAATTACAATTTCCTTTTTCAAACACCACAACAGTTCCTGGTATGATGAGACTGAATAAAAAGATATACAGCATACCTTGATTCTCGAATAAAAAACGAATATTTTGGAGGAAGAAGACGCTCTGCCAAGTTATTTTCACTCGTGGACATAATAAAGTCCATATCCTCGAGGTCTGACCTTACATAGGATAGCTGCAATTGCAGAAAGACAGGCATGTCAAAGTATTGCAGATATATTGATTTGCTCGTTAACAGATCAAGACGGCTATGTCAATTAACAAGAAGAAGAAAAAACTACACTATGTTGGTGTTCATACACATATTAACAGTTGTTGAGAAAGGGTTTATCAATTTTCTGCTTGAGTAATATAACTCTCTTTATTGAAAAAAAAAACATATGTGACTATCAGTTTCGACACTTGTGTGAGAGCAAGCAATACTAAAGCTAGAAGGAAAAAAAGACATACCATGATGTAGAACAGCAAAAGGAAAAGACCAGAACAAATATCAGGGCCTTCAGTTTCCGCAGAGATTCTAAATATACCTATAAAGCTTGCTATCCATCGAATCATATCGGAAAAGTTTATTGGTAGTTGATATAGGTAAAGCAGGACAATGTTGAATCCTGCGTAGATATAAAGAACTCTCCACCACCTAAACAATACAATACAAAAAAAACGACTGCAGTTCAGAGAAGCAGGGTTGGGAAGCGCTAACTAAGCATAATAATCAATAATTTATCCACCTGAAAAGTCCTGAAACGTTGCTTGTCAAGGACCAGTCCACAAGACCAGCACAGCTGCCAATAAAAAATGGCAAAGAAACCCATGACGGATTGCAAATTCCCACTGCCAATTGAACTGCTGGTAACAACAAGCAGGATGCAACCCTAAGATGACTTCCTGAGTCATAAATGATTGAGACAGTGTCAAACCAAGTTGACATCAAACCAGAAAGAGAAATCGTACCATATAGAAGTGCTTGTTCTTCTTAAAATAGACATTACTTAACCAGATGAGCACAACATGAGAAAAAGTTACAATAACTATATGGACAAGTCGTACGGGCCTATTACATTAATTACAAACCTAGCTGTTCGAAAATATCTGAAAAGTGAGACCACCATGTGTTCCGCCATCGAACGAAGCCGAATCTACTACTGTATATGTCAGCTAAAGCAACTAGCGATGTTAGTAGTTGTAAAGCCAAAAAATACATAACAGTGGGGTTTCTCCAAGACTTTAATCTGCAAACCCAAACACAAGAGAGTATCAACTAAGAAGTCAATTAATATAAGGCAGTAAGATGAATTAAAAATGGAGACTAACTCTTACATCATAAAGCCAATAACACTCATCCAGCCAGTATCCGATGTATCCCAGTCTTGACCTACAGCAGCCCAAATGACAAGGTACACCACTTGTGCAACAAGTACTGCAAAGGAAAAGATGAAAATGGGCCATAATAGCCAATGCCTCCTCTGAAAACGGTATCCTGGCAAAAGAAAGCACAATACGATGCAAGTTTGAGAAAGCAAAGTTATAACCGATTAAAGCCATGTAAACGGGATCGGGAAAACTTATTTGTCCAGTCTAATGTAGATGTATTTGATCAGGGCATAAAAACATGAAACCTTTTCAATCAAACACCTTGCCCCAGATAAAAGAATCGAGATATGGCTATTACTGTTGAAACATTGGGGTTGGAGCTGTTTATCAGATCAGAGATAAGAAACCTGGATAGAGGGGAGATAAGGAAGTAGAAGATAGTCTTACCAATCTCAGGTGCAATATAGTGAACGAGGAGAAAAGCTATTAAATCAACGAAGGATATGACACTCCAGTTAATAAGTGCAGCTGTGACACAAGGAAAAATCATTAGGAAAAGAAACGCGCATGCTTCTCTAAGAGATGTTAACTGGCTAAGCTGCGACACGTAACATGTATGATAACAACCTTCAAATGCAAAGGGCTAACAAAGGAGAAAGAAAGGAAGAGATAACAGAAAGAAAGTATAAGCCACGGAATGGTGGAGATATCTACATATATGATACCATTCCTTTGACATAAAAGCACTAGGCTCATTCAAATTAGTAAACTTAATAGGTCTTAATTTATGCAAAAAGGTGGGTGATTGCTCACATACGTGGCACCTTGAACCTTAGAGCTATAACCTAGAGGTATTACAATGTTCAAGTGAGAGTTTCTCATCAAGTACTAAACCAGTGAAAACTTAAGGTCTCGAGAGAAGGCAAAGGCAGAACAGACTTAAGATTATCGGGTAGCAATGGGAAAGTTAGGTTTTTTCTGCTCCTCGATGTTCAAGCATTTGGGTTATATTTGGACGCAAGTAAGAAGATAGAAGAATCCTACCTGCCAGAAGTAGCGAAGGCAACAAGAAGCCGACCAGAAAACTCGCCATGAGAACCTTGTCTTAACGATCACCATATCCCAAATCTCATCGAATCCAATAGATCCCCTCTCCAGCTCCAACTTGGAATTCCAAAGAAATCGACTAAATCTTTCCCCCGCGGAGGAGAAGAAGAAATCAAAAATCCAATTTTTACAAATTGTAACAAGTTCAAATATTTCCCGAAAAGGTAACTGCTGGGATTTGAAGGTGGATTGGAAAACTGGAAATGTAAATCCAGAAGCAAAATAATAACTCAGAAGAAGGAATCAAAAGAAATATCTTATTGGCAATATAATTTTATATTTAGCGCCTTTGGGCATAGCATATACACGTAGATACGTACACCCCAGAAATCGCTGAACCAAATCCAAAACCGACGTGTGCTCGGTTCAATTGACAGTTAGAAAGCTTCTTACAGGCTGCTGACACGACACAACTGTACAAAAACAACAGTTTTTTATTAACCTGGTTTACATTTTTCTTTATAATCGATTTGACGTTCCAAATTAAAATTGGCTTCTTGGTATCGAAAATGATGGCTTCATTTCGAAACTCGGTTAGCAGTGTACCGGTTTAATACAGTCGTCATCTCATCAACAAGTCCCTCCCCAAATCAAAGCCACCCAATCCAGTTCCTTATCGCGTGTCGTGTGAGAGGATGAGGTGGTGCTTAATCTCTCCGTCTCTGTGCAACCACGGGGGGTTCTCGTCGATTGCTCTTGCGCCCAGCTCCAATTTCAGTCATGGGCTTCGCCGTACAAGATTCAGTGCTGCAAGTCTCCGAATTTGCGCCACTGCTGACGGAGTGGAAGCTCCGGAGGCTGCTGAGGAGGAACTTAGACTTGAAACCGAAAAAACGGAATATCCTTTTCCTTCCTCGTCGTCTCCGCCTTCTGCACTCGGTAAAGACTTAAAAAAGGTGCCATTTTTATTCACCATTTACGGCTACGAGAATTTTTAGTAGTTTGAAAGTTGCATAATCGTAGGGTCCAGATGAAACTTGAAAGTAGTAGATGCAGAGAGCTTGTTAACAACAATACACTCTGTTACTTCTAACTATTGATTGGTCAATAGTGCTTGAAAATATAATTAAACGACAAGTTGTTGAAAGCAAAAGGGATTACAACATATGATTCTGCAATGAAGATGTAGAAGAAGAAGTTCCTCAAGCTAATGACTTGTCAAGTCAAGCAGGTAGTTAACAAGACTGCAGCAACCTTTGCCCCGAGGGCGTCCACCGCCAGTAAAAACCCAGCTGTCCCTGGAACTACTCTTTACAAAGTTTTTGAGGTTCAAGGATATGCATCCATGTTGGTGGGAGGGGTCCTTTCTTTCAACCTCCTCTTTCCCTCCAACGAACCCGACATATGGAGGTTGATGGGGATGTGGTCCATTTGGATGTTCAGTAAGTCGCCTTCACAACTAATTCCAAGCTGCATTTGCCCCTAATCTTCCACTTGTGTTTTTAATTTAATTATTTTTGGCAGCTATTCCTTCTCTTCGAGCTCGAGACTGTCCAAGTAAAGAGAAAGAGGCTCTTAACTATCTATTTCTGATCATCCCATTACTCAATGTTGTTATACCCTTCTTTTGGAAATCTTTTGCCCTTGTCTGG
Source organism: Streptanthus diversifolius (assembly GCA_039880935.1). Classification (NCBI taxonomy): domain Eukaryota; kingdom Viridiplantae; phylum Streptophyta; class Magnoliopsida; order Brassicales; family Brassicaceae; genus Streptanthus; species Streptanthus diversifolius. Next base: position 47,221 of record JAXGFM010000018.1, on the reverse strand, counting down.
TCTGCTGATACAGTTGCCTTCTTTGCAATGTATGCCTGGAAGGTATGGCTCCTTCAGAGTTGTAATGATGGTTTTTGGGCGGTTATTTGTGGTAGCTCAACTGTGGTTTTCTTCACTTTTTGCCTCTTGCTACAGCTTGGATGGCTGGAAAGAACCGAGTAGGGGTATTCGTGATGGGATTAGAGACTGAAGATTCTTCGTTCTCTCTTCCTTAGAATGATTCTCCATTCAGCTTCTCTGTGGGTGAGTAGAGCATCTCGAATATTCAAGGTACGTGGGTTTAAGGCAAACGAATGTGAACATTGCTCTACAAGGAAATATGGGCGAGGAATATTCTTGTAAATCATAGACTCCTGAGATGGGACTTTTTCTGAAAAATACAAGTGCGAGTACATATACATTTTCTTATCAAGAGTGTAGCTGGTAAATTTGAAGAAAAATAAAAGAATTGGGTATATGTGGATAACTCATTGCATCCCACACTGTCTGTTGGTTCTTGTTCTCCTCGACAGAGAAGCAAGATAAACGAAGGAGGTTCATGTGGTCCTAGGCTAAGCTTTTTCTCATCTTCTCGAGTGTGATCTCGATAAAAGCATCTGATTCCTTATTTATGTCATTTAGAAGGGGCCTCAGCCTTCGATGAGGCTGCGGTGGTTTCCCTGCTTCAGGCTGAGTGATGGGCTGCTTAGGGCTCGGCTCACTCAGCATGCTCTTCTTCCCCTTGTCATGTAACTTCTTCTTCGGGCCGTTTATATCATAATCCAGTGTGATCACTGTCTCTCTCTCTGATTTGTGGCTTGACGAGCCAGGGGATTTGTTCTTGTGTTTGCTCTTATCCTCCGAGTCTTCTATTTGCTTGAAATGAATAGTGATATCAGACCTTGATCCCTTCTTGATCAGTTTGGTCCTCTCACTCGTATTTTCATTCATCTCTTTCTCTCCCAATATCCCTAGTTTAGCCACCACAAATCTAAACAGCCGTCGGCAAATGCCCGGAGGCCGCAGAGAGCTACTGCTGTCATCATCCTCTCTTCTGTGCATTCTCTGTCAAGAAGAAGACTAAAGAACCAGAAAAGGGTTTTCTTTCCTCTGTGGGATTCTTGTGTTAGAGAAGTTGTTTTCGTGTAGTATATGAAGACAATGAGTAGGACATCGGTTTGCTTTGATTCTAAGCTTGTGGGATGGGAAAATTGAGCCAATGGAAGCTATCTGTCGTTTTATCCGTTTAAAAGAAAGAAAACAGAATCTCTGGTTTCTTCTTCATACTCTTTAGCTTTACTCCGAAAAGCAGTGGCAGGAATAGGAATATTTGTGTCTAGGCAAATTTGGTCAAGTTTCTTCTTTTCTTGATTGAAGCTCAAGATATTTGAAATTTCTGGCAACTGGGGCATATCTTAATTCAAATAGTTTAAAGTTCTGTGCACTTGTTCCCATGTGAATCATTAATATAACAGTTAATATAGCATGATTATACCTTCTCTTTTTTTAATCTATTGAAGTAGGTAAGGAAAGAAAAGGTTAGGAAGAAACACCAAGAAAACCCACCAAACGTAAAGTATACAACCCAAAAAGAAAGACTCGTAACAAAAAAAAAAACCGTTGATAACGTGTGTAACTACTTCCAACTCATGTCACTCTGATCTCCGGCGACGAGGCTTCACGATCTGCCACAGACTTGGCTGATGATAGGAGACGCAGTCTCTGGACGCGCGGTGGGAGATGCTTGGCTGGTTTTCTTGACACTGGCGGTGTCCACGGCAAGAAAACTCCAGTGCCGGCGTCTAGCCTCTTGGGAGCCGGAGCTAGCATCACCAATGGAGCTCTGACCATGCCGAATGGGTTTAGAGACGGGGGAGCTGGGGTGCCTTGTCGCCACAGGGTGAGGTGGTTCGTGGTCGGCAGTGGCTGGGCCTTACCGGAGTCTGGTTTGAGTTTAAAGAAGGTGATTGCGACTCTTTTGTTTGGCGATGGACACATTACGTGCCTAGCCATATCGGCGCTGTTACCTCTCATCACCAGCAACGACCTGCCCCATTCATTTTACAATAAATCAATCAATCATCGTAGAAGATATAGTTAGGAAACATGGAGAGCTAGTTTCCCTAACATACCCTTCCGTTAGTGGCAGAGTGAGTGAGCCCCTGAAGTTGCCATCATTATCGACCCCGAGTCTGTGTCCAAACACCATGGTTAAGTCAGACAAGACAAGAGTGGATATGGGTTGATCCACGTGAGGTGGCTTCTGGAATGGTTGGGAGTGTTCCTCCTACAAACGAGCCCAAATTAATCAACCTTAGGGCTGTGCGGAGATGGATCGAGAGAATAGTACCGTAGTGGAAATCAGTTGTAGCTATATAAGTACCTCGTCAAAGAAGTTGATCACACAGCCATTGGGTCGTTTGTATTCAGGAATCACGCGCCACTGCAGAAGATGATCGATCACACTTTGAAGAAGGGTTGGGATAGGTGCCACTGCAAACACGTACAAGTCAACAACAGCTTTTAAAGAGAGGTACAAAAAAAATCAAAGGTGGCTTAAGCATATTCCGGAAACGGATGCATCCACCAAGTCCTTGGTCTTACCCGAGTGTTCATCCGTGGTGTTCCCGAAAATTGGAATTCCAAGCTGAATAAGCTCTCTTTTGGTTCCTTTCGTGTTCTTGTTAAACAGAACAAACGTCTCCCCTGCATTTGGGAAACTTGTAAAGGTTACAAATAATGTCTCCCCTGCATCAGCATTGGTACTAGTGTATAAGAAAGGTATGAGAGAGTTACCTGCAAGTTCCTGATTCCGACCAGCCTCTCGGAGATCATTCACATAATCATAAAGCTTGGAGAGTTGAGTTCCAGTGAACACATGTTCGTACAGTTTTAGCCCTTTCACAACATTCGTCTGCCACAAGCAACACGAGAGTCTTAATAAGTCTTTGTAAACAACAATAAAAGCAAAACTTCATTCATCACGAGATATATTAAGCTAAAAATAAAGATAGTATGGGTTATTTTCTATGTTATGTTATACTCGCGATTAATCAAGTTAGAGAAGATGCTAAATAAATCCATTTAATTTTTTTGTTCAGTTACTAAACTAAACTATTAAACCTGAGATTAAAAGCACGGGGCTTGGTATCAAAGTCCCCCATGGTGGAAACTAAAGAGGATGTGTATGGTTTGAACTTGCCGTATGTCCTCTAACATGTTCCTTAGCCGAGAAACGCTTGGAGTGCTTGATGAGTGAAGAAGCTCGAGGTTCACATTCTTCCTCGTGCTTCCAACATATTGTCATCGTTTCCTCCACGCGCTCTTCTTCTCGAGATCCTGCAAAGAAATCGAACACGTGTTTGGTTTAATCTGTGTTAATAATACATAGAAACGAAAAGAGAAACCGTGATTACCGGAATCAGTGATATCGCTAGTGGGAGAATCATCGTCAGGAAGTTGGTGTTGTTGAACATGGATGAGTTTGTTGCTGATCTTGGCGGCGGAGGCGGTTTGCAGCTGGAGGGTGACTTGGGAGATAGAATGGAACTTCTGCATCTGGAGCACTGGGACCCAGTTCAGCCTCCGCCTATGCAGCGCCGCCATAACACCCTCGTATTCCTCCCCCGCTGATCCGCTCACCTGCATTAGGTGTTCGCACAGCGCATCGATTATGGCGTTCGCCGCCGCGAACTCGCCGCGAAACCACGTGATCATCACGTCTTTCGCCGCCGCATCGGACAGCAGAACTGGAGCAGGAACAGATCGATTGATCGGAGATGCCGGCGTTTCAGCCATTAAAAAAAAATAAAAAATCAAAGAGGTTTACGGGGTTTAAGGGTGAATTGAATGGGATGATAATACTAATAATAATAATACACACAAATACAATCGTCGCGTCGCGTCGCGTATTTATAAAACAAAACAAGATTACAAACTGTCTATGTATAATGTTTCGTAATAAATTAAGTAGTAATTTTAAAAATGGAATGTAACCAACCAGAAATGAAACTATAAATAAGTGAGAGATGATGAAACAAAATGACGGAAGGCGGGGGGGGAGTAAACGTGGGCCCACATAGACGAGAATAAGTCGTTCGACTCACTCAGCCTTTCGCTTGCCATAAAAGCCAAAACCAACTCAAATCTCATACACTGCCTCGCCTCGCCTCGCCTCAGCTCCTCTACTCTACGCTCCTTTGTTTTTTTTTTCTATTGTTCCTTTCTAATATAAGTATATTGCCCTACAGAAGAAGCAGTGAAACCGCCTGAGCCAGATAAAGCCACTTTCCAATGAGGAAACCACCGTCTCAAACTAGCTCTCCTTTTTTTTTTTTCTTCTGAAAAAAATACATCAAAACTCATACAAGCGTTGACTAATTAATAGAAGACAAATTATAGGCGAGAGCGTAACTAAACATCATGAATCATCATTACCCCCATGCCCTACGTGACAACAAAATCAAAAACCCAAACCAAATCAAATTTTGTTACCAGTCTATAAGATTCGCATTCTAAGTCGTCTTAATTCTATCTAGTTTCAGGTATAATTAATTATCTAAATATATTACAACTCCAACATGATTTATATATCAACATTATAACAAACCGATCATATCGCTAGTGTACTGTAATGAGAGTCACTTCTCTCATTTCACGGTTTGCCGATCCCAACACACATTATTTTTTTACGTTTTAATGAAGCAGAAAAAGATTTAAGGACTAACAAATAGTAGAAAAGTTCGACTTCTCTTCGTTTTCCACGTGTGTTGGTAGAATAAACATATATATTATATATATGAACCAGAAAACATATTAATGAATAAAAAACGAAATGAGTTAAAGAGGTCTCTCTGTCACTGAGAGGTCATTGATTTGTTCGTAATTTTCGTGCCCTTTGTAAAGAGCGTTGACGGTAGCTAATACAGACACAAATTGAGATCACAGAAAAACAGAAAACAAAGACATGTATTAAATAATTGCCAAGGTAAACGTTATACAACTCATATGGAGTATTCATTATATAAAAGACCAACCATTGTTTGTAACGTGAAGCCTTGATGATGACTCAGCCATCGTGTGTCACCGTTCATATTATCCTCGCTTACACAGTGTCGACTACTTGCTCCACCGAAGCCAATCATTCCGATATTTCAACTGCCGTTTTATTAGTTTTTTTCTATTGGGATCATTGGGTTTGATGTAGTTTGGTTCACCCTGGTTAAGTTTACTTTTGCCTAATCAACTATATATTTATTAGTTGTACATTCTTAATTAATTATTAAAGATAACAAATTTGTTCATTATCATCTTTTCATTTTGCTCTACATCTTGGAGTTTTGATTCTCATTTCGATGTTGATGAATCAGAGTTAATAAAGGATTAGAGCTTTTACATTGGTTTTCTCTTAATTCATCATGAGTTGTTTATTTTTTTTTAACGCGATTCATCAATCATTTGTTTGACGCGATTGATGATTTTTTTTCAAGAAGACGATTTTGCTTTTTATTCTTCAAATTTCTCTTTTTTGTTGCTCTCCCTTTTGAAGTTTTGATTCTCATTTCGATATTGATAAACATATTTAAATATTTTATCCGTTTAATTCTATTTCTTGTTCCTTTAAAAACAACTTAACCGATGGACACTTATGTGTAACTTGATTAGGCAAAACAACATCGGTCTGCGTGTCTCTATGTGTTTACACTTTACAAAGATTAACTGCATTTTAAACAATAAAACGTTATACTCTCAATTAGGGTAAAATAGAGTTAACTTCGTCAAGCTGCTAAAAGAACAAGAACTAGTCTAAATATTCTAAAACTTGGCGTCTTCAAGCTTTTCTTTTTCATTTAACTTTAAGCCATTTTGGTAACTTCAGATCTAGATGACATATGAATGTATTTTTTTTATTTTTTGAGAAAAAAGAGTAGCAAAATGGCTGATCATGAGATTCATTGTATTGATTTTAATATGATTAAGAATAATATTGTTTATAGTAATAAGAATAGTACATATTATGCAACTGGAGTCAAACTTGTCTCTTGATCGTCGAAGAGGGACTTTTGATCCGTTTTATTATGACCTAAACAACAAATTAATATTTTTCCCAACTTCCAAAATTTTAGGGATTTTGAAATTTAACATTCAGTATAGGCTTTCAAATAAAACGATGTTGGATAAAACACACATTAATTTCCGTAAGTATTTATAAATTCAGAATTTTCAAATCAAGAAAAAACTTAGTCTTTCGTTTTGTATTTCGTTCTTTTTGCCTTAAATGATTAGCAACTATATACAAGTACATCTCCTTAATGTTTTTGTGGCTACAAATTGGAAAACCGATAAAGTGAAATCATATGTACGAATAAGTTTTTCATGGAAAAGTTGAGAGATTAGTCATCAAAATACAAATATTTTTGTTTGAAAAAAATCGAGAAATTAATATATCGTAGAAATTGTTTCGGTTTAGTTATGTGTAAATAATTGTGTTAAAGGATTTGAGTACAATAAGAAAACGAAATCAGAACAGAATCTGCCTTTTTTGGGCTCGAATAATTGCATGCCGTTGGCATTTAAATTAAAAGAAAATAAAATAAAAAACAGTTATCGTCTGAAATTGAATATTCAGTAGAACTTAGAGGTCATGTTACTTGCGACATAAAGCTTCTTAACAGCCCATTCAGAGCCGATCGGAGTATTATTTTATTGTGTGGCGGAATAGCGATCGTGCATGTCATCTCATTACTCCAAGCTTTGTCATTTTGTATTTTATTATTATCTTTTTTTCTTTTTTTTTGTACAAATTTTTATTATATCAAATTATCAACAAAGTAAACAACAGACTGGGCTTCATAGAGGTACACTGATAAGCCTTGGGGATAATATTTTATGGGCCTTAATTCCTATATATATACAAACGGCTCACTCAGAGCCCATATGATATTTGTACATTCTTTCAGCTACGAGGTCCACTACCAAAACTGAAAGAGTGGCAACAATAACATGTGCTGCAAGCGCGGGATCAATACTTTTATTTTAAACTTTGTTTAGTAATACAAAATATATATTTTAAGAAATATTATATATTATTTGATATTAACGGTTAAATGTACATAGGTCTACTTTTTTAATATAATTTTGTGATATTTGATTTAATGTAATAGTCGTGAAAAAGTTATGTTGATATAAATTTTCATAAAACAATTTAATTACAAAATATTATATAGTCTACTTATTTGATATTAACGGTTAAATGTACATAGGTCTCTACTTTTTTTATATAATTTTGTGATATTTGATTTAATGTAATAGTCGTGAAAAAGTTATGTTGATATTAATTTTCATAAAACAATTTAATTACAAAATATTATATAGTCTACTTTGTTATTATGATATCAATATAATAATAAGTTAGTTAATATCGGTATCATAACAATTAAATAGACTATATGGTTTATAACTGCATTTGTTGATTATTTTCTTATATAAATATAATTACACATTTATAAATGTAAAAATGAGTTAATCCATTTATTAAACTCATCTGTATTATTATTATTTGCATGTTTTAGTGAATTATTTATAATTATAAAATTATCAACTCTAACTCGCTCTATAAATGACTTGATAACATCAATATCTGTTTTGATGGAATAATTCACAAAAATTATAATCATAAAAATATTAATTTTAATTCATCTTACCATATGATTAGAAAATAAAATTAATTTCTAAAATTCAGTTCTTATCAAAAATAATTATTATAATATATATATTATGAGATGCAACTATGAAACCTGATTAAATTGATAAAAACTTTAAAATATGATAAAGTAATTTCCATATAATCATAATCATAAACAATTTATTTAATTCAGTTTCATAATTGAATAATAAAAATATTATTAATTTTAGCCAACAAAATCATACTTTATGTTTTTTGTAATTTTCATCATTTACATTTGTTTTATGCAAAAAAAAAAAATTATATAGATGATATGATTACTTATTTTTATATAAAAGTAAGATGAGAAAAAATGAGAGCAATAATACAATAGCTAAAAATAATTAATAGTAATAAAATTTAGATTTTTGATAATTAATATCTGAACGAACATGTGTGATTATATATATGATATTTACTATGCTCCATTTTTCAAAGTATATTTAGACTTAACTTTTTTAATGGAGAAATTGCTTTAATTTATAATGTTAAATTAAGTGAATAGCATGTAAATGTAATGTTTATGTTTAGGAATGATCATGCTTTAATAGTATAGATATTACATATTGGGTTTTCATAAATAATACAGCAAATATATATATCCATATCCATATACTTTTTTTTATCGTTACCATATCCAAGAATTGTCAAATCATAACATATATCATAATCGGTATCTGATAATATGGAGCAAGCCAAGACCAAGATTATTCATATGATTTGTCGGCATTCATCAATCCTTGAAAGAATCGTAAGTCGGGTTCGCACGAGCGATGGTGGAAGATCTGAGCTTCATCTTCGCCTTCCTTATGTACTCAGAGAAATGATCTGATGACCTCCCACTGCTACTTTCTCTCGATACACGAGAGATAGGGACATGGTACTGACGATGATGATCACGTGTCTCTGTTTCACTTGTCTCCGACGCATCGTTCCTCATCATATCACCCGGATTCGTCATTGCCATTATCTTCAGCTTCGCTTTCTTTATATAATCGGTGAACCTCTCGTCCGTTTTCAGCGTTGTCTCCACTCGAGTGATCAGCGTCTTCTTCGGCTCGATCTTTGTAATAGGTTTGGGTGCCTGAGTCGACGTCTCAGAGAACTTGACGCGGAAAGGCTCCGCTTGGTGGTGGGTCGGTGAAGGTTTGGTGGAGATGCGGCGAACGGCTCGGACAGGACTCGTCACTGCTCTGAAGATCTTCTCACACACTCTGTTTTCTTTCTTCATCTCCTTGTTCTTGCTGCTACTCTGCGAGTTCTTTGCCATCGATATCAAGTAATTATGCAGAGAGCTTAGGAAGTAAAGAAGCTAATTAGAGAGTGATCTGTGCAGGGAAGATGGTGACATTAACGAGGATTTTATAATGCAAATTTTTTAAAAGTATTATCTTTGTTGATATCAGTATAACGTGTTTCAAAAGGGACCAACATGCAAAAATAGAAGAAATCAAAGGAGAAATTTCTTGGGTTGGGAGATTCTCATTGTTGAAAAGAGGAAAGGTGGAAACTTTAACAAATTTTTCAAAAAAGCAAGAGTGATGTTTGAAAGGGATCGTATTCTGATTCCACTCTGTTTCTTTCTTCTTCGTTGATTTTGTTTTGTTTTTGTATAATTTTTATGTAAAAGACAAGAATCAGCACTCAGCAGGAGATAATATATAGGAAATTAAGTAACACACTAATCTTCCATGTACGCGCTAAAGTCTAAACATAAGATTAAATACAGTCGATTCTCAGAATTAATTAGGTCACTTTCCATCAGCTTTGCTAACTTACAGTATTTCGATTCACGAATATGCTTTCTTATTGTTCTTTCCCTGCGATTAGCATGAATTTTTTTCTATGGTTTACTAAAAAAGTTGACTTTATTTCGACTGATATCTATCAATTTATCAAACAGGAATAAACTCTATACTAATCACATTTTTTCAATAGGAAATGTATATAATTAATCCTGGATTTCTAGATGATATTTGTTTAATCACGTATTCTCGTATTATTATTAACTTTATACTCTCTAATCACTGGTTCTTGCGGCATACTGTATATTGTAAAACCACAGAAGGAACATATAAAATTACAAGTTTTTTTTTTAATATATACTTCTATAAAAACCAGATGATGTTTAAATATCATTAAGAAAAAAATCAAATAATTTTGTCATTCAATGAATTTTACTGAGTATTTGTTGCTGCTTTTTGTTTTGTTATGCAGGTGATGCAGACACAGGAATTTGAATACATGAAAGAAAGTTGCCCAGAGTGATACCAATGGAAGACGGGTAAAGCAAAGATTTAAGGAGTTGTTAAAAGTCTTTGCCTTATTTTTTCTTTCTTTTCAATATGTTTCTTATTAGGCATTCATAACAAAAAAAAAAAGAATAAAAAGGCAGGGGAATCGCCGAGACATATGTTTTGGCTACTTTTGTATTGTTTGTGTAGATTCACTGGATAGCTGTAAATTTAGCATTTCTTCGGATCCCTTACATGTTGAAAGGAACTTATTACATAGCATTTGAGTGAAAGAAGCAGGCATGCATATGTTTTTCTAGATCAGTGGTGCGGGTAGGGCAGCCCCGAGTTGACCATCTGTGGAAACTGTGTCTCTCTTATCTGGAAAGTTGGTGGGGACTGGGCTGGAGCTGACCGAAACATACCAGAAGTGTATGTGTATGGTGGTGGTGGTGGTTGGCTTGCCCCAAAACAGGGAGGAGGGTATGGTATGGGTGTTGCGAAGCCAGGCATTGCTTGAGGAGGAGGATACACCATTGGAGGCGCAACAGCGTTGATGAAGGGCGTAGCGCTGCCGTTTTCATCCCCTGCTCTTCGATAAGGCTCAACCTTTGCCTTAGTGCTTCGCTTCCCTAAACACCTCAGAAGAAAACACTTTGTTGGCCTCTTCTCCATCGTCTTAGTCTGGTTATGTTCCGGGTTTCTAGGAGCAGGGGCAGAGACTTCTCCAAGAACAGAGACAAGCTCTGCGTTTTTGCCCCATTTGGCAAGCTTTCGAAGCAGGGTAGCTGGATTGGGGTCACCTGAGACTCTCAGGAGCCCTTGTTCTGCGTTGTACTCAACTGCAGTCACCCCTGTTTCCATTCCAAAACTATATATTAGCTTTAAAAAATGAGAATAATTTCAACGAACGATATGGCTTTAACAACGTTCACTGCTGGGCTCATCACCAGAAACATTGAGTAACTTTCTCTTTGTGTTTGTCTGGCAACCTTTGCAACACTTGATTCCAACTCTCAGAACGCAACTCTACAGTTATCACGCAGACAAACTCGTCAGCAAACTCTTAAAGGAAAGTAGATGCAAGAACCTCGATCGAGAGAGAGAGAGAGAGAGAGAGTACTCGGACGGGTTGAGTTGGGTTTGCCATTGAAAAAAGCACATCAAGAACTCGGAGAACTCCAGCGGAGAAGAAAGACGATGATGGGTGATATATATGATGATATATTGCTGGAATTGGTGTATATTCGCGCTGATATCTATGGTTCCCATATTTTAGTGATATCGCACATTGCAGAAACAGAAACCAATTAAATGCGAGTTATTTGTTATCTTCTTATCATAGTTGACGATTACAATAAAGGCAAGTACAGATATACATATCACAAACTCAGAAGTAACCTCCCTCGTTTTGTTTTCACGGACGGAAACAGACTATTAGAATCGTCGTTATTACATATTGAGAAAGCAATAATGGAGGATTTGGACTTTCCGGTAAGGGAAGATACATAATTGTTTTAGGTTTTGTCTTCCGATTTGGATATCTTTTGAGTAACGACCAAGAGATGGTGTTCGTTTCTGCAGATTTGCATACTGAAAATGGATCTCCATTGTTGCCACGGCTTTCCCTGCAGGGTGAAGAAGCGTCTGCGACAAGTAAAGGGTACTGTCAATTTATCTTGTTTCATATTAGGACTCCTCGCTTGACCTAATAATTTTCGGAACGAACGAACAGGAATTTACGCCATAACCATAGACCCGGCCAAGGGTCTGGTTTTGGTCTCCGGCACAGCAGAGCCTCCGGTGCTTATCAAAGCCGTCGAACAAATCGGGCAAAGTCCCAAACTTTACGCCTACGAGAAGGACCCAACTAAGGCTAAGACCCAATTCCGCGCCTTGCTCAAGCGTTACGCCACCGAGGAGCGTCGAGACGAACCGCCACCCACAGCCGACGCCCCCATCGACGGAACTTGCCCAGTCACAGTTAGGGGTTTCGGTCATTCGGGACCAACCCCCACATCCGCCGCCGGACCTTGTCCAGTAGCCGTTAGAGGTTTCGGGCATTCGGGACCGCCGACGATGCCGGTGTTTACGTTGCCGCGGACGACAGGTCCGCCGGGATGGTTAGCACCGGGGACAAGACCAACAATGATGGTGAGGTACAAGCAACCGGAATTGATGCCGAGGAAGCCGCCGGCACCTTATCCCTTCGATTTATACGAGAGCAAGGGTTTACCTGCATCGGACTCCCTTTTCCGCTATTTCAGCGATGATCACGCTCAACCATGCTCAATCATGTGATTTCATTTCATTGATTGATGATTATTTGTGGACTTTTCAACTCACAAGGTTGCTTTTTTATTATTAAACTTATTTTCAAGTTTTTAGTGGGTTTTATTGTTATTCATAAATTCCAAAGAGTATGGTTGTTATTTTTATATTTAAGAAGTGTACTATTGCAATATAAAGAAAGATAGCTGCTATAAAAAAAAAGCCCTCTTCGTCTTCTTTTTCTTCCTCCTACTCAGCCGTGTCACTAAAACCCCAGGCGGTTACGTTTCATTCTTCACGTCATCAGCTACTCGCTTTGATTTCAATGGTTCCTCGGTTGATCTCTCCCAAAAATGCCAAGATAAGGTTCCCTTCTCTCTCTTTTTGCTCTCTAATCTCCTTCTTTTCGACCCTATTTCCCCCAATTTTTTTTCCGCCACTCTTCATTGACGGTAACACATGAATCTTTTGAGTCATATAATTCTCTGGGAAAGGTATTTCCAGTTTTTGATACTCCTCGCGAAGAATCGCTTCGTATGGTGAATTTGGAATTCACTGTTAGGGTATATTTTTTTCTTTGGGTCATCGAGTTGATTTTCGGGATTCTGACCCTGCAGGCACAGATGCGTTGCGTGTTACAAGATGTTCAATAGACGCCAACACCTTGTTGAGCACATGAAGATTTCGCACCATTCAGTTCATCAGCCTCGCTGTGGAGTTTGCCTGAAGCACTGTAAATCCTTCGAATCTGTTCGGGAACACCTTAACGGTATGGCATGGCTCGTATGATCTATCCATCTTTTTTATTTTGTTCTTTTGTTTTTTCATGTGATTTCCAAATAGATTCGATCATTTGGAACAATGTCAGTTCCGGACCATCTATTCAAAGGAGACTGCAAAACCATTTTCTCTAAACGAGGCTGTAGACTTTGTCTTCAAATATTTGAGGAGGCCACTGCTCTGGCAGAGCATATAAACAAGTGTCAACTGTCTGCACCTCTCCCTCTTGTAAGTTGACTATCTTATGTGCAACTCTTTTCCTTTTTATCGTGGTAAGTTGGATCAGACTGACTACCGTTAATACTCTGTGTGCATTGGAGCTCCATGATATAGAACATGGGTACTGCACTGCCTATGCCTCCAAAATTTGATAACAGGCACCAATATTTTGTGACAACCATGTGTGTTCTTTTCTGACTAATGTAATATAAGGAGTTTCTCAAGTGTTGTGAATCGTGCTTACTTCTGGACTTAGCACTCGACATCGTATCATGTTCAGGTCAATGCTTCTAGGTCACATGGTGTAGTAAATACAAGTGACACACGTCTGAAGGCAGTGGCAATTGACTGTGAAATGGTTGGTGGTGGTGATGACGGGTCAATTGATCTGTGCGCATCGATTTGCCTGGTTGACGAAGACGAGAATGTGATCCTTTCTACTCACGTCCAACCACAACTCCCTGTCACCAATTACAGGTACTACCTGTGGATGTTGTGCTAGTTTGTTTATTATAATAATTCCTCAATTGTAAATCATTATTACTCATCCGCCTACTGTATGATCAGACACGAGGTAACTGGATTGACCCAAGAAGATTTGAAGGATGGTATGCCGCTTCAGGATGTACGAGAAAAAGTTTTAGCAATATTGTGCGGTGGTCATAATGATGGGGCTGGGAGGCTTCTTCTTGTTGGTCATGACCTCAGGCATGATATGAATTGCTTGAAATTTCAATATCCTAGCCATTTGTTGAGGTGAACTCGCTTGTCCGGTTTTACTCTTGATTGCTGCTGCCTTTGATTCTTTCCTGGAAATCTCACTTTCCAGCCTCTCACTAATATTCTTCCTTTGCTTCACCTCAGAGACACAGCAAAATACGTGCCATTGATGAAGACAAATCTTGTAAGCCAATCACTTAGGTACCTCACAAGGTTATACCTCGGGTAAGTTGGTTGTGCTAAGTGTTGTTTTTTTCTTTCTTTTCTCAGTTTTGTTGACCAATATTGGCTAGCTTACAAGGGATATAACCTGTTTTGTATTATTAGATACAAGATCCAATGTGGGAAGCACGAGCCTTACGAGGACTGTGTATCTGTGATGAGGCTGTACAAGAGAATGCGGGATCAAGAGCATGGAAAGGAAGAAGGGCAGGGTCTGAACTCGTGGAAACAGAGCGAGCTAGAGAAGATGAAGCCGGAAGAGCTGTACCATAAGTCCACGTCAGAGTACCGCTGTTGGTGCCTTGACCGCCGTTGAAATCCGAGTTTCTCTTAAAAGCTCATCTTCCTCCCTTTGATGTAACTCTTTTTTGGTTTAAGGGAGGATCAAGACTTGATAGAGCTAGCTTTCGGGTTTGTTTTTTGGGATTTTATCAAATGCTTTTGTTTGGCTGGCTTCTTAACGACGACAACAACAACTCTACTTTCGGAACTTGTATAAAAAAAGGCTCCTACTTAGACATATTTTCTTGGGTACTCAAATAGGTGTGTACTAAACATTACATATAAAACAAAAACCAATGTAGTCTCGTTCAACCTCTGTAAAATAATCAATTTTCTGAAATCAAATTGCAATAGTTTTTTCTTTCTGAAAAAAAAAGTTCGTCTATTATGTATCTATAAGAAGAAAATAAAAAGAGAGACCCTTTATTGTATTGGTGATGGAATAAATAAAGCAAAATTGAGAAGATGTTGCTCATGTGTATATTTTCTGATAGAAGACTAGACTAAGTCCCCGACCTCTGAAGACGACATCCATGGCCGTGGCTCCGCCGGATTCCCAACAGAGTCTCTGGGACTCCGTAACGTCGCTGATTAGATCGGCTCAGGAGAAGAACGTTGATCCGCGTCACTGGGCTCTTGAGCTTCGCTTGACCCTCTCCTCTGCTGGAATCTCCCTTCCCTCAGCAGACCTCGCTCACTTCCTCGTCTCCCACATCTTCTGGGAAAACCACACTCCTCTTTCCTGGAAGCTTCTCGAAAAAGCTATAACAGTCAATATCGTCCCTCCCCTATTTGTCCTCGCCCTTCTCTCCCACAGGTAAACAAACCCCCTCGCCCGTATAATTTTGGGTTTTTTTTTTGACGTCTGTGACGAACTTTAATTTCTCTAACTTATACTATGCTCTCGTAAAGCTTTCACTGCACAACTTTGATTGATTCATCTTAGGATTATCACACTGCCACTGGGGACTATTGCCCAAGTATACTCGAAGTTTTAGGTTTGGTTCTGGATGGAATCAGTTATATGGAAATTCCTTTTGTCTAATGCTCGCTCGGAATCTCCGGCGTACGATTGGAATCCTATCCATTAACTCGTTTTATGCACATTGTCCGCTTATGCTACTTCTTATTATCTCCCATCAATAAAGCTGTATCCTATCTCTTTCTTTCGTTATCACCTTGATCAGAGTGTTGCAACAGGCTCATGTAGAAAAACTAGAGTGTAACCGTCTTAGTGTTTTTGTTGTTATATTTTCAAGCCTTTCTAATTCTTTTGGTTGGAAAATTTAGGGTAATCCCAAACAGAAAGCATCATCCCGCAGCCTATAGGCTCTATATGGAACTCCTTAAGAGACATGCATTCTCGCTCATGCCTCATATTAAAGAATCAGGATATCACAAGTGAGTTCATTATCTCAATTAATATCCGTTTGTTGAAATGGTGCACTATTTTTTTTTTGAATATACAGGCTTTTTGTATATGAGTAATCATAATGCTAATTGTACTTTTATTAGTCCTCTCTTCTTTTACGTTCTACAATGCATACTAACGTGAAATTTTAAAACGAATAGGACAATGAATTCCATCGATGATATCCTCCATCTTTCTGAAATCTTCGGTGTACAAAATCAAGAGCCGGGAAGTATTCTCCTTTCATTTGTCTTCTCCATTGTCTGGCAGCTAGTTGATGCATCCCTAGACGAGGAAGGGCTTTTAGAGCTAACGTCTAATAAGAGGTCTAAATGGCCAAGCGGGCCACACGACATGGAGATAGATGGGCTGGTGAAGAGAACTGAGAACCATGATGTACTAGAGAAAGCAAACACTGAAATGGCTATCGACCTAATCCAAGATTTTTTGCAGAATAAAGTAACATCGAGGATTCTTCACTTGGCAAGTCAAAACATGTAAGACCTTTTAACTGCACCCTTTTTTTGGATAGTTGTCTGATTCGTATCATCGTGGACACTGCTGGCCTGGTGAGATTAGTTTCTTTTGCCGGAAAATGTATTGAAATGTAACAACTTCTTCATATCTTCCTCAACCAAGCCCTATAAGTTTCCTTTCTCTTCAGGCCAACACATTGGGAAGATTTCAGTCAGCGTTTTGGAGTGCTGGTAACCAAATCATTGGCAGTAAGGAATTCAAAACATATTAATCCAGAAGCCCTGACACATTTGACGTCTCATATACGTAAATTTTGGGAAAGGGATAGCAAGACCATCCCACGAGGAGAGTTTCATGCGATTGTTTCCTCTGGTTCTATGTTAGCATTGACTAGTCAGCATCATGGGACTAGTGAATCTGCACTTTGGCTGCCAATTGATCTTTTCTTCGAAGACATAATGGATGGAACACAAGCTGCAGCAGCCAGCGCTGTCGAAAATCTAACCGGTGCTAGTAGATTTATCTCTATTGTAGTTCTTTCATTTTCTTCTCTCGTAAATATCTATAGACATTTAATTTTGGGCTTTATTTGAGCATAAGCAAATATTTGCAGGTCTTGTAAAAGCACTGCAGGCAGCTAATAGTACAACATGGCATGATGCCTTTCTAGCTCTATGGCTAGCAGCCTTACGCCTTGTGCAAAGGGTAGGAATCTATTTCACTACTATGAATTTCAAGCTCTTAGCGGTAGGGCATAGGTTGTTCTTGCCTTGGTGCGTTTAGGAGAGTTAATGTCTGCGCTATTTCGTATATATGAAGTAAGTACTAACATGTGTGAAACCAACTTCTGTTCCACATAGAAAGTTATGCATGATTCATATGTAGAAGAGTATATAATGAGAATGTTGCACCTTATGCAGTATGTTTAATTGACCACTATGTGTTAATTTGAAGGAAAGAGATCCAATCGAGGGTCCTGTGCCTCGCACCGACACTTTTCTTTGTGTGTTACTATCCGTCACTCCACTTGCAGTTGCCAACATCATTGAAGAAGAAGAAAGTCAGTGGATTGATCAAAGTGCATCTAGCCCAAGCAACCAGTGGAAAGAGAAAAAAGGAAAATGCCGACAGGGATTAGTAAATAGCTTACAACAACTTGGTGATTATGAAAGCTTGCTGACACCACCTCTTTCCGTACAGTCGGTTGCTAATCAAGCTGCTGCTAAAGCATTTATGTTCATTTCCGGCATTACAAATGGTAGTGGATCTTATGAAAATACAAGCTTGAACGAATCTGCAAGTGGCTGCTGTAAGTAAACTTGCCATCTACTCTATGAATGTTAAATTGCTCCAGCATTCTGGTTTTGAATTGTTACCAAGAGTGCAGTTTTCCTTATTTACTCGAAAGATGTTTTTTCTGTGTGTATATCTGCTCTGGTCGTATTTGGTGTTTTGATGGCTTCAGGTTATTCATTGGAGTTGTTTGTTAGCATTCTCGCTTGTCCCATGCTTCTTGGCTTGTTATTCCTCATCATTTTGGACATTTTTCTTTCTGTTTGAATGTGATTGGTTTTGTAATTGTGACATGTGTTGTCACAGCTGGTAACATGCGCCATCTGGTAGTGGAAGCTTGCATCTCCAGAAATCTATTGGACACATCTGCATATCTTTGGCCAGGGTTCGTAACTGGGGGAACTAATCAAGTTCCTCAAAGTATCGCCGGAAGTATATCTTCTTGGTCTCTAGTGATGAAGGGTTCTTCTCTAACACCATCATTGACAAATTCTCTAATCACAACTCCAGCTTCTAGGTATGTTAATCTCTGTGATTGATCTCTGGTTAGGTTTCTCTGTAAGTCATTGGTTAAAAAGGGGCATTAGTAGGAAAAGCATATTTCTAGCTGTGCATGTTTTTTTACCAAGACTATCGTCTGTTTCCAAGACTCCATATGTGGAGCTCGCCTTTTTTTTGTAACTTTCTCAGTTGTAAGGCAACTGAAATTATGCTCATTAATATGATGGAAGCTTAGCAGAGATTGAAAAAATGTACGAGGTTGCAACCACTGGTTCAGAAGATGAGAAGATAGCAGCGGCTTCTATTCTCTGTGGTGCATCTCTATTTCGTGGTTGGAGCATACAGGTATTTTGGCATTTAGATTCTGTTTCTGTGACCTGCATTTTCTAGAAAGTTATATGCTGTACTGCCCATTGCTCCAATCAGATCTTCTTTGTGAAGCCTCCTCATCTTTTATGTTTAACCCCATCGCTGATTATTTTCAGGAGCATGTTATTATCTTCATTATAACTTTACTCTCGCCTCCGACTCCAGCTGATCTTTCTGGGAGTTATAGCCACCTAATCAGTTGTGCCCCGTTTCTTAATGTTCTTCTTGTTGGGATATCACCCGTAGATTGTGTTCAGATTTTCTCATTGCACGGTGTGGTATGATTTATTAACTATAACCGATATTTCTCTTCTTTAACTTATGTTATCTGACAATATATAAGAATGTGGTGGTTTCGATCAAATGGTATTTATGGTGTTCTTTTGCCAGGTCCCCTTGCTAGCTGGTGCTTTGATGCCTATCTGTGAAGCATTTGGCTCTGGCATCCCAAACATTACGTGGACTCTCCCAACTGGCGAAGTAATTTCTTCTCATGCTGTTTTCTCGACTGCATTTATACTTCTTCTAAGGTTATGGAGATTTGACCATCCACCACTAGATTATGTCTTGGGAGATGTTCCGCCGGTGGGCCCTCAACCAAGCCCTGAGTATCTTTTGCTAGTAAGAAATTGCCGTTTAGAATGTTTTGGAAAGTCTCCAAAGGACCGCATGGCACGTCGAAGATTTTCGAAAGTCATAGATATCTCAGTGGATCCCATCTTCATGGATTCATTCCCCAGACTGAAGCAGTGGTATCGGCAGCATCAGGAATGCATGGCTTCAATTCTCTCTGAACTAAAGACCGGAAGCCCAGTGCATCACATTGTTGATTCCCTCCTTAGCATGATGTTTAAGAAGACAAATAAAGGTGGTAGTCAGTCACTGACCCCATCTTCAGGGAGCAGTAGTTTATCTACTTCTGGGGTGGACGACTCTTCCGATCAACTCAAGTTACCTGCATGGGATATCTTGGAAGCGGCCCCGTTTGTGCTTGATGCTGCTCTTACTGCCTGTGCTCATGGATCACTCTCTCCCCGGGAACTAGCAACAGGTTTCCCCATCCTCCTAAAACTATAAAAATTGACACCTTAATGAAACCAATTTGGACAAGGGGATACTTACCCACATCTGACGGTCACCAGACTCACTATATCATAAGCTATTTTAGCTTCAGCTGTCTGGGTGCACCAGTAGCTAATAATGGGGTGTGCATGATCTAAATCTGCCCTCTTGATTTCTTTCAGGACTTAAAATCTTGGCCGATTTTCTGCCAGCAACCTTAGGAACCATGGTTAGCTACTTTTCTTCGGAAGTAACACGAGGTCTGTGGAAACCAGTTTCCATGAATGGAACTGACTGGCCTAGTCCTGCAGCAAATTTAGCTAGCGTTGAGCAACAGATAGAGAAGATCTTAGCTGCTACTGGCGTTGACGTCCCAAGGCTTCCAGCAGGTAATGCTTTTTTTTTCTCGCGCAGGTCAATAGATATTCTCAGGTTCTGGGATTTTCGTACATGAAAGATTAAAACCATATATATCACGCTGAAGGCATGTCCTCCGAGGGTCTTTGGTTAAGACCTGTACACAGTTTTGACTATCTGTAAAACTGCAACTTCAGAGAAAGTGTGAATATAACACGCTCGAACAAGTGAAAACAATGATTACGCTGGTTAAACTCTAATTGCTTAAGGACGTCTGTCTTTGCAGATGGAATCTCTGCGGCAACACTTCCCTTGCCTCTCGCTGCACTAGTCAGCCTCACGATAACCTATAAGCTTGAAAAAGCAACAGAGCGCTTCCTTGTACTTGTTGGACCGGCCTTGGACTCCCTTGCTGCCGCTTGCCCCTGGCCCTGCATGCCGATTGTGACCTCGTTGTGGACCCAGAAAGTGAAGCGCTGGAGCGACTTTCTTATCTTCTCAGCCTCCAGAACTGTGTTCCACCACAACAGCGATGCTGTTATTCAGCTCCTCAGAAGCTGCTTCACTTGCACTCTTGGTCTAACGCCTACCTCCCAACTCTGCAGCTATGGGGGAGTGGGCGCACTCCTTGGGCATGGCTTTGGCTCTCTTTACTCTGGTGGAATCTCAACAGCTGCACCAGGAATTTTGTACATAAAAGTGCACCGATCAATCAGAGATGTCATGTTCCTGACAGAAGAAATCCTCTCCCTTCTGATGTTTTCTGTGAAGAGTATCGCCACCATGGAGCTACCAACGGAGCAAGCAGAGAAACTGAAGAAAACGAAAAATGGTTCGAGGTACGGGATTGGGCAGGTTTCACTCTCTCTGGCGATGACACGTGTCAAGCTGGCAGCTTCCCTGGGAGCCTCGCTGGTGTGGATCTCCGGTGGCCTGAACTTGGTTCAGGCTTTGATCAAGGAGACATTACCATCTTGGTTCATCTCAGTTCACGGAGAAGAAGACGAGCTGGGAGGTATGATTCCAATGCTAAGAGGCTATGCTTTGGCCTACTTTGCAATCCTGAGCAGTGCATTCGCTTGGGGAGTGGACTCCTCATCTCCTGCCTCAAAACGTCGGCCAAGGGTTCTGTGGCTGCATTTAGAGTTCCTGGTGAGTGCGTTGGAAGGGAAGATATCGCTAGGTTGCGACTGGGCCACATGGCAAGCTTACGTGACAGGATTTGTGAGCCTGATGGTGCAATGCACGCCGGCTTGGGTGCTAGAGGTGGATGTGGAAGTGATAAAGAGGCTAAGCAAAAGTCTGAGGCAGTGGAACGAGCAAGACTTGGCTCTCGCTCTACTCTGTGCCGGCGGCCTTGGGACTATGGGTGCAGCTACCGAACTCATTGTCGAGACTTGCCATCAACTTTAGCCTTACGTTTCTCGGCTTATATCTAAACTTTGATCATCACTTTATTCCTCAAATTAGCTTTGTCTATATTATATAAAATTTAGAGTAACATCATTCGCAATGTGTCACCAGGCACTGGGCAAATGACTCCAGATTTCAAGTCTGGGTTGAGAGACATTAATATCCTCAATTACCCGGGTTTAACTTGTGAAATTCGAAACTAAAGGGAGTAAATGTGATCACATTCATTATCCATTACGGCCTACGGATGTGGGTTTCATTTAATAAATTTGAAACTAAGGGAAGCAAATGTGATAGATTACATTTACGGGAGTTTAATTTAATAAATTCGAAACTAAGAACTAAGGGGAGTAAATGTGATAGATTACATTTACGGGAGTTTAATTTAATATATTCGAAGATTAGGCCCCGCGTCCGGTTAGAATTTACTCACGAGATACAGAGCCGCCTACGCCATCTCCAGTAGACGACTCGAAGCTCGACGACCATGGCGTCGACGTCGTTGGCGCTAACGTGCGTATCTCCTCTGTTCTGTCCTTGGCCTGTTTCCGCTACGGTAGCCTTGAAGAAGACGCTGACTATAGAGCCGTCGATTTCTACAGGTCAGTTTCTGGGTGGGGGGTGGTCGTCAGTTTCTGGGGGGGGGGGAGTGGGGGTGGTCCTCCCTGCTCCAAATTAGTTTGTTTCTCTACTAAATTCTTCTGCGGATGACTCGGCTTGATTTCTCAGGAAGATCCTTAAGAAGATGCTCGGGAAAAGATGGAGAACAAGAAGTGCTTCTAGAAGGAATGCCATCGGAGTATTATGATGATGTATGTTGGTCTTTTTATTCAATCTGAATTTATGCATTTTCTTAGTCGGTATAGTACCGTGAAATCAGGAATGGCAAGCTCGGCAGAGAGAGAAGACGAAAGAATTGCGGCGGATGCAGCGGGAGGAAGAAGAAGAAGAGGAGAGAAAGATTGAAGAGTACCGTGAAATCGGCTTGAGGTTGAAGGAGTATCCTGAGGAAGACTTGAGGAAAGCTAGAAAGCTCGTCTCCAGCTTCATCAGAGCTGCCGAGGAAGTCGAAGAGGTAAAGATATAAGTGCCCTCTGACAGAAACAGAAAGATATTTAAGTAAAGTCTGACTGATTATAGGAGAATTTTATGTAGAGAATTGAAGAAGCAGCCGAGAAAGGAGAACTGGACGAGCTTGTTCTGATGATCATATGGAACCGGCTTGACCTTGCTCGGCGCGATGTAAGATTTGTTCCTTGTCATATGCGTTTTTGCGTGATAAAATGTCGTGTATAATCAGGCATGTGTGATTCTGTGGTCTTGTTGTATTGTGTACGTCTTCACTCATGTGTCACTTTCAGGATGAGAAGGACGCTATAAGAAGTCTTGATCTCTTGTATAGAAGAGTGGAGGTATGTGCTTCTGTAGATTGTTGTTTTCTATACAAGATCTTGTGCTGCTAATGCTTTATATCAATATCTTCAAACGTTGTCATCTGTGAAGAAAGATGTCAAATATGGCTACTCCTTTATGATCGTTGTTGTGTTACTTAAAGTCCTACTTAAGTCATGAAACTTTATCTTAGAATTATCGTCTCCCTCCCAAAACGTGGGATTTTTGGGCTTGAATTAGGAGAGGCATTGGTGAAAGTGAATCCTGATATCTATCTATTTGGCTTATTCCAGACAGAGATCTTAAAACGGCAAGCAAGTCCTGCGATGATACTGCTGAATGATCTTCTAAACATGCATGATGGCTTTGGAGACGATGCTTGGCTGAAAGACTGCAGAAAACGAATGGCTGACACATTCCCACGAGAAGACCCCTTCAGCATTCTAATGCCACCTGGATTCGATATTGATATGGTGCGTCCCTTTTTGTTTTTTTTGGTCTTGTTTACCTTAGCGCAAAAAGAATCAATCACATCGCACCTACGCTGTGTTTGTATTTGTGTTTGCAGCATCAAGGACCGTTACGGCCGCCCATTGAGACAGACGACACCCTTCTGAGAGTAGACTTTGTAAGAGAAGTGGATGCATTGCTACATGAAGTGAGAATAACAGACGAAGACGAGGAGGAAGCGGGTAAGAAAGGAGAAGGGCTGGACCCTGAAGCTATAGCACGTAAGTTGAAGCAGCAGGAGAAGAAGCGAACCATCCGTCAAGTTGAAGCCATTCTTGATTTGGCCCTCAACTTGAAGTGGTAGGTAACATGAATATCAAAAGGTGTTTTTGAAGAAAAATAATACTAATAGGTTTTTAGGATCTTCAAGAATTTTCGTCAAAATTTCCTATTCAAAATTTTGCCCGTCTTATCGCAATTAATTACCCCATGAGAGGTTGGAAGAATTTACTGACAATCTCTGTGGACATAGTCGTCTCCACCACAACAACCATTTCTTCCTCCGTTTGGCCTTCAGCTTTTGCTTCTCCGATCCTACGATGTTCTCCCAGGTACGGCAAAACGACATTTTGCGATGGTCAAATGGGTTCGAGTCTGCAACTTCAGATCGGTCCATTTTACGCACGGTTGGCTACCTTTTGTTAAATTTGGCTGGCGGGGTCGTCAAAACTTTGAATTAGAAAGGTCAGAAACTCGTACGACGGCTGCCGACTCTTGTGGTAAAAAACATAACATAGTTGTACATCTTAAATGGGCCATGTTGAGACCCATTAGTTATTGGGCCTCAATACTTTGAAATAAATGGGAGATTTTGATGATGAAAAGAGAAACAGTGCGCGTGACCTGATTCACTCTTTAACCCCGCACCCGCAGAAACGGGGAAGTGTTAGTTAACCTACGCATCGGAGGCGCATGTTAGCAGGACCTTTCCATTCATTCAATCCAAATAATATATATATATATATATATTTTTTTTTTGTAGGTTCGTCGTGTGTAAATCCCCTTTCTCCACAAACGCGAAACAATCCACAACAATCAATCGTCTTCTTTCTCTCCTCCGCCTCGATTAGGGTTTACGGGGTCACCGTCTCGCTAGCCCACTACTTTCGATTTGGCCTGTGTTTCAATGCCTGGGAGTTCTTCTAAGGAATCCCTCTCCGAAAACCCTAGACACTCCCAATCTGTCCCTTTCCGTCTTCGATTCTTGCTTTACTTCGAGACTTAGGAATCGCTTCTTTTTTCCAGTTTGATATTATCTTCTTTCTGATGGCTCCCAGCCGCAAGAAAGGCGGTGGTAAGGCTGCCGCCGTAGCTGCCGCCTGCCGAAAGTGGAAGGTGGGCGACCTTGTGCTTGCCAAAGTCAAAGGTTTTCCCGCTTGGCCTGCCGCGGTATGTGATCTGTGATTTCTCTTTCGCGTTTGGTTCTGTATGGATGGCATGGCTTACATTAGTTTCCTAGTTTTTTTTGATTTTTCAGATGAGCGTAGCTAACCCTGTCTATCTGAGGTCTATATATATTATATGTTGTGTGTTTCTCGTGCTTCTCTGCGTATTTTAGGATTAGAGATCATGTTAGGTTGGCTCTTTACGTTGATTGTCAACTGAGGTTTCAGTTCTCCTGTCTAATGGATATGAATTTGAACGGAGCTGGGATTCCGTTGTTCTTGTTAGTAGAGACGGAACAGAAAATTATAATAAGTTCATATGTTATTCTTGTGAAGTCTTTGTGGTAATATGCTTAGGATCATCGTCTCTCTCTCAGGGCTGTCCGGTTTTAGTTTTTTTTTTTCTTTTTCTTTTGGATTGCTTGCCCGTCTGCTTAATGCTGGATGCGATTTCAGGTCAGTGAGCCAGAACAGTGGGGATATTCAACTGACTGGAAGAAAGTGCTTGTTCACTTTTTTGGAACACAACAGATGTGAGTTCTCATCATCATTACCCTCTCTTTTACATCTTTCCTAATAGTCATTCATACTATGTGGTTGAATGCTTATATTTTAATTTGAATGTTTCTTCTTTTTGTCGCTGAGCTCTCCCTCTCACATGATTTCGCTTTATTGTGATCGCCTGTGGCCCCTTTATTAGTGTTAAGAAATCAGTAGCCTTTTTTTATTGGCTTCAGTGTTAGCTTATCTTGTTAAGTCAGGAAGTAATTTCTGTTCTACTCTGATAGACATCATGCCAGTTTTCCATTTCTGAGGGCTAACAAGAGTACGTACATGAGTATGAAGTCTTCATAGTTAGATTGTTCTTGAACCCTTTAGATTATTGGATTAGTTTATTGATGTTGTCCTTTGAAATTTGTTCTCATTTAGGTTGAATAGAGAAAATGATAAAATCGTTGTAGTCTAGAGGGCATTCTGTGACCAGCACCACAGCTGTGCAAGAACAAAATTTGATTGATGAATTGAAAAAAGGTGATGTAGAATGCTCAGTGCTCACTTTACGTGCTGTCCTCAAGATCAACGAGAATTATTCTTGTATGTAAATGAAGTTGGTGACATTTTTTGTTATTCTATATTCATGTGCAGAGCTTTCTGCAATCCTGCCGATGTTGAAGCATTTACAGAGGAGAAGAAGCAATCACTTTTGACGAAACGCCATGGGAAAGGGTCAGATTTTGTTCGTGCTGTAAAGGAGATTAGAGAGAGTTATGAGAAGCAGCAAGAGCAAGCTGGTGATCCCAAATCTGTTGACGAAGTTACTCTTGGGAATGTTGGGAATACTACTTTGCTGCCCCAGGTCAGTGAAACTCCAACTGGGAAAAGTCTTGACACACAAATGACGTCTGATCCTAGTCATGGTAGAGATGAATCTACTCTGCTAAATGAGGATGCTTCAGCTGCTGAACAAATGTTAGCCCTGCGTGATAACAGTGTACCACGTAACAAAGCCTCTGACAGTACAATTGTTAAAGAAGCACGTAAGATAGAAACATATCCTTCAAGGAGAAGAAATGACGTGGCTTCATCAGCTTTAAATTCGCATGGAAGCGATGAAGAAAATGCCTCTGAAATTGCGACGGTTGAATCTGATAATAATACTAGGAATGAAGGCAATGGGGTAGATTCTGGTTCCAAAGTCGAACATTATGATACTGGTGAAAAGTTTCTCGAAGGAGATTATGAGTTCAACAAGGCGCTTAATTTCCAAATCAATTCTATGGTTAAGAGAAAGAAGAGAAAGCCTACCAGGAAACGTGGAACCTGTGATGCTGTTGATCATCCGGCTAAAGTTGAAGCTGAAGCATGTGATAACGTTCAGACATCACAAAATTCTGATGAAACGTTTACTGAGAGGCCTTGTGACGAGAAGGGTGATGAGCACTTGCCTTTGGTTAAACGAGCCAGAGTCAGGATGAGTAGAGCATTTTATGGTGATCATGAGGCCAATGGCTCTTTGCAGGTTGACGAAAGATCATCCAAGGACGCTCTGGTCAGTGCAATAGCACAGACAAGCCCGTCTGATATTGTTTCTAGTCAGGATACTTCTGCGGCCGGGGAATCTAACATATATGAGGTGTCTGCTAAGCTCTCAGGTGACATCGTTAATATAGTACCATCTCCTGTGGAGAAACCTTCTGACTGTATGTCCCCATCTGAGGCTTGCGTTCAGCGTGTGGGCAATAGAGAAAATGCTATTGGGTGGAATGAGGTTGGCAAGGCACCAGATGATGAAGCAGCTCGACCCCAATGTAATCAAATTAGCCGTTCGCCAGCTGCTGAAGCTCAGGCAGCTAGTGTTACTGAAGCTGTGTGCTCTGGGGATTCACAACCCATGAAGCTGCCAACTGTTGAGTCTAATCTTCCAGCCGTACAATGCTTACATCAAGCTTCCGAAATTGCAACCTACTTGGATCCCAATACTGTGGATTCATCTAAAAACAAGGCCTCTGGGATATGTTTGTCAGGGACACCTCAATTATCTGACCAGTACAGAAGCCAGGACAAATATGTTTGTAATTCATTGGACAATTTTCATGAACCTCTGAATGAAGAAGGCGGTAGAAATGATGATTGCGTGGCTCAGATTGTTCAATCTGAAGCGTTAGCACATTCACCTCCATCGTCTTGTTTAATGCTGAATATGCAGGAGGCTGAGAGCATGCAAAAGGCTGCAAACATGCTGCTGAAAGAAGATCATGGAACTCTGGGTGAAGAAAATGATAATGTCAAACCAACTCAGAGTACACCTACTTCACCCATCTCCGCGACTGAAAATGATAGGATAGCTGATGAAAGTGAACCTCCGAATGACACAGGGCACATCATATGTGGGGACACTGTTGAGAACAGTAGGCAGCTCGAAATAATGTGAGTTTCTCTTCTTAGTATTTCCTGTACTGTCTCTCTTCTTTACGTTGATATTTCTTTTAATGCTAGTCTCTATTGTTAATATTTCTTGTACCTCAAGTTCTTGTGAATATTTTCTTGTGTGCACAAGGGATAAGAAGCATTTTGAAGTTCTGACAGGTTCAATCATAAGCTCACAATGGATTTCTTCTGGACTCATTCTTAGAATGATGTAGGACATAACTAGGAATTTGTCTAGATTAGAGATGCGCTGAAGAATTCCATTTCCTATTTTAATAATTTATCTTCTTTGTACTTTTTCCTTTTAGGGTTGTTCCTTTTTAAGTATTTGAGTTCGTATTATGATTTGGTTTTACATATTAGAATATATGTATAGGATACGCGTATGAAATTGTAGGCAGACACCAGTACGATTCAGTTTTGTTATCTTATATTTTCTGAGTTCACAAAGTCATCTTCTCCTTCACCACGGAACTAGTTGACTAACAAGAGTGTAAATCCGTGTGCTTTTGCAGTGGTGTGGCTGATAATCAAAAGCAGCAGGTCCAAACCAACAATTCTGTCTCAGTATCTGAGAACCTTTCACATGAAAAAATGAGTTTATCTCCTGCTAATATTGCAGACACTCCTGCGAGGGGGACTCCACATAGCAACTCAGTTTACCATATGTCTACCGCAGAAAGTGTAAATGGTATGCAGAACAACAGTAGTTGCAGCCCAAATGTTCAGTCTGGTGAGAAAAAAACTTTTGGTGATGCCACTGTCAAAGAAGAGAAAATCGAAACAAGTGTTTGTCAGGGACAGAAAGTTGTTAGTTCTGATTTGCAATCCACTCGTGAATCTTTTGAGGATGCACTTAGTTCTTTGGTGAGGACGAAGGAGAGTATTGGCCGAGCAACTCGTTTGGCTATGGACTTAATGAAATTATGTGTGTCTGCAAAGGTAGGAGATTTTCTCTGATTTGCGATTATCTGTTTGTTGCTGCCACAAGTCACTTAGGAGGGGGGTGAACTTCTTTTGGTTTTCGGAATTGGACATCCTACTTACTAATGGATTGTTAATATCGTAGTACCTGGATGGTAAGCCCTTGGGATAGAATAATATGTAGCTTCGAGATAGGAGAGACCACATAATAATTTTGATTAATCAAATCATAGTTTTATTTGAAGGCCACTGGAGTTGAATGACGGCCGTTGTACGGAGAACCATGCTATTGTTTTATGTGCTTCGTGGGATGCTGTTACAGACACCAGATGCAGGGTTACAACAGATTATTTGACTTTTTTTTGGATTTACCTAGTTGATGAAGAAGGATGACTTTTTATTTGCATGTTTTACTGTGTTCTGTGAAAGCATTCTTGTTTGCATTATCCGTTGTTAATAAGTCTTGATGAACATCCTGCACTAGGCAATGGAGATTTTGGCGCATACTTTGGAAAGTGAGTCAAATTTACAGAGGAGGGTAGACTTATTTTTCCTTGTAGATTCGATTGCGCAATGCTCCAAAGGTCTGAAAGGTAAGTCATACGCAATGTGTTGCGTTAAGCTGCAGTAGCGTAGTTCTAAATGTGGAATTAACAATTAAATACTGTCCATCTTTTCAGGTGATGCTGGTTGTGTTTATCTTTCAGCTATTCAAGTAATTTTACCTCGCCTATTAGCGGCTGCTGTCCCTGCTGGAGCTACCACACAAGAAAATAGGAGACAGTGCTTAAAGGTGTGCAACAAATTTATTAGCCCTTTTGTATCGTTATTGTTTCTCAAATTTTCTGCTATTATAGGTTTTGAGGCTTTGGCTTGAAAGACGGATCCTGCCCGAATCTGTTGTTCGTCACCATATAAGAGAACTTGATTTACATAGTACAGTTCCTGCTTGCCTCTATTCTCGGCGCTCAGCTCGAACAGAAAGGTCGTTGGATGATCCTGTGAGAGATATGGAGGGTATACTGGTGGATGAATATGGAAGGTTAGATTATGGGTCTTTTTAATATATCTTTGAGTCCTTGTCTCCTGATTCGTTACCCTAATTCGTCTTTGCATGTCAGTAACTCAACTCTCCAGCTCCCTGGATTTTGCATGCCCGCAATGCTTAAGGATGAGGACGGAGGTAGTGACTCAGATGAAGGGGATTTTGAGTGTGTCACCCCTGAACGTGAGTCCAGAATTCTGGAAGAAATTGTCTCGTCCTCCACTGCTGAAAGGCATACGCTTATATTGGAAGATGTTGATGGCGAGCTTGAAATGGAAGATGTGGCTCCACCCTGGGAAACTGGAAACTGTACACACACTGATCAAGCTGATAATACAACAAAGGCTACTACCAATTGTCAGCATGGACAACAGCATCGGCCTGTCTCTGGCTCACATCAGCATGTGTCCTTGTCTTCTCCACCACTGCCATCTTTCTCGCCATCACCTCCACCGCCGCCACCAGCTCCCCCATCACAGCAGGCTCAGTGTGCCATGTCTGATTCCTACTCAAATGGCTTTGACGGTGGTGGATATCCCAACATGCATGTACGTCCTTTTTCTTGTTTTACGATCCTTTTACAATAAACATGATGATAATTTTGGACATGGTCATTTATCCTATTGTTATTGGTTAATATGCAGGGAGATCATCAGGCTGGTCCTCCAAGGATGAATCTGCCACCGCCTGGAAATACGATGCATTATCAAGGCCAGGAGTCATCTTTTAGTTCCGGTGTACAACTGACGAATAGCATGCCACAGGCAGATGGTTCTAATTTCCAGCGTATGCCTTATCCATCTTATCCGCATCCTCCTCCTCCCCCTCCAGCACAGCCTCAGTACTCATATACAGAGCCGGGCCACCATATGAAGTCGCGTAGGGATGGTCCGTCGTATTCCCAGAGATCTCATTATGTGCCGAATTTTGATGAAAGGAGTTTTCATGATGACCATGAGAGAATGAGGCATCCACCATACGAGAACCGAGACAATTGGAGATATCCACCATCTTCATCTTATGGTTAGACTTTTTACCTCCATGCGTCTGTTAAACTAGACATACATACATATATATATATACACACACACATATATAATGATGCGGGAACGGGCAGTCTGTTAAACTAGACATACATATATATGTGTGTGTATATAATAATGCGGGAATGGGAAGTCTGATATGATAATCTCGCAGGTTCAAGATATGAAGACAAACACAAAGGCCCTTATCCATCCAGTTCATACAATGGTGGCCCTCCACGTGAGTCTGGAAGGTTCCAAAACCATCGGTGGAATAACTCTCCTCGTGCATATAACAAGAGACACTCTTTTCACCCTAAGCCGCATTCTGAAGGACCTGTTCCAGTTGGAATGAGAGGTACGGAAATTTAAGACTTTTATGCTCCTTGGCGTCTTGAAGTACATTTTCTGTTTATCTGGAAATCCACTCTTGGTCTTAATGATTAGGGACATGAAAGGGCAATTGTTTACTCATCTTCTAATGAGCCATACATAACTTTCTTTTTCCTCGGATTTTGTCCCAGGACATGATATGAGTTGTGATATTTTTTATTTTAATTGGAATAGGAGTATAGGTCTCTTCTGACATTTGAGGTTTATTTGGCATTTAATAATGATAGAGTAAGAGACTCATAGGCAATAACCCCGATTATCATTTGTTGATTTCAGATCCAGGCATGTGGCATCAGAGAGGTGACTAGAGAAACTTGAGAAAGACGGAAAGTAGCAAAGAGGAGGGTGATGTGAAGCTAGAAGCAAAACCACCGAGGTGATGTGGTTCTAATTTTAAAAAGAGAATGGCTAGTAGTGGAAGTAAAAGGTTGTTGAGAGGAAAAAGTGATAGAATGAAGCGGTGAGAGTGTACATATGATGTATCTTTTGGAATCAGAACCAAAGCAGAGAGAGTGAGAAGATAGTAAAAAGAGAGAGCCAGTTGTAGAGATTGAGAAGAGGTTTAGCATCTTTTTGCTCTCCTATGCTTTCATGATTGTTTTTTTGGGTCAACTGTATTTGGTTATTTGGGTTTTGACCTTGGAGTGTTAGGATGTATATTCATTATCTTAAAACAATGTTCCAGCTAAATAGTTGCTACTTTGACGCCTGTTTATGTCTTTCTGATGTTATTTTTGAAGTGCAATTGATTGAGTAGACATCCTTTTACATGAACAATAATATCCTTTTACATGGACAATAATAATAGTAATAATGTGAATATACAGTTAAATCTAGATAAATGAATATTTGATAAATAAATAATTTTGATAAATGATTGATTTTTTCTGGTTTGATTTGAGTTAATGAACTAAATGAATAATCTTGATTAATGTATCAATGAATAATTTTTTAATTTTTTTTAAAAGATTTTGTGTAAATATAAATAAATAATTATTATATTTTAAAAAATATATATATATATATATATTTAAAAATATATTTTATTCAATCAACAATATAGTGTAATAAATCATTATTTTAATGGAATCCAGAATTAAGTGGAACTTCACCACGTTTTTGGTCGGCAAGATGGCTTAGTGATTGATCCTTACGACACGATGGTCACACCCCTATCCATTGAGGTATGCATTCTTTACGTATCAAAGTAGTCTTATGTTATAAATTGTCATTGTCGTGATCCAGTTTCATTTTCTGTAATAAGAAGAAAGACATCAAGAAAGCTCTGGAAGAGGCTTGAAATAGCAGACGGGATTGCCTTTAATTTCAAGGCACCAAATAAAATCTAGGTTACTTCTGTAATGAAAATCGCAGCTTTATTTTGTAAATCTATTTTTTTTCCTTTCGTTTACGGACAAATTTCTCAATTTAGTGTATATAGAAAAAAAAAAGTCTCTCCCTTGGAAGAGTAGGTTGTTGTTTGTATAATTTGAGATGAATTAGCGAGTAGATCATATTTGTAACGATGAATCGTAATGAAATGACCTGACAACACATACATAAGGGTAACAATTTTAAATATGGAGACGCGCCGAATGGCTTACAAAGTCAACAGAGTGAGAAGAGTGAAGAGAAAGAAAAGCAAGGGAAGAAATGGAGAAGTAGACTTTTGAGCGAGGCTGGTGGGTTGCAAGGGCTGAACCACCGGTCGAATTCCTGGTGTGGCTGTGGGGCCCATCGGTCCATCCACAGGAGCATCCGGTGCCAGTGCCTGTGCTGTCGCCACCGCCTTTGACGCTAATCACATGTGTCCAAAATCAAATTCAAACGTTGACTCAAAGTGCATAATATAACATGATCATGGTGTATTAATTACTCACATCCGGGGCTAAAAGCAGACATAGGCGGTGGTGGAGCCAGCAAAAATGGAACCGGACCTGCCCAATGTATATTAGTTATATAAATAATGGATGAAATCAACTGAATCATAAATGTACAATACAATAATAATGAGCGGTTTTCATAAAAAACCTGGTGCTGGCAGAGGAGACCCCGCCGCTGCAAATTAAGCAAAATGAGTCATTAATCATGGGATAAATAATGATAAGTTAATAAATAAATAGAGTAAAGCTAAAACCTTGGCACTGAACAGGTACACCTCTCATTTTGCAGGCACGAGGGAGAGCAAGCGAGAGAGTCCGATTGATGAAGCCAGTAGGGAGCGGGACATTAGCGGTGAGGATGAGGCAAGCACAGTCCATGCCGGTGTTGGTCAACGACTTCAAGGAGTCGCAGCAACCGGCGGTGGGAGTGACGGAGCCGCCGCTGCTTCCGGTGATGAAGTTGAGACATGGAGTGAAGGTAGAGATCATGGAGGAGGTGCATGGCGTGCTAATTATCTGCTGACCTTTCCCTCCCAACATTACGCTTGACATCATCACTATTATCAATGTTATCCCTTCCATATTTGGCTTGGTTAATTCTCCGGCTAGTCATATTTTTAATTACATATACATATATATACATATTTAAATGGGTGCATTAGAGTTCAACAACTTCCAGCTAATATATAACCATCCCTCTCAATCTCCTTACCAACACACAATTTCCTTCTTTTTTTTTAATTTAAATAACCAAGAACTAGTAGGTGAGTTTGGTATGCTCCTATTAATTTTGTTACTATCGTAAATTTGGTTTTTGGGTATATCTAGAACATATTGGTCATATAAAACCATAAACTATGTAAAGTAGGTCATCCCACAATACCAGTCTCTTTGACATTTTCTGACCAATTTCTCCTATAATTAAACCAATGCGAAGATACAACAGTTCCAACAATAATAACTCAAACTATGGGGTATACAATTATCTACGCTATCACATTTGTAGCCCTCGTGGGGGCTCTATTGGGCGTATCAAAAGCACAGTCGAGCGGGTCATGCGTGAGCACACTTGTAACATCCCAGCCCAAGGCCCACGAGAAATTGAGGCCCAATTGCGTAACCCTAGGGCATCCTCTCTTCCTAAAGTCTATAAAAGGAGAGGCAAAGCCCTTTCTGCCTCACAAACACATTTCCCAGCGAAGCTCTGTCAAATTTTGGATTCGTCGCCGCCGCTACAGTCTCCGCCGTCGTCAGAAGCACCGCAGCTCGCCGGAGTCGTGGGGTGAGTTTTTTTCCAGATTTGGTTTTTCGATCATAACTTCTTCATACGATATCAGATTTTAGCGGTCTACATATCAAACTGTAGATCTCTCCGAGACGAAGCCAGACACACCGGACGCTCCGGAATCGGTCGCCGGACGCGCCGTCAAACGCCGCCGGAAGGTTCGCCGGAAAAATTGAAACATCTCCGATCTGCGTAATTTTCCGGTATGTGATAGTTCATGCTGTTCTGGTTCCGAATCTGCCTTCAGCTTCTCATGAATCGCTGTGGTTTGAAAGTTATGGCTGTTTGAAGTTGTGAGGGTATTTTAGTAATTTTGCCTAGGAGTCGTTTTGATCTGGAATCTTGTTCCGAGTGGTTACTGATATCGTTTTTGGACAGTCTGATATCAGTAGTCCTTACTTTGTTTCAAACTTCCATTTATGGCAGGTTTCCATTTAAGGAAAGTTTCCCTTTTTGGCAGTTTCCATAAAAGGAAAGTTTGTTCTTCGATTGCTAAGGTGAGGAATTCGTCGAGTGTTTCCATTAGTTCATTCTTATAGCCGTTAATCTCTAGTTGAAGTCTTTGTTTAAAATATGTATGTAACGGGTCTAATTAATAATAGACGCGTTATTGTTTGTGATTGTATAAACTATATATTATGTAAACAAATATATAAATATATATATATATCACATAGAATTCATAGGATTAAAGGACTAAAACTTTTGTGTGATGATTGGTTGTTTGAGCATGCTAAGTTGCATTGACGTGTTGTGCTAGATACGAGCGTTAGGAGCTCGCGATAGGTTGGTTCGAGAGTGGTGCTGTGGCATTTAGACCCAGACTTTCGAATCATGTGGGATTGAGATATGGTGTGATGATGGTCTGTCATGTATGGCGTGCCCTGCATGAAGATCCACATGACCGTTTGTCATGTATGGCGTGCCCTGCATGAGGACGTGCATGTTTTCGTGTGTTTGTGAAGGGAAGGAGTTTCTGTCATGTATGGCGTGCCCTGCATGAAGATTCGTCTGGCCGTTTGTCATGTGAGGCGTGCCCTGCATGAAAACGTGTCCCCTGGTTTGTGTGTGTGACATTTAGTGGTCATATGTTTGAGTGTTCTAGACACTATGATTGTTTACATGTTTTAGCCTTAGACTTGCTTTAGATTATTGTTATAAGCTGTTCTGGTGGATTCATGAGTCCTTAGACTCATTTCTCACTGGGTAATCCAATTACTCATTCCCTCCCCAATCTTTCAGGTGAGAATGTCGTCGTACCCGAGTAGCGTTGAAGTCAACGAAGCTGTTCTACTTTTGAACAATATTTTCCGAATTATTTATTATTTACTTAAAGCGGATTTCGATTGGTTATTTTTACATTAAATTATTTTGGTATTATTATTTTATAAAGTATTTTGGATTATTTTGGGAATATTATCTTAATTATTATATTCGAAGAATTCGGGTCGTTTCAACTTGGTATCAGAGCCTAGGTTTGTCAAACCGGTGCCGACCCGGATAGACAGTCCTGAGAAAAAGTTTTTAAGTGGTTTTCGAAAATATATATATATATTTTTAAAAAAAAAAAAAAAAAAAAAAAAAAAAAAAAAAAAAACAAAGGGGAACAGCTCATCGACCTACTTAAATATTCTTCCGCTGTGCTTTTAGAATTTGTGTTTCGTCGTGCTGATCTTCGGTTAATCTTTCAGATGCCGCCTAAGGGAAAGGAAGTGGCAAAGAAAGCTCGTGTTGCTAGAGTCACTGCCTCTGTTGCATCTTCTGGGAGTGTTGCAGAGAAGTCTAACCCGAGTCGTGGATCTGGTTCTAAGGGTGACTCTTCTGAGGCAAAGAATCAGAGTTCTCAGTCGCAGATTGAGGCGTTGCAGGCCGAGTTGTTGAGGTACCAGCAGAGGTTTGGAGAGCAGTTGTGGGAGGAGCAAACTGAGGAAGTTCGTTCGAAGGAGAGATCTCTTCCTCGTGAGTCTGCTGTTGGGGCGGGAGGGCCTATTCCACCTCCACCACCCACTGGTTATGTGCCTGCTGGGGCCAGAATGTATTACTCTCCACCGCCACCACCCAACCATGCTCCGAGGCCTGAGTTATCTTACTGGGATGCTTTGAGGCACATGAAGGAGATGAGTACTGAGTATTTTACTGGGGAGTCAGGCCCTTTAGCTGCTGATAACTGGAAGAGAAGGCTGGAGAGGAATTTCGAGAATACGAGATGTCCGGCAGAGTATCGTTTGGGTTTAGCGGTACAGTACCTCAAGGATAGCGCCTTGTATTGGTGGGATGGAGTCGTATCTAGAGCAGGTGGTTGTGAGCACTTGACTTGGGAGGATTTCAACTCGGAGTTTTCGAAACGTTATTTTTCACGGGAGATGATGGACAAGATGGAGAGTGCCTTCCAGGATCTTCGTCAGGGGAGTCACTCGATACGCGACTATGAGGTGGAATTTACTCGTTTGAGGAGGTTTGCTGGTCGTTACCATGACGAACAGGAGTTGATTCGGAGGTTCTTGAAAGGAATGCGGGTTGAGATCAGGAACCGTTGTTCAGTGAGAGATTATTCTTCGATGTATGAGCTGGTTGAGCGAGCAGCTATGCAGGAGGAAGGTTTGGCTGAAGAGCAGAGATATCTGAGGGGTTCATCATCCAAGGCGCCTAGAGGAAATGATAATCAAAAGAAGACTTGGGGTGTAGCTCAGGGAGCAGCAGGTGGAGCAGCCAAGATCCAAAAGCAGGTCATTTGTTATTCCTGCAACCAGCCGGGTCATAAGAGTACCTAGTGTCCCCGGGGTAGAGGTACACCTCAATGCTTTAACTGTGGAGAGAGAGGTCATATTGCTGCGTATTGTCAGAAGCTTCGTAGAGTCGAGCAGCAGGTAGCACGTCCAGCAGCTGGTCCAGCAAGGGATAATTTGCCTCCTCCTCCTAAGCGTCAGGCAGTTGGACCTCGCGTTTTTGCTTTGGAGACCTTAGCAGGTGCTGAGCCGATCGCCGGTATGTCCATTAATTTTCTTTTGTCGTGCACGCCTTGTTACTCCTTTTCGAATATTGTTTGTATTGCCTGAATTGCATAAATCGTGTAGGATCGGTTTTAGTAGGAGGTGTGTATGCCTACACTTTATTTGATAGCGGAGCTACTCATAGCTTCGTAAATCCCCAATTCTCAAAGCAGTGGTCTTTCTCCGGAACGTTCACACCTAAGGCAAAAAGAGTTCATACGGCTGGTACACAAGTCATGGAGACCTCCGGAGTTTACATCGATGTTCCGATTGTAATTAACGAAACTGAATTGCTGGTAGAGTTGGTCGAGATGAAGCTAAACCATTATGAAGTTATTCTCGGGATGGATTGGTTATCTAAGCATATGGTGTCCTTGGATTGCCATCGCACTAGAGTGCTAATTCCGAGAGAGGGTGGGAAGTTAGTTTTTCAAGGTGTTCGAGCTAGCATCGGTATTCCGCTTATATCGATGATTCATGCGGAGGACTTACTTGCTAAGGGTAATGAAGCTTATCTGGCGACTATATCTATATTGGGGGAAGGTTCGGAGTTGAATCTCAGCACGATTCCAGTAGCATCAGATTATGCAGATGTTTTCGAGCCTTTGCAAGGACCGCCACCGCCTAGAAGTGAGCCGTTCACTATTGAGTTGGAGCCTGGTACCACCCCTATATCGAGAGCACCTTATCGTTTAGCTCCCGCAGAAATGGAGGAGTTGAGGAAGCAGTTGGAGGATCTAACAGATAAAGGGTTTATTCGACCCAGTAGCTCGCCTTGGGGAGCACCAGTTTTGTTCGTCAAGAAAAAGGATGGCAGCTTCAGGTTATGCATTGATTATCGGGGTTTGAACAAGGTGACTATCAAGAATAAGTATCCTCTTCCTCGGATTGACGAGTTGCTAGATCAGTTGCAGGGAGCTACTTGGTTTTCCAAGATTGACTTGACTTCAGGTTACCATCAGATACCTGTTGCAGAGGAGGATATTCGAAAAACAGCTTTTCGTACACGTTACGGACATTACGAGTTTGTAGTCATGCCATTTGGATTGACGAATGCGCCCGCAGCATTTATGAAGTTGATGAATGATGTTTTCAGGCAGTACTTGGATAAGTGTGTCATAGTATTCATCGATGACATTTTGATATACTCCAAGAGTGAAGAGGAGCATGGTTGGCATCTTCGATTAGTATTGGATAAATTACGTGAGCATCGTTTGTTTGCAAAGCTGAGCAAGTGCAGTTTCTGGCAGAGAAAGATTGGATTTTTGGGTCATGTTGTTTCTGAGGCAGGCGTAGCAGTTGACCCTCAGAAGATAATAGCAATTTCGGAATGGCCTACACCGGTTAGTCCTACTGAGATTCGTAGTTTCCTTGGTTTGGCTGGTTACTACAGAAAATTTGTCGAAGGTTTCGCTAGTATTGCCAAGCCTATGACCATGCTAACAGGGAAAGGGGTAAAGTTTGAGTGGTCAGAAGAATGTGAGCAGAGTTTTCAGAAGTTGAAGGATTGTTTGACTAAGACTCCTGTATTGGTTCTACCGCGAATGGGTGTTCCATATGATGTCTTTACAGATGCTTCTAGGATGGGGCTCGGTTGTGTGTTGATGCAAGAGGGCCTTGTAATAGCATATGCTTCCCGGCAGCTTCGAAGTCATGAAGCTAATTACCCTACGCATGATCTTGAGTTAGCTGCAGTGGTCTTTGCGCTTAAGATATGGAGAGCTTATCTCTATGGAGAGAAAGTCAGAGTCTTGACAGATCATAAAAGTTTGAAGTACATCTTCTCGCAGAGCGACTTGAATTTAAGGCAGAGGCGTTGGATTGAGTTACTGGCAGATTACGACTTGAACATCGCTTATCACCCAGGAAAGGTCAATCAGGTAGCAGATGCTCTAAGCCGTCGAAGGGCAGATGTTTCAGGCACTAAGGAAGTGCAGGAGTTGGTTGATACCTTGGCAAGTATGAGGTTGTGTGTGACATCGGTTGAGGATAACCAGACCGGATTGGCGATGTGGGAGCGAGCTGATCTTCTTAACAGGATTCGGGATGCTCAATCAGGTGATTTGGGACTTAAGAGGATGATTGAGAAACTAGTGATTGGATATCGCGCTGCATCTGATGGTACTATCTTGTACAAGAACCGTGTTTGTGTCCCTCCAGTTGAGGCATTACGGAGAGAGATACTAAGTCAGGCTCATCAGTCTCGTTTTTCTATACATCCAGGCAGTAACAAGATGTATGCCGATTTGAAACGTTATTACCATTGGGAAGGCATGAAGCGGGAGATTGCGACTTGGGTATCTCAGTGCCAGAACTGTCAGTTGGTTAAAGCTGAGCGTCAAGTCCCGAGTGGATTACTTCAGGATTTACCATTACCTGAATGGAAGTGGGATATGGTAACTATGGATTTTGTGACCGGACTTCCAAGGACAACAAACAATAATGATGCTATTTGGATAGTGGTGGATAGACTCACCAAGTCGTCACACTTTATAGCTACCAAGAAGACGGTTAAGACCGAGGTTTTGGTTCAGATTTACCTGGATGAAATTGTTAGACTGCATGGTGTTCCAGTGAGCATAGTATCAGATCGTGATCCAAAGTTCACTTCGATTTTTTGGCAAGCTTTTCAGAAAGCTCTGGGTACTAAGCTGCATCTCAGTACAGCGAACCATCCTCAGACAGATGGACAGTCAGAGCGAACCATTAGGACTCTTGAGGATTTGCTTCGGGCTTGTGTTCTTGATTGGGGTGACAGTTGGGGAAAGTTTTTGCCTCTAGCAGAGTTTTCCTATAATAACAGTTACCATGCGAGTATTAAGATGGCACCTTATGAGGCTTTGTACGGTAGACCTTGTCGAACTCCACTTTGTTGGACTGAAGTTGGAGAACGACGAGATTTGGATCCTGATCTGGTTCGAGAGACAGAGAAACAAGTTGAGTTGTTACGCGGTAGGCTTAAAGAAGCCCATGATCGTCAGAAGAATTATGCTGATAAAAGAAGGAAAGATTTGGTTTTCACAGTAGGAGACTCTGTATATTTGAAGATGAGAACCTTCAGAGGAGCTGACAGCTACAGGAAGCTTAAGAAGCTTAAGCCGAGGTTCATGGGACCATATGTTATCACAGAAAGGATTGGAGAAGTTGCCTATAAGCTTAAGCTCCCGACAGAGTTAGCTGATTTCCACGATGTCTTCCATGTTTCAGTTCTCCGAAAAGTAGTTCGAGAACCTGAGTTGATTTTATCACAGCCACCGACAGATTTGAATCGGGATCTGACAGCCCGAAGTTTACCGCGAGAGATCCTGCAGGGTTGTGAAAAAGAAGAGCATGGGAAAAATGTGTGGAAAGTTTTAGTCCGCTGGGAAAGAGATGGTATTAGTGAAGAAACTTGGGAACCTGAGCAGTTGATGCGGGAAGATTATCCGGAGTTGTTTGTTGAGTGTGCTGAAGAGGGACAAGACTTGGGTTTAAATTCGGGGACGAATTTTCCTATAGTGGGGGAGAATTGTAACATCCCAGCCCAAGGCCCACGAGAAATTGAGGCCCAATTGCGTAACCCTAGGGCATCCTCTCTTCCTAAAGTCTATAAAAGGAGAGGCAAAGCCCTTTCTGCCTCACAAACACATTTCCCAGCGAAGCTCTGTCAAATTTTGGATTCGTCGCCGCCGCTACAGTCTCCGCCGTCGTCAGAAGCACCGCAGCTCGCCGGAGTCGTGGGGTGAGTTTTTTTCCAGATTTGGTTTTTCGATCATAACTTCTTCATACGATATCAGATTTTAGCGGTCTACATATCAAACTGTAGATCTCTCCGAGACGAAGCCAGACACACCGGACGCTCCGGAATCGGTCGCCGGACGCGCCGTCAAACGCCGCCGGAAGGTTCGCCGGAAAAATTGAAACATCTCCGATCTGCGTAATTTTCCGGTATGTGATAGTTCATGCTGTTCTGGTTCCGAATCTGCCTTCAGCTTCTCATGAATCGCTGTGGTTTGAAAGTTATGGCTGTTTGAAGTTGTGAGGGTATTTTAGTAATTTTGCCTAGGAGTCGTTTTGATCTGGAATCTTGTTCCGAGTGGTTACTGATATCGTTTTTGGACAGTCTGATATCAGTAGTCCTTACTTTGTTTCAAACTTCCATTTATGGCAGGTTTCCATTTAAGGAAAGTTTCCCTTTTTGGCAGTTTCCATAAAAGGAAAGTTTGTTCTTCGATTGCTAAGGTGAGGAATTCGTCGAGTGTTTCCATTAGTTCATTCTTATAGCCGTTAATCTCTAGTTGAAGTCTTTGTTTAAAATATGTATGTAACGGGTCTAATTAATAATAGACGCGTTATTGTTTGTGATTGTATAAACTATATATTATGTAAACAAATATATAAATATATATATATATCACATAGAATTCATAGGATTAAAGGACTAAAACTTTTGTGTGATGATTGGTTGTTTGAGCATGCTAAGTTGCATTGACGTGTTGTGCTAGATACGAGCGTTAGGAGCTCGCGATAGGTTGGTTCGAGAGTGGTGCTGTGGCATTTAGACCCAGACTTTCGAATCATGTGGGATTGAGATATGGTGTGATGATGGTCTGTCATGTATGGCGTGCCCTGCATGAAGATCCACATGACCGTTTGTCATGTATGGCGTGCCCTGCATGAGGACGTGCATGTTTTCGTGTGTTTGTGAAGGGAAGGAGTTTCTGTCATGTATGGCGTGCCCTGCATGAAGATTCGTCTGGCCGTTTGTCATGTGAGGCGTGCCCTGCATGAAAACGTGTCCCCTGGTTTGTGTGTGTGACATTTAGTGGTCATATGTTTGAGTGTTCTAGACACTATGATTGTTTACATGTTTTAGCCTTAGACTTGCTTTAGATTATTGTTATAAGCTGTTCTGGTGGATTCATGAGTCCTTAGACTCATTTCTCACTGGGTAATCCAATTACTCATTCCCTCCCCAATCTTTCAGGTGAGAATGTCGTCGTACCCGAGTAGCGTTGAAGTCAACGAAGCTGTTCTACTTTTGAACAATATTTTCCGAATTATTTATTATTTACTTAAAGCGGATTTCGATTGGTTATTTTTACATTAAATTATTTTGGTATTATTATTTTATAAAGTATTTTGGATTATTTTGGGAATATTATCTTAATTATTATATTCGAAGAATTCGGGTCGT
This sequence comes from Streptanthus diversifolius, assembly GCA_039880935.1. Classification (NCBI taxonomy): domain Eukaryota; kingdom Viridiplantae; phylum Streptophyta; class Magnoliopsida; order Brassicales; family Brassicaceae; genus Streptanthus; species Streptanthus diversifolius. The sequence continues at coordinate 4,975 of JAXGFM010000018.1, read as the reverse complement.
TTCAACACTGACCACCCTTTCTCCGTGCCTCAGCTACATAACCGGAAACTCAACCACTCCCTCACAGACTTGCTGCTCTCAGCTCGACTCTGTCATCAAATCTTCGCCACAGTGCATCTGCTCTGCCGTCAACAGTCCAATCCCCAATATCGGCCTTAACATTAACCGCACCCAGGCCTTGCAGCTCCCAAACGCCTGCAACATTCAGGCGCCTCCCCTCACACAATGCAACGGTATTCTAAGTAACAAATTCTTGTATATCTATGTTACGCGTTAAGTTATAGTCTCACTCACAACAGAGTGTTTGTGAATTAGCGGCCACTGGGCCGACAACAGCTCCTCGCGCACTTTCACCGGTGGAGTCACCGGTGGAGTCACCGGTGGAGGAGAACCCAGGTGTGGCACTAGCCCCAACCTCATCGCCAGGTGCTCGTTCAGGTACAAACTCCTTTAATCACCAAAACCAAGCAACGCTTGATGAATTATATATTCTCTCTTAACGGGACTTGCTCATCCATGCGCAGGATCTGGAGGTGATTCCAAGACCATTCCTTCCACTGGGGCCGGCTCATCCTCCGGGAGCGTCGACCGATTGCCACCCCATTTGCTTATGTATGTTATGTTTGTAGTTTGGACCTCCTCTCTTCTTAATCAGTTAGAGTTATGTATTTGAGAATTTGATTTTCACTGTTACTCTTTTATCCGGTTGTCGTCAAGTTGCTGAACCAAATTTATATGTGTATTCTGATAGAGATTTATTTATTTCCACGAGTTTCAATTGAAGTTACTTGAAGTTACTAAGAAGTATTTCCAAGAGTTTATTCGGATTAATGATTGCAAGTGCACAGTTATGCCTCTTGTAGTATAAACGAGATCGATCCTCAGAAAAAGTTTATAACACAATAGATTATAAGAATTCTATTCTAAACTAAGAGATTCAAAGTTCGATAGTGATTGAAACGGTTAAAATTTTAACTAAATTAGAACAAAATAATTAAGACGACGAATGAATTGAATTAAGAAAGTATTAATTGGGTAAACAATCCAACCATGGATTAGATATTAGAATGAATAAGGATGAGATCGAGATATCAATTCAAATCATGGATGTGTAATTTTTATTTCCAGACAATGAGACTATGAACAAGTTAATACATTCCCATGTAAAAACCCCTATGTTTAGAACTAGATTTGATCAATTCCCATTGCAAACCCTAAAACTAAACAAGCATTAAGATTCATCTCAATTTTCATCAAATTCTCTAGACAACTACTTCCGCATGCTAGAATTATAAGATTCACTAAGAATTCACTATCCCTTTCCTAATGTGTGAATTCGATAAACCCTAGATTGACTCTTCCAAGATCAACCTAGCATTAAACATATCTAATAGTGATAGATTACACAATCCTAGACCTAAATATCATCTCATGATCTCAATTCTCCTAATCATCTATCCTATCCATGGTTGAATCTAAGAATCTACTCAGACATAATAAAAATTGCAGGAAAAACAATAAAAGGTGAGGAAAACATAATTGAATTGCAAATATTGAATAATACAAGAATTATTAAGAAAATAAAACTGTAATTGTCTTACTAAATACCAAAGATTGTTGAAGAAATAACTAGGGTTCTCTGTCAATTTTCTCTCTGAATAAAACGTGATCCCTAGGTTTACCTTCAATAACCTATTTATAGGTTCCAAAAACCTGATTTAGGGTTTAGGGTTTAGGGTTTAGGGTTTAGGGTTTAGGGTTTAGGGTTTAGGGTTTAGGGTTTAGGGTTTAGGGTTTAGGGTTTAGGGTTTAGGGTTTAGGGTTTAGGGTTTAGGGTTTAGGGTTTAGGGTTTAGGGTTTAGGGTTTAGGGTTTAGGGTTTAGGGTTTAGGGTTTAGGGTTTAGGGTTTAGGGTTTAGGGTTTAGGGTTTAGGGTTTAGGGTTTAGGGTTTAGGGTTTAGGGTTTAGGGTTTAGGGTTTAGGGTTTAGGGTTTAGGGTTTAGGGTTTAGGGTTTAGGGTTTAGGGTTTAGGGTTTAGGGTTTAGGGTTTAGGGTTTAGGGTTTAGGGTTTAGGGTTTAGGGTTTAGGGTTTAGGGTTTAGGGTTTAGGGTTTAGGGTTTAGGGTTTAGGGTTTAGGGTTTAGGGTTTAGGGTTTAGGGTTTAGGGTTTAGGGTTTAGGGTTTAGGGTTTAGGGTTTAGGGTTTAGGGTTTAGGGTTTAGGGTTTAGGGTTTAGGGTTTAGGGTTTAGGGTTTAGGGTTTAGGGTTTAGGGTTTAGGGTTTAGGGTTTAGGGTTTAGGGTTTAGGGTTTAGGGTTTAGGGTTTAGGGTTTAGGGTTTAGGGTTTAGGGTTTAGGGTTTAGGGTTTAGGGTTTAGGGTTTAGGGTTTAGGGTTTAGGGTTTAGGGTTTAGGGTTTAGGGTTTAGGGTTTAGGGTTTAGGGTTTAGGGTTTAGGGTTTAGGGTTTAGGGTTTAGGGTTTAGGGTTTAGGGTTTAGGGTTTAGGGTTTAGGGTTTAGGGTTTAGGGTTTAGGGTTTAGGGTTTAGGGTTTAGGGTTTAGGGTTTAGGGTTTAGGGTTTAGGGTTTAGGGTTTAGGGTTTAGGGTTTAGGGTTTAGGGTTTAGGGTTTAGGGTTTAGGGTTTAGGGTTTAGGGTTTAGGGTTTAGGGTTTAGGGTTTAGGGTTTAGGGTTTAGGGTTTAGGGTTTAGGGTTTAGGGTTTAGGGTTTAGGGTTTAGGGTTTAGGGTTTAGGGTTTAGGGTTTAGGGTTTAGGGTTTAGGGTTTAGGGTTTAGGGTTTAGGGTTTAGGGTTTAGGGTTTAGGGTTTAGGGTTTAGGGTTTAGGGTTTAGGGTTTAGGGTTTAGGGTTTAGGGTTTAGGGTTTAGGGTTTAGGGTTTAGGGTTTAGGGTTTAGGGTTTAGGGTTTAGGGTTTAGGGTTTAGGGTTTAGGGTTTAGGGTTTAGGGTTTAGGGTTTAGGGTTTAGGGTTTAGGGTTTAGGGTTTAGGGTTTAGGGTTTAGGGTTTAGGGTTTAGGGTTTAGGGTTTAGGGTTTAGGGTTTAGGGTTTAGGGTTTAGGGTTTAGGGTTTAGGGTTTAGGGTTTAGGGTTTAGGGTTTAGGGTTTAGGGTTTAGGGTTTAGGGTTTAGGGTTTAGGGTTTAGGGTTTAGGGTTTAGGGTTTAGGGTTTAGGGTTTAGGGTTTAGGGTTTAGGGTTTAGGGTTTAGGGTTTAGGGTTTAGGGTTTAGGGTTTAGGGTTTAGGGTTTAGGGTTTAGGGTTTAGGGTTTAGGGTTTAGGGTTTAGGGTTTAGGGTTTAGGGTTTAGGGTTTAGGGTTTAGGGTTTAGGGTTTAGGGTTTAGGGTTTAGGGTTTAGGGTTTAGGGTTTAGGGTTTAGGGTTTAGGGTTTAGGGTTTAGGGTTTAGGGTTTAGGGTTTAGGGTTTAGGGTTTAGGGTTTAGGGTTTAGGGTTTAGGGTTTAGGGTTTAGGGTTTAGGGTTTAGGGTTTAGGGTTTAGGGTTTAGGGTTTAGGGTTTAGGGTTTAGGGTTTAGGGTTTAGGGTTTAGGGTTTAGGGTTTAGGGTTTAGGGTTTAGGGTTTAGGGTTTAGGGTTTAGGGTTTAGGGTTTAGGGTTTAGGGTTTAGGGTTTAGGGTTTAGGGTTTAGGGTTTAGGGTTTAGGGTTTAGGGTTTAGGGTTTAGGGTTTAGGGTTTAGGGTTTAGGGTTTAGGGTTTAGGGTTTAGGGTTTAGGGTTTAGGGTTTAGGGTTTAGGGTTTAGGGTTTAGGGTTTAGGGTTTAGGGTTTAGGGTTTAGGGTTTAGGGTTTAGGGTTTAGGGTTTAGGGTTTAGGGTTTAGGGTTTAGGGTTTAGGGTTTAGGGTTTAGGGTTTAGGGTTTAGGGTTTAGGGTTTAGGGTTTAGGGTTTAGGGTTTAGGGTTTAGGGTTTAGGGTTTAGGGTTTAGGGTTTAGGGTTTAGGGTTTAGGGTTTAGGGTTTAGGGTTTAGGGTTTAGGGTTTAGGGTTTAGGGTTTAGGGTTTAGGGTTTAGGGTTTAGGGTTTAGGGTTTAGGGTTTAGGGTTTAGGGTTTAGGGTTTAGGGTTTAGGGTTTAGGGTTTAGGGTTTAGGGTTTAGGGTTTAGGGTTTAGGGTTTAGGGTTTAGGGTTTAGGGTTTAGGGTTTAGGGTTTAGGGTTTAGGGTTTAGGGTTTAGGGTTTAGGGTTTAGGGTTTAGGGTTTAGGGTTTAGGGTTTAGGGTTTAGGGTTTAGGGTTTAGGGTTTAGGGTTTAGGGTTTAGGGTTTAGGGTTTAGGGTTTAGGGTTTAGGGTTTAGGGTTTAGGGTTTAGGGTTTAGGGTTTAGGGTTTAGGGTTTAGGGTTTAGGGTTTAGGGTTTAGGGTTTAGGGTTTAGGGTTTAGGGTTTAGGGTTTAGGGTTTAGGGTTTAGGGTTTAGGGTTTAGGGTTTAGGGTTTAGGGTTTAGGGTTTAGGGTTTAGGGTTTAGGGTTTAGGGTTTAGGGTTTAGGGTTTAGGGTTTAGGGTTTAGGGTTTAGGGTTTAGGGTTTAGGGTTTAGGGTTTAGGGTTTAGGGTTTAGGGTTTAGGGTTTAGGGTTTAGGGTTTAGGGTTTAGGGTTTAGGGTTTAGGGTTTAGGGTTTAGGGTTTAGGGTTTAGGGTTTAGGGTTTAGGGTTTAGGGTTTAGGGTTTAGGGTTTAGGGTTTAGGGTTTAGGGTTTAGGGTTTAGGGTTTAGGGTTTAGGGTTTAGGGTTTAGGGTTTAGGGTTTAGGGTTTAGGGTTTAGGGTTTAGGGTTTAGGGTTTAGGGTTTAGGGTTTAGGGTTTAGGGTTTAGGGTTTAGGGTTTAGGGTTTAGGGTTTAGGGTTTAGGGTTTAGGGTTTAGGGTTTAGGGTTTAGGGTTTAGGGTTTAGGGTTTAGGGTTTAGGGTTTAGGGTTTAGGGTTTAGGGTTTAGGGTCTCTAGGGTTGGGGGGTAGGGTGGGTTTAGGGGTGGT